>OY740768.1:12141798-12879792 GCA_963513935.1 Aphrophora alni
TTGAAGAGTAGACGCAATATTATTTGAAAATGGAAATAAAAACTCTTGTTAATTTACGAGAACAGAGAAATGTATCAATTTATAAAATAGTTAATATTAACTCGTTGAGTAAAGACTTTTTTTGACTCATGGGTACTACCCTCTGTATTGAAATATTCTACTTTTGTATATTAAACTATATCAATGAAAAGCATGGAATGGAATGTACTTAATAATCTAAATTCATCACCCGAAAATAAGTGTACCTAACGTAGAAACAATGAGCTTTAGAGGTTGGTAAATTGTCGGGGGAGGGGAGGTAGACAATCTGTTTACATCACTCAAGTAATTTTAAATAGTATAATAGTGGTTGAGAAGAAAGACGACAATAGCTTGATCAAGGATTGGTGTTGATGGTTGTGGGTTCGACTCCCGCCTAAGTCACAATGTTTATTTGGTGCAGTTTGGTTCACTCTAACTTTTGACAAGCACCACTATAAACAAACGATACTAGTAATGTTATAGAATTTATCGTGCGTTGAGAAAATGGTTTTAATGAACTTAACTTACTTTACACGGTAACGGTTGATTCGATAAAATTCAACGTTTAAAAAAGTTGTAATAAAATATAAATTTGTACTAATCCTCATTTATATACTTTTATAAGCCTATAAAATTTAACTAACGAATTGCAAAAAAAAAAAAAAAAAATTATTCAGCTGGTCTACAAGCAAACTGCACAGATAATGCTAAAAAGAGTCGAACAGGTGTCTTTTCTTGATATTTACGGAAAGCATTTTGTAGGACGAGAAAGATACAACTTTAGTGCTCATTGAGTTAATATATTCAAGAAGATAAATTATATAATCATAAATACTTTAGCAAGTCTTTAAAAAATGTAAACATTATGCTTTTAAAAATATTTTTATTTAGAAAATAAATGTCCGCTATTAATGACGTTTGTTATATATTTTCCAATAAACCAACTAATGGAATATCATTACCTCAGGTAAGCCGTCCATTAAAGAGATTTCTCGCCCATTAGACAAAATCTTGGAGAAGTTTATTAACAGACTTAACCACTTTACATTTAAATCTTATCTTCTTTTCTATTTTGTTGAAATTTGTCACCGTCTTAATTATAACAATAAGCGTTACTAATGCAATAAATCATGATGTATCAGAAAAGCCACTTTAAGTCTGTACTTATTTAGATATTTGCAATCATATGTGTATATAGAAATGAATACTTTTCTATATAATCTACTTGAATATTGCGTGTAAAACGCAATATTAACAAGGAAACCTAACTATACCAATAGACAGATCCAAATCCCATAGACATAAAAGGTTGTTAGGCCTTCTCCAATATCTGTACGCATAAGCAGAATAAATTAATTTCGCCGATAAGAACTAGCCTAAACGTAATTAGTCCGACATTGTGGAACGTGACGTCACTTGAAGCATTCCCAGTTCCCGCGAGTAAACTACTTTGTGATTGGTCGATACAAAATCAAACATACAAGGAACGGATCCGCCTATCGTAACTCTAATTCAAATGTAACTATAAAGTAAGGCTCTTTTTTATTTGTTAAGGAGTTATTTAAGTATTTTGTTAGATTCATTTAATTCATAATTATTTATTAATATTAGCAAATGCTAATATACACATTTACACCATTCTAAATGTGATTAATTCAAATTAAACAAAGAAAATAACATTCAATCACCACACTCACATATTTACATGAAAAGTCCAACCCCAGATGAAATAAGAAAATCAAGGTAGCAGCAGTTTGAATTTCCGAGAAAGAGGAAAAAGCGTCCCTTTTAAAAAGAAGTGAAGCTAGGGCATGCAACGAGATAAGAAGCATAGAAGAATGCTCTGCATGTTAGATGAATTTGATCAAATCCAATCGAATCCAGTGAATGATAATAGTGTTAATAGTGTTTAATAAAGTATACGAAGTTTTAACAAAGTGTTTGTTAGTACAGTGAAAGACGACAGTGAACAAAATATTACCCAAACAGAGGAATCTTGGTGAGATTAGACCATTTTGAGTTGTTGAACATATCACAATTTCATTTCTACACTCCTACCAATCCTGCTATATGAGCAAAACAATCAATTCATTATAATACTATACTTGTGAACAGTAAAGACTATTTTAAAGTTTGTAAATACAGTAATTTATTCCCCTTATACACAGACATACACACAACTTCTCCCCACAGTATATATAATAACATAATTTCATTTTACAGTAAATATAGACTATAGGACATAGTCCTAATATTATTATTAGTTCAATTCATATATTTTATCTTTTTGAATAACCTTCGGGAAGAGTCGGCACCAACCTCCCGAGGTTAAGTTTCTCGAGCTCTCGACTATCATATTGTTGAATCCCTCCAATCTTTTAATGAAATATGCTAGCTGGAGCAAATCAAAGAGACAGTGAAACAGATTGTGATAAAACTTTATAATTTCTAATATTATAAAATTGTTCGGAAAAGACTGATAGTGCTAAACGCTTCTCAAATATATTGTGTATTTTTTGTGATTATGAATTTCCTTATGTCCTGAACTTTGCTATTTCTCTTTTGGTTATGGAGTATCCATAAACTATTTTCTTATAATTTTATATATGTGAGTTTTATCCCATGTTTTTCATCTTTAGCTAAATAAATAAAAGGCAAAGCTTTTATTCGTTCAGTGTAATCCATTGTTATTGTTTCATTAATGTAGTATTAGATTCCTTAAAAGTAATAATAAAAAAAATAGAAATTAATTATAATAATAGATAAGTATATAAACCACAAAAGGTGAGAAAAAAAATATAGACATATTGTAAACAAAATAATCATTTATTAAATATTTAAATACCTCTTTTAAAATCGAACAATATTTTCAGTTTTGTTATACAATTCATATTATTCGGTATATAACACAGAATTCATTATATTTGAATAGAATAAACAACTCTCTATACATAAAAGATACGTAATTGGTGATAAATTCGTTGAATAAATTGTCATTGGTAAGTTCAATTTGATTAGATAATTTCTGTGACAATAAAATAAAATGCAACTAGCAAATAATCCACATTAGTTATAATAAATGAACATATTATTGAAATAAAAAAAAAACATTGAACATAATGTTTTATATTATTATTTATTGGTCAGTAAAACGCATAATTAAACGGAAGTCCTGAAACAAAATCAAGTAATAATAATTTTAAAATAGCTACATCGAACAGATACAGTGAAGGTCCCTAAAATTACCAATCTTCAAGGAACTCGCATACAGATTAAAAAGACTCAGACAGCAAAAGTTATCTGAGACAATTCTTAAATATGTGAATATTATTGTGTAGTTTTTAAACGTTCGGAAAGTTCATACAACAACTCTAGCTTGAAGTGTATTTTTTTCAGACTGTGTTGCCCTACTAATAATTTTAAATATATCTATCAGTGGAATAGTTGTGTTTGTTTATTTAGAACGGTATGACACTACAGTATAATATTACTTTAAAGATATATAGATGGATGAAGTGTCAATATACCTAATTTCCGAAACAAATTCCAGCTATGATTCAAGTTACTTATTTAAGCAAGAACACATACTGCCATTTTCTGTAATATTTAAAATATTTTCACTAACAGAATCGATGTATCATCCCATGCAATCTTACCATAGTTCAGGTGGAGATTACCAAGCGAATAAAAATCTGTTAATAACTATTTTTAATTAATTGTTACGTTATTTCCGATTTTATTAAAATCTAACCTAAGCTAATAACAAAGAACTTCTAATTTTATTTTAATTTACCCTTCCATTTTATTACAAACCTAAGCTGAGATTAATAATTAATTTTAAAAAACTACAGGGTAGTAGAATTAGACAAAATAGTAACATTCTTTTAATAAATGTAACTTAATCGATTATAAACTTAACTGTTTTTCTTTATAGAAATTATTTAAACTTTACCTCGGTGTTGTAAAAAATAATATATTTCGCTAGAAAGCAGATATTCCAGAAAATCAGTTTAATCAGTTTAGAAACTAAATAAATAAATACAATTATTCCAGAAAAATGTCTTGGGTTAGATCCCTCTCTTTCATCATTCCAATTAGGTTCTATCTTCAGCAAATCTTGTTCTTTCCAAATATCATTTTGCTTGTTTTTCATTTTTAAGTCCAACAGTGTTTTGCTCTCTTTTTCAACAAACATCATATTATGTGATTGAGTTAGTGAATCACTCCTGACGATATTAGTCATTGGAACGTCATCTTGTTCGAAGAAAATGTGCGTGATATTAATCATTGAAACGTCGTCTTGTTCGAAGAAAATGTGTGTGATATTAATCATTGAAACGTCGTCTTGCTCGAAGAAAATGTGTGTGATATTAATCATTGAAACGTCATCTTGTTCGAAGAAAATGTGCGTGATAATAATCATTGAAACGTCGTCTTGTTCGAAGAAAATGTGCGTGATATTGATCATTGAAACGTCGTCTTGTTCGAAGAAAATGTGCGTGTTCTTTCGTTTACAGAAGTATTCAGAATTTCTTCATTTTGACTTTCTTGCTTTGACGCAGTTTTGCACTCTTCTTTTTTAGTTTCTTTTATTTTGCATAAGAAACTATACTTTCTCTTTACTACGTGCATCTGAGAAAGTATTTGCGGAAAATTGATTTCAACGTGAAAACAATTTTCCGGGGGACCCGACTTCTTTGATCCCAACAGGACTCCTCCACCCCTACATCCTGCCATTCCTCACCATACTGCAACAAAAAAACATAGGCTAATATAATTAGACATTTTAATCAGCAACTTCATTCGTTTCTAAACTATGATATTCAAAATAAAATATAAAAATAATCTTCAACTTAATAAAAAGTCTATTCCTATTTTTTATGATTTATTATGTTTCATAATTTTATTTTATAATTCCCACGAACATACTCTTATATTTTATTATTATACATTTTTCGGACGTTTGCCATCATTTGTGTGTTAAAAATTCAAAACATTTGACGATGGGAAATGTCCGAAAAATGTATAATAATAAAATTAAACTTCCATCATTAACAAATAACTTCAAACAGAGAATACTTTTATATGTTGTGTTTATTAATGATATCTCATTTCATTCCAATATTAGAAACACAACAACACTTAAAATGGTGTAAAAATATTCCACTATCATAATATTATTTCGGTAGTTCTCAGTTAAATGATAAAAAAACAAAACATGAACACAGTGTCTAAAAAAAAAGAAAAGATATATTTAAATGGGATCTAGATGTGCATCTCTTGTGTCATAAACACGTCCTCAACATAAATCGTATCGAGCATTTAATGACAAGGTTCTCTTTTTTATTGACTTGCAGTTTGTCACATATCATTATTTGAAATATGTTCATATTTCACTTGTATTTGAATGAAATCATTTCAGCCAATTTTAAGAAATTACTTATTTTAAAACAGCTATGGTAGGTTGTTTCTTGCTAATAGCTGATGAACCAATATTTTTGGAGAGATGGTGGTCGTTACATTTTGTTTGGTGAAAATTCAAACAAAGAAATATGCTTTAAATAAATATTTAAATTTAATTTGTTTTGCCCAAACTGTTTAAAGAAATCTTTTTACACAGCTTTCAAATATTATATTATATTTTCTGGGAACTTTTGAAATAATAACATCTCTTAAAAAGAAAATATTTTATCTATAATATAACTATTAAAATAAGAATTATTGTTTTATTTACTTACGTGTAAATGTTGTTCAGTGTATGTGTTCTGTTGCTAGTGCTGTAAGTGTGAAGCCGTTTACTGAAACAATAGTTAAAACAATTAGAAAACTGTACATGAAACGTTTCCTCACAATCTATAAGCAAAACAGCGAGTGTTGGTAAAGGATTAAATAAAACAATAAAGTTAAAGTTTCAAAATTATTATAATAATATTTACATGGGCGTCATCACCAGTTCATTATGGGGGGGCATATGCCGGGGGTCTGGGGGTGTGGAAATTTTTTAAAATTAAACTTCTCAAAACATTGTTTTTATGCATTTATTTATGCGTTTGTAACAGAAATGTAATGTTAAAAACCCTAGTAAAGACAAAGCCCGATGAATACCTTTTAAGGTTTTAAGTAAATCATTCGTTTTTAGCAAAAATATTTTCACATCTCAAATATTGGGGGGACGCGTCCCCTCGGCGATGACGCCTATGATAATATAAATGAGATAATATTGTTTCGCCTTGTGGAATCCTCGGGTAACTGATAATTAATTAACAATTATAGAGGCCCTCTACTTGCTAGGTTATAGTATATACCTATACCTATATACTATAACCTAGCAGGTAGAGGACATCCTGCTATACTTGTTAATTTTCAGTTACCCGATGATGCCGCAAGGCGAAACAATTTTAGCTCATTTATATTATTATAATAATTTTGAAACTTTAGCTTTATTGCTTTATTTAATCCTATAATATGAAGTTTCAACAAGAAATATCTGTCGTTACATTAAATACTCATTTTAGGTGTTGTCCAATTACTTTGTTTTATGTTAACATTGGATGTCTAAGATACACTTGAGTAAAATTTTATCAAAAACATTAAGATCATAATTTTGTGTTTCTTTTTTCTTGCTACAAGAACCACTAAATTGTTTATTATTTTTTTAATATTAATGATATGGCGGAATGTGTCAACATTAAATTTAATCCATCCACACATTTGATTTGTTGGTCGCTACACGTAAGACTGTTAGACATCATTCCAAAAATCACTTCCAACTGCTGTTGACATCCAAACAGACGTATCAAACTCAATATCAATTTTTTTTACCTATCACGTAACTTTCTCTAAACTGCATATATGTGAGAAAATAAAATAAAAATAGAAAATAGTATGGTTCAATTTTTTTCACCAATGAGAAACATAATATAAATACAAGTTAATATTAAATTTGATTATTGTATACTTACAGTGTAGTCTATGTGTATCAGTATTATGTAGTGTTCTTGATCTGTAGTTGTGTTGAGAAGCTAAAAATAAAATAAATTAAATTTAAAGTTAATAAAACACAATTCTCAATTGAATTTGCTTAAAAAAAAATCAACATATGACTAATTACTTTTCCTTATTGACAGCAATTATTATTTGTTTTTATTTAAACATGATCAACACTTTATGAAACATACTGTTGAATTTCATCCGGTACTTAGTCAGTCTAATCATACATTGAAATATGAGCAGATCCTCTAAATCCAATCCAAAAAACGACGATGGTATGGCAAAACAAACTTTTTAGTTCCCTAAGACCATGAAATCTTAATACCAGTTAAAATATCGGAAGTCGAAATTTTTGACGATTACCAAACTACTTTGTTTACTGAGTAAGTGAAAAGATGAAAACAACATAAGAAAGACCCCCTGGCCCTTGAATAACCTAATAGCTTCAGAGACCAGAAAGGAAATATGTTAAACAAAGGGATTAAAACCTATGACTACATAAAAATAGTGTGGATCAAGCTGGGATCCTTTGGAATTAAAACATTTCAAGAACAATCAATAAATGTAGAATAATGCCACTCTCTATATAATTATATTTACCTATACATAAATTGTATTATCGTTCTAAATACTAAAAATTCCCAAGTTTTACAATAATTCCCACATTTTTTAAACGCCTTTCACTTTTCCACATGTAAGTTGTAGACTATAAGGGAAAAGTTATGTGATGTAGAGTTTATTGTTGTTACATCCACTTTTGATATTCTTTGGAAAAATGAATGACTGGTGTCTCTCGCAGAGATCTACGGCTTATACTTAAATTTGGAATGTGGACTTTTGTCATGTATTGGTACTTTTTCCATCATTTTCATAACCTAACATTTGAGAAATAAAAAAGAGACTAATTACAATTTCTTTTAAAAATGTTGTAATTTTTGACCTAACAAATTCATAATGTAGCCATTTAAAAGATTCCTTTCTGTTGTTTAAATAAAAAAATTTAAATGACTACCATTTACATTTAGTTAGAAATTGTAAGATTTATAATAAATGAAAATTCATTTATTTGTTGTTATAGTATTAACTTATATAATCATTTACCTTGGTCTTAATCTAAAACTAGTTGGAATTTCCCGCACTTTAAATTAGTGGGCTAAACTTTGGTCACGTGGTTGCTGTATCGGTGGGTGTGGCTTATATGATTTCTGTCACATTATGTCTATTCCACCATCTTTGGTTGTATTTGTCGTCAATACTAAATTATTTCGAGGTTTTCATTGTATGTTCAGGTGACAACTAATACGTCAAAATATCTGTTTAATCCATAGGCCATATTTGTTTTGTCGAAGCGATAGTCGTATTCTTTATAATTAATTATTCATGACGCTCTGGTCCGGTTCGGCCATTGTAAATGTTTGAAAATTCTTGTTCAATTTAATTGATTGTGTTTTTCTTGTAATTTTATGTGTATGTATATGAATTATTTACGAGAAACAGACTCTGAGTTATCTATTTTAAATAATTATGTGTTAACCAAATCCTCCCAACCCGAGATAGTAAGACTCTAAAATGAACTAATGAAATCTTTCCTTTATGTTATATATTTATGAACTTTTCATAACCGTGGTGAGTAGTTTATAAGAGACATTTTCTTTGAATCTCAATTGTTTGATATTTTAATTTTATGTTAATTTCAAAACAATTTTATATATGTACCGATTAAGTTCGAATGAACTCATAATTTTATTATTGATATTTCATGACAATAAATGACTAACCTTTGTATTGTAAATGAATTTCATTTCTTAATTTTCATATGTTAATAAGTAAATCAATTTAATATTCATAAAATCAGCTTCACAACCACAACAATGTTTTGACAATTAAATCGTCATCTTGGTGAATTTTATTTTTGTACATTTAGATATCGCTTGAGAACAGGAGTTTATTTATACTCTCGAAACATCGTGTTAGATTTATTAACAAATGATGACAAAACCCTATTAAAAATAATGAACACTTTTTTTTTCATCAATAAAAACAGAACATTTCGAAGTTAAATAGTCTAAATTGTAATGTGGGAAATTTAGTTATAACGATTAGTCCCCAACACTAATCTAAACATTGAGAAATGACACTATAGTAACTACTTTAATTCTTGAACAACTTACGTTGCAGAGACTGATGTCCTTGGACAGATGGTCGTCCGTGGAGAGATGCCAGGATGATATGGATGCCAGGTGAAGTGCACTGAAACATAAATTATTACATTTCAGTTACAATCAATGTGCTTGCGTTCATCTTGCAAGTTGTTACTATTAAGGGAATAAGTAATTATTGCAAATGTCATTCAGATTAAACAAAACGTGTTTAATTAATCCTATCATGCTTCAATCATTGACCTTAGTTCTTAGAACCATTATTTAAACAAGAATATTAACCAAATCCTTTCTAATTGGGCTCAACTTTGCTTAATACGAAATGTAGAGGAAGTTTGGTAATTTAAAAAAAAAGTACATGTCCGTTTTTTGACCGTTCTGCACATTGCATAACCTCAGGAAATCGAATCAGTACATCTGTTGTCATTGTCGTAGTGTTGTGACTATTGTAACGACAAAAATTAAGATTAGAACATAACATTTGGTATATGGAACTATAGTGTACTTTTATGGAATCCTATTAAAACATATAAAAAATTAATTTAACTTGTTAAATGTTGGTAATTTAAAACAGTTTTTGTTAATATCTAGTGTGTTATTCAACTTATATGATACTAAATCAGATAAACATTTTCATATTTCAATTCCGTATAAATTGGTACAAACATCTCTTTTGTTACACAAAGCAAAGTTGTCGGAAAAATTTCAAAACCTGGCTTCTTAAGAAAATGTAATAATCCAATAGTTACGAAATTCAGCAGGTCTAAATCTCTGATATATAAGCAAAGTGAGTGGGAGACTTGCACATCTTAAAGCAAAAAAGTGAATCCTTTTAGGCTTTTTAACTTTATTAAAATACTATTGGAATGTAACGATTAGAAACTCAAACCAATATACTAATTGGATCAAAATCAAGTCTCTGAAGTAATTCACAATTAACATTGTACAAAATGCCCCACTTGCACAACCCCAATTAACAATGTACCATATCTAATAATCACCATAAAATTTATCTTTCTATCAGTTTTCAATAAAAAAGTGAATATGAACTATGGGACACAGTCTTTAGATATATATTTAAATATGGTTTAAATTTGCTGAATGTCATAAACTCTTCACCAAAGTAAATCATATTTGCTTATAATCAATATTTTCAGTTACATTTTGTTTTCTCTTACCAATTATCCCTAAACCGTAATATGGTTTTTCTTGCGATATTGTACAAGGTTTCTGCTCCTTTATCTTCATATTGTATTAAAATTTCAACTAAAAAGATAAAGACAACAAAGATATTTTATCTAACATTTTCAAACACAAAGGCTAGGTTTTAAGGTTTTTAATTATAATTTACAATCCATCATTTTTTCAATGATGGGAACTCTAATGTTTAGTTTTTTTAAATGCCGTACATGTCCAATATTTGATCCAAATAGTTAAGAGTTATTATTGTGAAAATTTAATCATTTTTGTTTCTTGGGGCAGCTACCGCCAGTTTGGTCACAAAGAATTGGATTGAAATCAGTAAATGTATTATCAGATGTAGAGCGCATTGTCAGACACACGGACATCATCTTATGGACTCACGAGACCTCAACCACTCTCACATGACTTTCTCTATACCACGTATATATGGTGAACTAAATTTATTAAGACTACACTTGCATGGGCTATATACAGATTATAAGTATAACATTGTGTTACCTGATCTTATGTTCTGTAGGCGACAGGGGGGTTAACGGAAGGTTGAACCGGCTTCCCTCATCTGCAGCAGAAGGCTTTCCACAATTTCCAGCAGTTCATCAATATCCTCCTATGAACAAATGAAAGTACTTTTATGAAATAAAGGCACACAAATGTTAAAGATTGCATGGTAAAGGGCCTCACCTCCATTATACACCTACTGTAGTTCAAACGGACCGTCGTATAATTTTATTAACTTATTAATTGCATAAACTTCTTATTATTATAGATTGTACACGATAAAACAATTCCAAAAAAACTGTTTTAAACTAAAAATCTACAATAAAAAGTAAACTGTACAAAAATATTGCACAAAAATGTGTAAAAACAACCAATTGTTGATTGAGAATGAAACCGATCACTTTATCACTAATTTCCACAAGAGTTTGTACTCAATCCATTTATTCTCATAAACATTTGACCTCTTTCTGATCAAACTTCATAACTTTCTTTCTAAAATTTGAAATCTTAGGTTCTTGAAAAGTGGGAGGGGGTGTGGTTTTACAAGTTTATTTTAATTAACTTACTTGCGGTAATTCCCGTTGGCGAGCTTCCCAAATTACATCCCAAGCCTCCTGCCACAGTAGCTGTGAAATAACAGAAAACACTTTAGTAACAAGTGAGGAGCACAAGAAATTAATTCGAGTTAATAATATCAAATTAAATATAAAAAAAGCATTCTTGTTAATGAATAAGTTTAGTTCTGCAATACTTAATTAGTGTTGAATACGTATTATGATATGTATTATTATGATTTAATCAAATGTAACATGTATATAAGGAGCAATAAAATATTTATTCATTCATTCCGTGTTTGAATGTTTACATTTTTATTTATAAAAAATATATTTTGTATCTATATTGTATATTGTATATCTATATTTAAAAACATACTGTGTGTACTACTAGGTAATATCAAGGACCACTTTCCAAGCTAAGTCTTTGTCTCCTATCCATACAACATCTAAAAATCATAATTACTTAATAAATGTAAGACTAAACACTATAAACTTGTATTTCTATATCACAATTACCAGTTAAAGCTATGCATTATATTTAAAACACAAGTAACATGACTAGGTACCACAATATTCTGATCCAAAAGCGACCACAAGGGGTTTAGAAATTAAGGATCTATTGGAAAAAAATATGTTGTGTATGAGAGTTAAAATCTGTTTTAGGAAAAACTCATTATGTCAGAAAGAATTTAATATTTATTAATTGTCCAAAACGGCAAAAAAATCAAATGTACATAATTTTATATTCTCTTTGATAATTAAGAACAAAAAATATTATAATTAGTTCAAAATTAGAACAATTTATTGCGTAATCCTTTCTTTAAATCAAGAATATCAATTTTAAATAACGATTGTTAAACAACTTTATAAAAGAATTAAAATTTGTATAAAATATTAACTAGTTTAACCTAGAAACTACTTCCTTGATGTCGGCTAGGCCCGTTTGGAACCTCCACTCGCTATCATCCACTTGTAACTATACAAATTTCACTCTTTCGGATCGGGGGGGGGGGTCAAAGCCCAAAATTACATTTAAGGCCAAAGCCTTGAATAACATACAACATATGAACAAAAAACTGTTTATAACACAACCATATTGTTATTTACAGTTTGTTTTTTCTGAACTTTAAGTCTTCTATATGAGCACACTATATATAGTCCCTCTGTACTAAAATTCATGTTCCTATAGTATTAATTTTTGTGGCCTCTATCATGCTTACGTACAGACAATAATGACCGAGGGACGGGATGTCAAAAATCACTTATTCCGTATTTTATGGCCATGAAATGTGGTTCTAACGACTGGAAGATTGATTTCAAGGACTATAGGCCAGTTTAGGATGTAACTGTTACCTTGTAATTATGAAGTGTGGGCACAAGAATATAAATCACTTTGAAATAAATGTTTGATTATATTTTAACTTTTATAAATCAGACTTACGAAAGTCCAGTACAGCTCTTCTGTTAGGACTACAGGGCCAAGTCCGTCCGGTCCTATTCCTCCACCTAAAATATAACAAAAATAATAGTACAAACATACGATACTTTCTCTCTCTCCCCTTCACTTCCATACACATAAAGAAAAACCCAAACTGTTATTAACTTATATGATTAGTGTACCTGTAATAGTTATTGCATAAAATAAGATTTTCATATTTATAGCATACTTCTAAAACCTTCTTCTATGATGAATTGCTGATGCTAGCATAATGTTTTTGTTTATTTTGTTTATAAGCGAAAACCTTCAGTTCATCATCACTTTATAACTTTAATAGATGGGGCTATCACAAGCACTCTTCAAATACAATTGTTTTTTTTTTATCTTGTAGAAAATGTAAAATTGTATTGGTAAATCAAGGGAACTTACCCTGTAGGGTAACTTTGTTTAAAACAGTTGTTACACAGGTTTTATGAATCTTATTGTGTATATCACTATTTTCTAGATTTCGGCTAGTCTTTACCGGACCTCGTGGATCTGTATTTAGTAAAACGTTTCCACTCCTGTCGGTGATGGTCCAGCCGCGTCTTATAATTATACAAATAACACATTTTTTTTAGGAGATCGTGGCTATCGTTTTTGATATTTTCAATTTCATTTTTCTTAGTTTCAATATATGCTATATGAGCATTCTATAGTCTCCCCCCCCCCTATACTAAATTTCAAGTTCCTGTTTTAATTATATATTATTACATCAGTCAATATAAATAATGACAACAGATAGACGGTTTGCCGAAAATCACTTTTTCGGCATATTGAAACATGTAGATCAGTCAAAAAGAGGAGTTTTAAACAAATTTGTGATTACCTAACTTATCCTATTCTTTTAATACTGAGTAAGTAATAAGAAAGAAAAAACATAAAATAAAGATTGGTACCTCTCGAATACCCTAATAACGTCAGAGTCGGAAGAATACAAGAATTGTTCAAGAGAGATAGCAGGGATCTATCTCAATGCAAGGTGTATATCTATCTAGCCATCATAGTGAGGCCCTAATGGTAAAGCTCGAGTGAGGGGGTGTTACAATCTCACAAGTTGGCTACCGTGTAAGTAGTAATAATCTTAATACCACAATTGTTTTAGTTCATAATCGTTACCTATCATTGTTGAAATTCATATTGTGCTTTGTTTTTTATATTACTGAGGTATTTGTCTTCAGGTAAAGAACATGTGGAACTAGAGTGAACAGTGGATCTGATACTAATATACGAAAGGAGAGATTCTACATATTCTACAAAAAATTGGTGTAAACACATTGCACAAATTTTCCCGGTTACTCATCTCCAAAACCACAAAATAATGAACCCAATCAAATCATCATCCAAAATCACATTTCAGTAGTTGAAAAAAGTGAAAACAAAGCTTGAACGCCATTTATGAAAAGAAAATTTATAAACAAAAAGGGCGTAAACGTATATTGTGAATCATTCTTAAACTGTCGTTTTTTTCCAATGTCATTACAGGGGTTTGTGTTAGGCTATTATAATCTTCACAATTCAATTAAATTTGAATGAAACCGGTAGAGATGATTTTGACAAATTAGTTATTTAACGTCTGTTTTTTCCTCTTTACGATGACATACCAAATTTATTAAAATTGTTTCACCTGTTTTTGGCTGTGATGTATTTTTGTATCAATATTATAAACTTATATATTTATAACTTACCCCCCTTCCAACTTCTTGACGCCCTACAGAATTTTCGATCAGTTTCGGTCATCCTGGCGTGCATCCATATGTGCTTGGCTATATAACAAAGTCAAGTAGGTATTAAAAATTATAATAATAATAAATCGTAGATTAATTAGACAGGACGCTAATATGAGTTAATACATTGTGTTGGACTGTTTGGTGCTTTTTGCTTCTACTTATCTAACAATATTCCCAATAATTGTAACATATTAGTATGAAGCTAAATTGAGTAGTTTTCATTTTTTATTGATATCAAAGGTTGAAATTATAAAACAAATCCACAAACCATTTTAGATATGTATTACACGATTCCAAGCTTCCAATTTATATAATAACAATATCATTGATTCTCTTTCAAAACATTTTATTTATATTCATTGTTTTGCCTTAGAACTACTTAAAATAAATTAAAAGAACTACTATCGACTAGAAATAAGGTATGTTAATTAAACATTTTATTTCTTCTACTGACTTTCTTGCCGACAAATTTAGACAGCATTGCTAACATATTAGTTTTAGTTATTCCTTTTGACTAAACAACTTTATTGTGATTACGCCTACATTTCATTTCTTCTCCTAAAGGTTTGATATTTCTTAAATTTATTTTTCTGTTGTACAACACAGTTAACAAAGTTAACACAGATGAGTTTTACTATTATATTTGGTCATTGAAAAATCACAAATGACAGACAGATGGAAAATAGTATATTTCATAACAAGAGTGGAAAGTGGGGTTTTGCATGTTCGAGACCATATGTTTGAATTGCGAGATTTATCGAGCACTTCAAATATGGTCGAGAATATGCAAAACAATTTCGCTCGTGTTTTGAACGATACTTTTCACTATACTACGGAATAAAAACGAGACATCGTTAAAAAAAAAATTAAACGGATCTTGGTAGTTTACTAGAACACACTAGAGGTTTTTTAAATCATATTTTAGGCCTATATGTTAAAGGGTCTTTTACAGCTGATTATTTTTCTATGTAAAATTTAATTCAGGTGGACTTATTGTAGAGGACATATTGGTTTGCTATTATGCATTTATTTATTTTTTTTTATTTACTTTTGGTAATTTACTAGAATACACAAGAGCTTTTCTTTATCATATTATATTTGTTATCCGTTGAAAGATATTTTACGAGACATCGGTAAAAAAAAAATTAAACGGATCTTGGTAGTTTACTAAAACACACAAGAGGTTTTTTAAAACATATTTTAGGCCTATACGTTAAAGGATATTTTACGAGATTTCGGTAAAAAAATTTTGAACAAATGTTGGTAATTTACTAGAACACACGAGAGCTTTTCTCATCATCATCTGCTAGTGCAGAAAATAACATTTTCCACTCTAGGTTGGGAAAATCAGCTGTGGGAAACTCTTCGGTTGTAAACAATGTTACTTTCGGTAGTAAACAATAGACAGCTGTTGAAAATATGATGTTTTTCAGGTTGTAAACACATAACGAAAACAGCTGAACTCATAGTAGGGCCTAGTGTAGTGAAAATGTTTCTTCTAAAGCGTTTACAATTTATTTCCTCCACATTTAATGACACAATAATTGACATTATCTCTGTTCAAGAAACACTACACAATTGCTTAAATGTTATTCAAAGACAAATGTTATCATATTGAACATCTACGTATTTAAATTGTTTCCCGGATTATGTTATTTGTTTTGCACTATTGCACATCTAACACAAAATAAGGGTATTATCTCTTTAAATACATAATATATAAATCTGTCCTATTCCAAACACTTACAATTCCTCCTCTCCATCAGGGCTCGAGTCTCTGCAACCTTCTGGCGAAATTGTTGTAGTAGTGTTGGTGCTGGTGTTGGTGGTGGTGTTGGTGGTGATGGTGGTGTTGGTGGTGTGTTGTCTTCTTGGGTGTGTGTAGTGTCTTGTGTTCTTCTGTGGTGTAGGTATGCTGTAAATTAGAAGAAAAAAAATGTAAAGTATTGTACAAATTATAACATTACATACATTTTCAAAAACACAGTGATTCTGTATCTTTCCTAAAGTGTTTGTTCTGGTATTGAGTTTTAAAGTCACAAGAAATCAAATATTCATAAAGATTTATAATAATTAAAAATGTATCCTGGTATTAAGTTTAAAGTTGTATTTGTAAAGAGTGATAATAATTATAACATAATAAAAGTACAGTTAATTATTCAATTCATATTCAAGAAATTGTCCCGCTATTGAGATTTAAGTGAAGAGAAACCAAATATAGTCGCGTAAATTTTCCAAAATAGATGATTTATTATGTTTCAAAAAAAAATTGTCCAGCTATTGCACTTAGTCATGAAAAACCAATTAGTTATAAAGACTTGTACTAATTATAACATACAGCAATTAGATAATTTTTCAAAAATACAAAAATATTTTTTTACCTTTTTAAAGAATTTATCAGAGTACAGAGTTTAGAGTCAAAGAAACCTGTTTTTTGTACTTAGTTCTAAAAAGTATTACATAATTACATGAATATTCAAAATAATAGTATTTATTTATTCTTTTTAAGGGCACTCTCCAAATGGGAAAAAATAAATTTGATCGATTGTTAGTTTTTATTCATTCTCTTGTTTTTCCTCTTTCTAAAAGTATACAACATGATATGGTTATAATAATTATCTTTATGTCCGAAAAAAAAATAATGTATGCGTTACCATGGAAATAAATGGTTTTAGGCGACACGTGAATTCGCTGTACTACATACACTTTTATAGTGTTCATTATTGTACAGTGAGTTATTTTATTTTGCTACGTTGGCTAACCTGCCGTACCGCTGTACTGTTGTTCTGTCATTCTGTTTATAAAAAGTTGGCTAGTTTCGATTTGTTTATTGTGTTTTTAAATGTTTTTAGTGATTTCTAGTGATAGTTAGTTTGTTATTTCTTGTGAAAATGGGGAACAATAAGAACGTTGGTAGCTTTAGAAGTTGTTACAAGAAGAGAAAGAGTGTTGGAAAGCCTAAACTCTGTGGTACACCTAGGCCTAGTGTTGAAAATACTCCAGACAATCCAAGTGAGCCTAGGCCTAAAGTATCTAGCTCAAAGCTGAAGAATTTCGATCAATATAACAAATATTCTGAAACTCTTAAATATGAAATAATAAATCTAGAGCAACTAAATTCAGTGTTGGGCGATTTGGCAGAACGTAGGTTTTGTAACCACAAACTACAGATGTAAAAAAATCCTTGGTTTATGTTGCTAATAAGTTTAGATTATTTTGTTCCAATTGTAAACAGTCTGGTAAATCTTTTGTCAATTGTAAAGAGATTCGTTGTCTTGATGAGTCTTATACTGAGCAGAATAAAGAGGAAATAGGTAGGCCCAGGCTTAGTCCTACTGTGCTCTATGATCTAAACGTTCGACTTGTTTAGGCATTACGTGTTATTATACTGCGGCAAACTAAATTTGCCTCCACCACCAACCCTGTATGCATGTCATGAAGTTAGGCTAGCTAACGCATGTCAAGATATTTGTGATACATCAATGACATCTGAAATTGAAGAGGCAGTACTTGAAAATGACTATGAAGCAAAGCGAAACCTTGTGTCGCCCGTGACGGATCATGGCAGAAGCGTGGGCAAACGTCATTGAATGGTGTGATGAGTCTTACTTCAGTTGACACAGGTAAATTTTTAGATTTCCATGACATGTCTAAACATTGCATTTGCCCTGGTAAACTTCAAAATAATCATTTATATAATTGCATGGAAATCTATATCGGAACGAGCGGAGGAATGGAGGTAGGCGGGGAACTTCTGTTGAGAAATATGACATGCGGTATATAGATTACTTAGGCGATGGTGATTCTTCAGCTTATAAATCAGTAGCCGATGCAAAACCTTACGGAGATGTACCAATAAACAAACAGGAATGTATTGGACAAGTCTAAAACAGAATGGGAAAGAGATTACGTGATTTTAAATTTAAAATGAAGGGGAAATTGTCTGACGGAAAAGCTATTTTAGTCAATCATCGACTAACAACAGTTGAGATGCAAAAAATCAGAAACATTTACGGACTGGCAATCAGACGTAACACTCACAGTGCAAAATTCATGCAAAAAGCCATTTGGGCATACTATTTCCATATTATGTCTTGAAATCAGAATCCAACACATCAGCTTTACCCGAATGGAAATGATTCATGGTGTAATTATAAAAATCCTTGTTTTCTAAAGAAAAATATGACCATAGCAAAAATTGTCACCTGCCAGAGTCCATTATGGTTGTGTTGAAGCCAATATTCAAATAACTGTGCAAACTCTGAATTTTTGAAGAAATGCCTATAAGAAAAGTCCCAAAACCCAAACGAATCTTTAAATAATCTTATATGGGCACGTTTACCGAAAAGGACATTTGTCACACTACAAACACTAAAGTTTGGTGTAGCTGAAACTGTTCTGTCATTTAACAGTGGTTATATAACCAAACTGAGAGTGATGGAACATCTGGGACTTCAGGCTGGCAGAAACATGGTAATCCTTGAGCGTAAGCGTGTATTATAGCTAACATTGTCGGAGTGCCCTTAAAGAATATGTCAGCGTATTGAGCCTAAAGTCAAGAGAGACCCAGATATTTGTACAGAGTTCTAAAAAGTATTACATATTTACATGAATATTCAAAAATAGAGTGTTTATTTACCCTTTTTAAAGAATTTGTCAGTGTATTGAGCCTAAAGTCAAAAGAAACTAGTTATTTGTACAGAGTTCTAAAAAGTATAACATATTCACATGAATATTAAAAATAACAGTGTTTATCCATTTTAAAGAATATGTCAGCGTATTGAGCCTAAATGTACAAATAAAAGAAACCAGTTATTTGTACATAGTTCTAAAAAGTATTACATATTTACATGAATATTCAAAAATAGAGTGTTTATTTATACTTTTTTAAAGAATATGTCAGCGTATTGAGCCTAAAGTCAAGAGAGACCCAGATATTTGTACAGAGTTCTAAAAAGTATTACATATTTACATGAATATTCAAAAATAGAGTGTTTATTTACCCTTTTTAAAGAATTTGTCAGTGTATTGAGCCTAAAGTCAAAAGAAACCAGTTATTTGTACAGAGTTCTAAAAAGTATAACATATTTACATGAATAATAATAATATAGTGTCTATTTATCGTTTTTATTTTATTTTTTTAAACTCTCTGAGTATTGAGCTTAAAGTCAAGAGAAACCAGTTATTTGTACATAATTCTAAAAAGTATAACATATTTACATGAATATTAAAATAGAGTGTCTATTTATTTTTATTTTTAATTCTCATAATATTGAGCCTAAAGTCAAAAGAAACCAGTTATTTGTACAGAGTTCTAAAAAGTATAACATATTTACATGAATAATAATAATATAGTGTCTATTTATCGTTTTTATTTTATTTTTTTAAACTCTCTGAGTATTGAGCTTAAAGTCAAGAGAAACCAGTTATTTGTACATAATTCTAAAAAGTATAACATATTTACATGAATATTAAAATAGAGTGTCTATTTATTTTTATTTTTAATTCTCATAATATTGAGCCTAAAGTCAAAAGAAACCAGTTATTTGTACATAGTTCTAAAAAGTATAACATATTTACATGAATATTAATAATATAGTGTCTATTTATCGTTTTTATTTTATTTTTTTAAACTCTCTGAGTATTGAGCTTAAAGTCAAGAGAAACCAGTTATTTGTACATAATTCTAAAAAGTATAACATATTTACATGAATATTAAAATAGAGTGTCTATTTATTTTTATTTTTAATTCTCATAATATTGAGCCTAAAGTCAAAAGAAACCAGTTATTTGTACATAGTTCTAAAAAGTATAACATATTTACATGAATATTAATAATATAGTGTCTATTTATCGTTTTTATTAATTTTTTTAACTCTCGGAGTATTGAGCCTAAAGTCAAGAGAAAACAGTTGTGTACATTTTTTAAAAAAATATAACATTTAAATGAATATTAAAAATAGAGTCTTAATTTATCCCTTTTAAAGAACGTGTCAGCGTATTGAACCTATAGTTAAAAGAAACCAGTTATTTGTACAATGTTCTAAAATGTATTACAAATTTAAATGAATGTTCAAAAATATAGTGTCTTATTACTTATTACAAGGCGTTCACTTACTGTAGAGGCCATACCCGGCCGCGCCGGCCAATGCTACGCCGGCGCCTATGGCCAGGTATAGCCGTGTGTTACTTGGTACAGTGTTTTCCATAGATTTCTATACAGTAATATACTTATTACCTATTGGATTCAACTATTTGAAGCAACTATTGGTTTCTATGGTTGCTTCTGATAATGAAGTAATTTCAATTGTTGATTAAAAAAAAAATCGGTATATTGAACAAGTTTTTTATTATTTTCCTCCATTCAGTGAAACTAAAATTAAATATATATTAAGTGATAGATATTTTAAAATTAATTTTTGTATTTTAAATACCAGTAAACTTTATCATTAAAGTAAATTTTTTAATTGATTGCTATTATTATCGTAATACGGAACACAAATCGACAACAAAGACAGACAATTTCATAAAAAAATATATTATTTTGATCTTGTAACTTACAGATCAATACAAAACCAGGTATATTTCAACTAACTATCATTAAATATTACAATTTACATATTTCGGCACATGGAAGGAAAGCTCTTTTAGGAATAACTAACTTTGGAAGAGTACTTCTCTGGTTCTAATAATAATAAATTTAATGTAGCTGCCACACAAGAAACGTTTGTTTCATTAGCTTTTGAAAATTAATCTCTATGTTTCTGAATTGTTCTTGTAGTTTCATGTAACAACATTGCCAACAAATTATCATAGTAGGGATAATTGACGTACCGTACATTAGACTGTAATCATGTAATACATGTTTTAAAATCCATTATTGTGAATTTTGTTAAGTATAAAATTGGTCGCAAAAACGTTAACTGTTTCTCCACACCTTGCAAGTTAATATCTTCTCTTAGTTAATATGTATTTAGTTGAATTTTTAGATGTAGCAATTTAAAAACTTATTTCCTTCCATTCTATAGTTTGTAGTCAACATTTGAAAAAGTCTAAGGCCAACTTTCCTTGTCTCCTTTCCTTCATTTTGTTATAAGGCGATGTCGTACGTATTACGCCTTTAGTTCACAAGAAATCTAACCTAAACTACTGTACTTCACAGATTCTATAGGTATATCAAATAAAGCTCCATGCAATGTTTATTTGGATATTAATTATTTTTATAATTATTAACAAAATCTTCAAAATTAAAAAGATAAGAAGGGCTTAAAATAGTCATAATATGTACTTTAAAACTTTCTCCGTGGCCACTAATTCTTAATACGCATAAAGTCTCCAAGGAGGTATAATTATTAGTTTCCTTTATTTGAACATAAATGAAATTTACAATGCTTAAATACTTATTAAGACAAAAAAGGAATACACTCTTATTGTAATTACAACTTCTAAAGGGAATATTGTTTTCAGCTATTTGACAGCAGCTGTCAGGGTTTATTGGGGTGTTTTAGAATTACTGCCGTACAGTTTTTTTCTTCTTAATTATTGTTTGTCAGATGGTTAGGGTCAATAGCTATCACATTTTACAAATTTATATATAAATGCAATGCAAATGTAAATATTATGAAAACTGATTCATTTTAAACCGATTGACTTGTTATTTTCGGATATATGAAACTCCATGGTTTGCTTTTTTAGTAGTTCAGTCAGCTAGACAGAGGAGGTTCCTTCGTTAATTAATAAATGGTATGTATATCTTGACCTTTTCTTTGAAAGTTGAATCTTTGTGGACAGTATAACATGGCAGTATTAATTGGAGGGAAGGTCATGCCTTACCGGTCATTGCGTACACATCTCTATACCTAGACATTTGACTCAAATACTAACACATTTCATCCAACAAAACTTATGACTTTGAACTTACGGTCATTTCAATAAAACAAATTGTGCCAAGTAATTACCTTCAGCCTAGCAATAAACAACTCCAAATCTTCACCAATTCCTACAATGAATTTTAATTATTAGTGTTATTTACAGTACTTACATTTTTGTTACAACATTTTTCTAAATAGAAACGTATACAGCTCATATATTCAGTGTTAAAAAGATGAACTTTTTTAAAAATAATAATTCATGTTCATAATTATTATTCATTCGTGCATCTACATCAATATATATATATATATATATATATATATATATATATATATATATATATATATATATATAAAGGCTTATTATGTCGTTGACTAAGATGTTAATACTTTCTATTAATGTTACTAACTAATATTTTGGCTATATCTCTAGCCTAACCGACGTTGTTAATTTTAGTATTTACTTATTTATTTAAATCCCTTCAAAACAACTGAAATCACTTCATGTTTTTTCTTAGCAAAGATAATGGAGTCCTTATCATTCATCAAAAAATATCATGGTTTTGTGGAACTTTTAATTTAAATAAGATGCGACTTGCACAATAAATTACTTAAAATTTGTGGTTATTGAACGTCTAGTGTTATACTTATTTTCTATAATGTAAAACAATTTTGACGGTAATAAGTCTTAGGAATTTCAAAACTATAGTTAACCTAACAACCCATTTAAACTGAGTTACATTATTATAATTTTACAATTTGGGTTTTGGAATTATTAAATTGGTGTAAAATTACATTTTCAAATTTAATTAAGATTAAATAAAAATAAATGGTTGAATTTCTAATTTTATTATCACAACAAAACCAGGACCTTTATCCATGATTAACCTCAAGCAAACCAAACTAACAGTTACAAAGCTGCTATTAAAATGAATGAAATACAAGAAAGTAATTATGGCAAGTAAATAATATTACTTACAACTGGGTTAAACTTTAACACATTTTGAAAACAATAAACAGTTTCGTTTATGATATGAGTACAAATGAAAAGAAAAACAGTATAAATAATTACGGTACTAATGTAGTATTTATATGATGTTTTATACGATGACTAACACCAAAAGATTTTATATTTAAAATTATGGGGAAACTAAATAATATGTTTGTAAGTGTGTGCAATATAAGTTTGTTTAAAATGTTTTTCTTTTTTTTTTAATTTTTGTAATTTTATAATTTTGACATAAAACAATATTATTTCTATACACTTATGTGTATTTCAAAATCTTTATGGCCTTACTTCTATACTTTATTGGATGACAGGATTGTCCGTTAGTTTTATATACGAGGCTTTTACACACAAATGATGGCAAATGTCCGAAAAATGTATAATAATTTTAAAAAACATATTTCTTGTTACTAATAAATATGCACCAAGAAATAATAGCAAATTATAAACAATAAAAAAAATCAATTATATTATTATTTACTTAAACAGTTACTTCATTTCATTACTGTGATTTCGTCTAAAAAGTGACACATATTTCTTGTTATTATTAAATATGCATCAAGAAATAAGAGCAAACTACAAACAATAAAAATATGAATTATATTATTATTTACTTAAACAGTTACTTTATTTCACTACTGTGCTTTCTTCTTAAACGTGACTCATATTTCTTGTTATTATTAAATATACATCAAGGAATAAGAGCAAACTGTAAACAATAGTGTATTGTTTATGTTTCCAACTAGAAAATACATTTATTGTTCCCGGAACTATATAATAGAGATAATGAAATGAAAAATTTCATTAGAAAACCACATAATTGAATTTTGCATTGTATTTGTCTGTTGACGTAATGTTCAAACAAAAAGGATTTCATTCTATCACACACACCTATAACATTAACTAGATCCTGCGACATAAAATATATCACGTGACCTATTTTGTGTTGCCTGAGGATTATGTCGTCATTAATTTTAATAGGGAAATAAATTAGCATAATGCGAATTTTATTCTTTCTTCAATTTATGACTTTCAATAACATTTTATGTCTCGTGTTATATGGTAAATGATTTACATGTTTAAACTGTAACTTTATGAGACACTAAATGGTTTTATGTTATTATATTGTAGTAATGCATTTGCATACACTTTGTCGCTCTCTTTTACGTACTTTACATTCTGAAATTGATTGCCGAGCTCGGGTTTGGGTGTTGTGTGTTGCATCAAATACACGGAGATGCTCAGAGAATACACCTCCAGACGCTTTACTGAACTAGCTGTACAACTAAAGGACTGTCTCGATCAGTTTCATATTTCGCATCACCACAAAACGTCACCACGGTTGGTAAAATAAATTTACCCGCAATTGTTGTAGCGCTAAGGGATGAAATGAACGGTGCAAACAGATTATACAAACTTGTCAACTTGTCCACCTCCAAAACTCCAACGAGAACTGTTCGTCACCTAAAGTGTCAGTTTGGTAGTTGTCAGTAAAAAAAAAGAAGAAAATACACCACGTACATTGAAAAATAATACGCATAAACTTGCTTCGCTCGTGATATTGTACGAATCGTCAGTGTAATTCAAATTAATCCCAGAGCTGTCTAAATTCATTTTTTTTTTTTTAAGTTTTATTTCTGAACAGTAATCTGTTTTACTTGCAATATTGCAAATGGGTTTGTTCATTAATCTTCATATTTCGTTAGAAATTTAAATGTAATCGAGGATAGACCAATAATTTTGAGATATTATGTCTTTTTTAACAAGACTATTTTGTTGTTCTTATTTTACTGAAATTGGATGTACCTTTTGAATTTTCTTACGTACCTTTTATTTGGGTACGTAGAGACTAAAATCCAGCAAAATTTAATCAAAATCATAAGAACCAATTTTGAGAAAATCCGTAATTATTCGAGTTGTTTCTTATAACAGCTACATTTAGAGTTTTAAAAGAATGACAACAAAAGTTCCGAGATATCACCAGATCTGTCCAGGAGTTTGGGTTAAGGAGGACTCCACAGACGACATATATATAATAACACTTTTTAGATTCAGGCAATTTTTACCAAATACATCAGTTGAAAAGAAGACAATTTTTTTGGCCCGTTTTAATACTACATACTTCGTATATATGAGAACGTAACATACGAAGAGAAGCACGGAAGCAACAATTACTGTTGAATAAATTGGTTATTACGGGAGCTTTTGCAGAAAGTCAACATCAATTTTCTATATCTTAAGTAGGCCTATATGAGAGTATTTACGAGAGATTTGATATTTTACAAAATTAATTCAGACTATTTAAATATATATATATATACATATATATATATATATATATATATATATATATATATATATATTTCTCAAATATACCTTCTAACATTTCAAAATAAATAAATCGGCCTCCATATTTTAATTTCTCTGTGTTAACTAAATCATATTATTTATTAAATTATTTAAAGAAGATGTAAGGTGAACTTTAAGGGAAAAGAAAGTAAACAATATTCTTCAACCCAAGCGGAGCAAATATTACATCCTCTCCCTTATTATTAGATATTACATAACCTAATATCAGGTCTAAAAATTTCCTGTTATTCCCTATAACTTTCGACCATTTTGTAACTTTTCCTCTTATTGCAAATCATTTTCCATCATTTCCTGGTACATCCTATCACGTTTATCAACTTCCTACCCCCTCTTAACTTGATATCAAATACTTTAACGTTATATTATTTTCTTCCTATAAACTTATATTGTTAATAAGCCAACATAACTCAGTAGCCTACGGCCATATTGGAAATTAAAACAAGTAACTCAGAGTTACAGCTGATAACGACAGTTGTTCTATACATTCTAAACGTCGTGTATTCATTTATATATGCAAAAGATATAGAAATCGTTGGATCAACTATGTCAGTAACATAATGAATATCTGTGCAGTTATCTGCAGATCTTCTCTGCAGATTATTCAAATGAAGTGATTTCGTTAAATTTTGGACGTGGGATGATTTTTTCGATAACACATGATAAGACCAAAACTTAAACAAATATCTTTGTGTTATTGTGGTCTTAAGTCTCCTTAAAAGGTCTTATGTCATAAATAAGAAATTATATCTACCAATGAGATTCCAAGTCCACCTTTAAGGTAGGCCTAGTACCACCTTTGAAATACTTAAAGGTCCTAAGTTGTATTATAAGGACTTTCAGGGGTTCAAATATCGTTCAACGATCCTAGTTGGATATGCATATTTTTTGTAGTATTGTGTTAAGGAATATACCCTCTCTTCCATCTTTCCTTTATTGATCATCTCTTGTTCTTTCCCAACCCTAACACTATTAGAATATTTATTTTATGTTTTTTTACTTTTTTTTATTAGTTAAAGATTGATGAGAGGGTTTTCGTCTTAGAAACAATAAGAAGGAAAATGTCACATACCAAGGAATCGGTGTTGAGAGGAGTGTGAGGCTCTCTAGCAATAAAACTCATATCCTTGACCCTTTAACAACTCTTCTCCTGCCGCGAAACTGTAGTACATATTACTTCATGACAGAGTTATTCTAGCCAATGCTATTTTCCCTGGTTCCAATAATCTAATTTTTTTTTTGTATTCTTGTTGCTTCCTCTTTCTTTTTTATTACCCTTGTTAATCAAGTTTAAATAGTGCTCCATTTTCCTTTTGTTTCCATCATTTGATATCTGAGTTGTGTAATTTCTATTCCCAGTGTAGTAATTAGAGAATTTTAGTGTAATAAACATTTATTTTATAATTTTAAATAGTTTTAAGTGGGTATTAAACTACAATGTCCTGTTAAAGTTTGGGTGTTAGCACACCGTATGCTCTCTATCCAACTCCTTACATGTAGTATTACGCAATAATTGTACCTCCCAGTTGGTAGATTCTCTAGGTAGTGTATTTAGCACATTAAGTTAACCTCTTTGTGTAGGATAACTGTCTCTTATTCTGAAGTTCTTTGGAATCTTTCCATTGATTAATAATATGTAGTATTTAGAAAAGTAGCTAATTAATCGTTGTTAACACTAGCATCGCTCCGACACTAAATCGGAACTCCTAGCAAGTTGCATGTCATCATGAAAAAGGAGCTGTATTATTCTATTAGGTTTTTTTAAGTAAGGTCCTACCAGCTAAGTTACCATAAAAATTTCCTATAAGGTAGTAAATCGTCCTATAACGTCCAACCAATTTACTTGAAATCCTGTATCGTCATGGATCGTATTAATATCATATTCTATTGCCATATATCGACTCCAATCACATTATATCTTCTATTTTTCTCTCATTATGTCCTGTACCTTAATGTCATTTCTTACATGTTATTATTATATCTTATCAACAGTGTAGCATGAAATCCTGTGACTTTAGCGTGGTGGGTTGATTTTTTTCTAAGGTTTTTGTAAAATGGAAACAGAATTTTCCGTCTTTGATGAATTACAGCATAGAGAGTAAAACAGACTACAAACAAAGCATTGTCATGTAGCATCAGTTTCACAAAGCATGCTTTCTTCTTTGATTATCCAAATGTAAGAGCTAGAACTTCCCCTGCAACTATTCGAGAAGACATTAAAAATATACAGGGTGCCAAAGAAGAACACGAACATCTTTTGGAAAAATAATTAAATAAAAATGTATTGATATAAATTATTCGGACGTTAGTCATTATTTGTAATTAGAAATAATACACGAGTTATAAAATATTAATATTCAACTTACAGTATATAATTAAAAAAAAAAAAACTTAAAAATTAGGAAGGAACTCGGGAGCTATTGAACTAGACTTGAGCTCTCAGAATAACTGAAACTATTAGGCACATGATCAGAAGAATTACAAACTGTACACGAGAAAAGGTAAATCAAAAGACATACAAAGGTAGACTTAAAATAGACGATAAACCACACAAACAGTTTTGTTCTTGATCTTGTAATCTAACCACCTTGGGAAGAATTCACTAACTAAAAGATATATGTTATTTAATCCAAGGGGAGGCGAGAGTGGTTCCCACGAGTTTGGGGGAAGCTGAGTACATTTTGGGGAGTCACCTTACTATTCCTGTTTGGGGGGGGAGTCCCTTTAAAATTATTGGACAAAGTGATATATATTAAAGGTCCCTTTTGTGTCTCAGCAAGCTGATATAGATTACATAACTCCAAGATAGTTTTCCGCCTAAAAAGAGACAGCCTACTAGAGGCTATTTTCAAATTTCAGGAAGACTGGTTACGTAATTGGATGAACCTGGTAGGGAAATGACAAGTCTGGTTTACAGATGAGTCAAAAATACACTTTAGTAGGAATGCACGTGCACAGAGGAATTGATCTGTACTTTATGACAGTTTTCCAAACTGAAATAGTTATCACACTTACGTGCACAAAAATTATATAATAAAGGATTTAGGCAATATGAGCAACAATATTTTTTGATAGTCAGCCAGCTATTAAGGGCATAATGACTATAAAAACGACACCGAAGCTGGTCTGGAGTGCTAGTCAATGCTTTATCAGGTATCACCTCGGAGACATGTTGGGCTAGTGTGGATCCCAGGACATCTTGATATAGGAAAATGAGACGACTGATAAACTGGAAAGAAAATGTGTTGGAAAACATTAATAGGCCCTTAGTAGGTTATTAGCATCTCCAGATGTTATGGGAAAAAAGTTAAGGAAAGATGTTTTGATGTGAACACTTGCAGATGGAGTCAGAAACAAGCCCATGATTTCGTTGATAGCCTGGTTCTTAGAAAAGAACTGCTAGGTCTTAGCGCAGCAGAAGTAAAGTTGGTTGTTGGCCTTTTGACTGGGCATGATTCTCTTAGAAGAGAATCCTCCACCCCTACATCCTGCCATTCCTCACCATACTGCAACAAAAAAACATAGGCTAATATAATTAGACATTTTAATCAGCAACTTCATTCGTTTTTAAACTATGATATTCAAAATAAAATATAAAAATAATCTTCAAATTAATAAAAAGTCTATTCCTATTTTTTATGATTTATTTTGTTTCATAATTTTATTTTATAATTTCCACGAACATACTCTTATATTTTAATATTATACATTTTTCGGACGTTTGCCATCATTTGTGTGTTAAAAATTGAAAACATTTGACGATGGCAAATGTCCGAAAAATGTATAATAATAAAATTAAACTTCCATCATTTAACAATAACTTCAAACAGAGAATACTTTTATATGTTGTGTTTATTAATCATCTCTCATTTCATTCCAATATTAGAAACACAACAGCACTTTAAATGGTATAAAAATATTCCACTAACATAATATTATTTCGGTAGTTCTCAGTTAAATGATAAAAAAAAAAAATGGACACAGTGTCTAAAAAAAAAAAGAAAAGATATATTTAAATGGGATCTAAATGTGCATCTCTTGTGTCATAAACACGTCCTCAACATAAATCGTATCGAGCATTTAATGACAAGGTTCTCTTTTTTATTGACTTGCAGTTTGTCACATGTCATTATTTGAAATATGTTCATATTTCACTTGTATTTGAATGAAATCATTTCAGCCAATTTTAAGAAATTACTTATTTTAAAACAGCTATGGTAGGTTGTTTCTTGCTAATAGCTGATGAACCAATATTTTTGGAGAGATGGTGGTCGTTACATTTTGTTTGGTGAAAATTCAAAACAAAGAAATATGCTTTAAATAAATATTTAAATTTAATTTGTTTTGCCCAAACTGTTTAAAGAAATCTTTTTACTCAGCTGTCAAATATTATATTATATTTTCTGGGAACTTTTGAAATAATAACATCTCTTAAAAAGAAAATATTTTATCTATAATATAACTATTAAAATAACAATTATTGTTTTATTTACTTACGTGCAAGTGTTGTTCAGTGTATGTGTTCTGTTGCTAGTGCTGTAAGTGTAAAAAGTGTGTGAAGCCGTTTACTGAAACAATAGTTAAAACAATTAGAAAACTGTACAAGAAACGTTTCCTCACAATCTATAAGCAAAACAGCGGGTGTTGGTAAAAGATTAAAGAAAGCGATAAAGCTAAAGTTTCAAAATTATTATAATAATATTTACATGGGGGGCATATGCCGGGGGTCCGGGGGTGTGGAAATTTTTTAAAATTAAACTTCTCAAAACATTGTTTTTATGCATTTATTTATGCGTTTGTAACAGAAATGTAATGTTAAAAACCCTAGTAAAGACAAAGCCCGATGTTTACCTTTTAAGGTTTTAAGTAAATCATTCGTTTTTAGCAAAAATATTTTTACATCTAAAATATTGGGGGGACGCGTCCCCCCGGCGATGACGCCTATGATAATATAAATGAGATAATATTGTTTCGCCTTGTGGAATCATCGGGTAACTGATAATTAACAAGTATAGAGGTCCTCAACTTGCTAGGTTATAGTATATACCTATACCTATATACTATAACCTAGCAGGTAGAGGACATCCTGCTATACTTGTTAATTTTCAGTTACCCGATGATGCCGCAAGGCGAAACAATTTTAGCTCATTTATATTATTATAATAATTTTTAAACTTTAGCTTTATAGCTTTATTTAATCCTATAATATGAAGTTTCAACAAGAAATATCTGCCGTTACATTAAATACTCATTTTAGGTGTTGTCCAATTACTTTGTTTTATGTTAACATTGGATGTCTAAGATACACTTGAGTAAAATTTGATCAAAAACATTAAGATCATAATTTTGTGTTTCTTTTTTATTGCTACAAGATCCACTAAATTGTTTATTATTTTAAATATTATAGATATGGCGGAATGTGTCAACATTAAATTTAATCCATCCACACATTTGATTTGTTGGTCGCTACACGTAAGATTGTTAGACATCATTACAAAAATCACTTCCAACTGCTGTTGACATCAAAACAGACGTATCAAACTCAATATAAATTTTTTTTACCTATCACGTAACTTTCTCTAAACTGCATAATATATGTGAGAAAATAAAATAAAAATAGAAAATAGTAAGGTTTAATTTTTTTCACCAATGAGAAACATAATATAAATACAAGTTAATATTAAAATTGATTATATATACTTACAGTGTAGTCTATGTGTATCAGTATTATGTAGTGTTCTTGATCTGGAGTTGTGTTGAGAAGCTAAAAATAAAATAAATTAAATTTAAAATTAATAAAACACAATTCTCAATTAAATTTGCTTAAATAAAAATCAACATATTATGACTAATTACTTTTCCTTATTGACAGCAATTATTATTTGTTTTTATTTAAACATGATCAACACCTTATGAAACATACTGATGCATTTGATCTGGTACTTAGTCAGTCTAATCATACAATGTAATATGAGCAGGTCCTCTAAATCCAATCCAAAAAACGACGATGGTATGGCAAAACAAAGTTTTTAGTTCCCTAAGACCATGAAATCTTAATACCAGTTAAAATATCGGAAGTCGAAATTTTTGACGATTGCCAAACTACTTTGTTTACTGAGTAAGTGAAAAGATGAAAACAACATAAGAAAGACCCCCTGGCCCTTGAATAACCTAATAGCTTCAGAGACCAGAAAGGAAATATGTTAAACAAAGCCATTAAAACCTATGACTACACAAAAATAGTGTGGATCAAGCTGGGTTCCTTTGGAATTAAAACATTTCAAGAACAATCAATAAAATAAATGTAGAATAATGCCACTCTCTATATAATTATATTTACCTATACATAAATTGTATTATCGTTCTAAATACTAAAAATTCCCAAGTTTTACAATAATTCCCACATTTTTTAAACGCCTTTCACTTTCCCACATGTAAGTTGTAGACTATAAGGAAAAGTTATGTGATGTAGAGTTTATTGTTGTTACATCCACTTTTGATATTCTTTGGAAAAATGAATGACTGGTGTCTCTGGCAGAGATCTACGGCTTATAGTCTACTTAAATTTGCAATGTGGACTTTTGTCATGTATTGGGACTTTTTCCATCATTTTCATTACCCAACATTTTGAGAAATAAAAAAGAGATTAATTACAATTTCTTTTAAAAATGTTGTAATTTTTGACCTAACAAACTCATAAGGTGGCCATTTAAAAGATTCCTTTCTGTTGTTTAAATTAAAATTTTTAAATGACTACCATTTACATTTAGTTAGAAATAATACGATTTATAATAAATGAAAATTCATTTATTTGTTGTTATAGGATTAACTTATATAATCATTTACCTTGGTCTTAATCTAAAACTAGTTGGAATTTCCCGCACTTTAAATTAGTGGGCTAAACTTTGGTCACGTGGTTGCTGTATCGGTGGGTGTGGTTTATATGATTTCTGTCACATATTATGTCTATTCCACCATCTTTGGTTGTATTTGTCGTCAATACTAAATTATTTCGAGGTTTTCTTTGTATGTTCTGGTGACAACTTATACGTCAAAATATCTGTTTAATCAATAGGCCATATTTGTTTTGTCGAAGCGATAGTCGTATTCTTTATAATTAATTATTCATGACGCTCTGGTCCGGTTCGGCCATTGTAAATGTTTCAAAATTCGTGTTCAATTTCGATTGATTTTGTCTATCCTAATTCTAATCTTGCTACGGGGTTATTTAATTTGAATAATATGGATGTTTAGACCTCTAAATTGTATATTCTATGCTTATGTGAAAATTCGGGGAATCACGTTATTTGAAGTTATCTAGTCGATGCTCTAGTATTTTTAGGCTCTTGTTTAATTTACATTGTGTAAACGTAATTATGCGGATCTCCCACTAGATGTCGTGAGAATTAGCAATTCGTTTGAAATGCATTATGGCATATATATTTCCGAAACTGTAATTAATAAAATTATTGATTTGTATCGGTGTACATATGTACACCGAGTATTCAGAAACATAGACTTTGTAAACAGTTGTGATTGCTGTCTACCATCATTTCACCACTCATTATTTATTTAAAAACTAATCGATAATTATTTTACTTTTTTTATATATTTTGTCAACATGTGTATAATTACCCCACTTCCTTGACAAATTTGCCGCACTGACCCTGTCCCGAGAGAAAGAAACTCAAGTGATAATTAATAATATTCCCCCAAGATATAAACTTTAATTGATTGTGTTTTTCTTGTAATTTTGTGTGTATGTATATGAATTTTTTACGAGAAACAGACTCTGAGTTATCTATTTTAAATAATTATGTGTTAACCAATCCTCCCAACTCGAGATAGTAAGACTCTAAAATGAACTAATGAAATCTTTCCTTTATGTTATATATTTATGAACTTTTCATAACCTCAGTGAGTAGTTAATAAGAGACATTTTCTTTGAATCTCAATTGTTTGATATTTTAATTTTATGTTAATTTCAAAACAATTTTATATATGTACCGATTAAGTTCGAATGAACTCATAATTTTATTATTGATATTTCAAGACAATAAATGACTAACCTTTGTATTGTAAATGAATTTCATTTCTTAATTTTCATATGTTAATAAATAAATCAATTTAATATTCATAACATCAGCTTCACAACCACAACAATGTTTTGACAATTAAATCGTCATCTTGGTGAACTTTATTTTTGTACATTTAGATATCGCTTGAGAACAGGAGTTTATTTATACTCTCGAAACATCGTGTTAGATTTATTAACAAATGATGACAAAACCCTATTAAAAATAATGAACACTTTTTTTTCCATCAATAAAAACAGAACATTTCGAAGTTAAAATAGTCTAAATTGTAATGTGGGAAATTTAGTTATAATAATTAGTCCTCAACACTAATCTAAACATTGAGAAATGACACTATAGTAACTACTTTAATTCTTGAACAACTTACGTTGCAGAGACTGATGTCCTTGGACAGATGGTCGTCCGTGGAGAGATGCCAGGATGATATGGATGCCAGGTGAAGTGCACTGAAACATAAATTATTACATTTCAGTTACAATCAATGTGCTTGCGTTCATCTTGCAAGTTGTTACTATCAAGGGAATAAGTAATTATTGCAAATGTCATTCAGATTAAACAAAACGTGTTTAATTAATCCTATCATGCTCCAATCATTGACCTTAGTTCTTAGAACCATTATATAAACAAGAATATTAACCAAATCCTTTCTAATTGTGCTCAACTTTGCTTAATACGAAATGTAGATGAAGTTTGGTAATTTACAAAAAAAAAGTACATGTCCTTTTTTTGACCGTTCTGCACATTGCATAACCTCAGGAAATCGAATCAGTACATCTGTTATCATTGTCGTAGTGTTGTGACTATTGTAACCACAAAAATTAAGATTAGAACATAAAATTTGGTATATGGAACTATAGTGTACTTATATGGAATCCTATTAAAGCATATAAAAAATTAATTTAACTTGTTAAATTTTGGTAATTTAAAACAGTTTTTGTTAATATCTAGTGTGTTATTCAACTTATATGATACTAAATTAGATAAACATTTTCATATTTCAATTCCGTATAAATTGGTACAAACATCTCTTTTGTTACAAATAGCAAAGTTGTCGGAAAAATTTCAAAACCTGGCTTCTTAAGAAAATGTAATAATCCAATAGTTACGAAATTCAGCAGGTCTAAATCTCTGATATATAAGCAAAGTGAGTGGGAGACTTGCACATCTTAAAGCAAAAAAGTGAATTTTTTTAGGCTTTTTAACTTTATTAAAATACTATTGGAATGTAACGATTAGAAACTCAAACCAATATACTAATTGGATTAAAATCAAGTCTCTGAAGTAATTCACAATTAACATTGTACAAAATGCCCCACTTGCACAACCCCAATTAACAATATACCATATATCTAATAATCACCATAAAATTTATCTTTCTATAAGTTTTCAATAAAAAAGTGAATATGAACTATGGGACACAGTCTTTAGATATATATTTAAATATGGTTTAAATTTGCTGAATGTCATAAACTCTTCACCAAAGTAAATCATATTTGCTTATAATCAATATTTTCAGTTTCATTTTGTTTTCTCTTACCAATTATCCCTAAACCGTAATATGGTTTTTCTTGCGATATTGTTTCTGCTCCTTTATCTTCATATTGTATTAAAATTTCAACTAAAAAGGTAAAGACAACAAAGATATTTTATCTAACATTTTCAAACACAAAGGCTAGGTTTTAAGGTTTCTAATTATAATTTACAATCCATCATTTTTTCAATGATGGGAACTCTAATGTTTTTTTAAATGCCGTACATGTCCAATATTTGATCCAAATAGTTAAGAGTTAATATTATGAAAATTTAATCGTTTTTGTTTCTTGGGGCAGCTACCGCCAGTTTGGCCACAAAGAATTGGATTGAAATCAGTTAATGTATTATCAGCTGTAGAGCGCATTGTCAGACACACGGACATCATCTTATGGACTCACGAGACCTCAAAACTCAACACCCCTCACATGACTTTCTCTATACCACGTATATATGGTGAACTAAATTTATTAAGACTACACTTGCATGGGCTATATACAGATTATAAGTATAACATTGTGTTACCTGATCTTATGTTCTGTAGGCGACAAGGGGGTTAACGGAAGGTTGAACCGGCTTCCCTCATCTGCAGCAGAAGGCTTTCCACAATTTCCAGCAGTTCATCAATATCCTCCTATGAACAAATGAAAGTACTTTTATGAAATAAAGGCACACAAATGTTAAAGATTGCATGGTAAAGGGCCTCACCTCCATTATACACCTACTGTAGTTCAAACGGACCGTCGTATAATTTTATTAACTTATTAATTGCATAAACTTCTTATTATTCTAGATTGTACACGATAAAACAATTCCAAAAAAACTGTTTTAAACTAAAAATCTACAATAAAAAGTAAACTGTACAAAAATATTGCACAAAAATGTGTAAAAACAGCCAATTGTTGATTGAGAATGAAACCGATCACTTTATCACTAATTTCCACAAGAGTTTGTACTCAATCCATTTATTCTCATAAACATTTGACCTCTTTCTGATCAAACTTCATAACTTTCTTTCTAAAATTTGAAATCTTAGGTTCTTGAAAAGTGGGAGGGGGTGTGGTTTTACAAGTTTATTTTAATTAACTTACTTGCGGTAATTCCCGTTGGCGAGCTTCCCAAATTACATCCCAAGCCTCCTGCCACAGTAGCTGTGAAAAATATAACAGAAAACACTTTAGTAACAAGTGAGGAGCACAAGAAATTAATTAGAGTTAATAATATCAAATTAAATATTAAAAAAAGCATTTTTGTTGATGAATAAGTTTAGTTCTGCAATACTTAATTAGTGTTGAATACGTATTATGATATGTATTATTATGATTTAATCAAATGTAAGATGTATATAAGGAGCAATAAAATATTTATTCATTCATTCCGTGTTTGAATGTTTACATTTTTATTTATAAAAAATATATTTTGTATATCTATATTTAAAAACATACTGTGTGTACTACTAGGTAATATCAAGGACCACTTTCCAAGCTAAGTCTTTGTCTCCTATCCATACAACATCTAAAAATCATAATTACTTAATAAATGTAAGACTAAACACTATAAACTTGTATTTCTATATCACAATTACCAGTTAAAGCTATGCATTATATTTAAAACACAAGTAACATGACTAGGTACCACAATATTCTGATCCAAAAGCGACCACAAGGGGTTTAGAAATTAAGGATCTATTGGAAAAAAATATGTTGTGTATGAGAGTTAAAATCTGTTTTAGGAAAAACTCATTATGTCAGAAAGAATTTAATATTTATTAATTGTCCAAAACGGCAAAAAAATCAAATGTACATAATTTTATATTCTCTTTGATAATTAAGAACAAAAAATATTATAATTAGTTCAAAATTAGAACAATTTATTGCGTAATCCTTTCTTTAAATCAAGAATATCAATTTTAAATAACGATTGTTAAACAACTTTATAAAAGAATTAAAATTTGTATAAAATATTAACTAGTTTAACCTAGAAACTACTTCCTTGATGTCGGCTAGGCCCGTTTGGAACCTCCACTCGCTATCATCCACTTGTAACTATACAAATTTCACTCTTTCGGATCGGGGGGGGGGGTCAAAGCCCAAAATTACATTTAAGGCCAAAGCCTTGAATAACATACAACATATGAACAAAAAACTGTTTATAACACAACCATATTGTTATTTACAGTTTGTTTTTTCTGAACTTTAAGTCTTCTATATGAGCACACTATATATAGTCCCTCTGTACTAAAATTCATGTTCCTATAGTATTAATTTTTGTGGCCTCTATCATGCTTACGTACAGACAATAATGACCGAGGGACGGGATGTCAAAAATCACTTATTCCGTATTTTATGGCCATGAAATGTGGTTCTAACGACTGGAAGATTGATTTCAAGGACTATAGGCCAGTTTAGGATGTAACTGTTACCTTGTAATTATGAAGTGTGGGCACAAGAATATAAATCACTTTGAAATAAATGTTTGATGATATTTTAACTTTTATAAATCAGACTTACGAAAGTCCAGTACAGCTCTTCTGTCAAGACTACAGGGCCAAGTCCGTCCGGTCCTATTCCTCCACCTAAAATATAACAAAAATAATAGTACAAACATACGATACTTTCTCTCTCTCTCTCCCCCTTACTTCCATACACATAAAGAAAAACCCAAACTGTTATTAACTTATATTATTAGTGTAACTGTAATAGTTATTGCATAAAATAATATTTTCATATTAAAGCATACTTCTAAAACCTTCTTCTATGATGAATTGCTGATGCTAGCATAATGTTTTTGTTTATTTTGTTTATAAGCGAAAACCTTCAGTTCACCATCACTTTATAACTTTAATAGATGGGGGCTATCACAAGCACTCTTCAAATACAATGGTTTTTTTTTTATCTTGTAGAAAATGTAAAATTGTATTGGTAAATCAAGGGAACTTACCCTGTAGGGTAACTTTGTTTAAAACAGTTGTTACACAGGTTTTATGAATCTTATTGTGTATATCACTATTTTCTAGATTTCGGCTAGTCATTACCGGACCTCGTGGATCTGTATTTAGTAAAACGTTTCCACTCCTGTCGGTGATGGTCCAGCCGCGTCTTATAATTATACAAATAACACATTTTCTTAGGAGATCGTGGCTATCGTTTTTGATATTTTCAATTTCATTTTTCTTAGTTTCAATATATGCTATATGATCATTCTATAGTCCCCCCCCCCTATACTAAATTTCAAGTTCCTGTTTTAATTATATATTATTACATCAGTCAATATAAATAATGACAACAGATAGACGGTTTGCCGAAAATCACTTTTTGAAACATGTAGATCAGTCAAAAAGAGGAGTTTTAAACAAATTTGTGATTACCGAACTTACCCTATTCTTTTAATACTGAGTAAATAATAAGAAAGAATAAAACATAAAATAAGATGGGTACCTCTCGAATACCCTAATGACGTCAGAGTCGGAAGAATACAAGAGAGATAAAGCAGGGATCTATCTCAATGCAAGGTGTATATCTATCTAGCCATCATAGTGAGCCCCTGATGGTAAAGCTCGAGTGAGGGGGTGTTACACTCTCACAAGTTGGCTAGCGTGTAAGTAGTATTAAACCTAATACCACAATTGTTTTAGTTCATAATCGTTACCTATCATTGTTGAAATTCATATTGTGCTTTGTTTTTTATATTACTGAGGTATTTGTCTTCAGGTAAAGAACATGTGGAACTAGAGTGAACAGTGGATCTGATACTGATATACGAAAGGAGAGATTCTACATATTCTACAAAAAATTGGTGTAAACACATTGCACAAATTTTCCCGGTTACTCATCTCCAAAACCACAAAATAATGAACCCAATCAAATCATCATCCAAAATCACATTTCAGTAGTTGAAAAAAGTGAAAACAAAGCTTGAACGCCATTTATGAAAAGAAAATTTATAAACAAAAAGGGCGTAAACGTATATTGTGAATCATTCATAAACTGTCGTTTTTTTCCAATGCCATTACAGGGGTTTGTGTTAGGCTATTATAATCTTCACAATTCAATTAAATTTGAATGAAACCGGTAGAGATGATTTTGACAAATTTGTTATTTAACGTCTGTTTATTCCTCTTTACGATGACATACCAAATTTATTAAAATTGTTTCACCTGTTTTTGGCTGTGATATATTTTTGTATCAATATTATAAACTTATATATTTATAACTTACCCCCCTTCCAACTTCTTGACGCCCTACAGAATTTTCGATCAGTTTCGGTCATCCTGGCGTGCATCCATATGTGCTTGGCTAAATAACAAAGTCAAGTAGGTATTAAAAATTATAATAATAATAAATCGTAGATTAATTAGACAGGACGCTAATATGAGTTAATACATTGTGTTGGACTGTTTGGTGCTTTTTGCTTCTACTTATCTAACAATATTCCCAATAATTGTAACATATTAGTATGAAGCTAAATTGAGTAGTTTTCATTTTTTATTGATATCAAAGGTTGAAATTATAAAACAAATCCACAAACCATTTTAGATATGTATTACACGATTCCAAGCTTCCAATTTATATAATAACAATATCATTGATTCTCTTTCAAAACATTTTATTTATATTCATTGTTTTGCCTTAGAACTACTTAAAATAAATTAAAAGAACTACTATCGACTAGAAATAAGGTATGTTAATTAAACATTTTATTTCTTCTACTGACTTTCTTGCCGACAAATTTAGACAGCATTGCTAACATATTAGTTTTAGTTATTCCTTTTGACTAAACAACTTTATTGTGATTACGCCTACATTTCATTTCTTCTCCTAATGGTTTGATATTTCTTAAATTTATTTTTCTGTTGTACAACACAGTTAACAAAGTTAACACAGATGAGTTTTACTATTATATTTGGTCATTGAAAAATCACAAATGACAGACAGATGGAAAATAGTATATTTCATAACAAGAGTGGAAAGTGGGGTTTTGCATGTTCGAGACCATATGTTTGAATTGCGAGATTTATCGAGCACTTCAAATATGGTCGAGAATATGCAAAACAATTTCGCTCGTGTTTTGAACGATACTTTTCACTATACTACGGAATAAAAACGAGACATCGTTAAAAAAAATTAAACGGATCTTGGTAGTTTACTAGAACACACAAGAGGTTTTTTAAATCATATTTTAGGCCTATATGTTAAAGGGTCTTTTACATCTGATTATTTTTCTATGTAAAATTTAATTCAGGTGGACTTATTGTAGAGGACATATTGGTTTGCTATTATGCATTAATTTTTTTTTTTTTTTTATTTACTTTTGGTAATTTACTAGAATACACAAGAGCTTTTCTTTATCATATTATATTAAATTTGTTATCAGTTGAAAGATATTTTACGAGACATCGGTAAAAAAAAAATTAAACGGATCTTGGTAGTTTACTAAAACACACAAGAGGTTTTTTAAAACATATTTTAGGCCTATACGTTAAAGGATATTTTACGAGATTTCGGTAAAAAATTTTTGAACAAATGTTGGTAATTTACTAGAACACACGAGAGCTTTTCTCATCATCATCTGCTAGTGCAGAAAATAACATTTTCCACTCTAGGTTGGGAAAATCAGCTGTGGGAAACTCTTCGGTTGTAAACAATGTTACTTTCGGTAGTAAACAATAGACAGCTGTTGAAAATATGATGTTTTTCAGGTTGTAAACACATAACGAAAACAGCTGAACTCATAGTAGGGCCCAGTGTAATGAAAATGTTTTTTCTAAAGCGTTTACAATTTATTTCCTCCACATTTAATGACACAATATTTGACATTATCTCTGTTCAAGAAACACTACACAATTGCTTAAATGTTATTCAAAGACGGCTATCATATTGAACATCTACGTATTTAAATTGTTTCCCGGATTATGTTATTTGTTTTGCACTATTGCACATCTAACACAAACTATGGGTATTATCTCTTAAAATACATAATATATAAATCTGTCCTATTCCAAATACTTACAATTCCTCCTCTCCATCAGGGCTCGAGTCTCTGCAACCTTCTGGCGAAATTGTTGTAGTAGTGTTGGTGCTGGTGTTGGTGGTGGTGTTGGTGGTGATGGTGGTGTTGGTGGTGTGTTGTCTTCTTGGGTGTGTGTAGTGTCTTGTGTTCTTCTGTGGTGTAGGTATGCTGTAAATTAGAAGAAAAAAAATGTAAAGTATTGTACAAATTATAACATTACATACATTTTCAAAAACACAGTGATTCTGTATCTTTCCTAAAGTGTTTGTTCTGGTATTGAGTTTTAAAGTCACAAGAAATCAAATATTCATAAAGATTTATAATAATTAAAAATGTATCCTGGTATTAAGTTTAAAGTTGTATTTGTAAAGAGTGATAATAATTATAACATAATAAAAGTACAGTTAATTATTCAATTCATATTCAAGAAATTGTCCCGCTATTGAGATTTAAGTGAAGAGAAACCAAATATAGTCGCGTAAATTTTCCAAAATAGATGATTTATTATGTTTCAAAAAAAAATTGTCCAGCTATTGCACTTAGTCATGAAAAACCAATTAGTTATAAAGACTTGTACTAATTATAACATACAGCAATTAGATAATTTTTCAAAAATACAAAAATATTTTTTTACCTTTTTAAAGAATTTATCAGAGTACAGAGTTTAGAGTCAAAGAAACCTGTTTTTTGTACTTAGTTCTAAAAAGTATTACATAATTACATGAATATTCAAAATAATAGTATTTATTTATTCTTTTTAAGGGCACTCTCCAAATGGGAAAAAATAAATTTGATCGATTGTTAGTTTTTATTCATTCTCTTGTTTTTCCTCTTTCTAAAAGTATACAACATGATATGGTTATAATAATTATCTTTATGTCCGAAAAAAAAATAATGTATGCGTTACCATGGAAATAAATGGTTTTAGGCGACACGTGAATTCGCTGTACTACATACACTTTTATAGTGTTCATTATTGTACAGTGAGTTATTTTATTTTGCTACGTTGGCTAACCTGCCGTACCGCTGTACTGTTGTTCTGTCATTCTGTTTATAAAAAGTTGGCTAGTTTCGATTTGTTTATTGTGTTTTTAAATGTTTTTAGTGATTTCTAGTGATAGTTAGTTTGTTATTTCTTGTGAAAATGGGGAACAATAAGAACGTTGGTAGCTTTAGAAGTTGTTACAAGAAGAGAAAGAGTGTTGGAAAGCCTAAACTCTGTGGTACACCTAGGCCTAGTGTTGAAAATACTCCAGACAATCCAAGTGAGCCTAGGCCTAAAGTATCTAGCTCAAAGCTGAAGAATTTCGATCAATATAACAAATATTCTGAAACTCTTAAATATGAAATAATAAATCTAGAGCAACTAAATTCAGTGTTGGGCGATTTGGCAGAACGTAGGTTTTGTAACCACAAACTACAGATGTAAAAAAATCCTTGGTTTATGTTGCTAATAAGTTTAGATTATTTTGTTCCAATTGTAAACAGTCTGGTAAATCTTTTGTCAATTGTAAAGAGATTCGTTGTCTTGATGAGTCTTATACTGAGCAGAATAAAAAGGAAATAGGTAGGCCTAGGCTTAGTCCTACTGTGCTCTATGATCTAAACGTTCGACTTGTTTAGGCATTATGTGTTATTATACTGCGGCAAACTAAATTTGCCTCCACCACCAACCCTGTATGCATGTCATGAAGTTAGGCTAGCTAACGCATGTCAAGATATTTGTGATACATCAATGACATCTGAAATTGAAGAGGCAGTACTTGAAAATGACTATGAAGCAAAGCGAAACCTTGTGTCGCCCGTGACGGATCATGGCAGAAGCGTGGGCAAACGTCATTGAATGGTGTGATGAGTCTTACTTCAGTTGACACAGGTAAATTTTTAGATTTCCATGACATGTCTAAACATTGCATTTGCCCTGGTAAACTTCAAAATAATCATTTATATAATTGCATGGAAATCTATATCGGAACGAGCGGAGGAATGGAGGTAGGCGGGGAACTTCTGTTGAGAAATATGACATGCGGTATATAGATTACTTAGGCGATGGTGATTCTTCAGCTTATAAATCAGTAGCCGATGCAAAACCTTACGGAGATGTACCAATAAACAAACAGGAATGTATTGGACAAGTCTAAAACAGAATGGGAAAGAGATTACGTGATTTTAAATTTAAAATGAAGGGGAAATTGTCTGACGGAAAAGCTATTTTAGTCAATCATCGACTAACAACAGTTGAGATGCAAAAAATCAGAAACATTTACGGACTGGCAATCAGACGTAACACTCACAGTGCAAAATTCATGCAAAAAGCCATTTGGGCATACTATTTCCATATTATGTCTTGAAATCAGAATCCAACACATCAGCTTTACCCGAATGGAAATGATTCATGGTGTAATTATAAAAATCCTTGTTTTCTAAAGAAAAATATGACCATAGCAAACATTGTCACCTGCCAGAGTCCATTATGGTTGTGTTGAAGCCAATATTCAAATAACTGTGCAAACTCTGAATTTTTGAAGAAATGCCTATAAGAAAAGTCCCAAAACCCAAACGAATCTTTAAATAATCTTATATGGGCACGTTTACCGAAAAGGACATTTGTCACACTACAAACACTAAAGTTTGGTGTAGCTGAAACTGTTCTGTCATTTAACAGTGGTTATATAACCAAACTGAGAGTGATGGAACATCTGGGACTTCAGGCTGGCAGAAACATGGTAATCCTTGAGCGTAAGCGTGTATTATAGCTAACATTGTCGGAGTGCCCTTAAAGAATATGTCAGCGTATTGAGACTAAAGTCAAGAGAGACCCAGATATTTGTACAGAGTTCTAAAAAGTATTACATATTTACATGAATATTAATAATATAGTGTCTATTTATCGTTTTTATTTTTTTTAAACTCTCGGAGTATTGAGCTTAAAGTCAAGAGAAAGTAGTTATGTGTACAGAGTTCTAAAAAGTATAACATTTAAATGAATATTAAAAATAGAGTCTTAATTTATCCCTTTTAAAGAACGTGTCAGCGTATTGAACCTATAGTTAAAAGAAACCAGTTATTTGTACAATGTTCTAAAATGTATTACAAATTTAAATGAATGTTCAAAAATATAGTGTCTTATTACTTATTACAAGGCGTTCACTTACTGTAGAGGCCATACCCGGCCGCGCCGGCCAATGCTACGCCGGCGCCTATGGCCAGGTATAGCCGTGTGTTACTTGGTACAGTGTTTTCCATAGATTTCTATACAGTAATATACTTATTACCTATTGGATTCAACTATTTGAAGCAACTATTGGTTTCTATGGTTGCTTCTGATAATGAAGTAATTTCAATTGTTGATTAAAAAAAAAATCGGTATATTGAACAAGTTTTTTATTATTTTCCTCAATTCAGTGAAACTAAAATTAAATATATATGTAAGTGATAGATATTTTAAAATTAATTTTTGTATTTTAAATACCAGTAAACTTTATCATTAAAGTAAATTTTTTAATTGATTGCTATTATTATCGTAATACGGAACACAAATCGACAACAAAGACAGACAATTTCATAAAAAAATATATTATTTTGATCTTGTAACTTACAGATCAATACAAAACCAGGTATATTTCAACTAACTATCATTAAATATTACAATTTACATATTTCGGCACATGGAAGGAAAGCTCTTTTAGGATTAACTAACTCTGGGAGAGTACTTCTCTGATTCTAATAATAATAAATTTAATGTAGCTGCCACACAAGAAACGTTTGTTTCATTAGCTTTTGAAAATTAATCTCTATGTTTCTGAATTGTTCTTGTAGTTTCATATAACAACATTGCCAACAAATTATCATAGTAGGGATAATTGACGTACCGTACATTAGACTGTAATCATGTAATACATGTTTTAAAATCCATTATTGTGAATTTTGTTAAGTATAAAATTGGTCGCAAAAACGTTAACTGTTTCTCCACACCTTGCAAGTTAATATCTTCTCTTAGTTAATATGTATTTAGTTGAATTTTTAGATGTAGCAATTTAAAAACTTATTTCCTTCCATTCTATAGTTTGTAGTCAACATTTGAAAAAGTCTAAGGCCAACTTTCCTTGTCTCCTTTCCTTCATTTTGTTATAAGGCGATGTCGTACGTATTACGCCTTTAGTTCACAAGAAATCTAACCTAAACTACTGTACTTCACAGATTCTATAGGTATATCAAATAAAGCTCCATGCAATGTTTATTTGGATATTAATTATTTTTATAATTATTAACAAAATTTTCAAAATTAAAAAGATAAGAAGGGCTTAAAATAGTCATAATATGTACTTTAAAACTTTCTCCGTGGCCACTAATTCTTAATACGCATAAAGTCTCCAAGGAGGTATAATTATTAGTTTCCTTTATTTGAACATAAATGAAATTTACAATGCTTAAATACTTATTAAGACAAAAAAGGAATACACTCTTATTGTAATTACAACTTCTAAAGGGAATATTGTTTTCAGCTATTTGACAGCAGCTGTCAGGGTTTATTGGGGTGTTTTAGAATTACTGCCGTACAGTTTTTTTCTTCTTAATTATTGTTTGTCAGATGGTTAGGGTCAATAGCTATCACATTTTACAAATTTATATATAAATGCAATGCAAATGTAAATATTATGAAAACTGATTCATTTTAAACCGATTGACTTGTTATTTTCGGATATATGAAACTCCATGGTTTGCTTTTTTAGTAGTTCAGTCAGCTAGACAGAGGAGGTTCCTTCGTTAATTAATAAATGGTATGTATATCTTGACCTTTTCTTTGAAAGTTGAATCTTTGTGGACAGTATAACATGGCAGTATTAATTGGAGGGAAGGTCATGCCTTACCGGTCATTGCGTACACATCTCTATACCTAGACATTTGACTCAAATACTAACACATTTCATCCAACAAAACTTATGACTTTGAACTTACGGTCATTTCAATAAAACAAATTGTGCCAAGTAATTACCTTCAGCCTAGCAATAAACAACTCCAAATCTTCACCAATTCCTACAATGAATTTTAATTATTAGTGTTATTTACAGTACTTACATTTTTGTTACAACATTTTTCTAAATAGAAACGTATACAGCTCATATATTCAGTGTTAAAAAGATGAACTTTTTTAAAAATAATAATTCATGTTCATAATTATTATTCATTCGTGCATCTACATCAATATATATATATATATATATATATATATATATATATATATAAAGGCTTATTATGTCGTTGACTAAGATGTTAATACTTTCTATTAATGTTACTAACTAATATTTTGGCTATATCTCTAGCCTAACCGACGTTGTTAATTTTAGTATTTACTTATTTATTTAAATCCCTTCAAAACAACTGAAATCACTTCATGTTTTTTCTTAGCAAAGATAATGGAGTCCTTATCATTCATCAAAAAATATCATGGTTTTGTGGAACTTTTAATTTAAATAAGATGCGACTTGCACAATAAATTACTTAAAATTTGTGGTTATTGAACGTCTAGTGTTATACTTATTTTCTATAATGTAAAACAATTTTGACGGTAATAAGTCTTAGGAATTTCAAAACTATAGTTAACCTAACAACCCATTTAAACTGAGTTACATTATTATAATTTTACAATTTGGGTTTTGGAATTATTAAATTGGTGTAAAATTACATTTTCAAATTTAATTAAGATTAAATAAAAATAAATGGTTGAATTTCTAATTTTATTATCACAACAAAACCAGGACCTTTATCCATGATTAACCTCAAGCAAACCAAACTAACAGTTACAAAGCTGCTATTAAAATGAATGAAATACAAGAAAGTAATTATGGCAAGTAAATAATATTACTTACAACTGGGTTAAACTTTAACACATTTTGAAAACAATAAACAGTTTCGTTTATGATATGAGTACAAATGAAAAGAAAAACAGTATAAATAATTACGGTACTAATGTAGTATTTATATGATGTTTTATACGATGACTAACACCAAAAGATTTTATATTTAAAATTATGGGGAAACTAAATAATATGTTTGTAAGTGTGTGCAATATAAGTTTGTTTAAAATGTTTTTCTTTTTTTTTTAATTTTTGTAATTTTATAATTTTGACATAAAACAATATTATTTCTATACACTTATGTGTATTTCAAAATCTTTATGGCCTTACTTCTATACTTTATTGGATGACAGGATTGTCCGTTAGTTTTATATACGAGGCTTTTATACACAAATGATGGCAAATGTCCGAAAAATGTATAATAAATTTTAAAAACATATTTCTTGTTACTAATAAATATGCACCAAGAAATAAGAGCAAACTATAAACAATAAAAAATCAATTATATTATTATTTACTTAAACAGTTACTTCATTTCATTACTGTGATTTCGTCTAAAAAGTGACACATATTTCTTGTTATTATTAAATATGCATCAAGAAATAAGAGCAAACTACAAACAATAAAAATATGAATTATATTATTATTTACTTAAACAGTTACTTTATTTCACTACTGTGCTTTCTTCTTAAACGTGACTCATATTTCTTGTTATTATTAAATATACATCAAGGAATAAGAGCAGACTGTAAACAATAGTGTATTGTTTATGCTTCCAACTAGGAAATACATTATTTATTGTTCCCGGAACTATATAATAGAGATAATGAAATGAAAAATTCCATTAGAAAACCACATAATTGAATTTTGCATTGTATTTGTCTGTTGACGTAATGTTCAAACAAAAAGGATTTCATTCTATCACACACACCTATAACATGAACTAGATCCTGCGACATAAAATATATCACGTGACCTATTTTGTGTTGCCTGAGGATTATGTCGTCATTAATTTTAATAGGGAAATAAATTAGCATAATGCGAATTTTATTCTTTCTTCAATTTATGACTTTCAATAACATTTTATGGCTCGTGTTATATAGTAAATGATTTACATGTTTAAACTGTAACTTTATGAGGCACTAAATGGTTTTATGTTATTTATTGTTTGTATTATATTGTAGTAATGCATTTGCATACACTTTGTCGCTCTCTTTTACGTACATTACAATCTGAAATTGATTGCCGAGCTCGGGTTTGGGTGTTGTGTGTTGCACCAAATACACGGAGATGCTCAGAGAATACACCTCCAGACGCTTTACTGAACTAGCTGTACAACTAAAGGACTGTCTCGATCAGTTTCATATTTCGCATCACCACAAAACGTCACCACGGTTGGTAAAAGAAATTTACCCGCAATTGTTGTAGCGCTAAGGGATGAAATGAACGGTGCAAACAGATTATACAAACTTGTCAACTTGTCCACCTCCAAAACTCCAACGAGAACTGTTCGTCACCAAAAGTGTCAGTTTGGTAGTTGTCAGTAAAAAAAAAGAAGAAAATACACCACGTACATTGAAAAGTAATACGCATAAACTTGCTTCGCTCGTGATATTGAACGAATCGTCAGTGTAATTCAAATTAATTCCAGAGCTGTCTAAATTGTTTTTTTTTTAAGTTTTATTTCTGAACGGTAATCTGTTTTACTTGCAATATTGCAAATGGGTTTGTTCATTAATCTTCATATTTCGTTAAAATTTAAATGTAATCGGATAGACCAATTTTGAGATATTATGTCTTTTTTAGCAAGAATATTTTGTTGTTCTTATTTTACTGAAATTGGATGTACCTTTTGAATTTTCTAACGTACCTTTTATTTGGGTACGTAGAGACTAAAATCCAGCAAAATTTAATCAAAATCATAAGAACCAATTTTGAGAAAATCCGTAATTATTCGAGTTGTTTCTTATAACAGCTATATTTAGAGTTTTAAAAGAATGACAACAAAAGTTCCGAGATATCACCAGATCTGTCCAGGCGTTTGGGTTAAGGAGGACTCCACAGACGACATATATATATTAACACTTTTTAGATTCAGGCAATTTTAAAACCAAATACATCAGGAAAAAAGTAGACATTTTTTTGGCCCGTTTTAATACTACATACTTCGTATATATGAGAACGTAACATACGAAGAGAAGCACGGAAGCAACAATTACTGTTGAATAAATTGGTTATTACGGGAGCTTTTGCAGAAAGTCAACATCAATTTTCTATGTCTTAAGTAGGCCTATATGAGAGTATTTACGAGAGATTTGATATTTTACAAAATTAATTCTGACTATTTAAAATTATATATATTTCTCAAATATACCTTCTAACATTTCAAAATAAATAAATCGGCCTCCATATTTTAATTTCTCTGTGTTAACTAAATCATATTATTGATTAAATTATTTAAGGAAGAGGTAAGGTGAACTTTAAGGGAAAAGAAAGTAAACAATATTCTTCAACCAAGCGGAGCAAATATTACATCCTAATATAGGTATTACATAACCTAATATCAGGTCTAAAAACTTCCTGTTATTCCCTATAACTTTCGACCCTTGCGTAACTTTTCCTCTTATTGCAAATCATTTTCCATCATTTCCTGGTACATCCTATCACGTTTATCAACTTCCTACCCCCTCTTAACTAGCTATCAATTACTTTAACGTTATATTATTTTCTTCCTATAAACTTATATTGTTACTAAGCCAACATAATTCAGTAGCCTACGGCCATATTGGAAATTAAAACAAGTAACTCAGAGTTACAGCTGATAACGACAGTTGTTCTATACATTCGAAACGTCGTGTATTCATTTATATATGCAAAAAAATATAGAAATCGTTGGATCAACTATATCAGTAACATAATGAATATCTGTGCAGTTATCTGCAGCTCTTCTCTGCAGATTATTCAAATGAAGTGATTTCGTTAAATTTAGGACGAGGCATGATTTTTTCCAAAACACATGATAAGACCAAAACCTAACCAAATCTTTTTGTTATTGTTGTCTTAAGTATCCCTAAAAGGTCTTATGTCATAAATAAGAAATTATATCTACCAATGAGATTCCAAGACCACCTTTAAGGTAGGCCTAGTACCACCTTTGAAATCCTTAAAGGTCCTAAGTTGTATTAGGCCTATAAGGACTTTCAGAGGTTCAAATATCGTTCAACGTTCCTTGTTGGATTTGCATATTTTTTTTGTAGTATTGTATTAAGGAATATACCCTCTCTTCCATCTTTCCTTTATTGATCATCTCTTGTCCTTTCCCAACCCTAACACTATTAGGGTATTTTTTTAAATATTTTTTACTTTTTTTTATTAGTTAAAGATGGATGAGAGGGTTTTCGTCTTAGAAACAAGAAGAAGAAAATGTCACATACCAAGGAATCGGTGTTGAGAGGAGTGTGAGGCTCTCTACCAATAAAACACATATCCTTGGCCCTTTAACAACTCTTCTTCTGCCGTGAAACTGTAGTACATATTACTTCATGACAGAGTTATTCTAGCCAATGCTATTTTCCCTGGTTCCAATATTCTAATATTTTTTTTATATTATTCTTGCTTCCTCTTTCTTTTTTATTACCCTTGTTAATCAAGTTTAAATTGTGCTCCATTTTCCTATTGTTTCCATCATTTGAAATCTGAGTTTTTTGTTTCATTTCTATTCCCAGTGTAGTAATTAGGGAATTTAAGTGTAATAAACATTTATTTTATAATTTTAAATAGTTTTAAGTGGGTATTAAACTACAATGTCCTGTTAAAGTTTGGGTGTTAGCACACCGTATGCTCTCTATCCAACTCCTTACATGCAGTATTACGCAATAATTGTACCTCCCAGTTGGTAGTGTATTTAGCCCATTAAGTTAACCTCTTTGTGTAGGATAACTGTCTCTTATTCTGAAGTTCTTTGGAATCTTTCCATTGATTAGGAATATGTAGTATTTAGAAAGGTAGCTAATTAATCGTTGTTAACACTAGCATCGCTCCGACACTAAATCGGAACTCCTAGCAAGTTGCATGTCGTTATGAAAAAGGAGCTGTATTATTCTATTAGGTTTTTTTAAGTAAGGTCCTACCAGCTAAGTTACCATAAAAATTTCCTATAAGGTAGAAAATCGTCCTATAACCTCCAACCAATTCACTCGTCATCCTGTATCGTCATGGATCGTATTACTATCATATTCTATTGCCTTATATCGACTCCAATCACATTATATCTTGTATTGTTTCTCTCATTGTGTCCTGTAACTTAATGTCATTTCTTACATGTTATTACTATATCTTATCAACAGTGTAGCATGAAATCCTGTGACTTTAGCGTGGTGGGTTGATTTTTTTCTAAGGTTTTTGTAAAATGGAAACAGATTTCTCCGTCTTTGATGAATTACAGCATAGAGAGTAAAACAGACTACAAACAAAGCATTGTCATGTAGCATCAGTTTCACAAAGCATGCTTTCTTACTTTGATTATCCAAATGTAAGAGCTAGAACTTCCCCTGTAACTATTCGAGAAGACATTAAAAATATATAGGGTGCCAAAGAAGGACATGAACATCTTTTGGAAAAAATACTTAAATAAAAATGTATTGATATAATTTATTCGGAAGTTAGTCATTATTTGTGTTTAGAAATAATACACGAAATATAAAATTTCAATAATCAACTTACAGTATATAATTTAAAAAAAAAAACTTAAAAATTAGTAAGGAACTCGGGAGCTATTGAACTAGACTTGGGCTGTCAGAATAACTAAAACTATGACGCACGTGATCAGAGAACTACAAACTGTATACGAGAAAAGGTAAATCAAAAGACATACAAAGGTAGACTTAAAATAGACGATAAACCACACAAACAGTTTTGTTCTTGATCTTGTAATCTAACCACCTTGGGAAGAAATCACTATCCAAATGATGTATGTTATTTAATCCAAGGTGAGGCGAGAGTTGTTCCCAAGAGTTTGGGGGAAGCTGAGTACATTTTGGGGAGTCACCTTACTATTCCTGTTTGGGGGGGGAGTCCCTTTAATAATTTTTGGACAAGGTGATATATATTAAAGGTCAATTTTGTGTCTCAGCAAGATGATATAGATTACATAACTCCAAGATAGTTTTTCGCCTTAAAATAGACAGTTTACTAGATACTATTTTCAAATTTCAGGAAGACTGGTTACGTAATTGGATGAACCTGGTAGGGAAAGGACATGTCTGGTTTACAGATGAGTCAAAAATACACTTTAGTATAAATGCACGTGCACAGAGGAATTGATCTGTACTTTATGACAGTTTTCCAAACTGAAATAATTATCACACTTACGTGCACAAAAATTATATAATAAAGGATTTAGGCAATATGGGCAACAATATGTTTTGATAGTCAGCCAGCTATTAAGGGAATAATCACTATAACAACGACATCGAAGCTGGTCTGGAGTGCTAGTCAATGCTTTATCAGGTATCACCTCGGAGACATGTGGGGCTAGTATGGATCCACCAGGACATCTAAATATAGGAAAATGAGACAGCTGATAAACTGGAAAGAAAATGTGTTGGAAAACATTAATAGGCCCCTAGTAGGTTATTAGCATCTCCAGATGTTATGGGAAAAAAAGTTAAGGAAAGATGTTTTGATGTGAACACTTGCAGATGGAGTCAGAATCAAGCCCATGATTTCGTTGATAGCCTGGTTCTTAGAAAAGAACTGCTAGGTCTTGGTGGAGCAGAAGTAAAGTTGGTTGTTGGCCTTATGACTGGGCATGATTCTCTTAGAAGCTTCTTCATGTTAAGGAATGGATGATGCCAAAGATATAAGTGAAAGTGGAGTCATATTTTCATGTTCTCTGTTTGTGCGGTGCCCTGAGACAGCTGTGTGTAGGTAAAGGTTGTTCTGACTCTTGTTATATATGAAGGGAAGGTATATAAAAGGGCTGGTTTGTTAGGAAATGTTGCTTGGTTTACGGGGCACAAAGGACCTCATGGGTTAAGGGCATTGATCCTGGTTGCAGGTTTACAATCTGGATAATAATAAATATTATCAGAACTGATATATTATTTTATACACAAAATGTAAAACTGTGGATTAAAAGTTGACCTATAAAATAAATAATCTCTACCAACCCACTTTAAAAGTGAATTTAAAATTGAATAAACAAAATTTATTGTTGTTTTATGTATTTGAAAAAAAAAAAAATTGCATGTTTAAGGTAGCTTTCCCTGAAAGCATGAGAAACTACATCTTTAGTGTAAAACGAGAATTTTAAAACTACACTTAAATCTTGTATTTGGATTTTTGAATAAAATAATTTTCTCCTTTCACTTCTTTATTTCTTTGCTTAAATATTTGAACGTAATATATAATTTAAATATTTTATACATGCAATTATGTCAGACTTTTCAAAGTCATGTCATGTTTTATTATTCAGTAAGCATCCACACCGTCTCTTGAGACGTGTTTAAGGTACGGTTGTTTCTTTCTGCTTTAATCATCCTCGTAACGCGACACATACGGAGAGTTATAAATGTATGGGATTTGAATTTTTGCAACTAGAAGAAATAAAGTACGAAAGATAAACTAAGTATCCTCCCAGTGGATGATATTTTATTCCCTGTCTGGAAATAATAGTTCATCTGTGTGCTAAGAATTGTAATGAGCGTACATACGGTATTTTTCTCTTGGAGATTATACTAACACCACTAAGAGTAAGTAGAGTAAGGAGTCTCTCGTAACTCAGGAATGCTGCGATGGTTAGGAACCTCTGAGTCAGATGCGAAGGAAGAGATGGTGTTTTGTCCAGCTTCCTTTAGGTCTCTTGCATCACACATTGTGACGAAACAAAGAATTATCAAATAGTACTTTTTTTTAATGTGTTACGTAAGCAAGAGTTGTACGTTCTCATAAAGAAAAACCCCCAAAGGAATGAAATAAAATTGTCGACATTACTTCACGTAACGGCTCACCTGACGTGCTTCTTTCAAATTCGGTGTTGATGAATATTTCCAATATAAGGACTATCCGTAAACCCACAAGTCGTCCTCTCCCATGTTGTGAACGTCATTACGATGTTAAACAAGAAGTTGTCTTCGTCATCCGATACTTCAGAGAGTGTTGGTTCTTCTAAAATGTAAGCATCTTCGGCACCAAGTTTGTAGACTCTTTTCGGAAGAACAAATCCAAGTTCAAAATAAACACTAGCTAACTAGTGATGATTTTGCCGTCAACAAGTTATCGTATGGTAAAACGACTAATTTCCGTAATTGGTGAATGACGTCAGCATTGTTACTTATTGAGGACCTACTTAAACGTCTGTTGCTCTCCACCGACACGAAGCACCTATGAAACGGTTATAACAATCCTTAATTTGTCTGATGCACGTGACATTGTCACCGAAAGTTTGGTTGATTTTTAAAATAGTTTCCAATTTAGTATTACCAGCTTCTTGAATAATTTGATGGACGTCGAGTACCCTCTCTCACTCACAAACTGACACCCAGTCACTGACGCTATCTGCAGAAAAGACATAAATCACTCATGTACGAATGGTACTATTCAACTAACAACCGAGATACTAAAATTCTATAAAGTTTATTTCAGATATTATGAAATAAACATATCAAATTAAATCTAGTTTTTTACAGAAATTTATTTTCTGTTTAAATATTCAACAGTAAGGAAGAATATAAATAATTTATGAATACAATTTTGATCAGATTTCTCCTAGTAATATTAAACTAGGTATGCAACAAACGTCCCACACTGTCTGTCTGAGACGTGTTCCAGCTACAGATGTTGATTTCTGTTTTAATTATCCTTGTCACGCACTGGCGTGGTATAAAGTTATTTTGTATTTACTAAGCTTGATAATCACTTAATATTTTGTTTAGAGACTCAATGTAGGTCTGATCTCCGCCCATGGTAGCAATCGTATTCTTTTTTAAATAAACAAACTTTTTTCTTTCGGCATGAGTAGTCGATTATTTTGTATTACGTTTATAATGTAGGTTTACACCTTGTAACGTGAAGGATGTTTACCAATGATAAATAAGATACATTACATGACTGTGTGCAAGTCCCCCCCTCCTCCTACCTTGAAACTATAGGAAAGTTGCTTATTGTAATGTAGAAACGTAGTGGGAAATAAACATTCAAAAGTGAGAATTTTTATTTAAAAAGTTATAAGTGCGATCAAGGTACATATCCCATTGTATAAATTAATAAAAACAGAATCTAGAAATCTAATGCTCAAAGTTGGGTTCTTGGGCCTTGCAGGGAATGTTAAATTGTATTGGCAGATCAGTGGGTCTTATGCAGTAGATAAATATTCACGTATTCTAATCATCCGTTTCAAAATGGCGGCCATTTAAAAATTGTAAATACAAATAACTTATATGAATAATTTTCATTTAAGATATTTAAATGATCGTCAATTTAAAACGGTTTATTGGAACAAGTTTAATATTTTTCCAACCTTGATCCTTACAATGATTAGTACAGTACAAAATGTCAACTCAAACTGTTAAGAAGTTCTAGAAATTTTAATTATTTAGTAAATTAAATTTAAATGGGGGATAGATGGTAAATTATGCGTTTCCGGAACGTTTGTCTTTATTTTGACTAATATAGCCACCCCCTGAATTATCTCTGCTCATTACAGAAAAACACCCTGTATTAGAAAACATTATTTTATGTGTGAAGAAATTTGTTTAACGTTTTAATTAATTGCATTATATATTTATTACTCTTGTAAATTTATTATACAAAAACGAATGAATGAGTCTTTATATTTTATTAAAATTATTTTTTTTTTCATTTTTATTTTTAGCATTTACTTAGTATTTGGAAAGTTCAATGAAAACAAAAAACAAAAAATCAATGTTGAAATTTTCGAGAGGATGTAAATCGTGAGGATCAATATCCCAATATATCAGTTGAGTGTAATCGACTAGTTTTTGGATGTCTGCAAGTCGTCTGTACCGTGTACAGTCCAAACAAGTCGTCCAATTTTAACGAAAATTTGTATATTTTTATCTCGGGACTTTCTTGTAATTTTTTCCATAACAAAATATTTGGGGTTAACTGTTATAAAATAGAAACACAAATATGTAATTTTCATAAAAAAAACAAAAAAACAAAAACCCTCTCTATTGCTTTTGATCAAATTTTGCTAAACTATAATCTTTACGTTTCTGAAGAAAACGTTTTGGTCTTCATCTCCCCTAAAATGATGGTTGGGAAATTATCGGTAAAAATACAAATATCAGCCACGGAGTTGTTTTAAAAGACTTAATTTCCCCAAAATTTGCTCTAACAATTTCATTTTAATATTGATGGATTGTAAAGATTAAAAACTGAAATCAGTGTGTAATATTGAAAGTTAAATACAAATAAACGTTTAGTAATATAAAAGAATAAACGAAATTGAACCACACCAACCTAATGTAATCAAATCACACCCTTATTTTAAAAACACCGTTTCCATCAAATAATATTGTTACTTAAGGTGAGTTTTAGGGAGAAGCAAAACGTACGTAGACTACATACAAACTTCATAAGGATAAAAACTGAGTAATAAATTAAATTATATCATCTCTTTCTTAAGTATAATTTACAAGACATTTAATGGGAAGTAGGTACAATTATTTATGTTTTTAGTTTTTTAGATGGATTTATGAGAAAGTTTTTTAACTTTTTTTTTTTTTTTTGCAGGTGTGTTCATTGATTTTTGACAGAATTAACATAGAGCTGAGATCAGGTGTTCCTAACAAATAAGGTACCGTTTATCATCAGCTTCCACACGCTCTGCTCAATATGGTAAGTCACACAGGTCCATCTTTTAATATTTTAATCATATTCAAAATTAGGAAATTTTAGTTATTAGTTACAATAGAAAATTTAAATAAGTGTATTTGTACTGTTTGTGATCGTATATATTGTTTGTGATTAGGTGTGTCTTATATGTTTGATAATAATTTCAATAAAAATTGCAAATTTGTCGAAATTTCCTTTAGGCAGCTGTTTTGTTACTATTTTCCCTCCAAAAATTCAATGCTACAAATTGAGTAATTAAAAAAATAAAAATAGTTATCCTTATTGTAACCCATTCGTGGGGTGAATGCAATAAATAAAGAAAAAATTACAGACAATGTAAACTGTAAGATGTCTAAACATCTTAAGCATAACTAAAAAACATGACATCAAAAGTATCACATGATGTCTGCAATGGAGTTACTTAATGGTCTTACTTTACATTTACTGTGTAAAAGTCATATTTCTGTGTGAAAGTATATGTATAACACATTATCTTTCTTGACAACTACCAGCAACCAGCTCTATTTTGTACAACATGTTAATCTGTAACAAACCATCACCCAAGTATTAAGTCAGTATCACATCCATAAATGTCACCAAGTATTAGTCTTAAAAATCAATAATTAACATTCTAAGTGTATGGATAATGATGGATTTTTCATATTACAGAACAGTTGTATCGTACATCAATAAATAAATTTACATGTTTCACTTTTATTTGAGAAATGTTTGATCTTGGTTCGAGTTGGTGTTATACATTGAATGTGAATTTTGATTATCCGTGATGTATTTTGATCATGCTTGTAAGTAGCCTTAGATTTCCTGATTTCGTAGGTCTACTTTACTAGTAGGACTTCGTAGCCTTTGTAGCGCTATTAATTTCAGTTTCATCACAACCCTACAATACTAGGCTGTTTGCCCTTTTCATGTTTGTTCTGTTTTAGGAGTTTCCACTTGACAACAAGTGTTGATTCGTACTTTCGAAACGTCGTTTAGTAGTTTTTGAATAAAGAAATCATTTCAAATATCCTATTAAACTTTATAATAACGGTAATAATTGGAATACAAAATCCAAATGTTGTGAATTTTAGTTTGTGTATAGATTATAGTTTTTTAGTTGTGGGGGTGGGGGGTTAATTTAATTTTATAATTTTCGATATTCTATATTCTCCTGTATAGTAGACCTGAAATTCGATTTTAATTTCTGACACCTTTTTTTAAATCTATCGGAAACTTTTTCGGGAAATATGTAACAAACATTGACTATACAGTACTATCATAAATACTTAGACATCGTTTCTTTGAAGCTCCTGTATTTAGTATTACTTGAAGTACAACATCCAAAATCGTTGGAATTCTACTGTAGTTGTAGACTATATTTTTTGATTTAATAACTCAGAGCAGGGGGAGGCTTGTAGTCAATTTACATTTCTCATTTTCAACGTTTCTTGCTCGCCTAAAAGTAGACCTAACGATGGCGCTATATTTTTGACACGTGATTTTCGAAATAATTTCAGACTGTATGTGTTAAACATGTATTGCACAATTTCATCATAAATTGCCAACTCCTCCCGTTATTTTGATTATTAATCGAAATAAACAAATGTGTAACCTTCTTCCTTCAATTCTTGTTGGAAATGTGGAGTCAATTTATTAAAAGAAGGTTTAAAATAGATAATTTAAAAGTTTTGTTGAATAAATAAAATGGCGAAAATAAAACTCAATTCCGTTTGAGATAATTCAAAATGATGTCTTGTCAAAATTTACATCTCTCCAAAAGTTCAATAAAAATTTTTACGTGATTGAATGCTCCTTTTCAAGTATTTTAATAGATTGCATTATTTACAGTTGTTATTTTTATGTTTTTGTTTTACCGTGGCTTGTTTTATAACGTGGTTATTCTCACAAAGGTATTGTACGATTTTATATATTTAAAAAAAATTTAACTCTTTTGAATTAAGAGTGTTTTAATAAAGAAAATAAAATGATTATACAATATGAGGATAATAGCGACTCAAGATTCGAAGTGTTTTATAAAAATTGAATAACAACAGATAATGATTGATGAAATCCACTTAGGTTATTAAAAATATATTTTTATTCATTTAAGATATTCTTTTCGTAATTATCTTGACAAGTTTTGTAAAGTTATTCAAGGACTGTCGCCATAATTATTATAACGAAATTATGTGACATTGAAGAGAAGTCTTTTAAGTAAATTAACAGTTAAAGTGTGAATAGCTTCTGAATAAAGGATTTTACTTTGTATAACTTGAAGACAAGAAATACAGACATTTGTAAAGATGACATTCTTTGACGTTCATTAAAGTGTTTTTCCTTTAACTTGAAAGTACTTATAAACAAGCGTCGTTATTTTCTCTTTGTATTAACTTAATCGGTATATGTTACAATTTAAATTAGCAATTAGGACTTGAACTGGGATTAGTCTAGTCTTAATGCCACCAGACTTACGCCTTAGTTTACCACCATTATAACGGGTGTTTCAAAAAGGACGCAATCCGAAGTTTAAGAAGGTATAAGTTACGCATAGATACATTTTTTGTTCGCCGAATATCAATTGGCAAAACTGTTCTCATTGTTGACTCGCCATGTATTATTGTAATGCACTATTGCTATTCCAATATGCATTTGTCTTTACAAGTGTGTAATTTTCAACTACGGTATGTCTTTTTTATGAACGTGTGTTTATTTTTTGAGACTTATTGTGCGTATAAATCTTACAAATAGTAAAAGACAAGTTCCAGTTACAATTTCCCCATTCTTCAGTACTTAATAAGTCAACAATATCGCGTCTGATTAATACATTTCTTGAGACTGACAGTGTATATGATCAGAAAACCACAGGTCGACCATCATTGTTAACAGTGGAAGTTGGATAATATATGTTACTTCTAATGAAACGCTGGATATGTTACGGGAATTTTTTGGCCATAGTGTGATATCAAAAGAATTGTCGCCTCCAAGATTCCCAGATCTTACTCCTCCTGTTTTTTCCCTTTGGGGGTATTTAAAAAGCAAATTTTTTCAAAACAATCCTCATACACTTGGTGAACTGAAGGATAACATTGAAAGTGATATTTCAAACATTACTGAGCAAACACTACAAAAGTGGATGCAAATGTTAAGAAACGTGTCCGAACCTGCATTGCAAACGGAGGAAGTCATTTTGAAAATTTATTATAAAAGACTAAAAGTAATTTGAATATTGTATAATTTCAATAATTTTATATAATTGAATTAAAAATAATATTTTAAAGTAATAAATTTTTTAAAGTAATAAATTCACGTCATCACAAATAGGGTTACATCCTTTCTGAAACACCGCTGTAGTACTTTATAGGTTGTAACAGTATTTTTTTAAAACTAAAATTACTCTATGTGAGAACTGTTTTAATTGAACATTTCATCTGTACTCTGTGTATTTAAACGACACCTATTTAATAATCGCTTTGTAATTAACGATTATGCCTCTGCAAACTTGACTGATCGTTGTATGCACAGATTTATTGTATTTCCTCTTTTAAAACGGCAGACAATCAAAATACTACACGATTCCATTGCCTGGACGCTCGTGTTAAATAAAGTAAACCAGACGTAACGAGCAGTTGTACAAAATAAAGTTGATGGTTGCCAACATGATACTTACCCAGTTCAATCATATAATATTATAAAAATAGTTCATGTTAATGTAATTCCCAAAAGCTGGTTTCTTGAGCTTTGTAGGAAATGTTAAATTGTACGGTCGATTAAGAGATATTACCAAGTATGGTAAGTTATTATGTACACAAATGACGTCAAATGTCCGATTAATCCATATGAACAATCCATCATTAGCAAATAACTTTACTAGACCAAAGTGTAAGCTTGTTTAAAACAGTTCTTACTCATTTTAATTGTTTAGCCTACATCAGTACTTAAAGTCGGTTAGGATCTGACAACCCTCGTAGGTCTGTATATTAAACAGTTTTCCTTCATTTCGCTCGTGTCAGTGTCTAGCACTAACGAGCCTCGACGTTGTAAGTATGCGAGGAAGCTTTCACTCGTTAAGCTCGTGTCAGTGTCTAGCACTAACGAGCCTCGACGTTGTAAGTATGCGAAGAAGCTTTCACTCGTTAAGTTCGTGTCGGTGTCTAGCCCTAACGAGCCTCGACGTTGTAAGTATGCGAAGAAGCTTTCACTCGTTAAGTTCGTGTCAGTGTCTAGCACTAACGAGCCTCGACGTTGTAAGTATGCGAGGAAGCTTTCACTCGTTAAGTTCGTGTCAGTGTCTAGCACTAACGAGCCTCGACGTTGTAAGTATGCGAAGAAGCTTTCACTCGTTAAGTTCGTGTCGGTGTCTAGCCCTAACGAGCCTCGACGTTGTAAGTATGCGAAGAAGCTTTCACTCGTTAAGTTCGTGTCAGTGTCTAGCACTAACGAGCCTCGACGTTGTAAGTATGCGAAGAAGCTTTCACTCGTTAAGTTCGTGTCAGTGTCTAGCACTAACGAGCCTCGACGTTGTAAGTATGCGAGGAAGCTTTCACTCGTTAAGCTCGTGTCAGTGTCTAGCACTAACGAGCCTCGACGTTGTAAGTATGCGAGGAAGCTTTCACTCGTTAAGCTCGTGTCAGTGTCTAGCACTAACGAGCCTCGACGTTGTAAGTATGCGAGGAAGCTTTCACTCGTTAAGTTCGTGTCGGTGTCTAGCCCTAACGAGCCTCGACGTTGTAAGTATGCGAAGAAGCTTTCACTCGTTAAGTTCGTGTCGGTGTCTAGCCCTAACGAGGCTCGACGTTGTAAGTATGCGAAGAAGCTTTCACTCGTTAAGCTCGTGGTGGTGACTATACCGTGACGTTTCTCGTAGTTATATAAATATTACTTTATCTTGAGAAGTTCAGGTTTCCAAAGTACAGATTTGACAATAATTTCGTGATTTGTCTTCGTAGAGAGATGATGTTAGTAAAATACGTGCAGAATTGAAATTCCCAATTTTGTATCTAATTCAGTGTAATAAGTTATAAACACTAGAGATTAAAATGGCCGCATTATGACATTTTCTATTTGATTTTTCAGAATTTCAATAGAGTTTATATTGTAATATTTTGCTTATACTAGTATACGAGCATAATAATAGTGTCTTATATCATATTTAATATTCCTATATTTATTTTATCACTTGAAACGCGAAGATCAGTCAAAAAAAAAAACGGAGGTCAGAATTTTTGATGATTATTAAACGTACCCTAAACTTCGTATACTGGGTAAGTAAAATCAGTTCAAATGTAAAATTTGGAATTTAAATCTTTGCCACAGTAAGGCTTTACCTCATCAAATTAATGAAATATTTTATCACTTTACTATTTTGTTGTTTTCATTTACGTTAATTAGAACATTTTTCAGTTTAGTAATAAATGTTCTAGAAATAGTTTATGTAAATAAATGTTTAGAAATAGCTAAATGTTTTCATTACATACGAATGCCTCTAAACACTAATAAAAAAAACAAATTTAATAAAACACATACAAATTCTTTTGTTAAATTCTACAATTTATTGGCCTAGCCGACCATGGTTTCTCCAGTTACAATTTGTGTGTTGTGTTTGTATACATGAAATTCTATAAACAATATATCTCTAAATTGTTTACAATTTCAATGATCTTGTCCCACCGTCTATAGAGACACACCAGTTGAGAAGGAAAGATTAGATTTTTAGTTAAACCAATCAGTATTCCAATTATATATATATTGATAAGTACAGACACTGTTATCACAAATGATAATAAATCACGTCTACAATGCACGGCGCAAGCCAACAAAAAACATTTAACCTGTCTCTATGTGACTCGTGTATTGTTCAAGTGTACAGTATCTTACTGTAGCTTCTTGATTTATGATTGATATGGTATAATATTGTACGTCAGACAGAAGCCACATTTTGTTTACAAAAACGATTTTATGAATATTTAAATATGTAAGGAACTCTTAACTAAACTACTAGTTAATACAAGTTCCATTTTATCATTATTTTTAAAAATTATATTCAATTCTTAGACGAAACCGTTATTTTAATTTCAGTATGTCGCCGAACGTATAATTGCGATTTTGTGTTTTTGAATGCTTAACACAATATCGCTTTAAGTATTAATGATTTAATTTCCTCTGTGTATTTTAATTATTTAACTTTTGTTATATGTATTAGATTTTGGTTTGAACGAATGCAACTTTTATTTATCCCTCAAAACGAATAGAGATGTTTAAAAGGAATTAACGAAAATGCTTTGAGGTTCAACCGTTACTTTACAAATTTGGGAACATAAATAGTGCTTACGAAATTATAATGATCATTTTTGAAAGATATAAGACGATGTAAATTATGACATATCTCGGCATCCTGTTATAGAAACTGGATTTTGTATTATTTAAAAGACATTAAAGTGTCACCATGGACAACAAGAATTAAGTGATTGTTGTAAAGTTGTATGCTATTTAAATAATATCGTAAAGAGTAGTAAATTAGATTGAAGCGCGTTAGATATTTGCAAGTTACAGTGATACGGTGATTTATTAAAAGCCATTTTTAAATTTATAACAAAGTAAAGTGGAAGCTTCCATATAATGATTTATTTCATATATTTTTCAAAACACGATATTTTATTTCACCCAAAACGTGAGTAAAAAAGTGTAATTTTTCAGAGTTATATTTCAACGTTGTCTATAAAGGCAAGTCAATTTGAAACCCGATACTTTGGCTGTGATGTATCGCAGTGATGTTATTTCTCATTGAAGTTTAGAGGCTTCTGACACGAGGGTCAAATTGACACCATTTTCTTGGGTCATATCAATTTTTTACTATGATATTATTTATTACCGTTTTTTTAAAAATAAAGTAAAAACAAAGATTGAACAAATAGGATATAAATTGCGTTGATTTGTTTATCAATTAAGAGAAAGTATTGTGGTTCACCTAATGATAATCATATTTGTCTGAAACCGTTTATAAACAATAGAAATATGTTAATTATAAAACAAAACTAGTCGTAGGCTGTGATAAACACTGTATACAGTGAAGTTATTTTGTTATTGATGGACGATACATTATTAAAATAAAAGATATTAAATGAATAAAGCAACATTCCTAGACAGTGCTACAATCTGTGTAGGAGCTTAGCCTCCCGATACTCATCTCCATCTTGACACTCATTTCCTTTAGCTCGTCATCCATGTTGTAAACCTTGATCTTTATATTGTTATCTCCCTCACTTTGTTGCTCTTTAAAGCTTTCATATTCCTCTTTCTACTTTCGTTGAGTGTATATTATATTCATCCTACCTAACCCTTAAATTTTTTCATAAGTAGTCCTCTAAGTCACCAATCTAAGGCCTTGCCGTCCTTCTCTACCTTTCTTACCTATTCCTCCAGTTCATTTCAATCGTGTGATTGTTTCCAGATCATCCTCCAGGTTGTGACTCAATCTCAATATCGCTCTTCCTCTCATTCGCTTCTTTTCTGGTACTTCAGTATAATATATAGTTCTTTTTGCAATATTTACAATATACTGTACCCATGTTTATAATATTTTCCAATAAACTGAAGAAACACAAACGTCGCAAGGAAAACCTGTACAGTGATTGTGTGATGGGAAATAACTTCGGCTGCTGTGTACCAATAAATGAATACGCCTTCCCTCGCTGAGTTCTTCCCCATTATTTAGTACATTATTATAGAAAAAAATTTTTTATTAAAAAGAGAGTTTAATTTTTATGATTGTGGGTTTTTTTAATATTGCACGTTTTGTTTTTTAATTATTGTAAGTTATAACGAATTATAATCGATTATGATTTAACCTTGTTATTGTTCAAACAATTATATCGTTTATGTATGGTGAAATTACAGACGGGTGTATCTTGGATTTTTGATTATTATATTATTTAAGGAATACACCTTTGAGAGTGGTAAATTTTTTTTTACCAGTTTTCTGATTTAGCCAGGCAAACGCGTTGAAAGTTTTTTTTAGACCAGGGTATTTTGGGGATAGAAAAGGAAAATATTAAAAAATAATTGAGGTTTTATTTGAGATTAGATAATTTGTTCTCTAGAATAAAGTAGATTTGTTGGTAGTTGACTTTTACTTGTGTAATCCGAATTGTGGTTTTTATTAGATAAGGTTGGAAATGTAAACCATCAGCATGTCCGTGTCGAGTATAAATTTACTAACCTACTACTAACCTAATTTACTAAGCTACTCTACTAATCTACTCTAATAAGCTACTCTACTAAGCTACTCTACTAAGCTACTCTACTAAGCTACTCTACTAGGCTATTCTACTAAGCTACTCTACTAAGCTACTCTACTAAGCTACTCTACTAAGCTACTCTACTAAGCTACTCTACTAGGCTATTCTACTAAGCTACTCTACTAAGCTACTCTACTAAGCTACTCTACTAAGCTATTCTACTAAGCTACTCTACTAAGCTACTCTACTAAGCTACTCTACTAGGCTACTTTACTAAGCTACTCTACTAAGCTACTCTACTAAGCTACTCTACTAAGCTACTCTACTAAGCTACTCTACTAGGCTATTCTACTAAGCTACTCTACTAAGCTACTGTACTAAGCTACTCTACTAAGCTACTCTACTAGGCTACTCTACTAAGCTACTCTACTAAGCTACTGTACTAAGCTACTCTACTAAGCTACTCTACTAAGCTACTCTACTAAGTTACTCTACTAAGCTACTCTACTAAGCTACTCTACTAAGCTACTCTACTAGGCTATTCTACTAAGCTACTCTACTAAGCTACTGTACTAAGCTACTCTACTAAGCTACTCTACTAGGCTACTCTACTAAGCTACTCTACTAAGCTACTGTACTAAGCTACTCTACTAGGCTACTCTACTAAGCTACTCTACTAAGCTACTCTACTAAGCTACTCTACTAAGCTACTCTACTAAGTTACTCTACTAAGCTACTGTACTAAATTACTCTACTAAGGTACTCTACTAAATATTTTATTTATATTTAAAAATAAATTTATAAATATAAGCTACTAAATAACTCTCTAAAGCTACTTCGATATTTTATGTGCTCTGACTAAACACTTAGACAATCTTCTTTAAAGATAAGATCGTTTTCCAATTTATTATTTACAACAACGTATACTATTTGCTTTGTAAAAATCATTAATTATTTTAAAAGTTTAGGATGATCCTATTTAGAATCGCCACAGCACTCAGTTAAATATTTTGCGTCAATAAATTTGCGTATTCTTGATAACCCCAAGCATTAAGGAAGTCATGCACCATTCCTGTTTTCCTGATATACTACATAGGTATAGAGAATTGTTCCCACAAACTATAAATACCCTCCAACAAAGAGATATCTACAAACTTTAGTCGTTATGAGAATTAACGGCCGCCATCTTGCGTTCGGTTCAATTAAACTTTTAAACCCCTAAACATGAAACAGGAACCACTAGATGCCGAAACAATTCCGTTCTGTTAAAACTGATTTTGTTTAAAATCTAAGAAATAGACTGCAACTATAATATAGTCACGGCAAAAAACGGGATTTATTCTGATCCAAAGTGAAACTACACGAAATGACTTGTGTCATAGCTCATTTTATTCGTTAGAGTGTCTAGATCAAAGATGTAAACAGTTTTTTTTGCGGAAACTTAATAATTTGTTTATTTATTAAATATAAACAATAAGAATGATGTCCGATTAAACGTAATATGAAATAAGAGACGGGGTTAATAGATCGATTTAATTTTTTGATTTCAATGTTATTTTTTATGTATTTGGGGTCGCTCTTTCCGATTATGATGTCAAAAAAGTGCGCATCCTAGAGGGCGCCACAGGAAAATATAATATAAGATGCAGGTAATGACAAATTAAAATTAAATGAAATAAGGCATTATTTTGATGAATTCGTGTCAAATTCTTTAATTTCAATGCCATTTTTTAATATAAGTTCTCTGGTTGGCTCGTTCCGATACTAATACTAAAATTGTGAGAATCGTAGAGGGTGCCCCATTGGCAAAACTATTACAAGGTGAAAATGGTATATATAAGGAAACAAACTGTCATAAATCAACTTACAATCCTACCCCACTGGCGGCATTTACACCCCAAATGGATCTCCTTTGATGCTCCTATGTAATATATTTAGTTTTAATGTATTACAAAGACTTATTAATAATTATCCTCTACTTTATCCATTATATAATTAAAGTGCCCTTGTCATCCACCATTCTCGCATTAAAATCTCCTGCCAGTAACAAGGCTTTCTGTTTAAGTTTTTTTTCTAGATGTCAACCTGGGAACAATATAAAGAACAGAATGTTATGTTTTCGCCCTAGTGTAATAACGCTTCTTAGGGATGAAAACACTTCTTGAAAACCATGAATGTAGACGGTCTAATTGACGAAAATGTCCAATGTCTTTTATTCACATATTTGATGAAAATTAATCTACAATTTTTAAGGTTAGAATACTTTTTGCGTTATGGTATTTTTAGTGTTTTGATATTTATTCTTGTCGTTTCTTTGTTTATTTTATAGTTACGTTACTGTGATAAGAAGTTGTGGAAATGATAGTGTAAATAATTATTGTGTACGGTAATTTGTATGCTGTGATTGTATTTTCATAAATAAGACTCATTTTAAACACACCAAGAAAATACAATAAAATATATTTTTAAACAGAAATCCAACAAACAAGCACACAAATTTTGAAACGAACAAAACAACTTTTCTAGAGTAGATGATCGGTTCTCATTCCATAGTTCAAAGCTAAAGACTTCATACACAAAATATTAAGGAAATTTCCTGATAATAATCTGATTTGTAACGTAGAAAGGAATGGAAAACGTGTTGTAATGTAAAACTGTGTTTGACTTACTGTGTAGATTAACTGCTTTATCAGTTAGGTCACGTGACACGTATGATGTACGTGATTTACGTTCAGTGGGGGGGGGGGAGGTATTCTAATTTTAGTTTTTTAACTTAATGGAAACACATCTTTATTTTGTAAACAAAACGGTTCTTGAATAATGTGTAAAATACGGCATTAACCCTGTCCGTTTGGGGGCTTCTTTTTTGATTTGCATTTGATTTTCTTGTACTTTTATGGAAATTTGTTTGGTTTATAAAATATTAGATAACAAAGTTGGATCGAAATCAATTCTGCGGTATTGGGACGTTAATGACGGCGTTTTGAGAACATCAGAATGTTGAGATTTGGAATTAACTTTGAGCTCGATTAGGATTTGTTTTTTTTTGTATGTGTTTGTGAGTACATTTTTGAACCGTTTTTTTCTAATTATTCTTATTGATTTTAGTGGAAAACACGTTTGGGAATCATTAGAGGTAAGCTATATGAGCAGCTGAAAATGCGTAGTTATTAGCTATTCTGAAAAAAAGAAGAATCTGACAAAATTTTAAACGAAGCGAAACGAAACGAAGCGAAGGGGGTTCAGATAATTATAAATTTTATTCAAAATACACTAGTCAAAAAAAAATTGGTTTCTGATTTACTGATAACAGGTTACATAAAAGAACAAATCTGTTTTATATTTTATCACTCCTATAGTTATACACATTTTTAATAAAACACCTAGACACACAGAAAGATGGAAAAGAAAGCTTGTTTGGAAATCTGTCGGTTTATAGAAACTGTGTGCTTTATTTTAACGTAAGAAATCAGCTCTGGAAATTCTTCTGTACTTTTCAGATACACCTAAATATTTTAAATTAAAGTTAACCGTCAGGTACTTTATTTAATCTAAATTAAAAAAGTTAGTGCATTGTTTTCTTTGTTCATAGTTTGATTGCGTCGAGGAAAGCATTTTTTTACCTCATACAAAAGATAAGTTTTTTTCGTTCATTCATTGAATGACCTTGACATAGTTCTGCATATTTCCTCCCCTTCCCTCACCTTCATCTAGTCAACAATCAACTATCAGCTGTTTTCTTGTAACTACTAAATTTCTATACATTCTTTTAGTTACCCTTAATGCGGTCCGTTATGAAATAACTATTTTTCTTGTAAACATTCGAATGTATACTGTGTGGTAGTGTGTTTATTGTATCTTTAATGAGTGTTTCTGTTTTTGTGTTAATGCAACTTAATTTGTCTTTGATGATGTATAATTGTCGAGAAATTTGAAGTGTACAACTTTTAGGTTATGATTATTAAGGTAGGCCATATGCACAGTATGTAGATTTGATTAGGATGATATAATCATGTTACATTTTAAAATAAATTCAAGTAATTCTGCATTATGATTTATATTTTGATGATTTATATGTGAATCAGATATAATTGAATATAGTCGATGGAAAATATCTTGTAAAATGATGGAAATAGTCAATGTAATAAATATTTGGGTTTGTAAACATTAATCCAGTTGTGGTTGTACTACAAGAGAGTGCAAATAATACACAGTTTGTATATTTTACTTTTTACGTGCAAAACAATAATATTATTTATTAGAAGAAAATACAACTAATTTCTAATTTGAAATAGTTTTCTTTTTCTGAATAGGCTATGCTGGATTGAATTTTAATAAATTAGGTTGATCTAAAATTATGTCTTAAAATTGTTACCTATATTAGTTTAGGTTAATTTTATATTGCTTTAAAATTACAATAGTTTATTCAATTTGTTTTTGTTGTGTAATCTCATATTCGGCTCAAATTCAATCCGTTGGTAATTTCGTAGAATACACATCCAAGATAGGCCACAATTTAAAACTAGTTTACAGTAATTTTCTGTAACATAAAATGCTAAAAGATCGGTTAATGTCAAATAAAAATAGTCTTTCAATTTATTTATTTAATTTTGGTAAAAATGTTGTGCATTGACGAGATGGTTCTTTTTTCTTGTGGAATATAATCGAGCGACAACAATTTTTATAAACTACGTTCTCAGATCTATCAACCTAACCGTACACTTAGGTAAACTGAAAATATTATTTAAAAAAAAAGTTAACTATGATAGTTTGATACAATTAGATCTATTGTTTTCTTATTATAATAGATTATAGATCATTAGTAATTTCTTAGAGCATCATGTATCCAAAGTAGGCCTTAAATTAAAATGTCAAAATAATTTTCACAGCATAAAATTCATAAACATATACTTCTTTGTTACGTTTCAAATATTTATGTATTGCAGAAAACATTATGTGATGGTTAAAGAAATATATTTTGATCTTTTCATGTAGGCTATTTGAGGTCCCTTCAGCCCCAATAAATGGTTTTGTGAACGTTGCCTGTCGTGTGTGCAATGGTTGACAGTGCATAGCTCAAGTTGTTTAAAAACACACTTTACTTAAAACAAAAGCACAAAATTTTTATCTTTTAAAATGGCTCTATAACGATAAGATTGTCCTCATTTTAGACCTCTAACTGCTCAAACAAAATGTATTGGTTTCACAAAACATTTTGGTTTACATGTTATTTGCAAAATATTATGAAATATCTTAAGATCTGTTGAACTAAATGATTTCGATAATTTTTTTTATGAAATATAAAGATAAAATGCCCAAACCAGTGCGACAAGATGTAAGTAAATAAAATTTACCTTTCAGGAATAAATGATTGATTGTTAAATTGACTTGGTTTACTGTAATTGTAAACTACATTTCAATAAAATAAGATTTACATTTAGAAATCATAGAGTTTATGCCTCGAGCTAAGTAACTTTGTGTTCTATATAAATATATTTTACTTATATATAAACAATAATTGCAATTGAAAACTTACCAATCTACAATTTATACTGTTTATAAATTTCCACTGTATAATAATAAATGATGTTTTTGAAATGTATTAATTTGTAAATTTAAAAAATGAGATAAAAGTAATTCCATCAATATTGAGGACATAAAGAAGTAGATATTTGTAACCAAACAGAAGGGATGTTGATAAATTGTAGGGATTGATTGGAAGGGTTGTCAGCAATGGTGACTTTCATCCCTAATGAGATTTTCCCTGTTTTTGTTTCATTTCGATTTTTTCTTCGACTAACGACTCACCTCTGTTGAATACAGATATATTTATCAGGTAATGCACTTTATCAATACAAATACAATGGCTGCCATTCGATAGGAAGAAAAATATTTACTTAAATATAACAAGTTTACTTTATTAAAATCAATTATAGTGTATTTGTAGTGTAATTATTAGGAAAACATTAGTTGTGGAATATTTATACCTGTACTAAATCTGAGGTAGGTACTAGGTTTTTCAATAATTAATTAAATTTTTAAACCTGGTCAAATAATTGAAGAAACAAAACTTAATTAATCATGGGAACATTAATATAGTAATAATATCTAAACATTTTGCATTATAACAAAAGCAATATTTGAAACTCTGAAGATAAAAGTTGTCACTATTTTTGGTGTAAAATAATACTTTTTAACAAACCTTAACTACCTTTTTAATTTTAGAAGCTACGAACGAATGTTTCTTCGGGTTAACTTTTTCCTACACCTTGTTATTTGGCTTTCAATGGTAGTTCAATATACAATATTTAAATATGTGTATTAGAACCTTTCTTCCATGAGTAAATTATAAAAAAAAAATGTTTAAAACTGGAATGTCCAGGACAAAATTGTAAGTGAAGGTACATTTGAATCTGGATCAGGTTTTAATTTTTTTAAATTTATTATAAAATTGATATTCTCACTTGGCGAATAACTAGAATAGAATAACTAATAGTATAGAATAATAAAATTACTAAATATAATGTTTATTTTAATTCCATCCATTCACTTCTTTCCATAACAATAACTGTGCTCACTTGTGTTAACTTATAAAACCCCAAGCGTGACTTGAAGCTAATGGATTGGCTTAGGGCATTTAGGCTGACCTAAGCTGTTTAGTTACAATCTGGATTTGCAGCACTAACTTTCCAATACAAGTGCAACTGAAATCTCTTGTACACATATTGTACACTAAATAAAACTGCGATTTATTCTACTAATCTAGAGCGACGTTAGCATTTGCAAAAAATAGTTTAATAGAAGAATAAACTTTCTTATATTGTTTAGTGTAATAGTACAAATACTCCACCTCTACAATTACAAATAGAGAAGTTACCGTCAAAAAAATATAATTTACAATTTGTTATATACAACTTTTATGATCGCGCCCTTAGTTCTTGTCCTCTTTTTAACTGTTGCTCCTGAAAAGACATTTTTTGCAGCAGATTGCAACGAATACATTTTGGTTTTATTACATAGACTTCTAAATATCAAGGTAAAGTAATTGAGGTGGGCAACAAATGCCCACATAGCAAATTTCTTCAATTTTTTAAAAAGTACTGAAAGAAATGTTTTGCACAGACAAAATTCCAAAATATACTTTTTTAGATTCATATTAGGGTACTTCAAAACTGATTAATATTACATAGCCTACTTGGTTAGATGCGACTTTATAAAATTAACAGACCACTGCCAATATATTAGGGTTTTTTTTTATAGCGGTGGATACTCAAGATGAAGAGTTATCAAAAAGTGAAAGTAAATTATTGGGAATTGCCAAAACATGTCTACGCTCCAAATTAAAACAGTTTACTCTCGTGTGAATTATACAACATACGACAGACAAATACGATCCACATTTGAACTTCGGTCTTGATAACGGATATATCAGCAGAAACAGACATATATCTATGTATCTAACTTTTCCTAAATTAAGTATTTATGAGAAAGTAAAAATATTAGCAAATATTCTTACACAGAGCATTCATGAGAACAGTAAGAGATCTTAAGGCTTAGATTGTGCAATATTCAACTAACTAAGAGCTAACCGAATACATAAAACTATTCAAATGTCATTGGAAGCAATAGCACAGCCTTATAAATTCAAATCCCAAAGGGTATGCTATAGCTTACAAACTAAAATTGATATTAGGCCTACATACAAGATGATTGAAAATAGAACATGGTTCATTTCTATTTTAATTTCCTTTCATTATACTTTCCTAATTTGTTCGTTTTTATTTTACTATTATTAATACAAATAAATAAAATTACCGACACCTTTGTGTTAACTTAAAACATCACAAAGTGTAACTAGGAAAACAAAAACGAAAAATTAATTACATTGTGTATTATGTAATTTATGATTATTGAGATATTTTGACTCCTATGTACATTTCAAGGCTGTATAAGATAGGGGTAATTGAAGTAGTAGGCCTAATAGGTTGAGTTATGGAGAAAAGCAAAATCTATTTAGGTAGGCATTGAAATTTATTACTTGAAAAGTGCTGATATAAAACGAAAATATTTAAAACATTAGTATAACTATAGATAAAGTAAAAGATGCGTGGCAAGGCGTGTCCAGTCACTTGATTGGACGACGTTGATACAGTACCCGAGAAGTGCTGATATCGTGTGGACAAAACTAAAACTATTTTAACAATAAACGTCTCATATAATACAGAAGAAAATGGACAACTAAAATGGATGGTGTGGAACGGATGTTTAAATGTGAATTTGTTGTTTCAGAATAGGGGCACTTCCCGACTTGTTGGTTCACCAAATTTAATTTTTATACGTAAATTTTATTTATTTATTGTATATTCCTTTAATGTTTTTATTTTATAGTGTTGTGGTTTGGCTACTTAAAAATAATGTTGTATGTGTGACACCCACATATCTTTCTTTTTTTTGTAAAGATTTACTTTTAACAAAAATCGTACCATTCTCATAACACAAAACTCCCTTCAGTTACATCACCGCTAAACTATAGGCAGTGAATTTTTATAATGTGTAATGATATTAATTATTTAAGATTGAGATATATGTTCTTACTCCTATCTACACTTTAGGAGATGTTCTCAGCCATGTCTTATACTCGCACAACTAACGCGATTCCATTGTATAACCATTCCATAAATATAAACTCGATAGCGGTAATTAACATACTAGTAAGTTTAGTTTAGTTAAAAAACAAATCTACTTAAGTAGCCATTGAAACTTACTACTTGACAAATGCAGATATAAAACGGCAATATTTAAACCTAATATCTGTAGATAAAACGCAAGAGGCGTGGCAAGGCGTGGCAAGGCGTGTCCAGTTACTTGATTGGACGACGTTGATACAGTACCCGGTATGTGCTGATATCGTGTGGACAAAATTAAAACTATTTTAACAATAAACGTCACTCGTAAAACAGTAACTAAAATGGATCGTGTGGAACGGATGATTAAATTTGAATTTGTTGTTTCAGGGCAGATGCCAACATGGCTTTTTCGGTTCACCAACTTAAATTTATATTTGAAAATTTTATTTATTGTATATTCCTTTAATGTTTTTTTATACTGTGTTAGTTTGGCTACTTAAAAAATAATGTCTCATTTAAATTATTATAAATATTTTTCTATTTTAAGCTTTGTTGTTGCTATCACTATGCATTTTCAAAATTTTGTGTGTCAGTATTGTTTCATGTTTTGCCAATGCTCATGATTCTATTATATTAATAATATGAAATTGTTTAAATACGATGGATGTCTAATATCTTACACAGGTGAATATTTGTAATAAAATGTTATTGCTAATTAATTTGAAATGAAGATTCACTCACTATGAAACAATATTGCGTAACGAACTGTTAAGGGGCTAAGTATACGTCAACCGCACAGCTAAAGTGTCTCTATTGTAGGACGGTCCATTATACAGAAAGTAAAGTGAAACCAGAATCCGTGTTTGTGTGTGAGTGAGAGGGACGATCTTAGGAAGGGCGGGAAGAGAATGAAAAAAAATATATAGACAAAGAGCGAGAATGTGTATGTGAGGATTGTTATAAGGAGATATAACGATATACTAAGAAAGGGGGTATAAGATTAAGAACGCTCAGAGAGATAAAAAGATTTAAAAAAATAGGCTGGAGGGTATAAAAGAGAAAAGAGAGATGGAAGGAGGAAGGAGGAAGAGAGTGAAAATGAATGAATATATAGCCTAATGATTTTATATTGGGACTGAATTAGAACAATCAGCGTAATAATTGAGAGAGGGAGACAGAGAGAGTGTAAGGCGTAAAAGTGTGTAAAAAAGTGATCAGTGGGGGTAAAAGTCCGTCAAAGAGAAAACTGTCGTTACCAGGGGGTAATTAAGAGGAAGAAGATGTATAACTAAATAAAACAAATTATTTACTTTAAATAAGCATCACTTGTAGAAATTCAAACATCAAATACAGAATCATTAGCCTAACCTTTTTAATTTCATTTGGACAAACTAGGTTAACAAGTATACTGAAGATGGTTACTTAATCATTGAAACTTCATCTTGTACAAAATAAATTTGTTGTTGTTGGAATTTGTATATTTCATTTTATTTTATCAAACTTCCTGGTTTTGAAAAGAGTTTTGTCATCATATTCTTTAAAAAAATATAATTTAAAAATTGACAATATTACCCAATTGTATTTATAAGGGGGAGGGGGAAGGAGGGAAAATAAAATCGCTTTAATTATTTTCGGATTTTAAAATATACATTTAAATTTTCTTTAAAATTTCCTGCTCCATATATATAATTAAAAGTACGATTGCTAGAATTATGAACGTAAGAACTTCTACACATTATTCCAGAAACTGTAATGTACAGTCACTTGACTCTGTTTTTTTGTTTATTCCTTTCGTTTGGATCTTTTTGGGAAAATGTACAAACTTACGACATAAAATGTAAACTGACGGAACCTCACACCACACTCATGTAGTAAGTTGGTGGGCGAACTATTGTAAAATAGTAAAAAAAATATAACCTCTTATATGTTTCCAAACCCTTTTAACCAAAGTCCGCATTTATAAAAATAATTATATAAAAAATCTTTGTGAACAATGAATCCTTTGGATAGGCTAATTCTATTTTAGACAACATCTATAGATAAAACAAATTTCATCGTTTCCCTTGAACACTAACTCAACACAAAAACTCTCGTAGTCTTGCCCATCACTCGTTACGCTTCAACTTCCTTCCATTTCCAAGTCACAACATCAATTATTTGAGTTAACTAATGTGTTTTTAATGTATTTTAGGAAGAGTTAGTGATACAAATTTATGTAAATTATGTCATCGAATAACAAAGCATTGTATCTATTGGTTGTTTCCATCCAACCATCATCCATTTTAACCATTAAAATGAATTATTATTGGTTTAATACCATTTATATATCAAAGTGAAGATATACTTTTGGTTGTAAAAGTATTGCATAGTTTTGTCTATAAGTTTACCTAACTTGGATTGATTTTGTTAAACGCAATTGTTCAAATATATTTTAATATATTTTTTATTTAGAAATATAACATTACCAATAATACTTTAATATTAATAATTTTAGTAATTCTTTTACATTACATAGAAGAATTATTATTATTATTCAATAATAATAATAAATATAAATATATACTTTAAATATTTTCACTTTTCAATTATTTTATACAATCAAGTATTTACATTCCTCAAGAAACCAGCTTTGCTATTTACCGAATTAAAACAAGGACGAAACCTTAGCAATTGCCTTATTGTTTTAATCCAAACTGGTTATGGAATGTAAAGTGATAAATATGTTTGTTAAGGAAAATTGAGAGAGGATTTTTGAAAAAGTTTATATTGAGTAACATCTCTCTGATCCGACAAAGTAATCTATTTGTACTGATGTGTATGTGATAATATATGTTTTACATTAGTTTCCCATAACTCTAAATGCTGTCCATGTTATGTTAAAAACAAAAACTTACAATTACGTTTTTACCTTTCATTTAGATCACAGTTAGTTGTTTTATGGTATAAATCGATACGCATATATCCTGGAATGCTGATTGCTTTAATTTGAATAAAAAGAACTTTACTTTAACCAATGATTGGCTGCTGACCCTTGTACTTGAAATATAAGAAAGAAAATATTTTTCTTTTATATACTATTTTGAGATCGTATTATTTTTTTCCAAAGTATGAGAAAGGAAATCATCTCCAATTTCTGAGGTTATTCTAATATACTCCTTTAAGAATTGTTCAAGCAGAGATAAATACTTGTGACCCAATTATACTTCTCTCTCAGAGTATTGCAGAGGTTGTCAAAGTGGAAAATTAACTGCTATTAGAATAATGTAGAAGTGTAATTAATTACTTTAAAAATACAGACACGATAAATTCAAAGGTAAAGTTTACTTCATTAATTGCAAATTATTGACCTATTAAAATATTCTTCTTTTATTATATTACTTCAGGGAAAACGACGAGTAGCAACAAGGCATTATAAAACTATATTTTCTACAATGTGAAGTATTTGGTTTGGTGTGTATTTATCAAACTACTTTTATAAACGTCGATATATAGTTTAATGAACCGTGCAGAACCATTGCAGTATCTCACACACCCGTATACACAAACAAATAATAAAAAATATATTTTGCTATACGCCTATAAATAAGTTTCGTACACGAGAAAGGAAAATTAAATTTTCTACAAAACTTTTTTCTCTACTCTATTTTTATATTAATTCATTTTCATTCATTAATATTGTTTGAATTTTTTTAGGTACGTTGATATAATATTGTAATAAAGCCCAAGCTTGCTTCGTTCGTCCAAAATGTAAATCGATAAAATTTTAAAACGAGTTTTTGAAGATGCCAACTGACTGAAGGTTGTGTTAGATCTTCCTATACCACTAGTTTTCAGATGCAAGTATGAGGAGGCTGCTTCTTCTATTGATATGGTGACTTTCTTGCTGTCTTCATGAGTAAATATATATTATATTACTTCGATAATGCTAGACTAAAAAGAACAAGAGTTGATCAAGAGAGACTTTATGGGAAAGATCTAACACAAAACTGCAAGACAAAAGGATTCCTCTGGAGTTCCGAACCAGTACTCAACATAGTGAACCCTTAAGGGTATAAAACTAATTTATGTTGGGGTAAAAATAAGAAGAAACATCTGAATAAACAGTTTCAAACTGCCGCCATTTTGAAATAAATTTTAATATTTTGAAATATATTTAACCAGTAGTTAAACATTGCTTACGATCCAAGTTTGAATTATTGCTACTAATAGGTAGTTACAAATAATGTATAATTTTTTAGGTTATGGGATTACAAATTATAGTTTTAGCAATAATTTTTAATTATTTGTTTTTTATAGTATTAATCACAATTAGATATAATTAGATTCAGATTTTATATTTGGATTGACAAACCAATTGTATATTTATGTCACGTTTAATTCACCAACTTATTTCCTGTGTCTTTAAACCCATACCAATATAATAACATATCCGCGAATATGACTATCAATACAATTACTTCATCAACAGAGAGACAAATATATCTTATAACACATTTTATATTGTACGTAACTGTATTTTGTGTACATAAGGAAAGAATATAAAGTTATAAATCATATTATCATCATTTACATATTTCTAAAATACATTTCTATGCCAGAAAACTTATTTTTAGCAACGCAGGGACGTCATAGTTAAATACAGCAAGTAATATAATTGAAACTTTATCTGTTTTAAGTTGTTTTGTATTCTGTACCTCTGGGAGATGCGGCGTAACGATATCCCCTCCCTCTCAGAACGATTTGAAAATGAAATGAAAATTTATTATTTTTATCTTTTAGGTACAGTTGAAAAATTGACAAATTAACATGATTACATTGTATACACATTTCAATCACTATAATAAGGACAATAAAATCTATCTCGAGGTAAAATTTGTTTGAGGTAGTCCGAATTAGTATTTTTGTACAGCCTAACTTTCAAGATGGGAAAAATATCGGTTTACAAGTTAATAATATGCACATATAAGTAGAAGTTACAATGTTTCCTTCCTTTTTTTATATAACATAAAATGCCAAATTTAATCGTCATGTATTATCGGAATTTTGGTCTATGCAATTAAATTTAAAGTGACGTTGTTGAAAGTAGAGAGTTTTTAATTTCAACTATATGTTTATATTACTGTATTTGTTTTATAATTTAAATATAAATGTAGGGGTCTATTCAAGATTTTAAAACGCGTTTTAGGTTCTGCTTCACTTCCGACGTATTGGGTTTATTGTCACAGAAAATAATGTTAAACGGCAAATATACTCTATTAAATGTTTAAGATTCATTGTGGAGATATTGACAATAAGGAAAACAAAGATTCCCCGAAAGACAAAAAACAGATTCCTGGTTTTCCTTGTTGTCAAATATACAATATATTTATTTTCAGAAAGAAAAAAATAATAAAACTTTGATTTAGGTAACTAATCAAAACTTTAATCCATGATGTAAGATCTTAAATTTAATTTCGACAAATTCGTGTAACTTTATAATTTTGACTGAGATATATACGCGTACCAGAAAATAATTTCTATTAAAAATAATTAAATTTAAATATTATTATGTATATTATTATTTTACAAAACTAAAAGAGACTCGAAAGGAAATTGAGACATGCTAGTAAAGAATTTCATACGATAAAAAATCAAATATGTTTACAATTAATTGTTATTGTTTATTTTCTAATAGTAAATCTGGAGTATTACCTTATATCAATCTAATTGATTTATCAGTGCAGTTAAATGAAGACATTAGTCAATTGCTTTATATAAATGGTCTAAAAACATTGGACAAACTTCCTTCCTCACACATCTCACAAAATCAAATAAAATCCAGCAAAAAGAAAAAAAATGCGTCTGTCTAATGGTGTCATTCAAAAAGTGAAAATGACGTCCTAAACTTGTCTCGCCAACATAAATCGTACTTGATTAAATCGAGCTTTCATAAATAGAACTATCTCTGATTATGTTGGTTTTTGACCAATACTAAGCATTGTTTGGGTCCTTAAAGGCTACAATTAAAGCAAAATTAAATGAAAATCTTTAGAAACGATTAATATAAAACCGTAATTTTGTTTTTATGACAGCTGTCTCAAAATTTTAAGAGGTAAACAAAGTTGTGACATATGACTAAAATATACCCACTTACAAAATTTGACCTTAATCGGTCCACACGTTTAAGCTGCATATATGACACAACATTCCAATGACCACTTTGTATCAGCTAAATACTTTGTTTTTTACCTTTCACATTACTGTCTCTATAAGTTACTTACATACATGTAAAATTAAATACAAATTAAAACAATTCGTTTTGCATTTGCGTGTTGAAAATATTTAATCTAATGTTAATAGCGTAATGTGTTTTTCTTCAAACTCATATTAATTTAAATTAACGGACGTTAACGAGGGAAAAAATTTCCTACCTGAAAGTAAACCCTGTTTATCGTTGCCGAGGGAAATTTAGTGACAGAAGAGAATAATGTTTTGCTGTACTGTAGGTTCTCCCTTAAGTACCGTGTTATTTATTTCCCCCTCATTTTTGTATTAATTGACCAAGCAAAGCAATGCCCTTGTTATTACCTGACTATTTTCAATATCGTCTGTGTATTAGCTACACAGGTCAAACTTGTGAACAATACTTATTAAATTTAGGAATACCGTTCTTTCCATGCAAGTCAAACTACCGTAGGTATAAAGTGTTTTACTTTATTTTCCATAAAATGACGCTTCTCAAAACCGTTAGTTGAACAATTAAAAATTTAAAATCATTACTTGATTCATCGAATGGAAGACAAGTGAAATACGAACATACTTTATTTTTTCTAGATGACGTTTCAATGATAAAGTCATCATCTAGACACAAACCTTTTTCGTACAGAACAAAAACAGTGAAAGTCTTTTTCTTTTTTTCCCCTTTTTTTCCTTCTTTTTTTTCCTTTTTTTTTTTCACATAACAGCAGAGAAGAAACATAGCTCCAAGTTCACTGACATGTTTGTTATAGTTCAGTTCAATGAAAGTGTTACATGTAACAACTGAAGATGGTATGGTTTAATCGGTCATTTATGTATATAAAAACTAATGCACGACGTTTAGAGAGTATAATCCACTCCCGTTATCAAGTGATAAACGTAGAGCATGAGTGTAGCCTAGGGAAACTAAAACTAAATACAAAACCTGTGGAAGGAATCCAGGCCTAATGTTAGTTCTGACCCATCAACCCAACAAGACAAAATGTCTTAACTGTTTATTATTGTGAGAAGTTGTTCCATCTTTCAAAAGTTTAGTCCGAGATCGAGGGTTTTGTATTCTTACTGTTACTATAGTTTGAACACTTGATAACGGGAGTTGATATTTTACTCTCGAAACGTTATGTATTATTTTTTATATACACAAATAACGACAAATGCCCAATTAAACGTTATTAATATTATGAAGTATCCATCATTATCAAATAACTTTAAAACCAGAATGACGACTTGGTCATTGATCGCCGTTTGTTTATTTATTTGTAAAATAGTGTTTGGTTTAATTTGGTAATTAACAATTCTTTTAATGAAATAAAATGACAGAATGTCATTTTGTACTTAGCAATATCTATTCGAATGTTCTAAGTTAAAATATAAGAAAACTGTAAATTATAATTCCAAACTTTTAATTATATCTGGTAGGATAATAACACTAATTTCGTTATCGAGTATGATATCAACTTTTGTTATAAAGTGATAAACATAAATTAGAGTACTAAATTAAGTTTTGAAGATGGACGTATTCCGAAACGCGTCGACAAATATAAATAATATGAAAATCCTACAACTGGCAGAAAATTGTAACTGGCAAATGCTTATTAGTAAAAAATTTTTAATGGATGGTACCAGTATTTAAACAAAACAGTTACCTGAAGTTTTAATTGGTATACTTACAAAAACATAATACTTTATGTTTCCAGCAAGGAAAATCTTAACCAATGCCAACGCGGAATAGTTTTTTGTCTAGATAAATAAATTTGATATATTTCTGTGTTAGTTTAATGAATTAAGTTTGCATTAAAACTTTATAAGTCATACAATTTAATCAACAAACACCTTTAAACATATTGCTTTATGCCCTGAGCTCTAACTTGTTTGAGATTCGTAACACGTGTTATACTTCCAGACAGTTTCAAATTAAGTTAGTTTTTTATTATGTCTACGACTTATGTAGAGTGAAATGTGTCATGAACAAACATTATATAAGCAGGAGAAGTAACCTAGAGAAAAACAAAAATTAAAATCAAGTGAAGGGTTACATGAGATGTATTAAGGTTAACCTGTAGACTGATAGAATATTTTGGATGCATCTTGAAATATTAGGAATACCTATTTGCATAAGGATCTTAAGATATCATTAAGGAAGATATCCCAGGATGCACAAGAGCACAAAGTTAGACTTCATAAATACTTAATGTCGAGATACTCCAAATACTCGACTGTCATAACAAGGAAGGCTGAAGGTAACAAAACCTTTGGTTCTACACTCAATGTAAGACATGTCCTCTACCAATCCCTACACACGTGAATGACATCAAGATCTTCCATGTTTCAAATGTTTTGTGATGTGTTTGTATCAAGTGTTGTATAAAATTCTATACAAAAATGTATACATAAATTGTATAAATTGTACAAATTGTATAAATTGTATTCAAATGTATACAAAAATTATAGTATCTTAACGAAGTTCAGTTGAACAGAACTTTAGTGTATTATTGGATTTGATAATGATCTGAATAGAGAGATCGAAACCGGTCATCCGTGAAGAAAAACTGGAGTAGGTATTAACGTCATTTAAAAAAAAAGGTACGTTACCTAAAATTCCAAATAAATACTTTTTGATCTACTGTAAATAGTGGCAAGTATAATTGTTCTAAAAGCACAACACAGTATGTAAATGATCATAGCTGAAAGAAGAAAAGAAAACTCGATAAACCATCATACGCTTTGAGAACAAAAACTCGAACACAAGAACTCACAAAAACTTCGATTATTCAATCAAACTGCTTCAACTACAAAGTCGCCATCCTCAGTGATACATGAGCTACAATAACAAAACTATAACTAATATACCCTTGTGAGAACGCTACAGGAGGGTAGACTGAAATCAATGGCTCATCTACAAAACCCACCAATAGCTTAAAAACAAATTATCCCATTCACTTTTAGCAAATACCTTCCACAAAGTTTGGACCCGTCTTTGGGAAATCAGCACCTCTAAATATAATGTTTAGACGTATTTCACCATCTCTTACAGGCCATCGGTAACCATGATAACCACGATTCTTCCAATAATTTATCACTAGATATTGAACTAACAAACTCTGAACTCAAAACACCCTGAAGAGAAATGTATATATACGGACGGCTCCTCAATAATAAGATCATGAAAGATCAGTGTCTCCTTTTACTGGTCTTATTTCGACGATCACCTCTAAGTGGGTGCTCCATTCAAAAGCTATGAAAATGTGATGGCTCCTTTACATGAGGCAGTTGTGTATGCCTGTATATGATTAAACCTGCTACAAAAGCTGTAAGAGTGCCACCGGTTCACTCGTAAGAAGCAATTAAATATTTCTTCAAATGGTGACACCGATTGCATTCGTCGAATATAAACGTCAATTACATTAAACGTCTAGAACAGGGTAGGGATATAAGACTCCAACGGATCCCTAGCCACGGTGTCGAAGGGATGAAAAGGTAGAAGTGTTTCTCAAATGTCCTTCAATCGGTAAAAGGCATTAATTAATATATCCATTATATCATTAGTTTCACAAAGCTACAGCTCATGTCATCGAATACCAGAAAGAGCTGAGCGAGTTTGATGAAAAAAGCTGATTAATTACCGTTTGCCCCCGACTTGGATTATATCGGCGCACTTATTTGCCTCCCAATCTTCTTGTATGGATCAGAGGTCAATCCTTTTGCTTGACTAAAGAGGTTTTGTAGATGTTAGACACCGGGTTCTCCTGAATTCCTCTTTTATAATACTCAGCACTACGCCAAATACCAGAAATTCCAAGGAGAGTCATTGGTTAGTAAGGAAGTTAGTAGATGAAAATAAAGATGGCAACATATAAACATGATACTAGTTCATTTCGAGTAAAACAAAATAGTTAAACAACCATATTTATATATTATATAAATAAAACAGAGTTGTTAATAATAAATCTATATATACAGATACAACTATCAGACAAGTCAATTCAAATCGTTGACGTGGAATCAATTCGTATTTCCAAGAGACTTTACGAGTAAATTGACAGTTGTACAGTTGTCAGAATACTCAAATTCAACACGCTGCTAAAATGTTGACATAATGAGGTAGTAAATTGGCAAACGTTTCCCATTTGCCAATATTTACTAACAGATAATTAATCCCTGTCAGAAAAAAGTTGATTTAACGATTTGTGCTCTCACTTTGTATGCAAGACATGGTGTGTTCAAAAACTGCCTTGGCTCTAAAAGTTACGGTGTTGTCTAGGCATCGTGAGTTTAATAAAGAGCAATGACTAGTAGCGAATTCTGGACGCAAAAGTTAGATTATGGCGACGGGAAATTGATTTGTTGACCTCAAATATAAGGTTATTGCAGCAAAGATTTGTATATTAAGACAAAAACCTCTAACTTTGATTTTGTGAAATAATTATCTCTGAAAAAGTCATTTGTTTACTTTTTTTAACGCTTGGAATCTGTTCATTCAAATATCTATCGACAGACTATTAATTAATATAATAGGTCAGACATTAGAGAATCAATAAATACTAACCAGTGAAACCAGTTGGGTTATCTTATATTCAAAGACTTTTATGGTTTCCTATATAAATAAATGTTTAACGAAGTACATTGTTGGTGTAGTGTTTGATATTTGTAGTTGTGATGTCGTTTTTTGTTATATTTTGAATACCGTCAGTGAAAAAAATAAACATGTTGTATAGTGATGCTGCTCTACACGTTAAGGTATTTAAAGTAATATAATATAATAATATTGTAGTATTTCTACTTACTGTACTGTTACAATACTTTTTCCATTTCCTTTTTTTCATTATTCAATACGTTTCGACACTTCGTGGCCTCATCTTCAAAGTTATCATTAATCCATCTTTTTTAACATAATCACTGAGTTTTAAATTTAAAAATGATCTCATGAAAAAATGTGAAATGTGACTTATCGAGTTCTTTCCCTGTGGTCTTCATATAGTTAGCTCTAATTTGTTTACTGTCAAATGCTGTGTAAATTCCTGGATATCACAATTTCTAATACAATACAAAGACACCAACAAATCAGTCACATATCCAGGCTTGTAGCTTTATAATTAATTATTTACAACTAAAGAGGATAGAAAATTTTACAAAGTTTACGTTAATCTTTCCTTGTGAGACATATGTGAGAAGTTTTTGGAATGTATATGCTGTACACAGTTTATTATGTGTGTCAAAAAATAATAGTAAGAGCACCGTCAGCTAGTAAAGTGGACAGACGAAGAATTTCATTTTATTTTTTGTTTAGAATATTAGTGTTGGTCAATACTTTATTCATAAATGAAAAATTGAATTATTACAACAACAAAAATGATTATATTGAAGTGTTTTATCCTAAACTACTTTTGTTTTGTTTTACATTAGCCACCTAAAATTGTTTTTTATACTTACACTGTAGTAATACTTTAAATAATATGGTTCCATTTTCCTCTAAGTATTTTAAATGGGATTATTTCGAACTTTTCAACGATGTATATATTTAAAAATCTATTTATATCAAAATGTAAATCTTTCCTACCTTTTAGTTTTTAGATTTTAAAACTAAATTGTAAAAAACCCGCATTGGTTTAATCGTTCCAAAAATTAAATATATATATTTTTATATCGCTTAGGAACCGAAATATATAGACAATGAATTTGTAATGGAGCAATTTTATATATTAAGGCCTTATTATTTTGTATGTGTTACTAAATATGTGCAGTTTGTATTACAACGATACGCTAAGAGTATCTGTAAGGAATGAATAAAGATTTTACATGCAATTAAAGATATCAACTTGATGAAGCACTTAAACCCAGTCAGCAAGAATAGAAGTTGGCAATTCGCCATAACGTGTTAAGCTCAATTCCGAATTTTATTAAGGGTGTCGGTATATTTAATCAGAAGGATGGTTTGAAATAAATCTAAAAATATTCTGGTATTGATAGTAAATAAAGGGGTATGATATGAATCAATTAAATGACGTACTTTATTTTATGCAAAGTCCGGGCGTGGCATTTCTGTCATTTACCCCCTTACTTTCCAATACACCTCTATTGTTTGATTAGTAAGAGGGGGCTGGACAGATCAATAGGTGAAGGTGGTCATCCTACAGATTGGACATTAGTCGCTTACTACGATTCCAAATTTGAATAGGTGAGCCTAGAAATAGTTACATTCCACTTTGGGTGAGGGCAGAGATTAATCAGTCTTAGGAGAGATACCCATCCCCTGTTAATGACCTGTTAATGATCATTGAGCCTACGCCGCTCAGATTATTCCACTTTCCGCTTGGTTAAGGTTAAAGGATGTCTTGCTTCATGTATTTCAGGGTGTTGTTGACATATAGGGATGACCACCCTTCTTCTTGAATTTATTTACAGCCCTTGATAACCATGTATTAGTCAGTTAGTAATTGATTTATGTACATTAAATTCGCTTTAAATTGATAACAAGATTAACTGTATAAATAAAATTTAAATTAAAGAATATAATTAATAAATATATACAAATAAAATTAATATCAATACACGGTAATCACATAAATATGTGTTTAAAAATACATTGAATAAGTATATAGACAGAATAGAACACCACCTGTGCCAGATACCGCTCGAAAAGTCTTTTAAAAAGTTTGAGCGGTTTGTCGCATAGACGTACCAGATCCTCTAGACAGATGACTTCATATTGCTATCAGTTAATTTGTTGAACCATATTCCGGAAATAGAAAACTGCGAATCCATAAAGAAGATAATGCTATTTGCATTGGCGAGGACGTTTTTGGCGGTCCATCAAATATCAATTAAAATTACTGCCGAGGTCGCCAAAACGTATATTACATTGAGTGTATCCGCAATCTGGTTTGAATAATCCTTCAGTACAGATTCAGAGATAGTGGTTTGCAAGGTACAATATTAATAGACTCAGTGATGGCTGTCTTAGTTCTGGATCACGACTCGCGCCGTTTTTGCACGAGTGGAGTTCATGAAGTGGACGATTTGCAGGAGTTCTCTCGATTTATAAGTCTATGGCCATACTTTTGTTAACCCTTTGACTTTAGTATTAGAAATCACTTGTGTTTTCAGTCTGCAGCAATGTAGTTAGTCCAAAACCCACCATTAACTCGCCTGTTTATATCCGAAAAATTCAGAATAATTTTTTGTACTCACAGTTCAAAACTACAAAATCGGTCACCACGATAGATGTTTTAAATCATACACGTACATCGTACAATGAAATAGTGAGGATAAAAATCAGTATTTCAAACAAAACAAGTCTTTATCGGTTGGTTAAAGTCAAAAACTGTGCCCTTGAATCATCAATAAAATAAAGAAAAACGTTGGATTATAGACTACGTGGACTGATATTTGACAAGTGACATCAGTAAAACGAAAAAAATTAGATTCGTAGTATATTGATTTTTAAAATGTTTACTTATTTGATCAACTAAAAAATTAAAGATAAATATGTACCATCTGTGATTCAGGTTTCAGTTGCCTTTCCTTAAACAATTTCAATCTTAAGGATTATTTAAGAGGTTTTAACTTTGCATAAATCACACTGACATTTAAGTATAACACTATTACATACATTAAACGTAAATAATAAATTTACTCCTGTATATATTCGTTGATATGAAGTGAAATAGTGTGGATAAAATCATACTCCTCTTGTTTTAGTTTAAAATATTATCTTACCAAACTAATGTAGGAAGGATTTGCAGAACATATTAATAATTGAATCCATACTTTACAATAGAATAAACCACATTCACATAGGGAATATTAATGGACATAGTGACAGAATTTATAACTCGTACAAATGGAATATTTAATAACAAACTGATTTTCCCTGGAGACAAATTCAGAATTATCTAATATTTTTCAGATTCAACGCAATATTAATTAAATAAGGAAAATAATGGTCATCTGAAAGGTGTTTACCAGCAAAATTTTTAGTGAGATTAAATACATAGTCAACATTTAATAAGATACACTGGACCAAAACAAGGTTTATTGTACTCATATTTTAAAACTTTTGTCGTACTCTTTAACAACTCAGTGTCGTAGAAAAATAGCATATTTTGTATTTAAAATTCTTTCTTGTCAGTGTTAAAAGAAAGATTTCGTAAAAGTTTCGTCGTATAAAAAAGTATTTTAGGTTTCCCCTCTCACGTAAAGAAATTGAGACGCAAACAGAATTCAAATATTTAAAAAATAAATTATACTAAAGAGAGTGGTAGTTTCTTTAAAACCACTTTCATTTAAGTAAAACTATCGCTATTTTAAACCTAAATACATGTCAACCATTTTGAAAGTAGTATAACGAAATAAAAAAATAACAAAAATATACGGCTCAAAACCCTTTTGATGTAATATCGTTCAAAGGAGGGCTTTGAAATTGACTACTAACTCTTAATTCAATTCTTATTAATTTCTCAAAACACTAAGCCTGTACCCCTCTAATCAGCCAGTAAGAGAAGTTGACAGATTGAACGATCTGATTGGAACAGGCCGCAAAACGTAGGGTTCTTCATCGAGAAAGGGAACATCTGGTTTCCCTTCATTTCGTTATTTCGTTCACCTTCTTTGAACAATGTCGTTTTATATTTAATTTTAGAAAGATACACGTTTATCCTTCGACAATTCGTTCATTAATACATTAGATTATTTATATAGAGTTTAAATTGTCGTAATTTATTCGTGCATGTCAACGGTAATATCAAATTTTATTGAAATGCGGGCGTGGATTGTATTTGCTTTTTATTAAGTATATCTGAGCATTAATGATCATTTCGTTATTATTTGGCACACTAGTTTAGTTCATCGTGCTTTATATTTCGCTATACTCTTGATTGAAAACAGTACTGTCAATTTTGAGAAATTGGTTCTCTACAGCATAATTTTTAATATTTCGTTTCAAAATGTTTCGTTACGGAAAATTTTGATTAAAATTGTTTGAGTAGATTTTTATAAAAATCGTAATTATATTATGGTCTTATATCTATTAACGGGAAATTTTGATTTATCGAAAAAATTAACAACAAAATATGTCGGATATGACAAAAATATGTACAAAAATTAAATACGATTAAAGTTGATTCATTTGTTTGGGCTGACGAACACTATAAAGTTGACAGAAAGATTGATAAATACACAGACAACATTCCAAACCCCCTTTTTGGTCTCAATATGAATATTTCCGTGAACAATTTGGAATCAATCTTTTACGAAAAAACGTAAACATTATAACAAGTGATTAGAGATTCTGGAACAGACTGTATATAATTGTACACGCTACAATAATAAAGTAAAACAGGTTCCTAACATCCTCACACTACAGTTAACCCAGTGTATGCAATACAATCCCACATTGTTAGGAAAACATCACGTCTTTTATATCTGGTTTTAACATTACAATGGTTTCTAGATGTAGTTTCTACCTTTCTGCAATGGAAAACCATTGTTTGGTATTATTATGAAAAGTAGTGTTTTGAACAAAACTGTCAAATATGTCGGTGAAATAATCATGGCAAGATACTGTTCACAGTTTATTTTACGTGAGTTGTTTTAATTGTAGATGAATAAAGTAGAAATGGAAATAAATAGAAGTAAAATAATGCCTTTAATAATTTAAAGCTGATTGTTTAATTTAAAATATAATGATTCGGCATAAACATTTTATTCTCATTCAAATTTATTATTGTACGTGAATGAAGATTCCTAAGAAAATAATTATTTATTTTTAGCACAATGTTCAGATATTCCTGGTCTTGTCACCTAATAGTTTGTTGGAGCGTATTGGAATACCTCCATCTTCAAAAACTACCTAATCACCGCTTTGGCGTTTGCAAAAGCGTCTTATGTAGTCAAACTGTCCGTCCCCTCTCCACTACCTTGCTATTTAAAACATGCACCTCTTTATTTCACAACAATAATAGAACAATGAAAGGAAGGAGAAGAATATTCGGAGCTTAGAAAGTATTGTAGAGGGAAAAGATGCATTTATAATAGTATGAAGCTGTAGATAAGTAATTTTTGGAGAAAGATGTACTTCGAAACGTGTCAACTAGTAATAATAAAGAGACAAATGACTAAAAAGTGTATATGTACACAATTATGTAGCGGTGATATAAAATTTCATAATAAATTGAAAAATAATTATCAGGCATTAATGTCACTCTACTGCACTGTACTTACAGTCTAAACGTTTTATGATTTCCACAATGCAAAAAAAAACAAAAAAAAAAAATTCAATACATATCACGGATTATAACATATAAAACAAGAAAAAATCAAATGAAAAATACGTTAAAATTAGAGACGTATTTTTTAATATATTTTTTCTACTACATACATATTTGGTTTTTAGTAGTAATAAATATCAAAAGTTTTTTGTTATTATAAATATTTATATTTTTAAGCTCTGTACAAAATTCCAAGTAAACCAGTCTATCAAGCTTTGATGCACTTCTTCCGCTTTACAAATTCAACTGTCTATAAATTAGCAACAATTTATCTGAAACATAAATTAACAAATTCCCATACTTTAATACATTCTATAATTTGCGGTTAATTCATCACAATAGGTGATTACAAGGTCAGAAGTTAAACTTTTAAGATTGTCCACCCCTATAAAAACCGTTGGGTAACTACAGTACTATAAATGGACAGGTTTCATCTGAGCTGTGACCAGCGCGTGGAGGGGATGTAAAGTTTGTAGTTCGAGGCCGCGTGGGGACTGAAGCATTGTAGGGGAAACAGTCAGCGCCGGCTACTGTCCCCGATCCAGCGGTCTTGCAGACATAGTTGTTAGTACCAACACCCGACACAGACTGAGGCGGCCGCTTCCCCCACCACCTCACTGCTGCTTAGACCCACTGCGCACCAAAACTCCACAGCTCAGATGAAACCTGTCCATTTATACTTTGGTTCATAATCCCCTGTTCATTGACCAGTAATTGACTTTGTGATTGACATATCTTGTGTTCTCGTGCAGTTAAGTTAATTAAGGGACCACGTTTCTATATAATCTTGGTTATTTTGACAGCTCAGTTCTGATTTTCTCCTCGGTTCATTTTAGTTTATAAGTTGTATTTTCCAACACAGGCTCTATTGTCACTTTTCGTGTGTTATCAGGTTATCGGTTATTTCGTTTGATAACAACAGTTTATCTATAATATCAAAAAGTCGTGTATTCACTTTTATATACAAAATAATAGAGAATGTCCGAATGAACTGTATTATTACATTTTTTATTTAGAAGGAAGAATCCTGAAATATTTCTATTTAATAAATCGGTTCAATACAGTTTCCACTAAATTCAACAGAAATGTTCATATTTACCAGGAGTTCAGTCTGGCTAATCAAAGTAATTAAATTTATGTTAGGTAGTTGTGATGATTCACGTCATTTTCACATGTTTATATTTATACAAAATGATCTTGTTTTATTTATAAAGAAAACATAAGACAAAATATTTAGTTCTAATAAAAATCTTATTACCTTAATATAACAATCTTAATTGTAAGAAACTATAGTATTTTTTATAAGGCGATTTGTTGCGAGGTCTTGGAAATAAGCATCACTAGCATAACGTATACATGTAAGATTTGCGTTTCGTGTAATTATTTCTGCACAAAGATACCTTAACTAAACAAATTATTATCGCCAACTATGTATAATACAACTGTTAAATTTTAAGGGTTGATTCATTACGTTAGCTTATTGTACTGCCTTAAGCTGCTCCTAAGGTGACAAGGAATATTAACAACGTTAAACAAGCAAGGGAGAGTTTATGATGTTTCATTGTCTATAGACTTCATTATACAGTGTTGATATTATGAATTGTAATAACTTATTATATATATTTAATGTACCATTTGCGTTTAAATAATGCCTTTATGGAGAATAAAATACTCAAAATTTAAAACTGACATATTGTTATTATATTATTAATTTGTTATAATATATTTAATTTGTACGAAACTTGAAATATTTAATTTTATATGGGTTTAAGTTTGAATTCAACATTAATAGATAATTAAGTTAAATGAAAGTCCTATGATGGTTGCATAAACAACGTCGAAGTATATGTTAAGAGCACACGATTTCAGGTTACTTTTAATTCCTTAGCACCGACATATTTTGAAATATGCATTGTAATTTTTTTTAAATCTCAGGCTTTTGATCGATTACCTTATAATACTCCTTGACAAGTCCCTGATAGAGCATTGTGTCTTCGTTAACACCTTCTCACTCTCAACTACAAGAAACGCAATATGGTGGAATTTCCTAAATGTTATCTTGAATTCACTTGTATTGTGTTCTTAAATTGTTTCCTTGTAGAAACTCATGTTTCCGCTTCATTTAACGCCTTAGTCCTGCTTTTGTGATAAAAATAATCGGTGTACTAACAATGATCTATTTTCGATTTTAGATATATAGCAGGCGATGTCATTGAAATTTATATGTAGAAACTAGTTATGGGATGGTCTAGTTGTACGTATGTACCAGAATTTACAGCAAAATTCAGAAACCGAAAATTGATCTTTAATCACTAAATTCAAGAAAACAATTTTCTACAACAAATATTTGTAACTGGATAAAGTTTCTATGGCAAAGTCATCAATACTCACACCTACCTGAACCACCAAATATTCGGCATGACCACTTTGCATCAATGTTGCATTTTGTATGAAACATGGCCTTACCTCTCGTAGTTCAGTGACACAAAGGTTTGTGTACATGTAACTAACGCAGGTGATGACTTAGATTTTGAAACGAGGAATTGTGTATTGGAATATTGAGTATTGTCTTTCATTCAATTACTCGCATTTCGTAATATAATGTTTATGTTTATATAAAATATTGATATAACGTTAAATATGTACAATCTGGAATGTAGAACACTTTTCGAGATTATCAGAGGATTTTACATGAAAAGAATTTCACAAGGTTGATTAGAATAGTGATCTTGACAAATGAATCAATTCAGACACGTCATTGTATCTTAACTTCATTTCGACATAGGGCCTATATACTGTATTTACGAGTGTTGTTTAGTAAACCGGATATTTTATTAGTAAAGAAACATTGCGTTTCTATTGCGTAGTATACTTATGGTTATTAAATTATACTGCCAAACAAATTAACAATAAAAAAAAAAATTCTATCTGTTATGGCTTTAATTATCCACAATATATTTCTCCACAAAGAAAAGCCTCCTTCATCCCCTATTTTATATAACTAGTTATCAGACCTCTATTATATACCCTCGATATATTAGAGGAAATCCTTGTTTAGTAGAACCTGCATTTTTCATACAAACGTAGAGGTTCATTGAATTACTTAACAAGCATTCCAGTTTTAATTAGTATAGGTAGATCCGATACATTCACTACATTATTAACTTCTTAATGTGTTGTATTGATCTCTCAGTCATTACCTACTGTACTTGTAAATTACATTCCACGTGTTTCAGTAAAGCTAGGGATTGCAATTTATATTACATCTTCCCTGAGTGTGTTGCTTGCAATTCATTGCTTGATTTTGGTAGACGCGATAGATAAACTGAAGAAGTGAAATCGGAAAAAAGATATTGCTTCGTGAAATGCATATGATAATTATTTCATATTAATTTTCAAAAATTTCCAGCAACAATTATCTTTTACCTTAATCAGCTATTTTACATTAATCTTTGGATTACTGATTTTGAATTTCACAAAAATTTGATAAATTTGGTTGTTTTTATTTGAATGAGTTCGATATTTAATAACGACACAATTAGCTAGTTTTTATTTTTTACTCGTAAGTCTCAAACCAGTATTTTCGGGAACAAAAACAAATGTGAAAAACTAAATTTTAGGGAACATTTATAGATTCTTGTGTTGTATCTAATGGAAAATCTAAATTTTTAATTGAAGTTTGTTTTTTAAAACTGTCCACGAATAATCACAAACATTGAAATATAATTATAACAGTTACATTGTTATTCAGATCAGACTTATCCGTCTTTGACACTTGTGAATTTCATAAAAACTCTTTTGGGGGGAAATGTAAAAATATATACTATTATCCGTCTCCCTTAAAAAAAGAAGAAGAACAAAAATAATTATTTGTTTGAATGTGTAATCGTATACAATACAATATTATGAATAGTGTATAATTAGGTTCTTGAATAATTGTCATGAAGCGTAAAATAATCAATGATCACAGTTATAAATACTTTTTTTATTTTAACAGATTTTACTACTAAATACAATGTAAGACACTGATACTTTATAACAGCTGTAGCTGTTGTTGATTAATAATACAAGTTATAGATAAGGTACTCGTATACACTGACCCTAATGATATTGCTTCTACTCCAAGACGGATGGCATACATTAGACATTCCCAATGTAAACGTCTCCCATTTAACCTAACGGTCAGATACTGTACATTATCATGTCCTGGGAGAATTAAATTAATTTATAGTTCAGGGAGATCAAGTCTCCTTGCTAATGTATTAGATAAACACAATACAAACAATCCCATTTAATCAATAGTTCTGCGTTCTGTATTCAGAATTGTGATAATAAAGGAGTTGCTGAATTTGTTTTGTCCCAGAGAGATTCGCTGCTTGGAAGGAACCAATTTGGGAGATACTAGAGAAAGAAAGTCATGCTTAAATCATAGATTGTAGTTACCAGTTCAGTAACCGTAGCTGGGTCTCTGATTAAAGTCTCTGTTGTTTAAAATGACGGACTCGGTGTGAATGAATGGAGAGTTTAACAATGGGAGATTGCCGAAGTGACCAAATACTTTAATCATGAGTTGTCAGCAGATGAAATAGGAAAGATGGGATTCCGATCAGATTTAAGGTTGGACATATTTCAGCAAAAGTATAATATAAATGGTTATGTGAATTATATAAACACATAACTTAAACAATTGTATAAAACTTTCATTATTTTCTTATAAGTCCGTCGCGTGACTTCTTTTCATTACTATGACACGTTTCGGAGATTTACTCCATCATCAGAATCGTTATCACTCTTACGAGCTCGTCGAACTTTAATAAAACAAAAACAAACACTGAAACATATTATTTTGTAGCGTGGGATGCATCCCAAGGTATGGTGGTCCAAGGACAACTGACGTCTCAAGGTTATGTAATCACACAGTGATGGTTACTAGACAACCCGTTATCTTGTTTACAGATAGCCGTGTAGATGGTCGTTCATAACTTTCCGAAATGGTTTTCGTTGTTTTTGAAAGTTTTGATATTTCTTACACCACGATATCATCCATAATTTTGTCTTTTTGCACACATGTAATGGTATCAAATTAATTTCTAAATGCGTATAGATATACTTCGTATAGCAGTTAGTTGTTTTGCTCTTTAATCTTACCCTCTTCATGATTTCTAGCCACCTTTTCATTACTTATCATATCTTTTTCTTCATTGACACAGTAGTAATAGAATCTTATAAGTGACTTCTTGTATAACACGTCTCTGCTTTGATTTACAAGTTATCTTGGTCTTTCAGATTTTTACTCAGTTGGTGATGAGGTCTATCCACTTTTTTATAAGTTGACCTTTCTTTTTATTTTACTACAGTCTCTCTTTTAGCATTCACTTAAACATCCAAGACGCCAAAATCGTGTCTATGTGGCATAGTTACCTTATTATTTAACTTTTTACCACACTCCACACTTTAACTTAGTCCGTAGCTCCATCATATCCTCCATTCACCCTGATCAGCGAGACTCGTATATCGTCCATAGTCGTTGGTTATTGTCATTGATAGTTTAAGCTGTTAGAATTCTAATCCCATAGGATTTATCTCATTATCTCAACTATTTTAGTTTTGGTGATACTATTTAGAAGTGTACTTTGTAAATATCTAAACATTATTTACTACTCTCTGTTTTCTACTCCTATTCGGTCTTTATTGCAATTAATCATTTCATATTGACTCCCTAGTATGTGAAGCGCGTTACGCCCTTAAATATCTTGCTGCGTATTCTATTAATTTTGGAAACTATTTTTCGTGTAGATATTACCAAATACTTCGTCTTTCTCTCATTCAGTAATACTACCTTTTCAGAGGTTTTTTTAAGATCTGAGAATGTTTGTTTAATTTTTAGATTTTTCTTTTGTCTTATTACAAAAGGCAGTTTTGATTGAACTTAAGAAAGCTTGTGTCTGTGCAGTTGTAAGATTATGTGTTAACATTAACTCTGTATGTAATACAAGAGGTGATTGTAATTGTATACACTTTTCTGTTAGTTTAAACTGGAGCTATTTATTATCGATACTACGACAGTAATATATTTTATGAAAATCGCTCAAATTGAAGACAATAATCCTTTACTAAATTAAAGACTGTTATAAACGAAAGTAACACGGTGCCTTATGTTTCTCGAAACTTGAAATTTGTTTTTAACCTTACAGCCTCTATAATGGTTATTAAGTGTAATTTCTAACCAAAGTTTTCTTCCATAATGACAAATTTGTGTCTTGGTGTTGCCTCAATACATTTCTTTACATTAAAAAGATATTTGGAAACGATTTGAAAACAACGTTTCCGACGCCACATTAAAACTTGGTTTATATTTCCTGCACTAAATTTTACAAAATATAGAAAGGATGTCAGACACAACTTGTCCGCAGTTGTCTACTTGTTTTAGAAAAACAGGAAAACTTAAAAGAAATTCATCGCCGCTATCATGGTACTTACCCAACCCCACTATATAATTTAATACTAGCAGCTCCTCGTAATGTTTTGGATAAATGTTGATTTATTGTACCTTGTAGGTAACGTGAAATTGCCGTGGCTTAAGTTTTGCTTGGTAAATGAGAAGTCCAGCTAATTTAAATGGTTCTCAAAAATTGCAAGATTCAACTGACGTATGTGTGTGGGTGGGGGGAGAGAAACTGTCGAGATTGTTCTTGAAAACATTCAACTGTCTGCAGATGCCATTAAAAAGAATAATGGCGTCATTAATATATCTGTAATAATATTAAATTTTATCTCTATTTTTGTTTACTTCAGTGAAAATATTTTTTTCATTCAGCGGAGAATCCATTGCAAGTACTGATTGGCGTCGAGAAGATTAAGAAAAAATATTTGAAACTAATTAGAAAAATTTTCACTCTAAAATTAATTAGTAAAATATTCGAATTAGTTCATGATAATTTTAAGCTCGGAGGACCATCCACAGAAAAGCTGTGGAACTTTAATGTTTGTAAAATATGTAATACACACAACAGTTAATGTACAATGAGATTCAGACCAATTAATAATATTATTTGTACTAAAAGATGTCACAAATACCTTGAATGATGGCGAGTTTCCTCTGCACTTGTCCGATGCTGAAGAGATCTGCGTTGGTACCTAGCTAGGTGTATAGTAAGCACAGAGTATACAGTACAATGAATTACTAATTGGTCTTGTAATTAACAATAAAAGGAAAACACAAAATAAGTTCACTTTCGCGAAATAACACGTACACTGAGTTCACACACGCGTAAGAGTCCAGAGTAGAGTTCATAACTAGTTACAAACTAAAGAGTCTTTGAGCGGACGCTAATTAATATTAATTAGCGAATATTTCAAATAGAGTTGTAATATGAGAGAAAGAGATGAGATCATAGTTCACAAAACACAGACTACCCTAAGCGCTTGTAAGGCGTAAATAATTAGCCCTTTCGTTCTCGATGTGGGAACCAACAGGAGATCGGTTTACAACGATTGACCAATGGTAAAATATTTTAGAGGGACTTGAAGAATGATGTATTTTGGGCTTACGTCATTGACTTTGCAACGATTTTCCATCGCATGGTTTTCAAACGGGAAGTATTGCGTTCATATTGCAGGGGCACGAAGAAAATCAATAAATTATCGATTCTGCACTTAACAAGTACATTGTATTGAATATAAGAGTTTCCATTGAATTGAAAATAAATGTTTATGTAAATTTAAATAATTTATGGCTAGTTTTGTTTTATATTAAAACGTTGAAAACTTTCAATTTCATGATCTGAGTAGGAATTCATTAACAAGAGACTAGAAACTCGGGAAGGTGAATAAAAATATATATTATTTAGTTTTTCATAGTTACCCGATGTTGCTGCAAGGCGAAACAATTGTAGCTCATTTATATTATTAATATAATTTTTTAATTTTAGCTTTATTGGTCTATTTAATCCTTTAATTCCGTTTAGTTTAAAATGTTTCATAGAAAAAATAAATAAATTAAATTTTACTAAAATAATTGGTAAATAAATTTTTTAATTGATAACTTTTTTAATATTTAAGATATCAACATAATTATTAAATTGTAGGTTCTTCTAGAGCAATTAGAAACTGTATAATTAAACAATCTTCTAAAATCTCAACAAATTTACCAATGCGTTTAATAATTTATTAAACATTATTTTCAATTAAACTGATAAAAAACTCTAAAATGTTAATTACTCACCCACAGAGTGAATGTTAAAAAAATCCAACAAACACGTATTGATATTGAGGTAATGTGTTATACCACATTTGGTGGAGGGAAGCACGGTTCTGTTTTAAGTCGAACATTTGGAATTTCATCATTATGTTTCTTACAAAGTTGGAGTAAAATATGTACAACATTTGTTAGGAAATTCCTGAATAACTTTCTTCTGCACCTAGTCTGAACTTTGTATGTACAAGCTCTTTATCTTACATTTATACTGATATCTACTCACAACAGTTCTAGCACAGTTTCAAGTCACACATATAGATGCTTCATCTAGGAATACAGAACATGTTTCCAAGTATTATATTACAATTGTATGAACGAGGAAAAACTTATAAAAAAAATTACAATCATAAATTTTAACTATTTTGTAAAACTGTCCCACTGGAATGTGTACCCGACAATAAAATAAAACAATTTCCCAATTATTAGGTAAAATTATATAAATACAAAGTTAGGCTATTTTATTTTATTTTTTCTACTTTTATGTGTCACTAAAATTATCACAAACGTCTTTTGTAAAACTGTTCGATTGTGATTTCTTTGTTTCCATAATTGTATCGAATTTGTTTCATCATCGTAATTCGTAATTTAAAAGTACTATATCAGACTTAAACTCCTTCAGAGTAAAGTAGCTTAAAGTAACTCCTAAAGTAAAATAGCCTTTCAAGTAAAAGGTAAGATTATGGCTAGTTCAGAGGACATTCAGAGCTATGAAGCTAATTAAACATTGTAGGGAAATGTTTGATTTAATATCATTTAAAAATAATTTGTTACATTTTGTGAACTGACATACGTAATTAAGTTTTTCGGCTGCATTTTAAAATAGTAAGAGATAGAAAAAAGATCAAATACAAAAAAAAAAATGTTCGTTTTGAATAGACCTTTTATTTGATATAAAATTATTTATAAGTTGATATTTAAGAATTTTGAGTTATAGGCTTTTTTGTATTCTTCAAGTTCGAGCATTTTTTTAAATTTACAAAATCCAGTGATAAATGCCCCTTCCACACGTTTTCTTAATGCATTGCTCAATAATAAGCTTGGAAAAAAATCTGGTGCCCTTCCGTATTGTAGGTATTGTAACACGGTACTTTATTTTAAAGTCCTATTTCAAAACGTTTTGGTACACCCTGTACATACGGTTATAGATAATTAACTTTTGTTTGCGCCAAAATGTTAAGGGTAATTAGACCTTTAAATTGATGTATCACACAACCCATGTTTACATTTGAAAATTCCTCAAAAAGCACTCCTACCCCCCATTGGGCCCTTTTGGGGCATTTTTCAAAATTGAAAATAATTTTATTGGATTCTGTGAGGCAAAATTAGGGGGAAATGAGAAAGAAAAAGAGTTAAAGTAAGTTAGTAAGACAGCTATAAATACTGCACGGGTGGTCTGCCTCGCCCTATATAATCGATTACATTAATGAGGAGAAATATTGAAGTTGCTACCTGGATGCGGTACAAACTTGTAAATTTCGTTTCGAATCTAGTTTAGTATGGAAACTTTTTACCTAATATAATTTTTGTTGTTGTTTGAGAAGTGTCTAATAGCAGACTAAATCTATATAACTAAAGAAAATTATTTATCTTTGTTGTATTATTTCTTTCTTAAAAAATGAGTTTTCAAGTTGTATCACTCTTTATGGCATATTATTAACTAAGCTCACGTTGAGTGGATGAGCCTGACTTGAAGCTAATGCTTTGGCTTAACTTAGGACACTTACGCTAACTTAAGCGGCTTAGGTACAGTCTGGGTTTCTCAAGTACGTGGGACTTCAATCTTTTCATAAAATGACAAATAAAATCACAATATACAGAGTGTTCGGTTAAACTTGACCACATCTGAAATCATAAGAGACGCGATTAACTGTAAATGGGAAACCTTTTCTACTTTTTAACAGATTAAAATAATGACATTTCTAACATCAATTATTCCAAGTTTAGCGGATTATTTTCTTTTTTAAATAGTAATTCCTAATATTTATCCCTTCCTTATGTCCCAAAACAATAAATAAATGGTCAAATACGATACAAATATACATAATTATCTCGTAATAAAAAGTTCTCAATAAGTTGGATCTTTTTCCTATTCGTGTAACATATTTAAAAATATTTATCTCCATTCAAAAATATGGCAGTCGAAAGATGTAGGTGCACTTTATACATATTTTTGATTTGCTATGTCTAAAATCACTTAAATTACTATGGTACTTTTGAACGACAAGAAATCAACTTTTAGAAGTTATTTTAAAGGATCAGGGTGTATTATATTGTAAGAAGGGTTGGCGCCCATCAATTAATTTTTTTTTTTACGGACATGATGATCAAGAAGTTTTTTTTCTTAAGAAACAAGACAAATAAGCTAAAAGTTTTATCAAGAGGTGAATAAAACGTGTGCTCATATGTCGTCTCAGCTTAACTGATGTTGCTTGCTCTACATGTTGCTTGTTCCCTCGCAATCTAGTAGATATTTTGTAAAAATTACCTTAAGTTTTAAAGCTTCATTATCTGTATTGGAGGTGCTTCCTGTGGTATACGATATCAAGACGATTTCTTTAGTTTTATTTGTTTATTTCTTGACATACTTTATTTGACCATTAAATTTTTTATCTTGGTGATTCGCAGATTTTGATATTTCTGTTTAGTTTCAATGTCAGTTAAATTAATAGTTCTGCAATTCCCACTTTGTATTTATGAGTATATTGAAATACTAGATGATGGCCTCAGTTCCACCTGGGGATAGTTGAGATAGTTTTATAAAGGAATAATTTATTTAGAAAAACCTAATGGTAGTGCTAAGGAAATAAATTATGTCCAAATTCAGCAACATACCAATTTTGTACAAAATCAACCCAATAATAACAAAGATATGATACTTGTAAAACACCCTTGGAGTGGACAATATTCAAAACGCGTCAACAGATCTACTCCAAACCATTATTCAAACAAATATTCATTGCTCTAGGCTTCTTGAATCCAGAGATATGCTTTAGAGGTAACAAACACCTTTGCGGTGGATCATTTTCAAAACCCTGTCTTAGTACGCGTTTATAGACCTACCAAACCATTTTAAAAAGTTCATCGTTCTAGCCTTCTTGGATACAGAGATTTCGTGATCAGTCAGTGGGTTTTGATTTTTTAAATATTTTGTTGTTGTTGTTATTATTATTATTGTTATTATTATTAATATTATTATTATTATTATTATTATTATTATTATTATTATTATTATTATTAATATTATTATTATTATTACCAAGAAGACTAGAATTCCAGTCCTGGTTTTTAGGACTCTCAGCTACGAAGCTTATTGCGCACCATCATTTAAAGGTTTTTCTAAACCGTGAGATACTTCGGATGTTGTCCTATTCTCCTATCTGTACCTCAGTCCACATCGCGGCTCCTAGTCAAACCTGGGCAGTCAAAATATTATGTGCAGAGCCGTTTCTTCAGTTTTACCACAATTCCTACACAGGAAATCTGGTACGTGAAACCCCATTCTGTGTATTTTTTAACATGGTTTAGCACAGGATTCTGTATTTGCGTGTTATTGGAGCTGTTTTTGGTTGCAATATTTATTATTTATAAATATGAATATGTTTTAAATGCCAACCTGATCTTCCTTTTGGTTTTTCTCTGTACATTACTTTTCCTAGGTATATAAAGTTCCTAGGTATATAAAGTTCCTAGGTATGCCTATCTGTTCATAACACATTTCACTCCACAAACTTCATCTACTTAATTAAAAACTGACTTGTCTGGAAATATGAAACGTGGTGTACAACTCGTGACGGAGCTCAAGGCTTAACAGTGCATGTTTATGAACATTAGCTTATTAAGTTGTGAGACTTGTAGTTTTAATAAAAAAAATTATTTGTTAACTAATAATTAACTTTTTATCACTTGTAGTCCACCCTTATAAAATTAACCATTATTTATATTTCACTTAATTTTTATCGCGTGATTTATTGACGGTTGAATTTGTTGCTATGCATGCATTTTAAACTGAATTTTTCGAAAATTTAAACGATAAAGTTTTTCTATTCTACTTAAAAAAAGGTATAGTTTACTCTACGAGTATTTCCCTACTCTACGATGTAGGGATTTCTAAAATGGAGGATCGAAAATACTTATAGGTCTATCATATATTTTTAAACAAAAATAACATGTATTGTCAGTTATGTTGCAAATTAAATCAAGATTTTATTTCACTTCTAAGAATGCATTAAAAAACATATAATGTTCTTTCAGCATAGTTTATTATAATACAATGGTCTCCAGCAATAATATATTTTCTTCCTTGTCACTTCTATATCCACTTAACAATTACACAATAGAGTAGATTTACCCAACCAATATTGAATACAGTCTTCTTCTCGCTGCATAAACGGATTTCTGACATTCTCTTCTATTTATTTACTCTCTTCAATAAACTCTCTTCAGTATTTCAATATAATCTTGATATTTGAATCATTCAAGTCAAATTGATTCCAAAGGGAAACATTATTTTGTCCCTCTTAAAGTAATAAAAGACGCAATTCTTACGATCACAGATTTTTTTTTTTTTTCAGATTCGTTTTACTATCTCACGTAGAACTAGTATAAAGAATTATGCGTTGAGTTGAAAAATTATTTTCTAGTATTTTGTGACACTGTCCGTTTTGATTCCAAAAATGTTTTGTTGTTTTAATGATGGATTTTATTATTCTGTCGCTCTACAGACCAACTGAAAGTCTGTTCAAATATTATATGTGGACGTATATTAGTCATGTATCGAAAAGTTTTGGTTTTTGTTCATTTTTCGATTACTCAGAGTTTGGGAAGTCAAAAAACCAAAATCTAATATAAAGAATTTTTATAAAATTTCACTAGAATGTACACTCTAAAGACTCAAACAAAAAATCATTTAAAGACTTTTATGAAACTTAGGAGTTAATCGGTGTTAATCGATTGTTATTAATCGAATTTATGTTCATATGTTGGTGAGTTTTGACGATTAATGTCCCAGACTAGTGTGCCAAATATAAGTTAAATTATGTAAATAATGTTCAGGAATAATTTATAAAACAAAATCTTTGACTATATTATAACCTCTAATAAAATATACCAGACTCGTAGCATAGGCTTTAAATGTGTAAATATCTTTAAAAATATTTCTTTATAAAATTTACAAAAAGTTTTTAAAGAACCCATCCACACACAAACTGATATTTAATACAACATTTAATTGCAGATATCAACATAGTCTTTTTATGTACACATTTTCAGATAGATAACGACGTTTAATTTAATTTAATTTTTTTGATCGGGTTTGTAAAACATGTTTGGCTCCTTGCTTAGGTTATGCTTTATAATAAAAATATTTATGCACCACAAAGTTACAACATTTCATTGCATGTATTAGAAAGAGATGTATTTAAGTACCACAGATAGCAACGACTTATGTTATGTTTATTTGCGACGTAATTTTGTTGTCATTTACGTTTATAGTCTGTTGTAAATCGGCCATACTAATAAAATGACGTTTCGATAAGGTATATCAACTCTATTTATCAAATTATATCGAAAATATGAAAGGGGCTGAGAATATCTTAGGACTATGTCAGAAAGTAAAATAAACTAGTAAAATAAAATTGAAACACAGGACTAAAACTAGGCTTGTGAGATCAAAATAAATAGTTTTTAAACCACACCAATATATAAATAAGGCCATTAATAACAATTGAATTAAAAATTGAAGTTAAAATTTTCTACTTCAAGTAACGTTGCAAATTTTCAGTTAACTCGACACGAGTGGTGGCAACAAGGTCTTGTTCAAACTGCGGCGAACGTCTCTGCTACCAACTGAGGCGAACGTCAGCCCTGGTTATTCGATTGGTCCAGACGTTTCAACCGCTTAAGGGTCCGGAAGGAGGATTTGGAAAAAAATTCCTGTTAGGACTTACCCAGTAAATATATTGGATCGATAATTAACCCTTAGTCTCAAACCCAACTAATCACTATGTTCACAGCCAGCTTATAATGAGATATAATTGCTAATTAAACTAACTAATTACTTACTTATCGGTTAGGGACAGACGTGATGGGAGAATTACGTTAACCCTTTAGGTCATAATAATTCCTTCTCAATTTAGTGGGATGACCTACTAATGACTACGTAACACCCGGGGGTCAATCAGACCCCGCAATTAGCGGTTTATGTAGCCATTTAGGTTTAATACCAAAAGGTTAAATTGTAAAAACGCGCAAATTACGTCCGCAGACTTAGGCGCACTGTGAACGACTGTGTCTCGCCTTGACTACTATGCGCGCGCATCGTATATCTTATACCGTGATCTTAATACGGTGGATTCACAAATATCCGTAGATTCACCACAAAACCTTCTGAGAGAAGAAGATAAGGTAGTTCAGCCTGATAAAACCGTTAGGTACCAACCCGTTGCAACAAACCTTTAAGATTAGTTCACGTAATAATTTCGCTTGTCGTTGTGCTGTTCTGTGTAACAGTTTTCTGTATATAGTCATATAGGCATCTAATGTAACAACTTCTATTTCGATAACTACATAACCGATTTTACGATTTTTTTCAGTTAAAAACGAGAAAATATATCCGTCGTGAAAAAGGTGAATGTATAAATTATGATCTGAAATAAAAGTTCTGATTGACACAAATATTAAATATACTAAATTTATAGAAACTTACAAAGCAGACGTTTGTTTCGTGAATGTTGAACCATTTTTGAGGTTAAACAAAAAGATTTATAAAAGTTGTAATTTTAAATATATTATTTCTGTTGAGTCATATAGAGATATATGTTATGTTTTTCCTCTCTTGGATGAGATAATTATCGGAAAACATTTCTCACCCAAACTTTCAAATGAAGAGTTCAATACCCCAGCCGTCTTATTGTTGATTTATTAATTCTGTTAATGAAATTATTATCTCAAGGGTTTTGTGTTTTGTGTAGAATTAATTGTTCATTTGAAATCAATATATTTTAACAACAAACTTGCTCTAGTCTATGACCCTCGATGACAACCGTATTTAATTAGGGACGGATTACTTGGACTTGTCCAGGGCTCTGGAGAGCTCAGCTGTGAAGAAGGCTTTGTTACTTTAGATAATTACTATCTACCCTATGTTTTGAGAAACAATGTAAACATAACCTCAAATGTAACTTACTTACAAATTGAAATCAGCTGTTCAAATAATGAGCATTATAATAATCTTTTTTATATCGATGACTAAGGAACTTTCTTTAGAAATTAAATAATTCCAACATTTTCTCGCCAAATATTTCATTAAGTCTTAGAAAATTTATATAGGCTCACAGTAAAGTGGAAAATTAATTGGCTTCTTTACAATTATTATTTACGTGAATCTTTACAAACGAAATTTTTCGTTTCGAAACAAATAAAACGACTTAATGAATGACATCGTGGTACTTACCTAGCCGTACCATACATATAAGTAGATCCTTTAAATGTAATGCTCAAAAGTAGGTTTCTTGAGCCTTCATGTTAAGTTATAATTGGTAGATCAAGGAGTCTTAAACAGTAGAGATCGTTTATTTAAAAGAGATGATACACAGAAATAATGGGGTTCGTAGTTGCATTCAATATATTAAAACGTTTTCACTCGCTTCGCTCGCGCCAGTGCATCGACCCAGGCGGGCCTCGAAGCTATAAATATGTGAACGAGCCTTCACTGACAACGTTCGTGTTCTTGACTAGACACCCTCCCACCCCGATCACGTAACTGAAATAAAATCACATTTTTGGGAGGCCTCAGGGTTATAAATTACACTTTGACAGTAACTTTACTATTTTTCTTCGTAGAGATGTGAAGGTTAGTATCATTGCATGACTAATTAAAATCTGCCATTGTTTCTCTAATTCAATGTTTTATAAGTTGTTAAACAAAACTATTTTTAAACGATCGCCATTTTGAAATTTTCATTTAGGGTTTTACATGAGTACACTGTAGTCGACTATATAATATTTAATGGCGGTTTAAAAAAAAAATTGTGACTGTTGTCGCCCTTACATTTAGACAGCAATATATCAGACATAACCACAAAATAGTAAAAAATAATGTTAACAACATCGCAATACTGTGGGTTCCTGCTCGTGTGGGTTTGACGGGGAACGAGGCAGCAGATGACTTGGCGAAGAGAGGAACAAAAATTATCCAAAAACCAGCGGGTGCCCTGAATTTACAATCAATTATACGAAATTTAAAAACAACTTTACAGCAGAAATTTGTTGATAAGATGAAGGATAAACTTCAGGACAAAGCTTATGATACTTTTGGGCTTTTTAATGAAAATAGGATGTTCCCACGCAATATATCTGTAGCAAATTTCCGACTAGCTACCGGTCACGATTGTCTTGCCAAGCATCTATACAGAATGAATTTTCTAACCTCTGACAAGTGCACAATTTGTTCACAAGACATGTATATTAAAGACAAGGATCATCTACTGATCTGCAGGGGTCTGGATGGAGGGAAGCAGGGACGAAGGGACTTTCCTGGACTATATTGGGAGGATGGTGTGAGACAGAAGGAGCCATTGGAAGAAGACCTTTAGACAACGTCGAAAATGTTGAAAGACGTAAACAAGATATGACGAAAATCATTTTGTCTGTTTCCTGTGGCCATGACACAAAGGAAGTAGTTATTGTATTAAGATTAACAATCTAACTCTATGCTTCCGTGTACTGGGGGTAAGTGAAAACTAATTTTCCGTCACTGTTTGTTCCTTATTGTTATAGTCATCACTATGGTAACGCTTCAGGTATATTTTCCCATCACGGATTTTCAATGCAATTTATACAAACGTTTGAACTATGTATAGGGCCTACATTTTCGCGGTGTCGAAAATGCTTGTGTTTTAAAACTTTAATTCGTAATTTTGAAACTAGAAAAACGCATTAGAAATTAAATATATTATTAATTAAAGAAGAAAAAAGAGCCACACGTAAAAAAAGTCCACTTTCAAGAGATTGTTTCAGTATTAAACAGTAAATTAACCGTTCATCATTGTTTAAAACACCCTATAACATATGTAATAAAGCGATATTTTAACCTAAGACTTTACTTCGAGTTATAAAATATTGTATTTGGTGAAATCATTTTCATGATTTAATAAAACACCTCTCTGACTGCCTGTCTATCTGTCAATAACTTGAACATCTTGTTCCTAGTCAAGTGATTTATTGTTGAAGCAATATTAAATAAATTTTAGATAATATCCTAGACTGGTTTCAATTCTGGATTTTAACAAAAAGTAAAACCATTGTGAATGTTTAGCCTAACAATTCACTAATTGTGATTACATCCTGAGTGAAAGAAGAGTTTCCAGTTCCTTTGTTGTAGTACAGCTGCTTAGAGAATAAATATCAGCCTCAGGTGCTTGTCATTAAAAAAACAACAAATTATTAAAAATCAAAAGGAAAAAAATTGATGGTTGTCGTCGTGGTTCTTACCCAACCCCACATCATACAATGTAATACTTCTTCGGCCTTGTAGGAAGTATTAAATTGTATTGGTAGATGAAGGAGTGTTATACAGTAGGGTAAGTTTGTTTAAAACAGTTATACAGGTTTTATTAAGCGCACTGCTTTCTTTTAGTTGGGTATAACCTGTAAACATGTATAAATTAAAAAATCTCTTACGCTTTGCTCGTGTCTGTGTCCTCACCCTTGGCGGACCTTGAAGCTGTTCTTATGTGAAGTATCCTTCACTCGCTACGCTCTTGTTAGTGACTCAGACCTGCCGGATCTCCTTTATATGCACATATTACATTTTCTTCCGTGGTTAGGGTTCAAAACTACATTTTTGATAACAATTTCGTAATTATTCATTGCAGATACCATTACCTATTACATGCAGAATTGAAATTTACAAAATTGTATCCACTATAGTATGTTATAAGTTGAATAACACACGTGATAGAAACTAAATACTCTTTGAAATGGTCTCCCTTTTGTAATCATAAAGATGTTTTATTTGTACCATTACAAGGATAATTTAAATGTTAAATTTTGTATCTAATTTAAAACCAGAACCGTTTAAAATTGTAGCCATTTTGACGTTTTCAATTTGATTATTTTATTTTAAATATGATTCGATATGACACACTATAAGGTCCCCAATACCAAATTTTTGTGGATACAACGAGAACAACAACAACGACAGAGGGGCGGGATGTTGAAAATAGGCTTTTTGGTTACCTGAGGTAATGAAACGTGTTCATGAAATTTTTAAGTTTACTAAACTTACCTTATAGTTCGTATACTATAGGTAATACAACATATATTGAACGTGAATTTGTCCATAGAGCCAGAGAGTTAATAGTTGCTGACGTGTCAATTGTAATTTTTCTCTGTAAGTATAATTTTGTATATTATGTTTGTCTGTTAATATCACATCTTTATTAAATCAGACATTTCTAATATCATATGTAGAGTTAGAAGTTTAATTCGATTTTTCATTGAGATGTTTAAAATATTCTGTATTTGCAACGCTTTTTGTTTATATAGTTTGTATTCTTTGAAGTTATCTTGATAGTATGATAATATATATCCAGTGCATACAATCACTAAAGAATGATTAATCAGATATTTTTACAAAAAGATTGAACAAAACATACAAAACAATACTCATGACACTAAGGCACCGAAAAGACTGATTGACAGAAAACAAAATTACACTTCGCAGAGATGGAATAACAATCTTCTAAGGGATGACCTTGTATAGCGTTAAACAGTCGAAAGAAAAACGTCGAAAATACCTTTGAAAGAGGCAGTTGATATTTTTTACTTACAGATCATTTAGATGAAACATCCGCTATTGGTGAATGTACATCGTAAGGTAAATAAATAATGCACAAACTTTCTCACTCACCCATCTTCAAAACTAAATAAAAACAAACTACAACTGACCGTCACCAAAAACGGTATATATAAACCCGTACTTAACGGACGAATCCAAATTATATACATATATATATATATATATATATATATATATATATATATATATATACAATATAATAAAAGGAAGTCTAGAATGTGCGTGCCGGTAAAACTCAAAAACTAATCCCGGTATAATCAAAGGGGGTATATGGTGTGATAGTCCTCTATTGCCCATCCGTGAAGAAGGTTTCCGTTTTGTCTCTAAGGGCGTCCATTGGAAGATAAAAGGGCCGAACTTATGACCGAAAAATACAAGGAAACGCATGATTCTTCAATTGGGTGCTAGCAGACGGGTTTGCGAATATTTTGAAATATAGATCATATTGAACATTTATTCGTGAATAACATATGTTTGAAGTCCCGAGCGAAGCCGAGTTAAACCACTAGTATAAATATAAAAGACAATGCTAGAAAATTTACTCAACTATTTTATATTCCATCTTTGAATATTTTTTTTTTCACATTCGTCTTAATATTCAAGGGGATTTTTTTCCTCAGCTAGAATTTTTTTGTAAACATTAAAAAAAATTGTAAACTATGTTTCATGTAAAGATAGCATTTCATGTTTAAAGCAAAAATGCCAATTTTGTTCGTAAAATGTAAACACCTCTAAAAAAAATTGTTTTACATAAGCAATTAGAAAATTTTCCAATTTTCCATTATAAATAATAATAAAATAAATTGTATAGAGTTGTGTACCAAACATAAACTCAGAGGGCGTAGGTGTATGCTGAAATTAGCAGTAACTTGACCCTTAATACCTCCCTTACTAGAGGGTTGTAAATGTGACAACGCACCGTCTGTGTATGGTATAGTGGCAATTACATTGTTTCTGATTATATTATCATAGCTAACGACATTGTGGTTAAATTTGTACCAAATTTATTTAGAGACAATTTTTTGTTTTGTAACTTTTGCAACTTCAAACAGATGTTCGATATCTATGTTGAAAGTAGTCTGTTTGATTATATTTTTGTTAAGGTTACTAGATTTTTATTAAAGCTTACATAATGTAAATATTCATACCTCAATAAATTCTACTCACAGATAGTGGGATAATTTAGTTTATTTATTTCCTCCTCTTATTGTTTAAACAAAATAAATAAATAAAATAAAGACTTTTAGCCCTGGAATACTATCTAATAGTCCAAGAGAACAAGAGTTGTTTAAGAGAGATCGGATGGGAAATATGAAAGAGAAGAATCTAACATTAGGCTATATATAAAATAGTGTACATCCAGCTAGGACCTCTCGGGGTTGCAAGTCTGTACTTACTATAAATGAATCCCTGAGGGGTGTTTATATGTAAATATATAAAATACTGTTTCTTACTGTAGGATATAAATAAAATAAAATACATTTTTATTTACTACCATGCAAATCTCTCCATTTACCGATTTCCATATAAATCGCGACTCATTTCACATAAATGCTGATAGCTTTTCTAAATGAATTTTTCCACACGGATTCTGCTTCCTGCATTACAAATATTATGTAATGCTACACTTTGTATGACAGTGCAGTACTGAAAACACAATGTGTCACCATTGTCCAAAGCAATTTACACTTCTGAAACTATAAAGTGGCGCCACATAAAACCCCGTCTGACAGAAGCCTTTGTGCTTTCACGCAATTTTTAAGGATGTTTCCACATCTTTATGATGTTATTGTATACTCTCTATCGATAAGACGATAAGCCTACAGGAAGATGAGATGTAATAACACGACAGCGTTCCTCTCCATCAAGTATCAAACTATTTAAAAATGAAAATACATTTGTCTATAATGTTCAAGTTAGAGAGTTTGTGCATCATTTATTTATACTAATTTTACATAACTTGTAAAAACTAAATCAATCATAAAAGAGAAAGAGATTCTGAGTTTAAATAACATTATCAAAAGTTATGCAAGGAAACTTGAAGAGATTTCCAATCGTTGTTTATTTTGTTTTATTTTATTTATAAACAGGAGATTGCAATAAAAATAAATAAGGAATAAAACAACCGGATGAACAATGTTTTATAACTTAATATAGGATTATATTTAATTATATTGAATATTTTGTTATTTTTCTCTTTTTATTTGAAGGTTTCACACACAAAAAAAAATTAAATGATTGTTTAACAACTAACTTGTAAATTATAAAGAAAGTCTTCACGAATTCGGGAATAATTATATTTATACATTCTGTACGTGAACAATATCCCTCCTCAGTAAATAAAATAGGAGTTCTTTTTCGGATCCTTTTTTCTGTTCTAGACTTTAATGTGATTTTATATTCATTGTTGTGTCAATATTTTAACTATTTAATAGCTTACATTTTCATTGAGAACGTTTTTAGAACTGGAGATAAACGCAGAGATGTTCAATGAAATACCGCGAGACTCTGGTACAGTAGCCGATCCACCAAAAACGTGGTAGTGTCTAGGAAGCTATTTTTCTCAAGACGGCTAAGTTGATAAGGCTGCTAAAGTCAGCACTAGCTAAATAAACTGCTCTGATGGAGAAATAAATAAAATTAATTTTCTTATAAAAGTAGAGGTAGTTCAAATCAAGGTTCTCTTACCAACACTTGTTCTTTTCCGACACTGAGACTACTAGAATATTTGAGGACTAAGGGTTTTTATTTTATGTTCATCCATATTTTTGTATAAAGCAAAGGTTTACACCTTTAGATACCACTTAAAAGATCTTTTCATCATGCGCTGAAATGGTTCAACGTGTCATTAGTTCCAAATGTTTGTAACAAAAAAGGAATAAAAGTGTGGGATTAATGGTTTTATACCAACGAGGAGGCTTTAGTCCCCACAAGTTTACATACATTCTCAAAATACATGGTTGTTATATACTAAAATTTCACATGCGATTTTTAAGCATACGCTCCATGGGAAAAAATGCAGTTTGGTTAGCGGTTTGGTTAACATACTGGGTGACCTTTTTTTGTCAATGAACTTTAAACATCCATTTTGTAAAATATTAAAAATTGCCGCCATTTTCCAATATAGCGGCCAACTTGAAATTTGTTATGGAACACCCTGTATTTTATGGGTTTTTCGTGTGTATAAAAATTTTTAAGAATCTTTTATTTTGGATATATTTTAAATCTTTAGCCGTTTAGGAATTACAGGCACTTTAAGTTCAGGAAATTATTAGAGTTCTGAAGCTCTGTTGTTATTAGGAATTTTGGGAACGTGTCAATTTAAAAAGTCTCAAATTTGAGCAAAGAATAATTTTCCATTATAAAAATTGGGAGTTACCAATTTAAAAAAAAAATGAAATCCCTAATTTTAATGAAATTTAGCCTTTTTTTTTCAAAATTGATTTTCATGTCATTTTAGAGATAACAAAAATAAGGGCAGTTCCATATTAAAACATATTTGTACCCCCAACGGTTCAAAAGTTAGCAATTGTAACTTTTCAAGTGGTAATCAATTATTTGTATGCCTATTTAAACGTTTAATTTTCTGAACTTTAATTGCCTGTAATTCCTAAAAGGCTAAAGATTAAAAATACCCCCCCAAAAAATACGAATTAAAACATTCATAAATATTGTTTTACATCTGAACAATCGATAAAATTCACCGTGTTCCGTAACAAATTTCAAAGTTGGCTGCTATATTTGAAAATGGCGGCAATTTTTAACATTTTACAAAATAGATTTTTAAACTTCATTGAAAAAGAAGGAAGGTGATCCATTTTAAGTAATCTATCATATTTATAAATCAAAAGTTAGCTAATTTAACATTTTAGGTGGGACACCATTTATTTCTTTGAAGACGCCATCAAATGGGAGTGATATTGTCTATTCGTGGAACTCATTGAAGTGCGATATAGACTACTCAATGGAAGTGAATCTCCACATTCTATCGAGATCCACTAATTTGACACCGACAGATTTAATGTTCTGAGGAAGAGACAAAGGATCGTTGTACGAGAATTAAACAAAAAACCATCACCGAGCTTACATACTGTCCATAACACAGAACACTCTCAACATGTGTGCCGTTGAGGTATAACATATCGACAATGTTAATGTAATGGAAACTGATGGGTATAAATTATACTAAACAGATAGGTATGAAGGTATGCATGTAGTGTCACAGCAGTCAATCCCACACCTTGTATATCTTTCCGTGTGATTGCTTTGTTTTCTCGTGTAGCTGTTTACTTGTTTAGTTTTCATTTTACCTCCGGTTGTTTGTTTTTGTTAAATGATAGTCAAATGTTGATAGTTTTTCAGTCATGAAAACATCGACAAGCGAGATCATCGAATCTACCCATTGGCAATAATTGGAACTAAACATTGTAATTTGTCACTATTTATGTCTCAATTATACTAGAGGTCACAGTTATAGTCCGATGTGACTCAAGGCTCGGTTTTACAAACGGTTGGATTGTCTTATAAAATAGGCCGATATATTTGAAATTAGCTGATTTACAAATTTTCAAAAACAATTTTTTGTTGTAATTTCGTGTCAGTAAGTCGTGCAATTACACGATAACTAATTTTGTGTAACTTTAAAATCTACAACTAGTGACGCCTAAACGTGTTTACTACAATATATATATATATATATAATATATATATATATATATATATATATATATATATATATATAAGAAGTAACAATCATGTTTTAATAGGTAGCATGTGTTTTACTAGTTGAATGTAGTTGCAATTATTATTAAGTTTCCAAAACTATTGGAGATTATTTTAGTAGATGTTCACGTTTTGTGGCTGTAGCCTAAGGGACATTTCTTAAATTGCTAGCTTTAGTCTCCAACATGGGCCTAGGACTGCGTGTACTGATTTCATATTTCTTATGGTTTCGAGTAATCACTTGATAACGGGAGCTGATCTATATTCTCGAAACGTCATAATGACAAGTGTCCAATTAATAATTAGCTGCATTAAACCATTCTCTTAGAATACCGTCATATTTTTCATACTCAACCGTTAAACAAATTAACTTTCATTACTCTCATCACAGCAATGCTTTTTATCTATAATTTTAGTTTTTTGTTTTGTGTTTTAATATTTAACATGATTTGTTACCCGTACTGTGGTGTGGGCTGCATGGCTTCAGGGGTTGTAATTCAGTTATTATTTTACGGTTGGCGTAATTTGTAATTCAGTTTGTCATTGCATATTTTATTAAGTAGCAATTTTATGATTTATACACTTAAAATTTCAACAACAGGTACGTTTTATCGTCTTTTTTATATCTGTACTATATCAATGTTAATTGGCGGTGGTTGGAGTTTCCCATCGTCCGCAGGCTTATTTATAGCTCAGATATTCCATTGTATAATCCACGGTTTCGATTAATCGTTTTATCGTTAAATATTTTTTTGGTATTGAGAGCCTTGTGATTTATGAATGTCAAATATGCTTATGTCGTTTTACATCAATACTTAGAAATTGTCACTAAATAAATATATACAGTTTGTGTATATAAAAATTAATAGACTTTAAAAAATGTTTTTTAAATTGTTATTTTCTAGATTTATCACTTGATAACCAAAGTTTATTTAAACTCTCGAAACGTTGTGTTTTACTTTTATCTACACAAATGTCAAATGTCCAAATAAATCGTATTAATAATAAATAAAAGTAGCTTACACAGAGGAGTTAATAGTTAATATAAGTCTGGATTTAATGTTGGCCGTTTGAGATTTTTTTGTATGTTTGTTACACAGTTGCAGCCAAACTGGTCTACAATCGTTATGAAATTTTGCAAATCGTTATGAAATTTTGCAATAAGATTCTTTGCTACTATTCTGAACAATATAATACAATCAAGTTTTTTTATTTTATTTTCCATTTTTAAATGTCGGCGTATTTTTGATCGAATTTTATCTTTCTATTTTATACGTTGATCCGAAGAAACTTAAACAATGCTATTTTCAACTATTTATTTATTTCAACTAGATTATTTATGACAATGTAAAACATTCCAACGACGAATTAAAACTTGAATAAGACTTTTTGTTTTTAAATTCAATGTGCAATATAAAAACTCGATAGTAACGAAATCTACTCAACACTTTTCAATACTTCGAAAAACAAAGATACCACATGATAGTTAAAGAATGTATTATTGTGATTCATCTAGTGGGGGATTGTGATGTCATGCGCGGAACGAAGTGCGCGTCGCCATTTTGTGATCGTTTCCCAGCCTCTCGAAAATGTTACTCAGTAAAACGTCTCAATGAAACAACGAAACTCGTTATGGTATCAATCGACAATTCTTATTATAATATACAGGATGATCAACTCAAGATGGCCACCAATGGGATCTCGGAAACTATCAATTGTTGGAATAACTTTAAATTGGAAACCTTCTCTGGATTTATACAGTACAAATTACGGTGTTTTCGTGTTTTTAATCTTCGCCATTTTCCAATATGCACTCCATCTTTAATTTTTTTAATACAAACGCCTTCTTTTCTAACATTTTTTTATACAACGTATTATTTTATGACACTTTATTTTTCTCTAAACGTAGCCGTTACGGAGCTACGGGCCGTCATATTTCAAAACAGCTATTACAGCCATGTGGTTTTAATGGAAATTAACGTAATGTATTGCACAACTTATTGCAATACATAATTTTAAAACCAAAACTAAATAAAGTATAAAATTAAGACCTTCACTTTTAACAAATATATATTAGTTTGACATTGTCAGCTTATACTCGTATAAAGCCAAAGGAAATACAGAGATCGTATACAGTTGGAAAGATCGTCTCTAACCCTTTGGTGATGTTCCTCTAACCTCTCATGAATGAGTACAGTAAAGAGAAATCGGTAGTGAAAGAAAGCTTCCAGTATATATCTAGCTGCAGTGACGGCCATAGATAATGAAATTGTATATACGTTAACGCCACAATGTAGAATCATCGATTTTGTGCTATCCCGACCATGGAGAGACAGTGGGCGGCAGCTAGTGAATGTTTCACATATACTGTGTCAACAATCTGTTTGGCCAAGTGCAACGTATCGTTAAATGGTACACCTGTTCACCATATCTGTCCATACACGGGGCATAGACAAACCTGGTTTTGTCTACATTATTACGAATCGATATTTCAGTCTGATTATTATTCAATCAATTTATTGAGATATTTTTATTTATTTATTGTAACCTTATTATTTCCTAATATGACTGGAGTATCAGAAAACGTTATTATTCTAAAAGATATTTGTTTACTATTGATACTTAAATCGATCATAATCAGTAACTACAAATAAGTGTAAAACTTGCAACGAAAATAACTTACTGATTTCGTATAAATCTAATCACGTATAAACCAGTCCCTAATAAAATTCCACCGGTCCTCCTTTTTCTTTCACTGATTTTTATCGATTCTTTTTATTTATTTTCAAGACCGAGATTATTCCTCCATTTATTTTAAACCATTTCCTGCTGAAATATATTGACACCCGTAATAAAATGCTGATTCCTCCGGAACATATGGCGAAGTGCCAGTTTCTCTCCCTGCTGACTAGGTTAGGTAATTCTTCAAATCTGATTGCAGTTAAAATATTGTTTTAAAATATGACTCTACACATCCTTGTAATGGAATTAAATCACATTCGCAGTAAAATAAATATTCCAGTTCCGGGAAACAATTGCAGTGAATTCAAAAATCTTCTAAAAAAATGTAAAGTTCTAATTAGAGTAAAAGCGGATAAGAGAGATCAATAGGGAACTGTGCTGCTTCGTTAGACTTTATTTGAACTTTAAGTGTGAAGTAATTGCAAGCTCTTTATAGTTTCAAGTGAGAGTTGGACTAATTTAACAACTCCAATACATCACTTCAACTCTCGGATAGAACTAATTTGTCATTTTACAGTAGATTGACGACAACAAGAAAAGTCTAATAATTTATTTAGGGATTCCTAAAGTTTAATTAATGTTTTGAAGTTATGATGACTGTTTATATTATTGATATAAATAAATCGGAAATTTTCCATCATTTGTGAAAATTGCCGAACTTATTTTCCTCGTAATTTATAAGTTAAAATTGGGAATAGATAAATATAATACATCTTCAAGTCTTTCATTAATAAAAACTACTTTAAGTAAGGCTGACATTTTGTCTGATTAAACCTCCACAAGGAGTTATCACGATGCTACGTGTTAAACACTTGGAAGTGTGAACATAAGGTTGTTTAAAAACTGTAACGTAACTATTCGTTGGCGTACAACTCCTGTTTGTTTTGTTGACCAGTGTATGTTTTCGGTTAAACTTGGTGATTGTAATAAATTAGTGTGTGGTCCTGTTGACTTGTGGTTTCTCCTGATCAAGTTTGTACACGTCTCAGTTATTTTAACCGCCAGGCATAGTTTTCCGGGGTCCTTTCTTAGATTACTATTTTTACCTTTCGTTTCCAACATGGTCTCCAGGGTTACTACTGTGTTATCTTTTCCCAAATATCTCATGTTCTAGGTTTATGATTTAATAATGGTAGTTGATATATATTATCGAAACATCGTTAATTATTTTTATAAACATAATTGAGGGAAAATATATATAGTATTTGGAGAAATACTGTAATACAAAAAAACATCAGTTTCTTCCTGCTATACTATAGTGAGATAGAAAATATAGTCTTGCGACGACATATATTTTTATTTATAATTTAGTTTTGTATGAGAAAGTTATTTTAATATATTTGCTCCGTTTTCTTAATTCGCATCGACATTAAAATCAAAATTAATTACTTGACCTAGATGTTAAACCATTTGTCTCTTTAAATATACTGAGACCCAATAGTAAAATGCTGATCCCTTCCTAACGTATGGCAATATGCCAGTTTATATTCCAGCTAACTGATAGGTTAGGTGCTTCATCAAACTGATTGTGCTGAATTCGATCCTTACAAGAATTATTTACACAGCTTTATAACCAAAGTCATCATGTTTACTTGTATGTAATATTAATTTTAAATACATCCTATCACAACCAATTACTTTTATGATTACAGAAGTAGAAGACGTGTTAACACCTGATGATGACTTCAGTAGAAACGTGAATCATTAGATTCATTCAGGGATAATTACTTATTGGAATGACGAAGGATAAGTTTCAGGTAAATAAACAATGTTTTTAGATAACAATCTTTCATATAAACCCGATTTCCAGTTTTATTTAAGGTTTTGTTTTTGTTTAATTTCCAGAAGTTATCTAAAGTTGTCTTAACGAAGTAAAGTATAACCGAAGTATAAACAACGAAGTTACGATGTTGATGAAACTAAAACAGAAGTTCATGGAACAGATTCTAAATAACAAAACCTTTGATTAGATATGAATCCTTTATATATACGAGGTGTCTCAAAAGTCCCGTACTATCTCTACATCGTGAAAGAATTGGATATTGGATATTTGTATCCTGTAAAGTAAGTTGATTTTTGGAAAATTGAACACTTTTGTTTTTCCTGCTCAAATTAGAACTTCGGGTGGAGAGGCGGCAACTACAAATTTTTTTAAAGAATTGTGATTGTAATCAATATTTAGTGATATAACGTTTTTTAGATAATTCTGAGTAATAGAAGACCTCTCAAATGAGGCAGTTAAAAAATAATATAAAATGTAACAATAAGAAAAACTATATCGAAATCACTTTTTATTTCAAAATTAGGGTTTAGTAACTTAATAAGAATAACGTTTATATCTCCTAAAAAATTCACAGTTTATTTTTAAAAAATTATTAACCACCAGGCACCAGTAATTGGTGGTCAATTTAATTTTTAAAAGAAAATCAAATTAAGCAAAAAGTAAATTCACAATACTTATAAGACAGACTAAATACAGTGTTTCCCAAGAAGATTTTTACATTTTTAAACAACCACCAAGTACATTATGCATCAACCAAAATGTAAGATGTTTTTTACATATATTGGAAAGATATCCAAAAATGTACCAACAAATTGTTACTCAGTTATTTTCAATAGAATTAAAATTACGGCTGTTATCAGCGATTTATGGTTTAAACGATAGCAAGCAATAAAATAAATGCAGGCTATACTCTTTTATAGACTTTAATACCTTTTTAATTTAATTACCACAATATAACAAATAATAAAATTTCTTTTTATGAATAAGTATGTTTCTTGACAAAAAAAATCATACAAATTGAAACCTGTCCACTGCTATGCACTGGTAGCATCGATGAACAAAGCCCTCAAAAGCATTCCTGAAGAATTCCCTAGGGATGTTAATCTTTTCTTATTCGATTAGCCTTTTGTATCCTCATCTGTTACTATGTCGTGCGAGGACACTTTTTCTTTTAGATACCCTCACAGAAAAAATTTCTGTGTTCTTCTTTGTCATTATTTAAAGCAATAGACCAAGCACAGCACGAAACATTCCGCTTTATCGTAAACAACACACAGGGTAAACAACAAACATGACCACAATTCTCACAAAAAATACGCCTAAGTATCAGACGCGTTTCAACGACAAGGTCGTCCTCTTCAGTGATACATGAGCTACACTAATCAAACTAAAACTGAGAACTATAACTGGGTCACGTTATTCAGCATGTCAAAAGAAACAAAAAATATAATATAACATGTGTCTTATCTCATTCCGTTTTCGGTCTATCTGTCTGTATGTGTTTTTTTTTTAAACCTTAATATCTTTGAAATTATTGGAGGGAAATTCATGATACTTGGTATGATTGTTACTGTTGGTAGTTTATAAATGCTAATAAAATTTCGTTTTCATACAACTTTCCGTTTCAAGATGGCGGCAGTTCAAAATATTCAAAGTTAAATAATTAATAAACTACAAATTTTATCAAAAAATGTTATGACACAAAAAAGTTAGACAATTTTAAGACAAATTTACCATGGTTATGGTTACAATACACCCTGTATAAAAAAATCTTACAATTTGGTTGACGCATATGTACTTGGTGGTTGTTTAAAAATGTATATACCTTCGTGGTACACACTGTATAATTGTACATGTTATAATAATAAAGTAAACAAGTTAATTGGCGCCATCATTGTACTTACCCAACCCTATCATCAAGCCGATACTCAAAATCTTGAGCCTTCTAGGAAACGTTAATTGTTTGATAGATCAAGCTGTCTTACACAAACGGTTAGTTTGCTAAAAATAGTTTTTACACAGGCATTATGACACACGTAATTGCGTATACCATTACTCCTTTAAACTCGGCTAGGCCCTGTGTGGGCCTTATAGGTGTGAACGTATTAAAATAGTTTTCAATAGCGTTGCTCGTCTGTCTCGTAACTGTGCATATGTAACGGAGCGTCCATTCGCTAGCACGTGTCGGCGAAGTGGTTCTTGTAACTATGAGAACATCACATTTTCTTGGGTGGTCACAGTTCCAAGTTACATTTTTGCGAGCCTCTAAGCTGTAAGTATGTAAAGGCAACTCTACTCGCTACGCTCGCGTCGGTGATTCGACCTTGCTGGTTCTAGTAATAGAAACGTAAGATCTAATTGACATTTTTGACAATTACCAAACTTATCTTACGCTTCGTTTATTGGTAAACAGGTTCCTTAAAATCCTCTCACTACAACTAACCCAGTGTTTGCAATACAATCCTACATTGTAATATTACAATGGTTTTATACAACAAATCATTTCTACTTTTGCAGTAAGACTTCCTGTAAATGGAAAACCTTTGTTTAGAATTAAAATGAAAAGTAGTGTTTAGAAAAGATTGCAACGGTAAAATAGCATATTTATGGAATTGTTTGTGTTTTAGTGAACTGTAGGTCTCATACGTTCGATGTATTGATACTTTAATATTACGATCTTGTTGTCTTTATGTGGCTGCTGACTTGCGTGACGTGATGTACCCAAATATTCTTAGACATAATATCACAACTACTGTACAAATGAACAAATTTAGAATCGCTGAGAGAAATAATTTTAAAAAAAATTGTTTTTTGAGTGGGTGTGATCACAAATCCTTGCATTGTGATTGGATTGATATTTGTTGAAGGTTATAAAAAAAAAAAAGAATTGTAATGCCTTTTTTACTTTATATCCATTTAGGGGTGGTCCAACCCCTTTAAAAAGGTAAAAATATTATTTAGAATTTTTTCCTACACGATTCTATAAAAAATTACAAAAAACTAAAAAATATACATCTTAACTTATTTTCTTAATTTTACTTTAATTTAAAGGCGATGTAGGGGGTTAGTTATTCCTTAAAGAGGCGAATTGTTTTTAATCTTGCATCCCCATTCATCCGAATTCAGAGCAAAAAGTGATTAAAAAATACTTTTTTATTTTACGTCAAATTAGGGTGATTTACCTCCTCTGGTTAACCCTTAACCTAAAATTTGTCTTAACTTCATATGAACTTACTAAATTAGCAAATTATTATTAATTAGCACTTGCCGTAAGATTATTTGATAGTATAATTGGGATTTTACTAAAAGGGATGTTTTTTTGTTTTTTTAGGCGTGTACCAACCATTATAGAGACCTCGTTTTTCGTGATCAGCGACCCAAAAAATATATAATATAGTTAGTACAAAATGGGGGGGCGTACTGTGACATAATATTACGTGGTTGCTGTGACAAAACCCTACAGGACAGCTTTGACGTAGGACTTTTCTACGTGTCTAAGGCGAACAGCCGTATTTTTCAACTTTATATAACACCTGCGCGCGTTAAATCAGATTTATTTAACAGCTTTTGTTACACATTGCTTTGGCCTTTATCGAAGGAATATTTAGCAATGGGCAAAATTTTAACAAATTTTGCAACCAACGTTTATCCTAATTTTGTCTTCTTATGAAGAGATTAGAATGATAGTCAATTAAAAAAAATAACATTATTTTAATTTCCTTGGTGTTTAAAGGCGAAAAACCTGTCGCCATCGTCATCTTAAAGTAATAAGTTTAAGTGTGTCAACATGGTACTTACCCAGCCTCGTACAATCTAATACAATCAGATCCTCTAAATATAGGCTAACGCCCAAAAGTTGATTTTTTAAGATATGTTTAATTATATTTGTAGATAATTGGGTCTTACCCTGTAGGAATTTTTTTTTTTTTTAAACAGTTGTTACATGAATCTCTACTTTCCAAATATCGAGGCTCGTAGATATGTATGTAATTAAAAGTCTCAACTCTCTCTCAACCCTGGTGGGCCTCGTGAAGCAACCTCACTTGCTAAGATCTCAATTTCTTGGGATGTCATGATTCGAAAATACTTTTATCACTATAACTTCGTTATTTGTCATCGTAGAGAGATGAGATTGGTAACAATACATCGATAATTGCAATATACAATTTTTTATCTAATTTAGTGTGTAATAAATCCAAATACAAGAAGAGATATGAACAAATACTCTAACACGGTAAGGGTCCAGAGAGACCAGATAGGAAACATGAAAGAAAGTAGTCTAACATGCAAAACGTGTAGAACTAGTTAAGTTCCCTCGGGATTGACAAACCAAAACTCACTACAAATGAGTTCCTGATGGTATTTTGCTGAGAGGTTATGTTTATATTTTATTAAAACAAAGGACCAGCCAATTAATCGTAATAACTTTATAACTGTTTTTTGGCGATACGATAATTCTGTAATACAATTTGTTGTTTTTCGCAGCATATTTGATTCGGAAATTACGAAAGCTTTGCACATGAAAAGGTTATATCGTCCATAAAGTGTTTATGACAAGTTGTTAACGTTGATATTGGATTTAATAGCAAGGTTGTTTAAATACAGGGTGATCAATAAGATTCTCTGAACATTATGATTCCATTAAAGAAAACCAGTAAAAATATAGTCTACTAATTACAACGCTAGTTGGAGCTAAATATTTATAGTAACTGTTTCAATGTGACCACACGTAGTTACCTTTTTAATAGTGAATATGATATAATTGTGTATTCTTGCAAAATACCAGGAGTTACTAATATCTAGGCTATCACGTCATTTACAATAAAAAGAAACATAGCGACATGTTTACCATTAAACAAACAAAAAAATGTTGTCTGGTTGAAATCTTCTGTTAAATCAGCTGTTGAAAAAAAAATTCTATGATGAACAATTTAATAACTTAAGATTCTGTGAAAAACTGTAAAATAAAATAATAAACTTTACAACAAAATTTGGTATGGACATGGTACCCCGTTCTCTGTTATTTACTGAAAATCAACAAACAAATAGTGTAAAAATATTGCACAAACTTTCATACTCTCAAACCCCTCCCCCCCCCCAACTTATCTTCACGAATTCGTTTGTTGTTACCTTCAAAATACGGTAGTGGCAATCCCGATGTAAACTAGCTGGATCTACACTTTTTTCATCTTTCCTATCAAATCTCTCTTGACCAATTCTTGTACTTTCCGACCCTGATGCTATTAGAGTATTCAAGAGCTTAGGGATCTTTATTTTTTGTTGTTTTCTTCCTTTAACTACAAGGCCATAATGACTGAGAGGCTTTTCACCTTTAAACAACAGCAATTCGTTACTTGTCAATCAAAAAAATGAACCATATATGCCCAGCTTCAAAAAAAAAATTATATACAGTACTTCAATAATGGGTTAAAATTATTTCCCTTGTGCCATAAATGTATTTGATGAAAACCGGTGTTTTTATGATGGCCCTCATGGGTAATTTTCTTTTTTTTCTTTTATTCCTGAACAGTAATCCGAATTTGAACATCAGTTTGTGTATTCATTTTTACATTTCATTAAAATTTTAAGGCAATCACGTCTTTTATAACAATCACAAGGCCGATTTTATTTTTTATTTTTTTTTTTTACAGATAACTCTGGTATCATAATTTTTGGGTGATAACGTTAAATACGATATTTGGGTTCTTAAAGCTAAAAGTAACCAAAATTTGAATGTAATATTTAGAACAGATTTTGAGAAAATTAACATTTTTATTTGGCGCTATCCTCAAATTTTCAGTTATCAAAAATTTGAAGAAATTATCTTGAGGTATACCCAAAATATGCTCATGTACCAAATTTGATTAAAATTCAGCCATACATTGGGTTGAAGAGAGCTGCACATACAAACAACAAAACCGAGACCATAAATAGACCTAATTTTAAAATCCATTTTTAAAATTCTAAGCGCCATTTCTGTGTAAATGAGAAAGTTTATGCAATGTTTTTATAATTACAAGATGACCATTGATTCGACAACTTACTTCATTCAAGAGATAAGGTGTTTAGTTGTAAACATGTGCTAGTCTACATAAATAACCTTGACACACTTCCCCTCATTTCCACCCCTCCCTTTCTTCTAGTCAACAATTAACTTATCAGCTGTTTTATTCTAGTTGTTTATCTTCGATACAACCGTTTCGTTACGCTTAATTATATGTTTCGTTTAAACGTTTTATTTCTTTTAAACACGCGTGTGTGTACACTATTGTAGTGTATTAAATGTTTCTTTATTCAGTATTTGTGTTTGTGTTTGTTTGTGTTTCCAATTTTGCCTCCGATAACATAAAATACTTCAGAAAATTGAAATGTACAACTTCGAGGTTATGATTATTAAGGTAGGCCAGATGCAAAATATGTTGACTTCTGTTAGATTTAATATAATGAAGTATTTCTGAAATTTGATTTATATGCTGATGTAATTAAACTTAATAATTTTATGTTTCATTAACAAAAAAGAATAATGTCATTAAGGACTGTTTGCAGCAATAGCCTACTATTTCATCTTTTCATAACAGAAAATGGTTCAACAGTTTAAATCAAGTTTGTAGTATAATACATCACATTTTGAAAAGAATTTTAGTTTAAATCATCTTGAACTCGTGTCTGAATAGGTTGGCAATTCTGAGTAGGCTATACGTTATGTTTTGAGTGATAAAAGAACGTTTTTGAGGTTATCGTTGGATGTTTTTTATGAAGATTATCAGCGACAAAAATTAGTAGCCTACATATTATGTTTAGATGGTTTAGAAAAATATCGAAAAAAAGAAATAAATATCAAATCACTGTAGGTCGGGAAATGTTTGTTTAGGGTATTTAATTTAAATTTATTTCCTACAATATTTATTTTCGAAGAAATGGATTAAAAATATTTGATATGTGATTTTTGTTGTTGTAAGAACACTTTTACTTCACCTGTTCAAAATACATTAGATTTGAAATCTTGTACGAGAAATATCATAAAAACAGTAGGCTTTATAATATATTTGTTAAAATTTGTTGCTCTAGTAATTCTGAAAATAATATTAATTTTGTTTGTCTTTTAAATCCATAGGATAGCCGAAATATTGCTATAAAACTAATTCTTGGTAATTGTCTAGAACACAAAAACCCTTTTTACGGTGTCTAAGTTTTTTAATCTTTAAGTAAAAAGAAAAGAAACAAATCAAAATAGTTTCTAATTTTCAAAAGTGTTCAATTTTGGAGTTATTACATTTCTTTCTTACATTTTAATTCAATAAATAAATTCATAGCTAATGCTTACAAAAAGAAAAATTAATTAATTTCTGTCAATGTCAGAAATCTGTGAAACTATAGGTTAATAAAGAGTAATAAATATAATTAAAATTAAATAACCTCCTTGTACAGTGCTGTAATATATATTAATAATTTAGGTGACTATTAATATTATTGTCATTTGTTTTGTGAACGTTGCTATTGTTTGTTTTGGTTTTATAATAGCCTAGGGTTAAACCACAATTCATGAGAGTTTAACTTTTATTTTAGTTTAAAAATTAGTTCAAATTTAAACATGGATGTAGAAAGTAATTTTCAGTGTAAACCAAGTTTTAGATTGTGTTACAGTTAAATCAAGTTTATATCTCGTTTGTGCAGGCAGGCCTAAATAAGAGAGTTAAAGTCTAATTTGGCAGCTTCTTTTCCCTTGTATTTAGTAGGCTATAGAAAACTTAAATTGGTGTGTTATCTTGATTATAACAATGGGTGACATCTTAGAATGTGCACTCAATTTGTTGCAACCCTCACAAAATGGAACAAATTTGCCAAAGATAAAAAAAGATAATACTGCGATTTTTTTATTGTTTTGTTAATATTCATTTTAAAGTTTGTTTCTTTGGTCACTAATGAAATTTCAAATGATATAATTATTTCTAACATTATCTGTTCATTTATGGATTTTATTAATTTTCATTTAATTTAATTAGGATAATAAAATATTAATTTTTGGATGTCATCATGTTACTTATCTAACCCCAAGAGGATGTAATACAAGTAAGCTTAAATAGTATTCTAATATTTAATGATGGCGGCCAGCGTTTATTTTCGTATTTTGCCAATTATTGCTAAACTGTAATAATACACTATAACATAATAAACTGTATCTAGTTACAATTTTAGCACAGTAATTATTTGTGTGAATATTTACGTACGTTTCGCCAATCTGTCAATTAAATTGTTAAATCCGTAAATAAGTTGTTACGTAATTTGTAAAAGCTCCATGGATGGTTTTGTTAGTTTGTTTACTAGAACCGGGATTTTTGAGGAGTTGTGTTTTGTTTTGGTCGTGAAAACTCATTTCATCAAAATAGTTAGAGCGGATTTTAATGAAATCAAAGATATTTGACCACACGGCCGAAGTGAAAACGTTGATTTGAAGTAATATAAATATATATTATATAAATGATATTACTTGGACTAATCAGGATCAAGCCATAAATTTAATATACAGTAATGATATAATTTCTGTCGCATAGTCAATATTGTGTGCAGTTATAATTAGGCCTATGTCTTCTGGTGAATCTCGCTGTGGTTGATTTTGTATATCAATATGTTCTACAATATTATCAAAATACAAAAAATCCCTTCTCAAAATCAATGGTAACTAATGCAAGTCCGATTATGCAAAACTGATCCTGCTATTGTATTAATTTTTTTTTTGTACACAACGAACGTTATCACGCACTAAAATATTCAAAATATAGGTATATTAATTATTATTGCAATTAAAGTATAATTAATAAAAAACTAATAAAACATACCTTGATAAAAACAAACGGTAAGACAGCCGGGAAAAGCAGCAACGCACAGCTGAATGTTTCTCTCTTGCTAAGGTGAACTCGAATTCCCCCACGGTGAACCTAATGAAGTTTTCACTTCGAAAATCCAGGTACAACCAAAAAATGCCCGCATGTGTGTAATGTTATCAAAACCGGTAGGCTACACTGTTTTGTGTAGAACAAGACTGCACATCCGCCACACAGACAGAAAGACGTCCAATCCTAAAGCCTCTCTTGGTGGCCGGGGAAACTTAAAACGGATATCCGCTAAACACTCAACATCGGTTTTTTTTTCACCCACCACATAACACAATCCTACGTATATCCTAAAAAGTAAAAATTAGTAATTTCAAGTCTCTTATCCACTGCGTGATAATATCCTTGTATTAGCGTTAAATTGGGCTTACTACTCTGCTCCTAATGTCTCGCACAAGGAATTAAATACAAGGGAAATATCAACATTGTAAAACGAGGTCCTTACTTTTGTACCCTGCGCTGTTAAGGAGCTCAGAGCAATACACAAAGCTGACGTAATGAAGCAACCCTTATATTTAAAAGGGTTGAGGGAAACATAGACTAGGGGGTCTTTTGTATACAAATAATAACTTGAAACGATGGTTATTATTTTGTATGCTAAAGTGTGTTTTTAGCATCTAAAGAAAAAGCTATGTAATCGAAAAAAAAATCGATGGTGAGTTTGTTCGCAAAAATATCAGTTTTGAGGTATCCTGAGTTGTAAACATAGTTTCGGGCTGTTGTACTTACTGTAGAACCCAAACGTGTAGACAAGTTTTGATCAAATTTGTTAGGTGGAGATTTTTCAATTAATTTAGCGTCGTTTAAAAACGTTGTTTAATGACTTAAAGAATGTAACTTAAAATCTCATTATGGTACAGTTTTGGTTAAAATGTAGTAGGATACGTAGGATCCGAAAGGGAAAAAATGGTCGCCATCTTCCAAAAAACATGTTCGTTATTTATCAGTATAAAGTTAACATATAATTAAATATGCTTATTGTTTTTTATTATTACCACATCTAAAAACATCTTTTAAGTACTCTCTCTCTCTCTCTCTCTCTCTCTCTCTCTCTCTCTCTCTCTCTCTCTCTCTCTCTCTCTCTCTCTCTGCCTTTCTTTCTTATCTCTTACTCCCTCCATCCCTTCTCCCTCTACATTTTGCTTTTTCTCTCAAACTAACCAAAACGTATTTCACATTCAAATTCTAAACTAGACACAACTCCAATAATAACCTTTAAACATTTATTTAATCTTTAAATACAGATGTGTAAAAGTCCATATGATCAATAATTAAAAACGCATATAATACAAATCAATATTCAATCATCTAACTTATTAATAATAATACTAAACAATAATCAATTTTTAAATATGAAACGAAATTATCTAGAATTGCCAGCGGAAGTAGGCCTAATTTAAAAAAGCCTCTTTCTCTTTCTAAATATTTTAAATGATCTTCTCTTATTCAATAATTATTTGTATACTAATAGGCCTATTAAACAATCAAAAAAATAGTCCATGAAGTTGTAAGAAAGATATCATTATATATTTTTTAAATAAGCACTACTGAATTTCCTAAAAAAATGATAAATTGTAAAATAAATTACCCAAAACCATTATGTTACCCAAAATAAAATACTGTTCCAGAGTAATTGAAAAAAAAATGAGGAAAACGAATAAATTTAATGTTGTCATTAACCAAATACAATTTACGCTGAGCACAGAAGCAATCTGACCTTTTACATGTTTCGTGATAGCATCAACAAAAAGGATCATTCTATACCAATTTATCACTTGTAAGAAATAAAAGGACAACACATTAATTCTAATGTAGGCGTAAAAATTGAGACATTTTTGTGAAGAGGAATATGAATATTATATTTTAATTTGTGAATGAGTTTGAGTGAAAGGGTGATGTTTTTACATCGGTTAGTACGTATCGTTTCACGAAAGATGGCGAAAAAAGATTTTATTAATACAAATATATTATAAATTACCTCTTAAAATAAAAAGTATATAAATATGTTGATAAAGACAAAATAAAATACTGTTGCACATACATTGCATACAAATTTTCTCACTTAAATCTACAAAAAGGAACATTATTCAAAACAATGTAGCCTATTCCTTACAAAAAAATATTTCTTTACTTTTTATACTTAAGAAAAACAATTTGTCTTCACTACTGAGGTTTTCCCCTTATATTGCATCCAGATGAAATATGTTAATAAGGCAAATCTTCCTTTATTAACATATTTGAATAGAGCCAAGGTTTGTTTCGTTTAGCCTTTATCTCTTAGGAAACGTAAATCAGATTAAATTTAACAGACATCTCTTCATTCACTGAACCATCATTTTTACTTACCCAGTATACGAAGTAATTATGGTAAGTTTGGAAATCAAAATCATTTTTTGACATGCCGTCGTTGTACGTAAAGACTATACATAGTGGCAACAAAATTTAAGATAATAACATGAAATATGGTGTTGACTATGTTGTGACCATATACAATTATATTGAAATTGAGAAATATATATTTGCAAATGTTAAAATGGCGGGGATTTAAAACAGTTTTTTATTAAACTTCTGCACGTAATGATGCCAAAAATACTTCTCTACGATGACAAATAGCGAAGTAAAAAATGTAACTTCGAACAGACTTTTCAAGAAAATGTGATAATTTATGATAGTTATGAGATCCATCAGGGCCAAGTTACCAACACGATCGATCACATATGTAGGCCCGATGGGACAGATACACCGACTCGTTTGTCTACCAATATATTTTTACATTTCTTACAATGCCCTGGAAATCAACTCTTGCCCAATACATTTGGAGGATCTGATTCTATTACATTGTACAATGAGGAGGGCCCATCAAATTGTTTTTATTTCCGACTTTGCACAAGGATTTATTATTTATTTTTCATAATTTTGTACAATCGTATTAAGAGGATTTAATGATATTAGTCCTTTTGTAGTAAATCAATGTTTGGTTTATATTTTATTTTGATAACTCGAACTTTTATTTTTTAGATTTTATTTTTAAAAAAACACTAATCGTTCCGAGAATGTTTGGACATATAGTATACGTATAAATATATGTATAAACATACAATATGTGTATACATACTATATTGATGATGACGTCATAGTTGTTAGTATGTTTTCTGGTTGTAGTAATTTTATACATTTTTTAGAATTAGGCCTAATTATATTTATTTTTCACAAGTTGCGGTCAATCTGTCCTATCTCCGTGAAAAATAGATTTGTTTACCAATTATGATTTGAATTTATGATTCTGTTATGAAATTTAACTGGAAAATTTTCAAAATCTGAAAGTCATGAAGTATTAACAGTTTTATAGCATTCTCTGTTCGCTAATGTTATCGGAAATATTTGTTTAACATTCACTTCAAATTATCCCCACTTCACGACAGCCTGGAGGATTTATAAGGACTCTCTTAAATTAAGATAAATTTTACACATCATTAAAGTGTAAAGGTTGTGACAAAATGCAGGACATATATACTCGTATTATACAGAGTTGCTGAAAAGATATTTGCATTCTTTTTAACTGTGTTATCATTTAACAATATCTAGGGTGAGATCAGTTTTGTAGTGAGAGGCTTCATATATTTTATTTTACGCCATAATTCTTAATTCCTAATACAATACATAAAGACAATTTGTTAGGTGAATTTTTAAGTTTTTGTAATTAATTCGGTTTTCAGAGTGTGACACTAATGTTAGATCAGGAGCTTATCATTTGTAAGCGCAATTAGCCCTGGTGACTGACGTAGTTAAGAAAGATACATTGCTATCAGAACAAATATGATTATTATTTAAGGTCTCTTTAAGGACTCCCATATATTTTTGTTCCATACATTATTTCTGTCGACATAAAAACAGTTTTAAGGGTTTCCAAAGTTTTTATTTAAACGGAAAAGTTGGCTATATTTTGTAGTATATAATTTTAAAGGTAATTATGTTTGTTCGAAAATTGTTTTTATTTCCTCAACGAATTTTTTCTTTTCTTTTCTCAATAATTCATTACTCTTTACGACCTTGAAAATAGAGTATCACAGGAGTAAGACATCATCTAAGTTATTTTAGGTGACCCCCATGATCCCCGACGATAATCTGGCTACGCAACCAAAATTAGAGTCCCCAAAGTTTGTGTTATTTATTAGAATTATTATTAACAAATAGAGGAGGCCTGACGTTTATGAACAAATGAACTCATATAGTTAATACCTATACACTAAACTTTATTGAAATATTTTCTTTGTCACTTAATTCATTTTGATTCATACTAACTTCATAGATAAATATTACTTTTGTGTTTGTGAATACTCTGCACTTAAGTGATACAAAGTTTACTCCAGGCAAATACAATCCATCAATTGTGGGTAAATCTGTGAATGTTTATAGGGAAATTAATCTTCAGTCAGCGAGTATTTGAAGATTGATGGTTTCCTTTATATATCAGCGATGACCTACTTAGAAAATATAAATAAATAATCCTACAATGTAGATTATATTTATTAAAACTTTACATTATTATAAAGTCAAATAAGTTTTATAGTTGATCAAATATGGGTGTATGTGAAGTAGATAGATCAGTAGAAGCGATTAACTAGCAAAGTCGAAGGGAAAGCATGGCAATAATGAAACAAATATCATAGTTTGTATCAGCACAATAAAGTTGGATTCATTATGTGTTATTTCTTCTTAACCTCAGGGAATCAACGTCATTAGTACGGGCTTAGAAATATCGAGAAGACCTATCTTTATCTACATTTTACTATATATCAGTTCTCTTTTGACCAACTGTTGTACTTTTTTCGACTCTGCCGGTATTAGATTATTCGAGTGCCAGGGGGACTTTATTTTATGTAATCTCTTTCCTTATGTACAAGGCGATAATGACAGAGATAATAAAAACAACAGCGACAAAAAACAACTCGATAGTTTAAATTAAAAATTGAAAATGAACCATGGATCTTACTTTAAAAAATATTTATAACAAACACCCCTTAAGGGGTTAGTCTATTGTGAATATAGACTGACAATCCTGAAAGACCCTAGCTGGATGTACATCTTTATTTTAGGCTTAGGTTCGATGTCTCTTTTTTACATTTCCTATCTGATGTTTCTTGACCAAGTCTTGTTTTCTCTGACGCTATTAAAGTATTCATGAGCCAGGGGTCTTTATTTTACTCACTTTCCCTCCCCCTTTTTATAAAGCTATGATCTCCGAAATGATTTTGCTTTTAAACAACAGGTAACAAATCTTCCTACGTTCAAAAAGGTACCTATATCCTATCGAACCTGTGGTCCTAACAAATTTCACCTGGACCTAGACGTTTATGGTTGAAGTGGTTTGAAGGATCCTCCTACATTTCAGTCTCAAAATTCCAGAACACTTTCCACCGGATGAACTCAGAGCCGGAACACTCCCTTAATAAATTATTTGTTTCATTCTCACCGCACCTACCCCAAGATGGATTATACCGAATACCTATTTAGTTGAGATGTCAATTCAAAGAACAATTCCCATTAACATACGAATCACAGTGTTACCAATGTTTACCTCTATTATTAAAAGTATAGGTAATTTATGTAGCCTATAGGTTGATGACTGATATGAGATCTCAAACCAAAACATCTTCCGTTGAAAACAAGGTAGATGTTTTACGACAGAGTGTTTCAAAAGTGTATGCCTATATTTTGGGAGCTGATTTTAAAATTAACAATAAGAAAGAAAGTTTATACAAAAATTGGTCCGGAAACGCTTCATTATATGTTGTCTGTCAATAATGTCTTAAAAAATATTATCTATGGAAGAAGTTTTGGTAAATGGTTATTTACGAAACCTTCTATTAGTTTTGCAGAAACCATCATCTCGAAATGTTTAATGTTCATTATCTCAAAAAAACAACTTTACTTTTTTCTTTATTTTTAGCTCTAAAATCAGCTCCCAAATATTGCCGTACAATTTCGAACTACATAAGTGAAGGACAATACGAACACAAGAATTAGAATTTAAACGTTTATATATTTGTCGTAAAATTAAGATATGTCTCTATGGTTTTCTTTTGTTAAATTATTTGAGATTCACGTGTGTTGTGTGATTATATTTTTGAACTGATTGCAAAAGCAAGGTGTTTGTTTTAACAAAACAATTTTCATTTCAAACTTACTATTTAATAAATTGAAGACTGTTATAAACAAAACGATTCCTTGCGTAACTTGATAATTGTTTTCAAAGTTGTGGGCGTCTATAATGGGTTTTGAAGTGTAATTTGTAACTAAAGTTTTCCATATCGTTCCTAAATAGAGGTTGCTTTTGCCGTAATGCGTTTCGTAACAATTCAAACTTAACTGTAAAACTATTTGAAATACGTTGGTTCCGATATCACTTACATGCTAACTGGCAGTATCAACTAAAAGTGTACAAAAAACCACTAAGTGTAACTTCCACCTTTATTTTCCAATATACATATTTCCTTGTTGCTTAAATAAAAAAACCTCTCGAACATCATCGCCTTACAAAAAAGAAGAAGAAAATAGTTTAAAATAAAGACCTCTATCCCTCGAGTAGCGGCAGGAGTGGAAAAGAACAAGAGTGGCATGATAGGAGAGATGAAAGAGAGTGATCTAGGGTAAACCCATGAATACCTGGAAATGATTCTGATCCAGCTATATTGCCAACCCCGTACTCACTGTAGTAAGGAATAAAAATTTTAAAATATGATTCTGTAAACAGTAAACCTGACTCCATGAATATTTAATTCTATCTTCATTAAATCGTTCTTATAAATCTATTTTGGTTGTTGCCTAGCGTCAGACGGGATAAGAATATTCCGATATGTAACTATACATAATACCACAATACTGTACTGAACAAAATAAATATTCAGAGTTAAACAATTCAGAATACTAGTAGTGTCGGTGGGTTGCTCTTGTTTAGTGACTGTGATTTATTATTCATTGGCGTCAAAATGATTATGAGTATTTTATATACCGTAATTTTTTATATTAGGAAACTGGAATGCTGTTTGCCTTACAAAATTCTACCGCCACTATTAGGGGTTTGTTGGCTATTGCAAACGAAGTGAATACTATAAAGTTCTTTTGAGTTTTAGAGTAAATGATTCGCACACCAAAACATGACTACATTACTTAAAAATTTTCACGTTTTACAGGTGTTTCTGTAAAAATAGCAAGAGAAACGTTGTAAGTTATGCAACGGTAAAATTATTTACCCCTTACTCCCTCTTATCCTCAGTAAAACCCTCTCTTTCAGTGGGTTTTCGTCCATATATATGTATCAATGATTATCACAAAATTTAAAACTGTAGAAACACCGTGGCATAAACTGGGCGGTCTGTTATAACGTGTGACACCTTTGTGTAGATCTCGACCGACGGAGAAATCGTCTGTCTGGAGTATTCACTGAACTCCAGAGGTTATCGTCGACGCAGCGTTTAGTAGTAGAGTATCGGTGGGTAGTAAGATTTTCATGAGAAGCACACCAAGCGGTCGGGAGTTTTGTCTCATACTCTGGAATAGTATGTCGAGTTAACCGAACAGAAAATGGTACTGCTTTCCTCGCCTCTCATTTCTGTCCTGAAAGGTTTAGTCTAAAACGCCTGATGTTGCGGATCAGGCTATGTGTGAGAAAAACTTTCTCAAGAAATCATATCACCACAGTGACGATTACAAAAAAGTAAGCGTTGGGAAAAATGCAGCATATTACAAGCGATATAATCAAGCATAGTCTACTGTTGCTCCTGTCACCCACATAATCATATTATGATATTTACATTGCACTTCTTCCTATATCCAAAATTGCTGCATGCTGCAAATTTCCCAATGGTGTAATCGTAGTTCCAGTTGCACACAATTCGAAAAATATATTGTTTTATTTTCATGTTTGACACGGTTATATACGCGAGGTAACTTCTGCACGAATGTAGTGGATGGTTTATGTAAAATGTATTCCAGTCTTAATGGGTAGATCCAATACATTCAAAGCTCGTGTGACATTAGTACATTGGTAATATCTTACTTAATGGGTTAACTTGGTCGATCATTCATTAAGTAATTGCAAGTTACATGTCTCGGGTTTCTGCAAGCTTGTCATCACAAATTATATTAGATATTCCTTGAATATATGATTACATTTCACAGAACTTGGAAACATCTAGACGCAATAAGTTTAAAATGTGAAAAAAGATTGAAATAGCCTACTATGAATTGTACTTAACAACTTGTGGGTGCTTAAACTGATACTGAATCGTAATTTTCGTTTTAATAATAATTTTTATTTGATTTTCAAAGTGAAAGTTAGAACTACAATATAAAAACGTCCACTTCTTCTAACAACGATAGCTAGCCTAACAAACAAATATTTTGACATTCAATTTGGACCGTTTAGTAAAAAGTAATTTACAAACTAACGGGGACTTTCTTGAGTGGTATACCTTTGTTTATTTTCGTCACATAAGCTCATCATTTAATGCAGCTTTCAAATTAGCATCGAACGATGGTAGGAATTACGTAAGTTATAGCTAGAAAAAAAAAGTAGCTAATGTCATACACTCAGTGTTTGTAAGCAGTAGCAATAGAGGTTATTTGAATACTGTGATTAAAATTGTTGCCAAATAGAATAAATGTCAAACAGTTAGATAAAGTCATTGGAAACTGTTCCATGATTATTCCCATTTCAATTTTTATTTTTTCAAAATACAGAAAACAAGGAATACCTAAATCATATTAAAGAAATATTAGATCCTGTGCTTAGTTCAGATTACACAACTGTTCTGATTACAATATACACAGTGAACATAAAGTCTCACTGCTTTTTTCCACAATTTAGGTCATATCGATTTTGGACTAAATGAAGTTATATTTATATCCACGAACTCAGGGTGTAAAAAGGATATTAAAGCATGTACCAAAACACCATGATGTCGATTTTTTTTTTAAATTACTCAAATCCAATATAGCAGATTCTCCACGGCTGCTGAAAATTTTAACAAATCACGAATCGTGGAAAATTAATTACACACAAACTTTATTCAGTCCAGAATCGATATGACAAAAACTGTAAAAAATACGGGGGTAAGAGATTTTAGGTAAACTGGGTATTTTTATAGTGCATACAAATATTTTTATTTCATCAATATTTGATTGTCAAAGTTTGACATTTAATTATACGACAATTACTTGTTTATTATTTATTTAGGTCTCAAATTATAATATTTGGGAACGGTAAGAAAATACAATTTGTTTGGAGTTTTATATTTTAGTAAACATTTATCAGAACCATTTCAGTCAATTTTGATCAAATTGTTTTTAAGTAATAGCTTACATTTTTTAGATAAATTGAAAAACCTATTAACTACAATGTGCTTATGCATCCTTCACTAATTACAACTTAATTAAGGTCACATTTTTAACAGCATTTTTCCAGTTTAATAACCCGAGTTACAGATAAGGTATTTTCCTATGCACTGACCTTAATGCTATTGCTTCTATTCTAATATGAATAGCATACATTAGACAATCCCTATGTAAACGTCGTCATTTAATCTAACGGCCAGATGCTGTGCATTACCTATCTCCAAAGAGAATTAAATTAATTTATAGTCTAGGGAGATCAAGTCTCCTTGCTAATGCATTAGATAAACGGAATGGAAACAATTCCATTCAATCAATAGATCTGAAACCATAAACTATTTACTGTCTGTCTCATGTGCAAGGAGAATTTCATTAATTTATAGTCCAAAGAGATTCAAGTTAAAAGTTGATCTACAAAGACTAACACAAATACTAAAATCTATTTTGCGGAAAATTAAAGTCAGCGCAGTTAGTCCATCAAGTATTCTCTCTGTATAAATTCTAATGGATATTTTACCTCCTCCAGAACTAACTTCTTGCGATCCTACTGAACATCAACCAGTCCATGCTCTGAATATCTTTACATGTTGGGTTCCACATCTTCAAACTCGTCCCTTCGAATGTGCTCAAGGTCGGAAAACACCTTCAGTAATTGACTTGATCTCTACACGCTTATTGCAAGATAGGTCATCCCTTCATGTATTAGGCTCAGTATTAGTCTTAAATACGCACCTGTTTAAACTGATGAGTTTTCTGACCTGTTTAAAATCTGTTTCTACATTCCAATTTGCGTGCTCTTTCCGTCTTATGTAGCCTCTTATAATCGGCATCCTGTATTATTGTATTCGAGTGCGTCTTTTTTTGCCATCTCTTCTGCATTTACGTTCAATTCCATTCCAGAATGGTCCAGATTCAACTTCTCCTTCTCTTTGATATGTTGATCGCCAGTTTTAAATCACCTACAAATAAGATTCTAATCCTGCTCGACTTTTGATCAGAGGAAATCGTCATATCACAAACTACCCTTGATCTGAGTTTTTTCAGTCGTATACACTATAAGATTTCATTGACAGTTACAATTCTAGACTGTGATCTCATCTATGAAATATGTGTATTCCACACTACAATACATCAGTTTATTTTCCAGTCTTAGTGATATGTTGCTATCATTGTTGCCACTTATAAATTCTGTATTATATTATTATAAATGTAAGAAAGAGACAGAAATCGTTTACGGGTTTGCCAGTAAAACAGCTTTTAAGAAACTGTCAATTAAATATCACTGATATTTGATTTCAGCAATATCGAGATCCTAAATTACATCATATATTTCATAAGAATTTTAGATTTTACGATAAATAGTCTAAAGAACCCTAAAATCAGCTTTTTCCTGTGGTTACACTAAATACACATTTTTCACAAACATTTAGTGTGGTTATCAGATAGGTTACACTAAATTACACACGGAAAAAATAATTTCAACAATAGCAGTATATGTAATAGAATAACTATTCTACTTTCGGTGAATTAATTAATTTTTGCACGCTGTAGGACACATTCAATAAAATCAATAGGATTTATTTCAACGAATTGTTGCTGTAAACTATACTCGCGTACGTGTATTATGGCAAAGCAGATTTTAAATTAATCCAGTGAGATTCAAACCTTATAAGTTTCTATGTTTAGACACTAGACAAACTCAATACAGGTAATATCCTCTAATCCAACTGTAAGATTCTATCAATTATATATTACTTGTCTTATAGCAAAGATGAATTTAATTAATTTCTTGCAAATGAAGAGTCGTGTTTAACATTGCATTTAATTTCCTTGATATTGAATTATACACGACACGTACAATGAACAAGCAGGAGTAAATTAATATCTTGAACCGTAAGATTTATGTTTCAATGATGATTAAATTTCAATAATAATAATTTGATTTCCAGAACAAACTTTTAATTAATTAAATAATCATCTAAAATATATGTTATTATACATATGTGATGAATGCAAACTACTATTATAGTAATCTACATAAATCAATATCCATCAGACGTCTAAAGCAAAACACACTAATAATTACGTTTTTATGCACAAGTCCCGCTACACTTCTTTTGGTTCTCTGCGTGTAATGCTGGAAAAGTTCCAAATCCATGTTACTACAATTTAAAAAGGTCACAGTATCTTGTAAAATGGAGATTTTATACTCATAAAATCTCACTTTAAATCACTGTTAACGACGAATCTTTTAATAGTTTAATATTGACGAATCTTTTACTTTTATTTTGGTATCTATTTTGACGGGACTTTATGGGCTTCTTACACCAACACTTCACTTACTTCACTTATTTCCTTTTATCTCCTATTGGAGCATAGGGCGTCCAGAAGAGCTCTCCATCTGTCCCTGTCTCCAGCAAGTGCCTTCACTTCTCCCCAAAACTTGTTGACCTCTTTTGCTTCTTTAATAATGGTCCTCTTCCAGGTTTCTCGGTGTCGAACGCTTCTTCTGACACCTTGCGGGTTCCAATCTAGGGTCTCTTTCTCTATGGTTCCGTCTGGCTTCCTCAGTCCTAACCACCTCCTCTTCCTCTCTCGAATCTGCCAACACAGTCAGGGATATTACTTTACATTTACCAAAACTAACTATTCTATTGATATACCTCAATTGTCTCTTGCAATTTCTCTACACCGAAGTGTCTGCACTCAGCACTTCCTATCTTACTTTGGTGCTCTTGAAGGGCGAAACAAAATGATTTTCCCTCCAGTCTATTTTTCATAATCAGGTAGATCTCTTTTCTCAATTATCGAAACTAGTCTATTCAAAGAACAGTGTTCTTTTAAAATATATTATTGTCATCAAGTCACTCCTTCCTTCATCAGATATTTGCAGTAAGATTATTGACTGTTTAAAATCAACTCTCTCTCTCTCTCTCTCTCTCTCTCTCTCTCTCTCTCTCTCTCTCTCTCTCTCTCTCTCTCTCTCTCTCTCTCTCTCTCTCTCTCTCCACAGACCCAAACACTTATTGTACCAGCCGGCTCTTATCATCGTTCTACCGGTTTGTAAGTTCAGTGTCTACAAAATGTAGTATACTGTTTTCCTGACCAACTGTTCCGTCATATGATTATCCAAAGTTCTACAGTGTCCTGACCTACACGTGAGCTTGATATTTTTAGCCTGTAATATTTTACTCAGCACATATTTGCACTCTCATATTCAGAAGGAAGTTTTTCACGTCTTCTATACATTCTGTATCGCTCTTCATTAGTCGATCTGTGCATTTATGATGGTTTTAAAGTTTTCTTTTCATTGATATTCGTTGCTTACATATCTTCAACTCAGCACACTTGAAGTTTATAACAGTAGTAAATTATGTTTGATTATTGCTAAAAGTTACTGTTCTATAAAACCAACAACTTCAATCTTCAACTTCTTCCACAATTTAAACTTAACTCTCACCCAAACGTCACGTCACATGGCATATTCACTATTCACCCCCCCCCCCCAACTGCTCATTGTATATACGTATATAAACTATCTATCTTGCACAATTTAAATGATTAGATTATTATAATCAAGTCAATACGAATTCAGTTAATTTTGAATAAAACAATTCAGTATACTGTATATAATTTTGATCATCTTATGAACTTGTTTCGCATCACAGAACAAGAAAGCATAGTCTTTTGGAACGAACTGTAGACAGTCAGTTTTATTTTACGTCGAGAGTCAGGTTAATTTTGAATAGACTTTTTACAATTAAATCTTGTATATTTAATAGTTTTAATTCATAAATATATATATTTTTAATGTAATTTAAAAATAAACAATAAAAACATGTTTTTTCAATAAGTGAATCGAATTGTAAAACTTTAATTTTAAATTAAACTGTTACAAACACTATAAATTGTTAATTATACCGGCTGTCTGAATATTTAAAATTAACTTTAAAGCGAGTTTTTACAAAATCAAGTAACTTTTTAAAACATATGTATCTATAAATATGTAAATATTGTACTGTGTGGCAAATGAAAGTAGAAAACAACTGCCAATTGAATATCGTGTACAGAACTATTGCAGAGTTGTTACCTTTATTTGATTAGTCTTTCATTCTAGAACGAATGTTACTAATCTGATAATATTGGTTTTGAGATCATGTATATATTGCAACTGACGGAGCAAAGCGAACACTGGTTCTAGCACTGGTTTAACTAGAACATTTATTGTTTGTGTGTATGTATGTTTGTTACACAGTTATTCTTAAAACTTTTTTTTTTATATATATAAATGGGTAAAACGGGGCATATACGAGGTTGTTTTAAATATATTTACTCTTTGCCCCTTTACACAGTCAACGTACTGTTCCAAGGATGCTGATGCTTCGACTAGGAAAACAGCGCACCGAAGATTAAATTTTTACGGTTTGAACTAAGCGTAGCGAGCAATCAACAAAATAAACCTGAACTATTTTATGAATTAAGTCTCGCGTAACACTCTTCTATTGTTTTAACAGTATATATAAAGCTTTTTAAGTTGTATAGGATTACAAAAATATCAAATAATTCGATATTTACATAACAGTTATGCTATTTTGTTCCCTGGAGATTTTACTAAAACATAATATAACTTGCACGCTTGCATCACTGAATACTAGTAAAATATTGACAGTAGTCAGATAGTTTACTCTTCCAACGATGAACGAAATATTGTCCCTTCTTAGAAAAAGGGAAAAAAAAACAAACTCTAAAACCAATCTCCATCATTCTCCATGCATGTAAGAAACAACAACAATTCATACATTTTAAGTCGCTGACTAAAATGGTATGACCATAGTATCTAACATAGATGCAGCCATATATAGAAATGAAATTGTGTTTTCAATATATAAGGAGGGTGTATGAAACCGGCAAATGCAATTTAAACACAAGAACAAAACCCGTCGACTAATGCACATCTCGTGTCTACAAACCCTACCTACGTATCGAACTTTTTTACTTTTCCATTTGGGAATATTTACTTCTTTTGATACTTCTCTTACTCAGTAAATAAAGGAGAAGAATTTAGTTAATAATTTAGTGTTCACTTATATAATAATATTTCAAAATATATTTATTGTTTTCTTCTGTATTCAAGTGGGAAATTTAAAATGTAAACCTACTAATGTAAACGTTCAAAAAAAAAATCATTAAATATAATAACAGCTGATATAATATTCACTAATAATTAGCTGATGTAATTAGTTTCAGTGGGGCTTTAAAACATCTAATTTATAAATTAGTATATAACCTTGTTTAATAAATTTCTTTACTTGGGTTTCGTGTTTGTTATTAATAAAGGCTTCGCTTCGCATATATATATATATATATATATATATCATCAGTGTTAAATTACTCTCTCGTTTGAAGTTTAAATAATTTATTTTATTTGTAGATGTTTATAGCAGGGCTTTCATTAACCGGTGGCACTTCCAAACGTGACACTACTTACATTAAAATTTGGTTTATACTACGAATCAAATCTAACAAAAACATTACATATTTGTTACAACAATACGGTTCACAAATATTAAAGTATTTTGTATGTACTGTACATACATTCGTAGATGTGAAACAGACACGTTGACATGTTTGTGTTACATGTTGTATTAATTAATTGTGAAGTGTAAGGTAAATGAAATTTTAATTTAAGTAGTATCAAGATTGAAAATACCACCGTTGAGTGTCGAAACAGCAGTCGCAGATAAATAAATGTCTGCTGTAGACTTCTAAAAAGGTAGATAAATAACAACAACACGCCATAAGGGGAGAAAAATATAAGTAATTTAATTTTAATGCAGATTTTGGGAGAAGGCAGTATTGTCAGGACAATTCCCATAGGGATATTTAAAACTTTTACAAAATTAGTTCCTCCCTAAAAGTCGTATGAGAACATTTGTTTCAGCAGGAAGCAGGACGGTGTTACATCTCACTATCAGCTGATTGTTAGCGAGTATTTTGATCAAATGTGTCCTAGACGATGGATTGGTAGACTACTGGTGATAGAGTGTGCGGACAGATTTCCCGATCTTCCTTCTCTCGATTACTTTATTGTAGAGACATTTAAAGACCAAAGTGTATATGAGCAGAACTAACAGCATTGAAAACGTTAAAGAAAGAATCAGATAAGAGATTCTCACGATTAACCGGGATAATATTGTTAGAGTGGGGGATGAATTTTACAACCCCTTAAGTATTTGTCAAAATATACTATGACATCAGTTATAATAGAAACTGTTTTAATCCTAACATTCACATAAGTTTTCACATTATTTTATGTTAAATTTAATTAATTATTTCTAGAAAAATTCCGTTCTCTTGTATTTTAATGAATAAAATATATTATTAAATATTTATAATTATCTCCAAGTTAAAAAAATTCAATGGATAACATTTTGAGAATTAAAAGCGATATTCAAAAACCGATTTTTGTAATGTTTTTAGAACACAAAAGAATTTTAAATGATGTATGACACGACCTCTTTCCTACTTAAAATTATTCAAGCAGTTTCATGATGTAGGTTTTAATAAGGCCACTAAAAATTAAAAATCACAACAAATTAAAGTTAATGTGCTCTAACAACCATACATCAAACTCTAAAGTTTAAATTTCTTACTATTCTCTATATTAAAAGTATTTCAAACTTTATTTTCACAATGTATAGATTACAAATATATGACGTAAATAATGAAAGAGGAATTAAGCAACCAATATTGTTATATTGCCTTCTTTCTGCACCTCACAAATATAGGAGCGTAAAATTGATTGTACAGCTTCCTTTGTGATTGATTTTATATGAAACTTAATCTTCTTTGTACGCATTAGCAAACTTTTCTTTGTCTCATTATTTAAGTAGACTTTAAGAACACGTTTATATACAACTTAGGAGTTATCAAATGACAAAAACAGAAATGAGGCAAACGTCTCAGTTAATTTATAATAATTCCAAATGAACAGTTAAATGTACACAGATTATGAAAACCCTTAAAAATCAAGTTTCCATTTACAAAATTAAACAATAAATTCAAGTTAAAAAGATTCAGATAACTGGAGATAATTCGACTGTCCTGTTTGCCCTATTGTGAGAAAAATGAAAGAATGTTTATTTTGATGGTGATATCTAGCTAATATAAGTAGCAAGTCGTCACTCACTCCAGCGAAGGAAATGTTTGGAGTTTCAGAGTAGCAAGCGGTCACTCACTCCAGCATCGGAAATGTTTGGATTTTCAGTTTAGCTAAACTGTTATGTTTGGAATTTAGAGTAGCAAAATCAGAAATATTAGACGTTTTAGAGAGTAGCAACCGGTCACTCACATCAGCATCGGAATTTTTGAACTAATAGAGTAGTAAACGGTCACTCAACATATTAACAGGATTGAAAAATATGTGATTCTTTCTGAAGTGTTTGAGACGACAATATAACGCATTGCCAAGGATAGGTGTACCTGTTTATGAGAGGAGACGGCTTTGGTGCCGAGCATATAAAAGGATAATTATAGAAGATTACTAGCCGTAATATCGGAGGATACGTCTAGGAGATTACTAGTTGTATGTATATAATTATTGAACCAACTGTCTGCAAACTCCGTAACATAATAATTAACCGATTGAATTTTTAGTTGTTCATATTGTTATGAATTTTAGGATTTCATACAATTTTATCCATGAATTTAACTCGTTAAAATCCAATGTCATAATCCAATCAGCTAAAAGTAAAAGATAATAAGTATAAATGCAGGTAATAGTACTCTACACTCACAATAGACAACACGATGGCTTTGTTTCCTATTGTTTGTACCTTCATTTTTGTTCGAGAGCTTTGTGTATTTAATGGCTCCACCTTTTGTGATATAAAATAATCTCAAATCTTTGTCTTACAATTAAAATAATTAAATTTCTAATATATCATGTTTAAAACCAATATATTTTTGAATATCGAATAATTATTTTATTTTAAAATCATTCTAAAGGGATACACGGCCTATAAGAAAAACTGTAAATGTATTATCAGATCAACAGTATTATCAACAGCAACGTTGTATCAAAACTAGAGAAATTTTTGTCGCAAGTGTGCGGAAAATATCCGCTTTTTAAGGTACCCTGAATGAAAAACTGTATTTTTGGAATAATATCTCTCTTAGTACTTTTCCATATTTTGTAAGTGCATCAGTTGGATTGATTTTGATCAAATTAGGTAAAAAGGTAGCCACAATATAATACTAGTTGCGATTTACATAATATTGCGGATCTGGACGTTTTGTGTAAAAACAAATCTACTAGGAATTTAAAAGTAATTAATTTCATTATTATTTTAGTGAAATGTCATGATTACTTATTCAATTCAACATACGAAATCGAAAGTAAAAGAAAATTATTTGCATTTAGTCAAATGTGATTTACGCTTACGAGTTTATGACGCAAGCAAAGCCTATTTAGACTAATTTAAGTATATAAACATTTTTTAATACACACGCGCATACAACCCCCCCCCCACACACACACTAATTTTTCTGTAATGTCACTAAGGGGAAGACCATTGTATAAGTTATCAAATTAACTAAATATATAGGTTGTAACATGACAACTGTAATTGGAGAGATATGTTAGTTAAGCGGACTTTATATTATAAGAGGAGATTATTAATTTTGAAGCGTACTTATACGTACTAATGTTAAACTTGTTACGTCACCCAGTGGTTGAATCAAACACCCAAAAGGTCACTCTCAGCTATTGTATCGACATGGCCTAGTTAACAACACTAGCCTATTTTTATTAAATCCAAATCAAAAGAAACAAACCACATTGCACACTTTACCTAAATTACGAGCAAATTGCGGTCAAACGCGTTACGAGGAAGGAAGTCACGCCTTGGCTTATTTACGTAACAAATTCATATTTAGGTATATCCAGGTGAAGCTACCATATGGTCACTAGACCCATCTAAATCGAGATTAGGTAACCATTTTGGGAAACAGGGGATATAAGAAAAAACACAAACACTGAAAACACAACTGGTCTGGTCTGTCTTTCTCACCTCGTAGCAAACTCGTTTTCAGACTGGCGGTACCTCTGCCAAAACAGATAATACCGTTGAGCTATTTCTCTCCGTGAAAATAACGGACGGTGATTTTGAAATCGTCACTAGGAAAAAAATATGTATTGAAATAAGTTTGTGAAATAGTTAGTATATAGTTGTACATAGTTTCTTTGTATCAGTACAATACTTCTCGCTCATTGTTTCATTCCAGTCACCAAAGACAGAGCTTAAAAACATACAAAATGTATTGACATAACATTTTAAAACGAGAGAGTTGCACATTTTACAATAAAACCTGGACGCTTTGTACTATTTCTTTTTAAAGTGCTCTTAAACTGTTCTTGACTAAAGTGCTTTTATTTACGATAAACAATTGTTGCTCTGCGTGTTTTCTCTTAAATCTGTACTTGCATTACAAAATATACTTTATTGAAGCGATGTCAGTAAATCTCTCTCAACTGTCTCAACTTGTCGTAGACTTTTTATATATTTCTTACAGGAATATAGAATACAAACACGCCAGTTGCGTGTAAGGGTATCGTGAAAAACTAATTAACGACTGTGTGTTCCAGTATTTTCATTCTTCTTAGCTACGTAAGTAATTAAAACCCTTAATAAAACAATATGATTTGTAATATTGATGGAACTCGGGGCTTACATATTGTGCGTAGGAACTTGGCCAGCCCGAGGAACTGTATATTGCTGGATCTTTACCTTTGTTTATGTTTTATTGGGTTAAATCCCTGTCTATCATCTTTCCTATCTGGTCTCTCTTGACAGACCCTGAAGTATCAGAACACTAAGGATCTTTATTTTATGTTCTTTTCTTTTTGTTTTGTAAACCGTTGATTAGAGAAAGGTATTCACCTTTAATCAAGTAGAAAACAATGTATTATTTATTTTACCCATACAAGTTTTACAAGTTGCAATTTGTAATTCAGTTAGAGTCACTCACGAAAATTGTACAAAAGCATGAACAGTTGGTTTAACAGAATAATTAGATGCTGGTACAAATCGATAACTGACAGTTGGACCCTTATATCTATATGGGAAAATAATGAAATATCTTTATTAGTCAAATATATACATATACATGTTCAGATTACAAACTTTACAAACTTAGAGACTAATAAAGTCTGACCCCGATGTTTATAAAAAAAATATGTTTGGGGTGATACACATGAAACTTAAAATCTATAAGACAAGAGCTAGAAAGAGAGGTGGCGGCTGATCTCTTACATTTGATGATTCGCCGAACTTTGTTAAAATATGTTCATCTCTCAACATGGAAGAAACAACAAAAGACAAAGGCTACTTATTATTTATACAGGACAAACAATTTTTTTAATTTTATTTATTATTTTTTATATATATATAAATGATATTAATTATGCCAAAATAGAAAATATATATCTTAGTTACCATTAAAAAAAAACAACAAAAAAAATCTTACCCTAAAAAATTAAGTATTCTTAAACCTAACAATAAAACAACACAAAAAATATTCCTTGTAAGTCATATCTTATTCTAAACAGTCATAAAACATAGAAATATCATCATGAAACAGAAGGTATGTTTTTAACACTCTTAAGAATTTACTTTTTAAGAATTAACTTTTTAACAATTTTAATTTGATGGGGCAAGTAATTATAAAATTTCGGAGCAAGATAGGTGAAAAACTTTTTATATAAGGTAAGTCTAGGTCTTTAAACATACGCATTCAATCTATTTCTAAGGATTACAGTAGGATTTCGAATATCTTCTCTTTGTTTGTTACTCTTATTATAATAAACTTTTAATGCCTTATAAATATACAAATTCTTTATAGGTAGAATCTCAAGTTTTCTATAAATAAAAAGCGTGTTCTAATTTTGATTTATTATCTATAATACGAATAAATGAGTTTTGTTGAATTGATTTATTACTACTTGTGTGGTTTATTCTCAATTAATTATTCTTCTTTAACACGTTTTTCAAGGAAACTGATAACGTTATTTTTAAAATGCCGTCCGTCCCTCTTCATTGTCACCTATATGTAAGCGCGATAGCGGTCACAAAAATTACATAGGAACTGGCATTTGGTATAAGGGAAAAATTTAGAAAAATCATATAATTTAAAACAATTTCTTTCTAAAGAATATATTATATTATAGATTTTTACTTACCTAGTATTCGAAATATAAGTTAGGGTTAGGTTAGATTATCTAACTTTTAGATATCCCAAACAATTTCGACCTTTGTTTCTCTACTGATCTTCAATTCACAAACCGTCCGTTTGACGTCATTGTCGTCTGTACGTAAGTACGAGAGCAGTCACAAAATTAAATACGAACATGCACGTGGTAAGTGTGCTCAATTGAAATTCAGAAAAAATCTAATCGAAAACGTCAAAATGGCGGCCATTTTGAATGGGTTTTTATATTTATCTCGTTTGTTTATTGAACGTATACTAGATTAAATATAAAATTACAGATTTTAATTCTTCATGCAATGGTACAAATCCCACCTCACTAACAAATAGTGAAGTTCATTTAAAAAAATATAATTTTGAGCTTTTCCCTTCCAGAAAATGTGATATTCGTCACTCCTCCAAGTTTTGACCTGACGTTATTATAAAGCGATTCACCATAACGAGGTTTTTATTTAATTTACTCCAAAAGATTTTCTGAAAAATGTATAATTGGATTGTCTTTTTAAACTGACACATATCAACCCCTCTGTAGATAGAACTGGTTCAATGTGACAGAACTGATTTTAATATTGTAGTAGGCGTGTTTTATTTAGCTCGCTATGGAAAAGTTGTCAGTGTGTTTGACGTTGAAAGTGTTTTTTCATTAAATCCGTATTGAAATTTTCTGTTTGACGTGTCATGGCAAGACTGCGGCAATAAATAAAACAAAAGTCAAAGTTTACAAGAACATTTGTCGCATCAAACACGGTCGATTATGGTAAGCTGTCGGCACAAAACAAAATAGAATTGTCTAGGTTCGTGTTATAGCTTGTATTATAAAATACAGGTTCAGTTAGCTGTTATAATTTATGGTTGAGCAATTCTATTTGAATAGTTTTATTTAAAATTTAACGTGATTCATCTGAATGAAATTAAATATTAAAATTTCAAGTATGGAGGTATATTTTTTATTTATTTTTTAATAGGATGCACACTTTTTATTAAAAATGTTATTTTATATGATTTTTAAATATGGATGTTTTTCACTTAAATTTGTCTTAAAGTAATTAGTTATATTCTGGTGTTAAATTTATTATAGGATTCTTCATGTACTTAATTTTTTTGAACAAAATGAATTGTCAGTAATATTGATAAATTTATTCATTGAATGTTCATAACCTGTTTTTCCGAAATCACTCCCAAAACCACTTAATATAGTTTTTTTCGTACAATTCCCATAATTTTTATGTAAGCAAATTAATTCGCGACCTTTCTTTAGGATAGACTAACTCTTGTTATCAAGTGATAAGCCTAGAACATGTGAAATTTGAAATGAAACAAACATAATATAATAGCTGTGTGATTTGAAGCGACTCCAATAATTCGATTAAAAAATTTAATTTTGTAAACTATTTAAAGTACTGATATGATGATCTCTTTTTCTGTAGCTTGTATTACTTTTACAGTATTTAACTTTGTGGGTTACAATGAATATTCAGTAGAGTTTGTAACATCATTACTCAGTTCCTTTTCCTCATTTTAACGTTGAAAGGAATTTAAGTTGTTCATTATTTCTTTGCTCTGTTATGTTTACATCACAAAGAAATACGTATTATGAGAGAGGTTTAACAATACTAAGAATGAACTACTTGTACTCGGATCTCTCAAATTTATCACTTTATCTATCACAAAAATACAGTTTTAATAATACGTGTTTGGTATATTTGTTTGTGCACCCCTCGCAGGACGTTATCCCTTAGGAGGACTAACACTTTATGGTAAAAGTTGTGAAGGAGACAAATAAATATTTAAAAAATAAGTAGAAGTACGATGACCCAATTCAAAGTTGTGGTTTTCAATGCTTTTAACAAGAGCTTTATAAATGGACTTTCCTTGTAAAACTTATTTCTGCTTAAGGCCTAAGTAGTATAGAGGACGTTACGTGACTGGACAACAAATCGATATCGAGTTTTTTTGGAGATATCCGTTTCCATATCTACGGAGTTCAAAAAGTGTTTTTATTTTTTGTTTTAATGAAGACAGACTGTCTGTAGTATGTGTGTATTATAAATGTATTGATCGATTTCAATTAAATTTGGTATGGAAGACATATTTTAGCCACATCTCGGTATTTCAAACTTTCTTTGATGTTTCAAAAGTGGGTAGTTGCCATAAAAAAAACAAATAAAAAAACACCAAATTACGATTTTCACAAATTGGAATTATTTAAACTATTTTGATTAAATTATTCTCAACTATAGCCTCTAAAACCCCCTAAAAAAGTAATTTGTCGTTTTCTCTCCAAATACTTGGTTCGTAAGTTATGGGAAAAGCAAAAAAAAAAAAAAAATCTTTTATTATATTGTTAATGAATACGTAATTTCTTAAAATAGGCTGTACAAATTAAAATAAATTAACGATCCAAAACTGTATGCAATATTGTAAACAAACGGTATTCCCTTACAAGAATAATTGTCAAAACAAAATTGAATTTTTAACTCCGAGTTTATCAAGTACGGATATACTGTGGGCATGTTTAAGCACAGGTTTATGTACTTATTTGTTTATGTAAATATTTTGGAAATATCCATATAAATACGAGGACAATTTTAGAAAAATAGAGTGGTGGGGTACTTTTAGTCCACTGGTAATGTTTCCATGATGTGTTGTTTTTCTTTGTGCTACATATAAAAGTATTGTATCCGGGACTAACTCAACCTTTCCTGTGGCACTTTGATCTAAACAGCACGCACTCAGTTTGATTACAGTCTAACACAGCCATGTGTTTCACTTATGTCTAACTTCCGAGCCGTCTGGATCAATTTAACTTCCTGTTTATAAAAATTAACCTCGTGTTAAAAATATGTTTAGAAATTTCTTTCCTTTCTTTATCGAGCGAAGATTAGAAGAAGTAAACAATAGAATGCGTCAAGTGACATTGTGCTGCATACTGTTGCATGCGTCACGAAAAATGTTGAATGAAACAGGTGATATTTTGTATCATGGAAGTGATAATTTCCTTGGTTATGTCTAAAATGAAATTTTAAATGTTTTGAACCATTTTTAAAAAATATTAACTTTTTTAGTTGCCTAGAGAGTGAAAATAAGTAAATCATGTTATTATAATAGACCTAATAATTAAAGAAGGCGCTATAATGACCTAGACCTAGAGGAAAACTCTCGAATCGTGTGTATGCACCCATATATAATTATATATATATATATATATATATATATATATATATATATATATATATATATATATATAAGTTAAGGTTATAAATTATTAGGGAATACATGGTAACGCTGAATGGAGAGGATGCAAATTGTAAGTGCAATCCGTTATCAGCAGAGTAGAGAAATCAATGTTTGGAAAAAAAAACCTAAATAGCATAATATTCTAAATGATTAGGATTGTTTTACAAGATCAAATGATTTTGGACATTGTACCTACGTTTTAGGCCGTCATTCTGTTAAAGATTGTGAGCATTCTTTTTAAAAAAATAAGTATACCTATAATAAAAGGTTTAGTGACATTAAAGGACACCAGGTGTAATAAAGGACGTTTTTATATTGTATATTTGTATTACCTTGTAATAAAACGTGGGCCGTATGATCGTGAAAATAATTATTAACAGTTCTTAGTCAAGTGTTGTGGAACTCTCTCTCGCTGAAATTTAAAGAAATGCAGAATTTTATTGTAAACATATCTACAATGTACAGATTGTAAATTAAGGAAAACATATTCCTGATGCAATAAACGAGGTAAAATTTTAAAAAATACACCCACTTGAAAACCAATTTTGGTTACTGCCCTTCATTGTAAAACTAAATTATTATTTTCGTAACTGGATAGAAATCACAATTAATTCTTATAAAGCAAATCTCAGACAGATTTTTATAACAAAAAGCGGAAGTAATTTTCTATCCATCACAGCTACAAGAGACTGTTGTTGGCGGTTTATTTCTTAATTAAAAACTGCCTATTGCAGCTAACGTAGTTTTTCTTTATTGAACACCAGCAAGCTAAATGAGTTTTATGGAAAATAATTATTACATTTTTTTAGATAAAACTGAAGCAATGATCTTATGTAAAACAGAAATCTATATAAAACAATATTTAAAGCTCTAACTAGTATTCAAGAACTTTTACCCTTGTTGTTTAAAGGCTAAAAACATCTCGGTCATCATCGCCTTGTAAAAAAAGAAAGAAAAGAAGCGTCGAATGATATAATAAGTGTCAAGGTCAGGTAAGATCAAAAATTGGTCAAGAGAGAATTATTAGTAAAAATTAAAGAGAAGGAGCTAACACAAAACTACATGCAAATGGTAATCCTGCTTGTTCCTTCGGGACTGCCGAGGCCGTGTTCACAGTGTTTGATAACTAAAATACCATTGAAACGAAATATTATACAGGGAATAAATGTGTTGTGATATATTATTTTTACTTGGAAATAAATATATAAGATAATTTTCTTATAAATTGACCTATTTGTACATTAAATATATTGCAAATATTGCATTAACTTTTATCACACTCATTGACAAAATGAAAATGATACTTTTTTTTATTACACGAGAGAAAGAAACAGATATAACTGTTTTCATTTCTGAGTTTCTCTTTGTGTATTTCTTATGGGTGGTCAGTTGATATAGAATGCTTCCCTCTTCATAATTGTTTTTACAAAATTTAAGAAATAAGAAACTGTTCAAATGAGATTTAAAGAGGCTTTAAAATGTTGTTCCGGTCGATTTCCTCACTCACATTTTAGTAGTTGTAGTGTTTAAAAAATGAAATGAAATCATCACTTTGAAGGTAAATTACACGGGTTCAAGCAATTAAAAAAAACAAACAAAAAAAACAACTTAAATATGAATTAGAGTTTTGTTTTTCGGTGGTCCATATCTGCTATCTCTATTTACAAATATATCCTCTTTTCCGAATCGACAATTGCGTTCTTTGTTTATATTATTACATTTTTTTTTTTTTTTTTTTTTTTTTTAATTTAAGGATATTATGTTTCTTGTAAACCAAATTTTTTAGAAAATATAACTATCCACTGGCTTGCAATCTTAAAATATTTTGAACGTTATTAAACATACGTATGTGTTATAAAAAATAATTGTTGAATTTACAGGATGAATATTTAGTAATTTATTCGCTTTGGTCCTGTTAATTTTCTTCAATAAATACTATTATTTAATTTTGCTGGATAATTAGAGTTTTACAGAAAAATATTGGTCTGACCCTATTTATCGTTATCATTATAAAACAACAACAAACAAACAAACATTAAAAACCAAGTTATATTATTATCCCCAATGTGTCACATACCCCATAGTGATTGAGATCGTGGCAATTTTGAAGGATCTTTGCTGAATTTACACCTTTTTTCATGTAGTCTTGGGCTAGATCCCTCTCTTTCATCTTTCATATCAGGCCTCTCTTGACCAATTCTTGATCTTTTCCGACTCCTAACACTATTACAGTATTCAAGGACTATGTGTTATTATTTTGTGTTCTTTTCTTCCCTTTTTTATTAGGGGATAATGACTGAGAGGTTTTTCACTTTTAAGGAATAAGGAAAAACCAAATTTTGTTGCAATTTCCGCTGAAAAAAGCATTTATTTGAAAACATTTAAATTTATTCACGCATTTTTTTTTATTCTTGGATTTAATAAAAACATACATATCTGCATAAAAAGTGGTGTAGAGTTTCCCTGTCGTCTCCAGGCCGTGTTAACTCTCTCCCACCGTGGATCGTTCTAAATGTAAATTAACGACTGCTGTATATAAGCCAGCTTGTGATATATCGTAAGCACTTTAGGCTTTTTGTTATTTTCCATACACCTGTATTGTTATTTCCTTTATTTATTATTAATTTCATAGAATTTGTTTCAATGGATCTACTGGTTTAATGGAACTGTTGATTCCCTAATTAGACTGTATTAAAATATCTGCGGGTTTATTAGTAGCTTATGGCTACACTTCGATGCTAAGCCTATCTGTTAACACAAATTATTTAGAAATCGCGTTAATGGGATGTCGAGAACTAATAAAAACAAGAGCAAATATTCATTCCAAATCTAAAGCACTGTATGGTTGCTTTAGTATATTGTTATTTATTTTGTCATATTTCTATACGTAGATCTATTATCAATGACTACATAAATACTATAAGACACGACATGGCCATGTTAAATATTCTACGCTTATTCTTGAGTTGACCAATAGCCGCTAGGGTGTGGAGCTGTCGCTCTGCTAGAAGTTGATGTGACTGGCGCTAGGTGGCTCTACGGTCAAACAATGTTTCAGTTGCGCACTGATGCCACATATGGGACCAGAGATGCGAGGGAAGGTCGAGAATCGCTTATCTCAGCGCACGAACTGACAACACTGACTATGCTGTGCCAACAGTTGTACAGTCTCAACCAAGTGGGATGCGTACAGTCAAGCACCTGCTGCTATCGCTTTTTGATAGCTGTGTGTCAAACTTGTGATGAACAGCACAAGCGTAGACTATTTCCCTATCGTAGACTATTTCCCTATCCTATGTAAAGCGTAGACTATTTCCCTATCCTATGTCGTGTCTTATAGTATTTATGTAGTCATTGCTATTATTTACAAGAAAAGTGTTCAGTTACTTCCACATTTTAATTATCCTTTAACCAATTTTTTAAACAAAAATTGGTTAATCAGATCTAAAAAATATTCTAATAGGATTTCTTAAGATATATTTATTTCATTCTTATTAAGTATTTTATAACTTTCGGAATCGTTTACCATATCTGCGCACCGATACCTTCAGGGGCTCCCGGGGACCATAGTTTGATCTCTCTCTCTCTCTCTCTCTCTCTCTCTCTCTCTCTCTCTCTCTCTCTCTCTCTCTCTCTCTCTCTCTCTCTCTCTCTCTTTCTCTCTCTCTCTTTTCTTTTCTTTCGTCCCTGACATTATTAGAGCATTTTATCCCTCAGGGGCTCACTGTAGTGAGTACGAGCCTGGCACTCATGGGACGCCTAGCTAGATCTAGTTTACCTTTTGTATGTAGTTTTAGGTTATATTCCTCTTTCTCACCCATATTATCAGTTCTCTCTTGACCATCTATTTGTTCTCTTCCAACTCCGATGTTCTTAGTATATTCAGAGTTTTTTAAATTATGTTCTTTTGTTTCGTGTTTTACATGGCGATGATGACCGAGAGGGTTTTCGTCTTTGAACAACATAAAAGAAAATACATTTTATAGACCTTTATTTTACAATTAATTCTATTAAAATAATGTTCAATGAATTTCCAAACAAGTTTAAGCAAAATAAATTGAGAAGATTTTGATATGTATTGTTGTTTGTTTATTTAAACAATCTTTTTTTTTAAGGAAATGTTAAACACAATTTTAAATAAATGTAATGCAAACAATTTTATATTTTTTCTTTCAATCCTCCAGAATTAAGTGATGGCGATGGCTTGATGGCCATGGTCTACTCATAAGGTTTAGTTGACAAAATCCGGCTGATTCTTCTTTCACCTCTCTTTTTGAAATATCTCTTCCAATTGATACTCTATAAGAGAATTTGCTTCAGGGAGCTGCTCTCTTATCTATTGTATGGAGATTGAACCGGAAATAGTACTTTGAACTTATCTCTCCTGATCTCGTGCTGCAGTGTAGATCGTTGTACGTCGAGAGATTCCACTGTATATGTATCAATACCTGAATGTTTTAAAGGTTAGAGTTCCCTTAAGGTTCCGCCTTGTTACATTCTTGGTTAAGGACTGCAAGCTCCGCAGGCTTATAGAGATTCAAAGGATACAGGGACTCTGGGACTGGGTGCCAGTCTGATACCGTCTTTACAATCATGTCCGCTGCGTTTTATCCATTGATAGGTCGATATCATTGAAAAGTTATGAGGTTGTGTCTGTGTTTCACCCGTGGTATCGACTTATCTATGCTTTATAAGTTATTATTTGGCTGATCCAGTGATAGCCTGTAAAATATTCACACTTGAGGAGAACGGAAACTGATGGACAGATTAAAAGAAATAGCAATTTATAACAGTATTTAAGCTTACCAAAATACTGAATCCCCACGTAAGCTTTACAGCAAACGTGTATACGAATACTTAATTAAATCAGCTACAGCGACTTTAACATCATTCCAATAGTTAGCAACACTGCCCAGTTATCAACATTTGAGTTGAGTTTCATAAACTTTTTTGTTCCGTTGACCAACGAAATATGGCAAAAATTAAAATATTTTTAGTGCATACGTGTTTTATTTATTATGGTATTGTTCCCAAGAACAAATATTATGATTAAATGAGTTTTTTAGAGTGTTTCTAAATGCACTCTGTCGTAAAACAGCAAAACACATGGATACGTAAATTTCGGTAAGAGGGAAAACATATATTGCGATATTAAAAAATGTATTATATTCGAGTTCAAACTGAACCATTTTCTTAAGGTTATATTTATTAGAATTAAATGAAACACATGGCTGTGTTTATTAGGTTTCAATCTAACAGAGTAGGTGTTGTTTGCAGTAAAGTGCCATACGATGATTGTGTTGTTTTTTGATAAAATACTTTCAATTGGAACAAACAAACATTGAAATTGAAATGATATTAATAAATTTATTTTAGTCGAACTAAAATCAAACAGTTATAATATACCTACTTGTATTTGTGAAACCTATAATTTATTGCCACAGTAAATTTAATTAGGCCTGTTTTATTTTAAAATTTAATCAAAATATTAACAGCACACATTTTGTTTGTAACGTTATCAAGTAATGTTGGATAATTCGTATCACTAAAAATGTATCTTCAGGCATTTCCTTTATCTTAGTGGGTGTGTAAGAGGTCATATCTAAATACAAAATGAACAATTACAATTTAAATCCTTAAACAATCCTTAAAAGCTGACCCTTTTTCTGCAATAAACTGAGCTTTACCAATGACTACATAAATACTATTTGGCTTTACCCAATCGCTGGTGGACTTCAGTTGCAGGTAACCCAATTTGTTGAAAGTGTAAACAATTCGATAATGTTTATGTTTTACTACAATTCATTGCATATATAGAACTATTATAATTTATTTAAATATTTGTGTAATCTTGTGCATATTAGAATTAATTTCTTTAATTCGTAATAGATGAAAACATAACAATAGTATATTTCATCAATAGGACCTAAAGTGAAGCTTTTCAATACAAGTTCAAGTTTAACGGCCGAGGCAGGAAAATGAGCGAGGATCGAAAGCTTCTTTGGAAGCTACTATAATATATTTTTCATTATAGGCCTACTACAAATAATACAAAAAACAATTTCACAAAACACTAAAATGTTATAACCTATTTACCTTCAAATCGATGGTAACAGCTGTTTTAACGGTTATTTACAATCGAGAGTATAGGTTGTTTTTATAGATGCTTTACAATAGTTAATTTGGTTGTTTTTATAGATGGTTTACAATAGTTAATTAATTCCCATAAACGAAGTAACAGTTGATGATCTCGACGTCAGCTGATGTTTTTAGGTCTTAGGACAAAAAATATATCAACTTTAGCATCTCAGTGCATGTATTGAAACAGTTGTTTTAAAAAGTAGTATGACGAAAAATTTAGTCTTCTAAATTCATTTTTATTTCGTTCCAAGTTTTTTAAATTTTTAACGACAGTATGTTTTACAATTTAGATATTAGTGTAGTATGTTATGACTTGGCTAGCATAAAACCGATTGATATTTTGGCAATCAAACAAAAGGAGATATTGACGACTCAGAAGAGATTCCGGTCGAGATCTAAAAATGCGGCCGTAACATGTACGGGATGTTTGGTCAAGTGGTAAAAACGATGGAAGGAAGAGGATACTGGTAGATGGACTTACGATACCAGATGTTAATAAATAAATGGATAGAAAGCACGGCGAGATCAACTACCTCCTGATACTGCGGTAAAAAGACAAAATCCTGTTATCAGGTGAATATGATTTGATAGGAGGTCTATCTGAATTGAAAACGGAATCGCAGTTTTACATCTACCACATTTAACATTATAATCTCCTGATACTGTGTTGTTGTTTACAAATTGTAGGTTTGTTTTTGTTGTTGTTTACAGTTTGCCGGTTTGTTTTTGTTGTTGTTTACAATTAATTTGTCAGTTTGTTTTTGTTGTTGTTTAGATTTTGTTGGTTTGTTATTAATTGTTGTTGTTTACAGTTAGTCGGTTTTGCTTTTGTTGTTGTTTACATTTTGTCTGTTTGTTTTTGTTTTTATTTTGTCGGTTGGTTTTTGTTGTTGTTTACATTTTGACGGTTTGTGTTTGTTGTTGTTTAGATTTGGTTTTTGTTATTGTTGTTGTATACAGTTCGTCGGTTTGCTTTTGTTGTTGTTTACATTTTGTCTGTTTGTTTTTGTTTTCATTTTGACGGTTTGTTTTTGTTGTTTACCTTTGACGGTTGGTTTTTGTTCTTGTTTACTTTTGACGGTTTGTTTTTGTTGTTGTTTACAGTTATTCCTTTTGTTTTTGTTGTTTACAGTGGTCGGTTTGTTTTTGTTGTTGTTTACATTTTGTGAGTTTGTTTTTGTTGTTGTTTACAGTTACTAGTGACATTCACCTCCTTTAACATTATATTCTACTGATACTGTGTTGTTATTTACAGTTAGTCGGTTTGTTTTTGTTGTTGTTTGCTGTTTTTCGGTTTGTTTTTGTTATTGTTTACCATTTGTCAGTTTGTTTATTGTTGTTGTTTTCGTTTAGTCGGTTTGCTTTTGTTTTTGTTTACATTTTGTCAGTTTGTTTTGGTTTTCATTTTGTCGGTTTGTTTTAGATGTTGTTTAAATTTTGACTTTGTTTTTGTTTTCATTTTGTTGGTTTGTTTTTGTTGTTGTTTACATTTTGAAGATTTGTTATTGTTGTTGTTTACATTTCTTCGGTTTGTTTTTGTTGTTGTTTATAGTTATTCCTTTTTTTTGTTTTTGTTTACAGTCGTTGGTTTGTTATTGTTGTTGTTTACATTTTGTATGTTTGTTTTTATAGTATTTTAAGTTACTAGTGACATTCACCTCTTTTAAGATTATATTCTCCTGATACTGCGGTAAAAAGTCAAAATTCTGTTATCAGGTGAATATGATTTGATAGGAGGTCTATCTGAATTATAATCGAATCGCAGAAGACATCTACCACCTTTACCATTATATTCTCCTGATACTGTGTTGTTGTTTACAGTTAGTCGGTTTATTTTTGTTGTTATTAACATTTTGTCAGTTTGTTTTTGTTGTTGTTTAAAGTTAGTCGGTATGTTTTTGTTGTTGTTTACAGTAAGTCGGTTTGCTTTTGTTGTTGTTAACAATTTGTCGGTTTGTTATTGTTGTTGTTTACAGTTAGTCGGTTTGCTTTTGTTGTTGTTTATATTTTGTCAGTTTGTTTTTGTTTTCATTTTGTCGGTTTGTTTTAGATGTTGTTTACATTTTGACGGTTTTTTTTGTTGTTGTTTACAGTTATGCTTTTTGTTTTTTCTCGTTTACAGTCGACGGTTTGTTTTTGTCGTTTTTTATATTTTGTGAGTTTGTTTCTGTTGTTGTTTACAGTTACTAATGACATTCACCTTCTTTAGGATTATATTCTCCTGATATTGCGGTAAAAAGACAAAACCCTGTTATCAGGTGAATATGATTTGATAGGAGGTCTGTCTGAATTGAAAACGGAATCGCAGTTGTCATCTACCACCTTTAACATTATATTCTCCTGGTACTGTGTTGTTGTTTACAAATTGTCGGTTTGTATGTTTTTGTTTTTTACAGTTTGCCGGTGTGTTTTTGTTGTTGTTTACAATTTGTCAGTTTGTTTTTGTTGTTGTTTAGATTTTGTTGGTTTGTTATTGTTGTTGTTTACAGTTGGTCTTTTTGCTCTTGTTGTTGATTTCATTTTGTCGGTTTTTTTTGTTGTTGTTTACATTTTGACGGTTTGTTTTTGTTGTTGTTTACTTTTTGTCAGTTTGTTTTTGTTGTTGTTTACAATTTGTCAGTTTGTTTTTGTTGTTGTTTTGTTATTGTTGTTGTTTAGAGTTAGCCGGTTTGTTTTTGTTGTTGTTTACTTTTTGTCGGTTAGTTTTTGTTGTTGTTTACATTTTGTGAGTTTGTTTCTGTTGTTGTTTACAGTTACTAGTGACATTCACCTCCTTTAAGATTAAATTCTCTTGATACTGTGGTAAAAAGTCAAAATCGTGGTATCAGGTGAATATGATTTGATAGGAGGTCTATGTGAATTGAAAACGGAATCGCAGTTGACATCTACCTCCTTTAACATTATATTCTCCTTATAATGTGTTGTTATTTACAGTTAGTCGGTTTGTTTTTGTTGTTGTTTACAGTTTGTCGGTTTGTTTTTGTTGTTGTTTACAATTTGTTGGTTTGTTAAAGTTGTTGTTTACAGTTAGTCGGTTTGCTTTTGTTGTTGTTTACATTTTGTCAGTTTGTTTTTGTTTTCATTTTGTCGGTTTGTTTTAGATGTTGTTTACATTTTGACGGTTTGTTATTGTTGTTGTTTACATTTTGTTGCTTTGTTTTTTGTTATTTTTTACAGTTATTCCTTTTTTTGTCATTGTTTACAGTGTTCGGTTTGTTATTGTTGTTGTTTACATTTTGTAAGTTTGTTTGTATTGTTGTTTAAAGTTACTAGTGACATTCGCCTCTTTTAAGATTATATTCTCCTGATAACTTAGTGTAACTATTATTTCACATATTGTCCAGAATATTTTCTTTGTTGAGATAATTATTTTTAACTAGAAGAATTTATTTTTATATTAAAAATTAGAATAAACTTTCCTCAATTTAGTTATTTCGTTATTTATCACTCCTATGAAAAACAAACAAAACTACACAATGCTGAGGAATATAAAATATGCAGTACAATTTGTAAACCCAGTAACAATATTGAACTGTATATACTAAACCAGTTTATGCAACATTTGATACTACTAAGTTATTATATTACATTAGAAAATACGAATATGTAAAATCCTAATTAGGTCTTACATTTTGGGAGGAATGTACTCCACGATTCCATTCATTATATGATGTTCACAATATTTTATTTTTTTTACGTTTTTCAAACTAATTCTAAGCAATAGCTCAATAAAAACTTGATTATTCGTCAAGTGATCCATTTGTGGTGTTTGAACACCACCGCGGTTTTATATGTCAAATGGATCCATCTGAGGTGAAAACGTCGCTCGAGAGGTCGTTAAAACATTAAAATAATTGTTAAAACACATCAAATCACAAACACGAATAATATTTCGTAGCCCGTCATTAGTGGTTGCTACCGGTATTCTAACCTCCGGTCCGGTGTTCGAACTTGTCGAAAATGATGATGGATGCATTTGACATCTGAAACTATGGTAGTGTTCAGATACCACAATTGGATCACTTAATTAAAGGACCGACAACAGGTAGTCATATTGATTAAAGTCAGTGATCCGGAAACCTATCCGCAATGAAACTCATTCTGTTCAATAAAGAAATCAAAAGACGTCAGCTGCAATAGGCGGTTTTTAATTACGAAATAAAACGTCAATAACAGTCTCTTGTAGCTGTGATTGATTGAAATTACTTCTGCTTTTTGTTATAACAATCGGTCAGAGGTTTTCAGTATAAGAGTTTTGATTTATTTCAAGTTATAAAAATAATAATTCATTCTGAAATGAAGGATTTTTTAAAAACTTATATATGTCACAATGCTGGTTCTCTCAGTATCCACTTCAAAAACAATTCACATATCATATTTCCGTTTAGAATTGAATTCGTTGTGAAGGTGGCAGATTTTTAAGTGTTTGTGTTTAGTAAACCACACGCGTCTACTTGTAAAACTTTATGGTTAGTCTTATGGCCGATCTTAACATTTTTAAACAATTTGAGATTTGTGGTGTTCTGTTATCTATATCTAACAATAATATACGGTATATCAAATACGTGAAACAAAATAATTTTCTAAACCCCATTTTTTTATGCGATTTTTAAACCATAATCTTAATATATTATGTAAATATATCTGGTTTGTTACATAAAGTGAAACAATTTTTTGTTTTCTTTTATTTGAAAAGAATTAAAATTTATAATGAAAACTTTCTCTAACAGACCCCACTCGTTTCAAAAATATTTACTATAAAGTTGAAAATTCTACAAGAACATGGCGAATCAGACAGACGCATTAGTTTTTTTCTTGTATAGAGGTAAAAAAACTCTCGGGCATCATCGCCTTGTAATAAAAGAGGAAAATAGCATAAAACAAAGACAAAGCCATCGAATACTCCATATGCGCGAGGGTCGAAAAAGAACAAGATTTGGTCAAAAGTGGCTTGATAGAAATAGAAAAAGGGAGATCTAACCAGACTACATATAAAAACGGGTACATCTAGTTAGGTACACTCGGGATTGGCAAACCCGTACTCACTAAAGTGAACCCCTCAGATTGTCACTGCATGTAGAGGGTGGTGAATTTTGAAAATAACTTTAAAATTGTTTCCCCAAATCTACAAGTCTGGAATGAAAGTGGACCCAAAACTGAAAGAAGGTTCACCTTATTTGGTATATCAATGGATCCAAAATAAATGGAATAGGGAGTAAACGGACCTACATACCTTATAAAATACTTAAATAAAACTCTGTCTTCTGTTTTCTAAACAGAAATACTTCTTCTAGAATGGTTCTTAATGTTCTCAGAGGTGCATAGATCAAGGGGTTGTTAGACTGCCAGGCAGCTCTATAGACTCTGATTTTGCATACTGGTATAGAAATGTTTCTAAAGACCTAACTAGCTGGTAAAAAATAACATGTGTAGGGATATGAGGAGATTCTGACAAAAACCAAAAGAGATCGCTTAGTAAGAAAAAGTGCAGAGACCACCTTTGTATGGCCTGAGTAATTCTTCAAACCATATTATCTTAAAGGCTTTAGAACAGGACAAAATCCACATATTGGAGTCAACATCCTGGACTCGAAGTTTTATTAGCTTCTGTAGAAAGAGAGCGAATGAACAAGCACTGGTGAAGCAGGGAAATGTTAAGGTTTATAATGGGCCTCCTCTTTGGAAACTGATCAGCTTAAAGACATAGACAAGAATGTGTTTGATTCCACTAGCAAGAAAACTAGGAATGTGATTGCAGATTAGAGCATGTAAAACAATAGTATTACTTACAGTCATATCCCCCACAGCTGTAAAGGTGTAGAATGTAATATGCTTAGTAAGATTAGTAGCGCAGTCACAAACTATAGGAGGCAGATACTACTCAAACCACACGACTAGCAGTTTAACTGCTGTTATGTAACGTATAAATTTCCGTTTTCATAAATTACAATATTATACAGTACTACTGTATAACAAGAAAAATAGTCGACAAATTGGAACGACTACTAGCCACCTAGGCTCCCTGTGGTCAACAATATATTAGTGTTAAAATAGTAACGTAATTAAATAAAAAAAATTTTACCGTCATTCCGATTTAGGGTAGTTATCAAAATTTTCTATATTATGTTAAATCTACCGTCTAAGAAAGATTTTTCAATGAGGTATTACGTTATAGGGGTTACTATTGCACTATTTTGATTTGCACCCACCGACTCACCTAGTACGCAAAATAGACACAACTATTTATTATTTTTATATAAATGAAGTCTAGATGATTCTAAAAAATTATTCGAAAGTTTTAGTTTTATTTCTAACGCAATAAAATCGGTGTAACCAAAGTAACCTCTTTAAATTACATAACATTTTGTCTAGCAAACCGCTTGGAATTTTATAGTTTGAGTTAGAGGGGGGGTGACCATACTCTGGTCAGAAAACTAATCTGAACGTTTGGAATTAAATCAAATCACTAACCATTAGACTTCCACTGGTAATTAAAATGTTGTTTTTTGTGGAAAGAGCTCGAAATAAGCTTTCCTAACATCATAACTATAAAACATTATAGGCCCATAGCGATACCATATGTAGTTTTAAACTCACAAAAGATGACTATATACTTGTTATATATTCAGCACTTGATTTTTGTAACAGCCGATTGTCAGGTTTACATATAAATCAACATTACCAACATAACAGACAAAATAATTGTAATACTTATAAAAAGAACAAGGCACAGAACAAAATTCTTGTAACAAGTATACATAAACGTGTGCCATCCATCCCCGATTTTTCATAACGTAACAATATATAACCTGTGTCCATGAGAAATTTTTTAATGGTGAAATAATTTTGGAAATATGTTTTGCAGTTCCTTAGATCACCTCTAACATACAAATGTTTTCTATTAAAGTTTCCTTAACCTATGGCGCTACAGTCCTCTTGGCTCCTCTTTACAATAGTAGTCGCCCACTATCTTGCTTTTTTCTTCCAGTACTTGCACTCATTTCCTTTAATGAGATCCGTTACATTGTAGCATTCAGTAGAATAAATCTACATTTTTGTTATCGACAGTCCTCTCGCCGTCCCTCTTATCTTCCCTCTCTATATCTGTCTCTATCTAAGTACAAAGTACAACTACTGGTCGGGCGATCTGATCTAAAACTCGTTCTCAGTCTACCTGTAATTACTCATCATGTACAAGAAACCTTCATAGCTCCGCTAGTTTTTTTTTCTTCGTCACATCAAATATTCATGTTTCAGTTTCATAGATAAAATGTAATATCAGTCTACAATTAAGTGATGTGTTCTTTTGGTGTTCTAATAAATAGTTGAGTAAATTTTTATTTTCACGGCACCAGTTCACGTAAACTGCGACAGGATTTTCCAGGTATTCAAATTCACAGATTTTATCATATCATAAATTTTTGTTAATGTTTTAAAATTTATTCATTAAAATATGTATTTCATGTTTTATTTAATATTCAATGTTTTTCAGAAACTAAATAATTATAAAAATTTTACATTTCTTAAAACGTAGTTTACAAAACCTTAACCAGTCAGATTTTAAGTTTTGAGCATTTATGTGAAATTAGTGCAAACTAGTGTTAAAAATTAAACAATCAGAATATCTTATTGAACATGTCAAATATAAAACTATTAAAGAAATCTCTTCTAGATCAGAATATTCGTTTTACAGATCTTTACAGATTTTTGCAAGTTTCATACAAGCTTTGTTTTAAACAAAACTAAGTATATATAAATAGCTTTATAATCATCTAAGAAGCTTTTAATTATAATCTTAATGAATTTCTGTGATGCAATCAATATTCTTTAATTTTGACAAATAACCAGATATTTTTAAATAAAGAACTTTAATGCTACAACATGTCTGATTTTGCACAGACGCTAAAAAACGTGTTTTTTGCTTTAGCTAATACGCTGGTTGGAGAAACCTACCAAAACTTGTTTCATATTGCATACTCCAGCAAAAGCACATAACATGTTTCTGCCTGTTTACAAAACACGTTTCGTATAATAGATCTACAAACTTTCAAGTGCACAAAAGTGATGTTTTCCTTAAAACTGACTCTACAGAACTTTGTCTAAACTCATATTGTACATGTACCTAATTTGCTTCAGCGAAATGTGTTTCTTAAAGCTGTCATTTAAATGTAGTCTTGTGTAGCTATTTATAAATTATATAAAAAATCATTGGGTGGTGCCTGCATGCAAACTTTTCGGTCCTAACAACCTCCAAGAGGTTATTTTCTAAATTAATAAAAATTGACGTCAATTTATAAAACTTCATTATTCAAAATTTTCATTTCTTTTAATAAACTTCTCATATTATAACAAATTCTTTTATTTAAAATATATATGTATATTGGCCAATTTAGTATTTAAGAAATTTAACAAACAAGTAATATTATGTAACATTTAATCTAATGATGAACCTGTTTACAATTAATATAATTTTTTTTTTTGAATTTAAAACATCAACCTAATTTATAGAATCTTTTCATTGTTAAATTCTGTAACTGTTCTAAAAAAAACTATTATTTAACAAACAAAAAAGGGGGGGAATAAATATCGGAATCTTTTCATCTTTTTTTATATATTCTATTTTTACATTAAGGGCGTATAATCTTTTTTTTGGATTAATTATAATCCTGTTAATTATTAAGCTGTGCTCATTGTCTTTTTTTTTATTGTTAAATTTTGTAACTATATATATATATATAAACTAAAAGGGGGGGGGATAAATTTTCAGAATCTATTCATCAATTTTTTTTTTTTTAATTATTATATGTTACATTAAGGGCGTATAACTTTTGATTAATTATAATCTTGTTAATCATAAGCTGTGTTTATGATGATTTGTCTCAGGATGTCTTTTTGATTTGTAACTGATAAAATCTGAACCGTCGAAGCTTCCTTCTTGTTAATAAATTTGAGCCTTGTTAATTACTAAATTTGTCCTTGTCTTTTTTTTAAATTTTCTAAACATTGTTACCATTTTGGTTCCGCCTTTTCTTAAATTTAAGTCCCCTGGTAACAACATCATAATACATATATATTTTTTTGAGCGCCCTTTTCTCCTCTTTCACTCTACATTTCCAATATATGTATTTCTACCGTTCCTCCCTAAACTTATAAATATGAAGTTGAACTGTGATAGACAAATTTTTTTTAAACTAATAAATACACACACACGATGTGGATAACAAGACTTTGGTGACTTTATCAGATATTAATTACATATTTATATTTAGGTTAATACACCCTTTGACCCGGATACAATATCTTCCTTTGTTACTCAAAGATTTTCGCCTCTGTTTCTTTCTTCGTACATTCATATGTAATTATATATAAATTTTTCACATAATCTCCCTCATGAAAAAAGACAATACCTGTTTAAACTCATAATCAGAAATACACTCAATAAGTTTATTATAGTCTAGAAACAAATTCAGGGGAAATAAATGCTTAGAAGTAAATTATGTTACTTCAGGACTTCCACCTGTCTGTAGGTTATATTTAAATAATGAAAATGTAATAAATATTACAGTAAAGTTGGTTTTGTATAAAATAATAAACGAAGCGAAGTTAAAACGCTTTGTTAAAGGATGCTGATGTAATGCAATATATATTCTCTTCATTTGTCCGGAAGTAATTTATTGGCTTTAACATTATTCTTTGCTTAAGAGAGGAAAAATGATTTCATAAATATTTACAATTGAAAAATATTTTCCCTTTCTATCTTTATTAATAGTTGAAAAAAAAACATTCAATTTTTTTTAAAGGTTGTTTTGTATTACATTTTAATTTTGACATTGTTCTGTGCTGGAATCATTTACATTGATGTACGGAGTGTCCCAAGAAGAGATCGCTATATCTGAATTAATACTCCGAACATATGGAACAGTGTACAAACTTGACACTTTACAGTTATGTTACATAGATATGTAAAAAATGTTTAGTCAGTCAAAACAAAATGTCGGAATAACAAAATAATGGTACGTTTTCACCAAGAAGATTTTATTTCAATGACAATTACAAATGGTTGATTTGTAGATAACCTCTGGAAATGTGTAAATCCTAATAAAGAAAAATAACATTAATAAATTATTAATGATCAAAATTTGACCTACGCTATTGAGTTATGCACTGTTATGCAACAAAAAATCATAAGCGCTTTAAAAAATTTACCGGTGTAACAATAGTAATTCCTCTTCAGTCAGCCTCATTAACTCATCAAGTGTCACTCTAGGGGTGAGAATAAACTTTTTTTTTTTAATTCCCATAAGAATGAGATTGGAAACAGTCAAATTTGGGGGTTTTGGAAGCTAGTTCACAAAGTTGCTGCCACTACTTATCTATCCAACTGTTTGGAAGATCTCGATCTAAAACGGCTTCGGTCACATTAGCAAAAAAAGTCCCTCATCTTCGGCTGAGTAAGATGAGTAACTATGTGATCATTTAATATTGATGCGTATCTGTCTCCAAACATTTTCTGATGGGATATGTTATACGATAAACACCATCATTGGTGACAGCAGCCCAAACAACCATTGATTTCAAGCCCTCATCGTGTAAGATATGTAGGATTTTGTGTGTTTACAATAATTCACAGATGCAGTCGGTAAAATATAACTTCATCTGAGAATACAATTCTTTCATACCACTCGAAATCTTCATCAAACTTTTCAATTAACTTCGATCAAAATTCCACTAATTTCGTTTGTGCCATCTTCTAGCAGGCAGTAACTAAATGTGTTTAATATAAAATTATTCCTTGGCATACTTTTGAACTGAAAACGTTCGTAGCGGATGAAACATTTCTAAGTGAATAAGGTTAGTTTGGAGATTTCATGAAAGTAATACATGCAGTGTCTTCATTTTCCGTGTTAGATAATATATGGTATTTCTTTGAAACTGATACAATTTCTATTAGCATAGTGTTCCACTTATGAAATGATTTACTTGATGGAGGAACCAAATTTGGGTAGTTTTTATAAAAACATGAAAACACCTTCATATTCATTTTCAAAATCTATAACCCAAGAACAACATTTAACTTTTTCTTCAATTGAAACATTTATAGTTTGGAGGTTAAATATCACACATACACTGATTGAACCCAACTATCAAATCGTTTTATTGTTGTGTGTTAACAAAACAACAGCTGATTAAACAGATGGCAATGCTCATTTTAATTGCATTCCATTGAAAGAGGAAGTGGTTTTAACCGTTGTCTATTGTTCTCTTTGTTATTCCGACATTTTGTTTTGATTTACTGTAAAAATATGAAACTTACTGGTACTATTTTACATATCTATGTAACATAACTGTAAAGTGTCAAGTTTGTAGAGTTTTCCATATGTCCGACATATTAATAATTCAAAAATAACAACCTCTTCTTCTAATACCCGGTATTTCAAGATCTCTTTTTCTTTATCAGACAATTTGAGTTGACCATTACTCCAAGATGTAAATCAAACAGATTATAACAAATAGTAGAGTATAAATATATAGCAAGATTCCTAAATACTGCATTTTATAATACAATTATTAAACCAAAAATAAGAGGCCGAACTTCCTAATCTTAAAGTACATGTTTTTTTTTTTTTTTTAATGTTATTTTGTTGATTTAACTGACTTTATGCCAGCTGTTCTAATGACAAGAAACATCATCATAACAGAGCGAAAAAGGTTATTTGAAGGTTGAATGACGATCTGAGAGTTCTCACAGTGGTAAACACATATATTATATTGGTCGTCTATCATGGACCCTTGTTTAAGTAAAAACTGATATCACTGATAATACCTATATTTATAATCATAAAATCATATATGTGTTTTCTTTATTTTCTTGTGTTCCGTTTCCAATATTATTATATTAGCGTACGTTAAGTTCATATTTTATAAGAAATATATCTTTAGATTTTACGCCTAGACAAGTGTTTTAGTACTTTTTACATTATATACTTTTCTTTTCTAACTTTTGTTGTACCATTGTAGTGTAGCCTATTATAGTGTAATAGTAAAATCTCATCCCCACTAATGTTTTCGCTATTTGAAATATAAATTCCAAACTTTCAAAAGCTTAGTTAAGTATAAATACTATTATTATGAAGGTCTTGATGAGTAGATAACAATGAAGAACAGAAAAAGTAATGTCGTTGAAACAATCCAAAATGGCGACTATTCAAATTTTTATAATGATCACTTTTTTATAAGTCGCGAAGCAGTTTTTAAGAAAAAATTGTTTTATTTATTTTCCCTCTTGTAATTAGGCGAAATACTTCCCTGTCAACATCGTTTAAAGAAAAACAGAAGAAAAGAGACGTAAAATAAAGATCCCCCATTCAACCCTCGAACATTGTAATAGCGTGAGAGTTGGAGAATAGTTTTGGTCAAGAGTGCCCTAATAGGAAAGATAAAAAAGAGGAATCCGTGGCTCCTGATTCTCTCCCAAAAAGGTTCTCTTGGCATTGTTGTCGGTCCTCGCTATTATGTCTAAATTTATCTATCACACAAATACAATGTGTGTAAATTGTCTGTAACATAAATTTGGACTTAAAATGTTTTGGATTAGCTGACATAACAAGGAATTAATACGATTTTTCTACATTGGTTTTAATGATTTTCATAGGTTTTGCTCCCGTATTAGTCGCTATTACTCCAGATATTGGTGAGTTATTCATGAAAACCGAAAATGGATGCTGGTTTAATATCAGTGTCAGGAGTCTTTTAATATAAACGCATATAACATGTAATATATATTCCTAAACATAACAAATCAATTAAAGATTGGAAATGATAAATCCAATTCATCACTATTCTAAAAGTTAAAGAAACCAAAGTGTATTGAAGATAATAAGAAGGACTTTTGCAATTTATTTGACAAGCTTTAAACATCACGATGTCAGAAACGTGAGGTCTACATGGCCTGAAGATAGGTAAATTAAATAACCAATAAGAAAAAAAACCACAATGGGAATCAAGTAGGATTTGTCGTCAAATCAAAACTCGAATAATCAAAAGGTTAAATGACAAAATTGATTGAAATTAAGCCTACTTCAAAGAATCAGCAATCAATATCTCAAGGGAATAAACAAGAGTGTTGCGAAAAGTAATAAAATTAATCTTGTAATTCATAAAGTAAAAAGTCAAAGTGTTAATATCATGCGAATCTAAATAAAGGTGCAGTGTGCAGGAGTCTTCAATTCAAACCTATCTCGTGAGTGTAGCTATAGTGTTGTTTTAAATGAATCTTGTGATTGTAAAAACTAATGTCAAGTATATCTTTATATAAAATGCGCTTTCATAGATTTCGAAGTAGTTTATCTTATTAAAATAAGTCATATGTAATTTAAATAAATTCAAGAATTGAATGATCTTAATAATGTTGTTTTTAGAGAGAGTAGTAAAGGAGAATTATTAAAAGGGATTTATAAGAAATACGACATATTAATTCTGAGACTCTCATTCTATAAACACACATTATGTTGTGGATATTAGTTTTTGAGAGATTTTCTAATTAGTTAGGTAACAAATGAAGTTTATGTGCGAGTTAATTAAAATTATGTGGGCTTATAAAATAAATATCTCATTGTTGTATTTATTTAAAATTGAATCAATACAGAAGATAGTTCAAACAATTTCTCTCTGTTTTTATTAACTTTAATTAATAATTAACCTCTCAACCAGAGTGTGTTGATTCTGGGTGCTAGAATTTGGCGGAGCACCCGAATTTTGAAGAAGTAGGTTACATTTTTTTTTTTAATAAATCAATTTGGTGGACGTTAACATAGCTAAGATAAAAATTTGCGAAGCTATGGCAAAGCGTCACAGCGTGAGATTTTAATTGGTCAAATTGGGCTACAAAGATATCTTTCAAATTTCACTGAATTCTGAATCAAGCGAAACAAGTTGAGTCTTATTTAAATTCTGTATTTTTTATTTTTTTATTAATGACATCATAAATAGTTCATTTTCACTTTATGAATATTGTCTATTGCACTGTCATTTTTAGTGACGATCATTTTTGGTTTCTATTTATTTAGTTTTATTTTAACACCAAGAACATTTTTATGTACAACTGAAGAAGACGAAACGCCGTGTTCAACAGATAAAGTGTTTGATTTTAATAAATTAGTTTCTTTTATTAAGGTACACAGTTTATATTGAAATATAGTCTTTACATATTCCCAAATCTTATAAATTATAAAGTTTGTATTTTTGGTTTTTGTTACAGAATCACTTGAACAAAATCAAATGATATAAAATCAATTTGTACAACTCCATCACTGAACGTAATTGAAAAACATTCACTCTATATCATCATTGGAATGGGTTGCTTCCAAAGTAAACTACAAAAATACTTCAAACATAGAAAGGTAAATAAGTTTTGAAATGAAATCGTAATTGAAGTTCTATTAAATGTAGTATATTGTCATACACAATTCTCAATACTTAAAACATCTTAATTTATTATGTGTTTTCTTTTACAGCAGTTAAAATCTGTTACAAATGGATAATATTTGTGCTGGGAATTGAAAGAAATACAGTTTCGAATCCTGGTGTAAAATTCTACATTATTTTCTGACATATATTTAATAAATTTAACTTTTTAACCTTTAAAAACGTTATTGGCTAAAACTAATAGAGCGTTTAGTGATGCATGGGAAAATAAAGGGTACCAAAACATGCAGACACTTTCTTACTCACTTGTCCTTTAAATCATATAAAAAAACAAACCAAAATTAGTCCCCACTAAAAATTTGAAGTTAGTAGTGGTCAATCAAAAATTATAAACTAACCATAAACACAGTTAAAAAAATGAAAGGGCCTAAACTAAACACTCCTCGGAGTAAAATACAAAGTCTACAATTTTTGGTTTTTAACTAATTATTCCTGAACAGTAACAATTTTTAATTTGGTGTTTTACACATGGGTTTGGGTCAATAATCTTCATATAACACTAAGATTTGAACGAAAAATTAATGAAATCGATTATGAGAAATTGCGATATATATATATATCACTCCCGTGGAATATTTTTGGTTTTTTTTTTTTTTTACTGGTAACTCACAAATGGGCATATTTGGAGGAGACCAATAGGTTATGTTTGGTTAACTTGGAGGCAGCGCTTTAGTTAAATTTTTAGAACCTATTTTGAGAATGTAGTAAATTTTTGTTTTTACTTATGAGGTGTTTTTACTCCCAAATTTTGAGTTTAAAAAAACAGTCCACGCTTTTGTGCTGCAAAGTGCTGCACGCATGACACGACAGACGGACATTAAAAAAGTCCTACTGTTGTGGACTCAGGGGACCTGAAAACAGGTATATCCACAAGAAACGTAACATGGATTTTATGATATATAACTTTATACTACGTATATTTGAGAGTAATATAAGTAATAACAAAAACTATACTTTTCTACTTCATTTATATGATATATTATAATTTTTTTAAAGTTGGATACGAATATTACTTTGGTTTAATGAACAAGGATTTGATACAGTTGCACCACCATTAAGTTTTACTGGCCTCATTTACAGTTGGCGTTATAGTTTTCTGTTTAATTATGTAAATGCTTTGTGTTTCAAAAGTAGAAACGCTGTAACAGATGGAAGTTAAATATTATTAGTTATTCATCTCTGAATAAACGAGTGTATGTTTAAACTTGCAACTTCACTAACCACATCTATGAGCAAACAAGAACGGTAACAAATAAAACATAGACTGGAAGTTGTCTTACAAAACGTATTTATATAAATGAAAAATAACTATGAGCCAATCGTAAAACTTGCTTTATTATGCTTAGACGGAACTAAGCAGTTGTAATTATTTAAAAACAACCTGTCTAAATTATTTACGATTTAAACTGAATCATCAGGTTCTTTATTCTGAACTCTAGTGATGAGGGTCTGCTTAATGAGTTTTAACTCTTTGTGATACTTTGAAACCGTGCGGGAAATCGAACTTGGTGTTAGATGTAACCGTGCGATTTTGAACCGTGCGATTAGATGTAACTTAAATGTTATAAATGAACTTCTGAGAAGGTAAATTGTTTTTGGAACATTTCATAGTGTACTGAAAATAATATTTACCGCATCATTCTTGTGGATATTTTCTTAACTCTTTGATTTATTTTTGTATGGACTTTAATGCAGTATATCATTGTGACAAAATAAAGTCAGAAACTTTATAGGCCAGTCGTAGATAGTGCTTTTATGTCTTGTTTATGTCAGGAGAGGTCGGTTTCATTGTCCCTTACTGTACAGATTTACAGCTTGTATGTTACTGATTAGTTTCTAGGAGTCTTACACAGTAAGTTATGTTCCCCGTAATACTAAAACCTAATCGTGTGTTGAATTCCTGACATTGTCCATTGTACTGCACACAATAGAATTGTCTACGACTGACAGCTCTGAATGGGAGCTTTAATAAACAAGTATAACATTTAAGGTTTTAGAAGCTATAGTGGGGTAATATTATAATTAAATGTATTCTGCTTGCAAATTGTAAAATATGTATACAGACTAGTAAAAGATTAATAATTATGAAACTTTATAATCGTAGTGTTAAGTTAAAAAATTTAAAGTTAAAAGAGGTATATTAAAAACCATTTAATAAAAGTAGATCTAGTTTTTATTTTAAGTTGTTGTAATAATAAAAGGAATAATAATAATAATAATAATAATAATAATAATAATAATAATAATAACAACAACAATAATAATAATTATTATATATATATATATATATATATATATATATATATATATATATATATATAATTAGTAGAGGTTACGGAAATACCTGTTTAGAAAGTCTCTCATGGAATGATGTTTGTTGTTTGTACATTGCCCTATCAATTCCCCTCAGAGGCACAATATAATGAGTTACTTTACCGAAGCATCCAAGCTGAATCTACAAGTTTTTCCATGTAGTCTTGGGATAAATCACTCTCTTTCATCTTTATTATCCACAGGGGATATGTACGAACGTGGTGATTGCAAGATATCCTAGTTTGGGTTTAGAACCCTCTTTTTCATCTTTCATATGAAGTTTCTTTTGACCAAATTGTCTTTTCCTTCCGACTCTGGCGCTCTTGGCGTATTCGAGGGGTAGATGTCTTTGTTTTATATTATTTTCTTACATTATTTAAAGGAAAACAACAATTATTTCTTTTTTTTACAACAAAGAAATGCTCTATTAATTAAACTAGTTAATTTATTACTGCTAAATTTGGTATATCGACATATTTTTTCCTTATCTTGAAGCGACGTTTTACTGTTTCGACAACTCAAAATTTTGGGGTTACTAGAGATCGACACATAAATATCATTTAATAAAAACGACTCTAATGATTTTCATCAAATTTTAAAAAATGTAGCCTCTAACGATACAAACAAAATATATTGCTCGTCATTTCAAAATCTGGTTCGAAAAAGATTGATTGTAAAGAAGAAATTAGAACATCTCAAAAACAGTGCAAGGGATGTTGATCAAACTGAGTGACAATAAAAAAAATATTATAACTCAAACCAATGTGTCCAACGAAAGGAAAAGAAAACTATCGTTTGCAATATACTGGAATAAATTGTGCCCGTTAGGTTTTTTAGTTTGTTTTAATGGTTTGTGCAGAAGTTTTCATATTTCACCAAAATCTTATCAATGAGGCAATTACAGATTTTTGAAGTTTTAATATGGCGTCCAGAGTTCATATTTTGTTTTATACAGATGAGTCCGGAATCAGTATTTTGGGAATATTTTGAGGAATACGTGTTTCTTGGGCTATTCGAGAGTTAGCAAATTTTTATAAAGTTGAAATTGTTGTTTTGGTTTTATGATATCTACCTTGTTAATTTTGAGCTTATAATAATATACAAATACTTTAATAGGGGATTGGTTGGGTGAGTTATCGAATTTCCCTTGTTTTGTGTAATGGAGCAAAAATCTCTTTTAATACCTAACGGAACTTTCTAAGTAGCGACTGTGAGACATCGATGTTCCATTAGAGGGATTATTGAAAAATGAAGAACCAAAAGGAAGATTTCACTAAACACTAACAATTTAAGGTAAATCTAGCTTTTTAAATATCAAAACATTTCTATTTTGTTTTTGAATTTCTCGGTCTTTGGTTTTGAGGACGTGAAGGAACAAAATGTCTGACATTAACATTTCAAAAAGGCCTGAATACAGTTGTTTTTCTTCTACAAATAACATTGTAGTGTTGACCTAAAAACACATCATGTATACAGTATAGTTTTAAAGACCCTTCCTACCCATTTTTTCACATTTTATATCAGTTACTTATATTATGCACTACAGAGAAAGTTGTGTATTCAATTATTTTCGAAAATATTTGTTTTGAATGCTCTGGGGGCGAAAAACGTATTTCTTGACTTATGTCTGTTTCGTGTCATCTGTATGATGGGACAGTGCAGTCCAAATGATTGGACAGATTTTTATCAAATTTTGTAATTGGACAAATCTCGATACTTTTTTGTGATATCTCAAACAGTAAGGGTAGCTGTGATAAAGAAGAGAAGAAAAATAACGATTTCCTAAAACGAACTTCCCAAAAACAGAATGCATTGTACGACATCTCAAAAATGTCGGTTCTGAAATTACCTGTAAAAAAATACAAAACTGTCCATGATAACTTTATAAGGGACCTTATTTCTTAAAATCTGTTCTACCGATTTGTAAATTTTTTGGTGTATTTACGACCCAAACCACTGTGAAAATTAACAAGTAAAAGTAAGTAACAAGTAATTTACGTTTAAGACTATGTGACAAAATCAAAATCGACTGTGGTCAATAAAAACTGCATTTCAAAATGTAAACTGTTTAAAAGAGTTTATATATTGAGTCATATAATATATATCATATTAAAGTTTATTTACGAAAAGTTGAAGAAAGGTGAGTTATATAAGGAAACTCGGGGGAAAACTTGGTAATTAAAAAGAAAACTTTTTATTTTCATTCTCACTTAAAAGCAAAATACAGTCATTTTGGACCACGAATATTATTTAATAATTATATAGCTTTGTAGATGGGTGATGTGAGGAAGTTAGTGCAATGTTTTTATAGATGTATACAAGGTGTTTCAAAAATATGGGCACTAAATTTGGGAAGTGATTCAGAGCACCGAAAAAAAACAAAAAACAATTTTTTATAAACATATCTGAAAACCCATCGTTATACGTCCGTGGACTATTTTGTGTTAAGAAAATTGTAAACTTTAGAAGTTAATAATATTTCTAGTTACAACTTATTTTACCAGTATACCAAGAATCAAACTTTATTTTATACATTTTCAAAAGGCGGCTGTTTACATTTTTTGTAAAGTAAAAAATGTTTTTAGAGATAAATTAAAAATTTGATACAATCACCATTTTGACAATTTATAAGATCAAGTTTCTTGGTATACTAGTAAAACGTAGCACAAAAAAAAATGTGTATACCAAATTTTGACTTGAAGTGTTAATAATGTCTAAAGTTATTATTCCAAAAAAAAAATTAATATAATCTACAGACGGACAAAGTTTTCAGACATATTATGTTACCAGGATCGGTTTTTTTTAAATAATTTTGATTCCATAAAAAATTTCCTAAAAGTAGAACACGAATAATTTTTGAAACACCCTGTTTAATATTCTAAGCGATATTTTTCGTTTAAATAGTGTGGAGCAACAGTTGAATGTTTGAGCATTTTCCTGTCTACATTTCAAACTCTCCACACCGTTAGGTCATGCCACCCATTGTTAGAACTGAGTACCTTTTAAGCTTTCTCATTTTAACTGTAAAACTGCCAACTTGATCACTCTTAACTGCTGAGGGTTTTTATAGTGACTTGAAAAGATTTTGTTTTTTCTAAAATCATAAAGCTATAAAAGAATAAGAATATTTTTGAAAGATCGAAATATTCTAACTTTAATATATGTTTACATATGTTTAAAAATCTATTTCGTTGTTTTATCTAAAACGTTTAAAAGAAAGAATAACACATCTTCAGTCAAAAAATATTAATACGTATGTTGCACGCGCCCCGTGTGTGTGAGTGCGTAAAAATTACTACTTTTCAAAATATATCAATTTTTGTTTGTTTATACAATTGTTTTAATTTATAACCGAAGGCTTTCTAAAAATTTAACTTAAGGTTTTATCTTGAAAAGAAACAGTTTAGTGTGACTAAACTTCATTGATATAACACTTGTCAGATGCGCTCTTACACACTGTTGATGACACTATTAGGTAGAAACAAGTTTAAATTATGTCTCTCTTGAGTGCACGCATTATTTTGAAACGGTCCTCAGGGGTTTACTCATAATGAGTAGGCGTGTTGCAATCCCGAGGTACAATAGTTGGATATACACCATTCTTCATATAGTCCCGGGTTAGATCCCTCTCTCTTTAATCTTTCCTAACAGGTGTCTATTAATGAACTCTTGTGACTATAATGCTATTCAAGTATTTGAAGGTTAGAGGTTTCTTTTATTTTTTCACATTGTAAATGTTTAATATGAATAGTAAAAACAAGGTAAATTTAACAAAATCGCAGGGAGGTGGATGCCCAGTCTGTGTTGGTGAAATTTGTCTGTAATTGTTATGTTTTTTGATTCGATTTGTTGTTTTATGGCGATGGTAGCTTCTTGCCTTAAAAAATAAATATTTTGAAAAGTTGTTATAATCAAACTGCCTATTACTAACTTCATACAACTGTGAAATAGACTTTATAAGTCACTGTATTTCATCAAAAAGTTAACTGGGGCACACTTATTGCTTACAGCTATCTCATTATTAGATGGTTGATTATGTATCAAACCTTTACTGTCATCTTTGGAACTGATTCTGGTAATGTTTCTTAACTCTATAACTGACAAACGACGAAATTCATGTTGTTATTTTATGAGTGTTATTTAGCGAAATATCTGTCGCTTGACGTATATACAGCCGAACGGGTGGACCGATTTATATACAAATGTATACATTTTTGTATATAACTCGTTATGTGGTGGTAGTTGCCACTAGAAAATAGCCAAACATCGCTTTAACAATTTTAATAAATTTTCCGTGAGTGTAGCCTTTCATATTGATCGTCATTTTTATAAAAATACCGGTTTAATGTTAAGTTTTCGGTACAAATCAATAAACTGGCATTGGAGACGGTTACAAAATAAATATATTATCAGAAATATTTTAGTGAAATGTGGAGGTTAAATTACAAATAAACAATAAAAAAAATTAAAATTCCAAAAATTTTACTTTGACCGCCATCATTAATCAAATACGATTTACGAAGAAGTTCAGTTGATGACACAAGCAAACCAAGTTTAGGCATTTATTTAAATATGTTTTCAAAGATTTTCACAGTTCTTTTTCACTTTTTGATTGACATCAAGTTTTTATTTTTGTTTTGGGGATGGGTGAGAGACAAAGTTTCTTCAATATTTGTGCACCATTTATTTACAATAATGATAACAAACTCCACAGTTTATATAGTCAAAGCAGTGCAGTTTCCGACTAGAAGTTATTTAGCATGGCATGTTGGGAATGCCGTTATCGTTTACTGAGGGACACAAGTTTCCTTATTAAAACTATGCAAGTAGGGGGAGGGGGAAGCTTTTGAGATGGCCACCAGATGGCACGTAATATCCTTAACTAAAGGAGTACAGTATGTTGTATTATCTTAAATTTATATTAACTAGATGGAAATGACAAGACGTGTATATGTAAAGACTCGCTTCGCTCGTTCACCCCCTCCCCCTGGGTCTCGCCCCAGATCTCCAGTGGGTTTTAACAAACCGGGGAATTTTGAATCGTTGAATCAAAATTGTAAATAAAATACTTAATGATTTCCACACATTATTTAATTTTTTTTTACAGGCTAAAATCAACCATAAGCGTGTAAAATTTGATGAATATACTGCTCTTTAAGTATGTGGAAAGATTAAATAAATTGAAGAAAAGGTACGAAATATAGCTAAAATAAAATAAAAATATATATATCAAAGATATAACCGATGAAGGTACTAAAACGTTATAGAAACAAAATTGTAAATTTCGTTAAATCTTAACTGCAATTATTTTTTGATAGTTCTTACCGTTTAGTCACAATATACCTCAGAAAATGGTTTACATGAGTTTAAATTTGCGTCCGCCATTTCGAATTTTTTTTCAGAGTTACAAATGTTTTAATTTTTTTATAATTTTGCCGTCGGTTACAGGCTAAAAGCGATAACTTTACCAAATTTAAAGTTTCTAGGTCATCTGCAAGCAGTTTAGAATTTGTATTGATGAATGAGTGTATCGAACAAGGGGTTGTATATGTGTTTGATAACCTTAAAATAAGGTAATCAATTTATAGAAGTTGACCATACTTAACAAATGACTACATATACGGAACACTGTGGTATTTATGTTGTTATTAATAGATGCAACTTTTTCCGTTTATTTTAAATACGATTTTTACGAAATTTGAACGATAAAGCGATTTTCTATGCAACTTATGAAAATCGTACATCTTCCTGCTCTCACAAGCGTAGGGATTATTATTATTTTTAAATGTGTAGTCGAAGATTGCTGTAGTTCAAATCGTTGTTACAATTTTGAAACAATACTAACGTTTTGAAAATTTAATTTATAAATAATCATAGATGTATTTAGTTCCTTGCTTTTATTTTCTTTAATATAGTTAATTACCTTAGAGGTTGTCCTCAGTCCGTATATTGGTTATAGCTAAAGCGCTGTTTCGCCGAACACTGTCGGCTTCATCAGGCCCGCACTAACACATAGACACGTAACACAAAACACTAACACATATGAAATCGGAGTATGACTCGTCGTACATAAATAATAAAATTGTTTGTGGCCACATTATATGTCTTACTTGTCCAGCTGCAGGTATGGTACTGGATCTATATACAGCAGTTATCAGTATGATACTGATAATTAAGTTTAGCTGAAATGAAATGTATCATACTGATAACTGCTGTATAGATCCAGTACCATACCTGCAGCTGGACAAGTAAGACATATAATGTGGCCACAAACAATTTTATTATTTATGTACGACGAGTCATACTCCGATTTTATATGTGTTAGTGTTTTGTGTTACGTGTCTATGTGTTAGTGCGGGCCTGATGAAGCCGACAGTGTTCGGCGAAACAGCACTGTAGCTATAACCAATATACGGACTGAGGACAACCTCTAAGGTAATTAACTATATTATATATTAAACAGTCCAAGGCAACACATTATACTTTATTTTCTTTCTTTAAAACTTTTACATAATATGTCCATTAGAGTAACAAAGAAGTGGGAGTGGTGTAACTTATGGAAAACACTTCGACTAAACTCGAACTGTGTAACTTTTGTGATCTACTATCTCCTAAATGTTTGCATATTTTAATAAAAATCATTTTAAAGAAGTCTTTTTAGAGATATCTGTAATAAAAGTAATTGGTTTACATTTAAAATTTGAATACTTTCTGTAGCATCCCTTTTCAGCTCTATATAAAAAGATTACCGACAAGTGGAAATCAATTATTAATTTTTTTCTGTTATTCGTCCAACAAATATCAAACCTTAGCATACATTCTTAAGACCCTATATTATTACCCTGATAAGCTACAAAATAAAAGCTGATTCCAAAAATTCAAATTCACATTCATAAAATGCTGTACTGGCATTACATGCATATTTCTTAAATCTTCATTAATTCTGAAGGAACCGCTGAGTGTTAGTTTTTCTGACAGTTGTTATATCACTTAGTCAGCTTTCTGAAGCTGAGTATCAGTAAGATTAAGACATATCCGATTTCAAGATTATTTGCAAAGGATGAACAAGGTTTTTCTCGTTATTTTTTTAATCACCACTTAAGTTTCTCCTGCGTGAAAGTAAAAAAAAAAAAAACTACTTTGCCATTAAAAGCATTTCTCTGTATAAATTAAATTGTCAGTGTTTACTGAAGTCCGCAGTGTTTTTGTTTACATTTCTCAATAAATCCATCTAATGGAGTATCGATGTTAAACGTTTGTATTTATAGAGTTTCGTCAGATATTTTGAATCGTCATTAAAAATATTTCTCATTCATTACACAAAACACGGAGGAGCTTGTTAACCAACTCAACCACTCATCTCTGTTACAATGTTTTATTATTCACTGCCTATTTACAATATTTTAATCTTACTGCGTTGGATATTTAACAATATAAAATAAATGTTATGGACAGAAAGAGTGGAGACTTAATTTTTTAATATAATCATTGCCTAAACTTTCCCATACAACCAGACACAACAAGGAATGTATCACTCTGAGTTAAAATTTAAGAGGGAAAAGCTTCACAAACAAAACTCTAATTTTCTTAAAATTTGTAAAAATTATTTAAAACGATTTTGATAAATTGTAGTCTCAAAAAATAAAACGGATATTTTGCCATTTTACCAAAATATCGATTCGCTAAAAACGAAAAATTAACCTTAACGGTTTTTGTAAAATTTCAACCATTTCAAATTTAGCTCAATATATTTTGATTAAAATTTGGCGAAACGTAAAAATTTACCACAAAAAATAATGTGTAAAAGAGTAAAAGGAAATGTTTCTGAGTAAATAAAAAATAAGAAAACAAAAAAAAAAAGACGTTTTGAACCCAAAATCGTTAAAATAAAAATGATCTTTTAATGAATTAAAAACCATGCTTAAATGAACAAATAATCCTAACCTGACCTACCTTTTCTTTATTAGACCTATTGTTTAGAATTACAGGATCCCACAATTTATTGTAATTTCTTTGTCTTCTTCTGATCGAACAAAAAATCAAATTCTTTTTTATTAACCCTTTTTTTCTTTTCCGATATCCTCACCCCAAAGAATATTTTGTTACTCAAGTAATTATTTTGTTTAATTAATATTGTTATATGTATACATAACTTACCTAACCTAACCTTGTGGTGATTCCGGGAATTCCAAACCAAATATCTATTTCTGGAATAGGTTAGGTTAAGCCAGGTTATGTTATATTTTCAGACTCCGGAAATTATTCAGTTTTTAAAATACCAATATGAGTTTCTGCAAGTCATAGAGGCTGAATATTTTATTATGACCTTCCCATGATTTGCCACACGTACGATCAATATCAGACGAAAACTGAAAAGGCGCTACGCGTCTTATCTCAACTCGAGAGATAACATGTCTCCATGATGGATAAGATAATAAGAAAAGTTGTCAGTATTATATTATTTGGTCTGTGATAACAGCATTTAGTTTTCTATATTGTTTCCTTCCCAACAAAATTTAATTTATGAAGATATTCGTTTGGGTGTAGAATAACAGAAAAGAACAAACTCAACTCTACAACATATAATAATAAAATTATCAAATAAATTTTTTTTTAAATGAAAAGACGAAAATAAAAAATATTTCTTATTTAAAAATTAAATTTTGCTGAGGAGTATCAATTTTGTTTTTTTTTATTTTCACACCTCTCTTTATTGTTATCATTCATAAATATGTAATGACTCCTTTATTTAAATAATAATCTGATGATGGCTAATGGCGAAATATTTGTTGTTTAAATAGTTAAATTTTTGTAAAACAGAAATATGTTTACAGTTTATATATAGTTCAAGGCACATGTTAACAGAAATATGTTTAAAGTTATTTTTACTAAAACAAAATCTGTCTTACAAGTTATAAGGAATAATTTTAGAAACAAGTTTTACCACAAAACAAGTCCCACAAGGAAATAAATAATACTTACATTTAAGCGAAGTGCTGTAGCGGTAATTTATCTGAATAATTTGTTTTTAAACTTCGGTTTTACAAGAAACGCACCTTCCTTTTCCCCATGAATTATTAGTCAAGATGTTTCATATATCTGGGGCTTTTCAACTCATTTTTTACCATTAATATATATGTTTTATTGTTAATGGTTGTTTTTATGCCATTGCTTGAACTCCACAACAAGAGAAGGAAAATAATCAATACCGTACGTTTTTCTGATATCGGTTCTACTGATTTTGTTCAGAATTTGGTTAAATATGATCCAACTAGCGTGCAATTACGGTTTGTAAGAAATTAAAAAACGAAAATGAACCTTGACTCCCGTAATTAAAAATTAGATTTCATTTTACGTTTAGGATGAGTTTATGGTGCAAGCGATGTTTGTTCAAAATAGAAATAAATAAAATTAAATGTTTTTAATTAGAAGTGACAGATATGTTGTTAATTATTTTGGATATATTTTTGTTTAGTAAACCCCGAGTTGGTTACCGTTGTTGGTTAATAGGTAGTTAATTCGTTAATCTAACTGTAACCACATTGCTTGCCGCATTTCCTCATTGATGTTTGTGAAGGAAATATATATTGTTAAACTTAGTTCTTGAAGATTGGAAACTTAAGACTTGTAAACTTGGACTATGACAAAACCACAGAGTAAAAAATCACAAAGTGTGAAGTCCAGGGACAGTGGCGCCAGGCCCAATCCACTGACCAGGAAAATTGTTATAGAGTAACTCTCTTTCAAATAAGCTCCAGTGTGAAGGGGCACCATCTTGTAAAAATCCATCAGGCTGGAGGTCTTGTAACTTTAGTTATGCAAAATAAATGTTACCATTTATAGTTTTTCATGAAAGAAAAACAGACCAGTAAGTCTGTCATTAAAAAAGCGCACCAGACTTTGGAGTTATTTCTAAGTGTCTTACCGGAGACGATATGGCCTTTCTGTGCCCCTTATTTGCACGTTGATTATTGACTTTTGCAGAAATACTGTATGGAACGTGGGTTCATCAGAAAACACTAGAAGTTTTTATCAATAGAAAACGATAATGTACAGTAACTCCAAAGTGTTTACAATTAGGTTTGTAAACTGAAGCAATTTGTTGTAGAATTTGCAAATTCTACAATTCCATATGGAAGTTTTTCTTAAGAATTCCTGGAACACTATATTTTGACAAATTTCACTCATGTACTGCAGTGCGAATTTTTGAGGACTGCGAAGAAATAATTGTTGCACTTATTCAACAGCTTTATTGAGCAGTTCAGGTCTACCATTACCTTTTGAGTTTTCTATGCTTCCAGTAGTCATAAACGTATCGACTATTCCTTAATGAAGGATGTCGATTATATTGATTTGTAAATCTCCTTTGCAATACGATATCAGATTTGGTTTGTATAAACCGTTCAACAGAGAGCGTTCTCTTGTTCGTTCTTAGCATCTGACTTATTGAAAGTTATGTTCTGAAGTTCTAAGTATTGAGCAACAACAATGGATCAGCTGATTTATTCAAATAAGCTCAAAAGAAATTTTGATTGCTATTATCACATGGTTATCATTAATATGATCTAAATGTGCCTATATTGAGTACATAAGGTTGAAAAGTTGTTCAATGTTTTTGGGACACGTTGAATACCTTTTAAATTGAATATTTTATTGGAGAGTTGATAAGCAGGACTTCTACACGCTATATCTCCCTATTTTGGAAATACGTAGTATTAAAGGAATGTACACTTTTACCTACCTCAGTATACAAATTATAGAGCGAGTTTGGTAAACGCAAACTATTGTATACCCTTTTTTAACTGATTTTCACGTTATATGATCTCAGGTAAGAGAAATAGTTATCTTCGACATGCCGTCCATCCGTCGTCGTTGTCGTAATGACGTAGTTGTTGTCATTGGCGTCGTTACTGACGTAATTGTTGTCTGTACGAAGCACGATAACGGCCACAAAAATTAAGTTAGGAACACAAAAGTATGTATAGATGACTACAATAGGGTCATGACGAAATCTATTGAAATTTAGAAAAATCGAATTGGAAATGAAAAAAATAGCGACCGGTTTAAATAGTTTTCTGTTCGATCTCGTTTGTCAATGAACTTAATACTAATTTCGAACTCCGATCTCTCAATATAATGTGATATTCGTCATGAACCTTCTCCACAATGTACTGCTTCAAAACCAGCTAAAGCCGAGACACTGATACGAGAGACGTGAGTGGGCGTATTTTAATATATACTCATGTACAAAACCCGTTAGTGCATATCAGACGTAAGGGATGCGGTGATATTCAGAATTACGAGTGTCAGAAAAGCTATGTAAGAACTACCAAACAAACTTAATACCCTACCGGTTAAAACTCCTTGATCTACCAATACAATTTAACGTTTCTTGCACGGCTCTAAAAACTTATCTTTGTTATTATATTTAGTGAATCTGCCTGTATTATATTGTATGATGAGGCTGGGCCAGTACCAGGATTCAGTTTGCTTTTATCACTTATACATTTTGAGGATATTGCTTCTAGTATTATTTTACAGAAAGGTCAATGAGAAAGTTAGTACAATGCTTTTGCTCCGTTTTATTGTTCGTTTTATATTAATATACTTTAATAATAACTTCAGTAATAGCTACACTTTGTGCAAGTTATAAATGCAATAATTTATTAATTATCCTATGAAAGGGTTTCATTACAAACAATGCTTTATTTATGAAGATAAATCTGCAACCAAGTTAATAATACATTATGAGTTTAATTCTCTGCTTTTGTTATGAAATGGGTGTTATTTTCCCAGGATAAAAATAAGCAGACACGTTTAAAGACTTTAATTAAATACAATAATAGCACAATTTGTAGTCTAATATATTATGAATTAACTTCATTGTTCCCTGTTAAACATTTCCTCTTAAATCTGGAGATTTTCCAAACAGATTTTTGTGAATAAATGTCAAATTGTGAGTCTAGTGTGTTGTATAATCTAAAATAATAAAGTTTTACAGATTCATAATTATACATTGATTTTAAGGGCTGAATCCACAGAATTAGTTGACACTGACCTTGTTGTTCCTATAAATTCATTTATAAATCTACTTCTTACTACAAATTGCCCTTAAAAATAACCTCTCAGTCACTAACACCTTTTAATAAAAAATAAAATAAAATAATCATAAAATTAAGTCAGCTACTTTTCGAATACCGTACTCTAATAGGGTTAAAATGGGAAGAAAACAAGAGTTGGTTAAGAGAGAATAGATAGGAAAGATGAAAGATCTATACCCAAGACTATGCTACCTGGAGATTAACACAACTGAACTAACTATAAGTGAACTATCCTAAAGGATAGTGCCGTGAGGGTGGTCATTGTTCTTATAACAATTTACTGATAAATTCATAGGAGCTAAAATACTGCAATGTTTACATTGCGACAGTTTCAATGTTTGATATTTTTACGAAATTTTCTCGAGTTTTACAGAATTTACAAGCAAAATATCGTTCGGTTGATTTGAATTTCATATCTGCGATATGCAGACCCTGACAAGATTGAGTGACTGCATAATGTGATGGCTGTGTGTCATGTACACGACGCCGCTTCGTGTATTTTACATAAAAGTTTTATGAATTACACTATCGATTTAAGAATCCTTTTGAATGTCATTGTTTCATTGATAGACTTAACGAATCATTTAAATGACTAATTGCTTTCTTATCTTACTGAGTCAATTAGTTGTCTCAATAATTACTTACTTATTTTTTATTGATAGCCTTAATGAATCATTTAAATACCTACTAATTGCTTACTTATTATCTAACTGAGTCAATTAGTTGTCTCAATAATTACTTACTTATTTTTTATTGACAGCCTTAATGAATCATTTAAATACCTAACTAATTGCTTACTTATCATCTAACTGAGTCAATTAGTTGTCTCAATAATTACTTACTTATTTTGTATTGATAGCCTTAATGAATCATTTTAATACCTAACTAATTGCTTACTTATTATCTAACTGAGTCAATTAGTTGTCTCAATAATTACTTACTTATTTTTTATTGACAGCCTTAATGAATCATTTAAATACTAACTAATTGCTTACTTATTATCTAACTGAGTCAATTAGTTGTCTCAATAATTACTTACTTCTTGTTTCATTGATAGACTTAATGAATCACTTAAATGGTTAACTAATTCCTTACTTATTATCTTACTGGTTGATTTACTGAGTCAACTACATCTCTCAATAATTACTTTCTTATTGTCACACTACTTAATTTACTGAGCTACTTTACTTGTCTCAATAATAAACTTGGTGATTATCTCACTGATCGATTTACTCACAGTCTTAATAATCGTTTCATTGATAGACACACTGATTATTTAACTACAGTCTCACTGATATACTCGCTAAATAGGGTACTTAGTAGTTCTTTTACTTATTAAATTACTTATTACTAGCTGGTTGCTTTGTTACTGATCGTCTCATTTATCATTTCTTCGAATGATTTACTTATTATAGTAATGATCAACTAACTGATTGACTTGCTATACTTGGCGATTGACTTATTGCTCGTCTAATTTATTGTCATACTGATTGATTTACTGATAAATTAGAGTAGCTCATTAACTGTCTTCTTTAACCTAACCTAATATACATGACTGATTAACGTATCTGATTCACTTATTCTTGACTCTTTGTCTTATACTGATAGTCTTACTGCATTATGTACTGATTGATTCACTATCATATTGTTTAATCAATAATTTACTACAATTTAATAAATGCCTCATTAATTAATTGACTCTCTGAATGACTTATTGACTCTTAATCTTATTAACTCAACAGCGAACTCACCGACGAATTATGTTTTCAGAGGTTAAGATAAAATATTTCATTGTTAAAAAGTTCTAGCAGGACATTATTGACGTAGCTCCTAGAGCAGGGCGTGATCCAGACAAATGGCTGTAAGCTGGGATTTGGCAAGGACAAACTGTTTTATTGTTTGTTTAAACCACACCTGTTGTCAGTATGGTTGCCCTTGCTTTTCAAGATACTAGTTTGAAGATTTTTCTGATTGTAAAATCCGTTACAGCCAATCACTAACAAACTGTTTTGAGAACTCAAAATACAATACATTTCATTAAGTTGTGTGTGTGTGTGTGTGTGTGTGTGTGTGCTTCTAAGAGCTCCTGGTTTTGTAAAAAGCAATTATGATAGTGTCTCAAAATTCGTAAAGAAGAACTACATAACTTTGAACGATGTAGTAATTTGTTAGCCACGAAAATACGGATAGAGAATCTGGTACTCTATTTACTTTATTTTGAAATACAAGTTTTTCCAAAATCCGGGGGGGGGTCGGAATTCGATTCTCGAAATTTTCCTAAAAAAATATAGATCCCGCCTTTGTAAAATTAATATTTTCACGAAAAGGTTTTAATTATATTTTAATGATTCAAATTGTCGTGCCAAAAGATCTCCAATTTAGGGCTTTACGTTTTTTCTACTTTGAGGTAATTGTCATATAAGAAAATAATAATTCGTAAAGAATTATCATTCAAAGAATTTAAACATTATATGTCATTACTACATTTTAGGAAGTTTAGAGGTAATTAAGGTTATCATTTCAATTTTTAATTTTCAAGGTAGATTAATTTGTATGCATATTTATTTTTACAATCCTAATTTAAAATACTTTTCTCTCTCTTACCGTTTTGAATTGGTCCAAATTATACAATTTTAGTAGTTTTATTGTTACACACTATTAACAAGGTTCGTATAACTAGTTTCTTGTTTTTTTATTATTTTACTAAAATATAAAACAATATTTGTAACATTTTATGGTTTCAGGTAACTGGAATTTCTTAATTAAAAATGCCCTAATGTTTTTGATAAATATAAATCTGTATCTACAGCCTTGAAGTAAGTTAGGTTTTCTTCTTCTAATTTCTTAACAGACTATATTTATGTTACGTAGGTTGGGTCAAAGAATTAGTTATTAAAATAAATAGAGCGGAAAACGGAAATTAGATTTTGCTTTGAGATAACTGCAGGACATTTCAAACTAAGCTGTCTTTGGGGTTAAGACAATAATGATACTTTGAAGTTGAGTTAATTACATTTCTAAGGAGAAAGTTCCTTCCTGTTTGTATTTCCCTAGGGATAATTTATACGGCAACAACTCGAGTCGTTAAGTGACGTGAATGAAACGTATTTATATTCACTGGCATTTATGCAAATATTGTTCCAAAATTTTATTTATTTTTTCTAAATAGTGAGACACATATTTACCAGTGAAACATGCTATGTCGTTAAATATTACAGTGTGAGAGTTATTTCTAAATTTATATATTTTTGATGGGAACGATTTCAATGAGATTTAAGTGGAATGTGAAGATTTATACCAACTTGAGTAACCGAAAGTGAAGAAAAATTATTTTTTCCGTAACTTATTATTCCTGAAAGAACCCTGACTTCAAGTTTGGTTTTCCAAATAACACTAGTTTGGAATCTAGCTCTGCACATTTAATCAAAGTTTAATCAAAATCACTTTAGGATAATTTGAGGTACCTGAATGTTTATGACAGCATACGTTTTTAATTTTCCCACATTTTAACCTATAATTCTGAAACCAGTATTTTCAGAAGGTTTTGTATTTATTTTAGGAAAACCCATTTGACCAAGTTTAGACCATTTTTATAAAATTGGAGTTTTGACCTTACGTCAGCTTTTCTCTTTAAATTTGAGATTGATTAGTATGTAAGTGTACACGTAAAGAACAAATCGTGTGGTTTCGGCGGGGATTTAGGCTGAATAAGGTCAATATTAAGTTTATTTTCAGGATGGAGACAACAGGCATTTTCTAACCACTAGCCTATGCTGTGAATAGATTACACCAAAAGGTCTGGGCGAAAATTAACCAACTGTATTTGTGATTGATCGGGAAAACCTGGCACACACGCAACCCCAAACTAATCAAAAGCGAAAACTGAGGCCAAATCACTAGAACCGTATTCTAGGAGCCGAATACACGAATAAAACTTATCCGGTCATTCCAAAATCGATGTTCACGTCGTTATCATGTTTGGGACGAATCTTCGGGTACCTGAACACCTAGTTAGACAGTCAAATAATTAATTCTACTCTGTTTACTACATATTCCTTACTGCTGCCCACTCGCTGAGATATATCTGCACACTGTTGATTTCTTGAAACGTCAAATTGGATTTCATCTCTTAATGATCGACATACGTCCAAAACTGATACTGAAAATCAGGGGTTCTTTTAATTGAGTTTTCAATTGATCCATTCCGATTGAACCTCATCCCGAGTAGCATGAATTACAAATGTGTACAAAATTCATACACCATTTATTTTCATGTATTTGGTAGAACGTATTTTTTTTTTTGTCTTTTACAAAATTATATTGCAATATATATAATTTAACCAATCTCTTCTTTATGTTTTATATTGTGCGTTATTTGAATACATTTTTATTATTTATGCAGTTTATTTTATTTTATTCTTGGTAAAGACACTTTAAAAAAAAATCTGCAAAAGTTATAAATCAATTGTGTAGCATTCAATTTTCCATCCATTTCAGATATTCGTTTATTTTCAAACTAAATTGCAGCATTTACATAATTATCGTTTATATTTTAACATATGAAAAAACTTGGAATAGTTTTGACACACGCTACCTGTGTAGCAAAAGTTTCTCGTTGTATCCATAGTAACACTTCACCACGTGGCAGTCAAAGTTTACCTTATTTAACTGCTGAATAAGCTTTAGATTCTCCTCTCTCTCATTCTCTGGGAGTTAAGTGGAAATGGGGTTCCAACTTCGCCCTAAAATAGGTCATTGATCCTTTCTCTCTCTCTCTCTCTCTCTCTCTCTCTCTCTCTCTCTCTCTCTCTCTCTCTCTCTCTCTCTCTCTCTCTCTCTCTCTCTCTCTCTCTCTCTCTCTCTCTCTCTCTCTCTCTCTCTCTCTCTCTCTCTCTCTCTCTCTCTCTCTCTCTCTCTCTCTCTCTCTCTCTCTCTCTCTCTCTCTCTCTCTCTCTCTCTCTCTCTCTCTCTCTCTCTCTCTCTCTCTCTCTCTCTCTCTCTCTCTCTCTCTCTCTCTCTCTCTCTCTCTCTCTCTCTCTCTCTCTCTCTCTCTCTCTCTCTCTCTCTCTCTCTCTCATTCAATCCGCAGAAACACCCTCCACTTGCTTTTGTTTTTAGTTTTCCCTTATAATTCATCATATTAATTAACATTATGACCTTTCATTGATTGTGTGAAATGAAGTCCTATTTTACCGCAACCATTTGCAATGTAGTCTGTGTGCTACACAGTTACAGATAAACTCCGTTTACTAGTTGTTACGAAATTTAGGAATTTTTTTTTTTAACTGGATCGAATAAAAATTTTTAAAGTTCTATTGTCCATTTTATGTATAGATGTTAATAATCTGAGTAGTCCGAAATATAATGATTTGTATAGGGTTTTAACGAGCAGTCCTACAAAAAACTTAAAATGAAAAAATGAAATACGAAAAAGTTTTCACTTAATCAATAAATCAAATACTTTCTTTCTTACTACTTTTTGTATGTTTTCATTTTTATATTTCATCACTAGGACCAAAAATGAAGCTTTTCAATACAAGCTGAAGGTTTACTATAAACCAAAATGAGCGAGGATCGACAAGCTTCTTTTGGTTCAAGTTTTTTTTGTCTTAATATAGATTTGATTTATTATTACATAATACAAATACAAATAATAAACAAAACAAAATCAAAATCTTGACCAATCCCAATAGGATCAACCAAAGACTCTATTACATCACTTTTGTAGGGCTACCACTAGTATTTGGTCCCTTCACCATTAATCACCAGATCACTATTACATAAAATCATGAGGTTTAGTTCTCTTGAGGCGGCGAATCTCATCATTAACGTTGTCAGTCATTGCCTTCATGTCCCGATGAACGTGAACTAGGAGACGTTGTTTAAGCCTCAGAGCCACCTTCCTTACTTATTCTTTTACGAAATTTACTTACAAATCTCTGTGTAAATCACTGTTCCGGATGTACCACGAAGCTTTAACTATTCCACGAAGGTCTTTATTTTGAAAGTTCTGGATGTTCTTCATATTTGTTTCCTTCGTACAGCCCCACATTTGGATGCCATAGGTCCATACAGGCTTCAGCACCTGCTTGTAAGTTAAAAGCTTGTTATGAATGGACAACTCTCAGTTTCATCCAAGCAACCAGTAAAGTTGCCTGTATTTGGTATTTAGTTCTTCCTTCATTTTCTTCACATGCTCCTTCCACTTTAGCTTAGTATCAAGGGTCATGCCAAGATACTTGGCTGTATTTACATGGGACAATATTTTGGCGTTTATTATCAAGATTATTGGTACTAACCTTTTATTATTGAAATAATTATAAGTTGATTTTCCTTCATTTATTTTAATGCGCCAACGTTTAGTCCATTCATTTACTCGGTCCACAGCTCTCTGCAGTTTACTGGTCGCAACGTCAGCATCCTTTCCAACAGCTAAGATAGCGGTATCGTCGGCAAAGGTTGCAATGGACTATATTATTCGTTATACTACAAATAATATAAGAAAACAATTTCACAAAAACTAAAATGTTACAACCTATTTAACTTCAAATCCATTGAAACAGCTGTTTTAACGGTTATTTACAATCGATAGTATCGGTTGTTTTTATAAATGCTTTACAATCGTTAATTAATTCGCATAAACGAAGTAACAGTTGATGACCTCGACCTCAGCTGATGTTTTTAGGCCCTAGGACTAAAAATAACAACTTTAGCATCTCAATGCATGTATTGAAAACAGCTGTTTTTGAAGCAGTATGACGAAAAAAACCTTTTCGTTCCTATAGGATTACACAAATCTCAAATAAATAATTATTTACCTACCAGCTACATAGTTTTGTTGCCCAAGATAACCTAATAATAACCCGCTATAATGAGTAGGGGTTGGCAATCCCTAGCTAGATCTACACCCCTTTTTTCACATAGTCTTGAAACAGATCCCTCTATTTCATATTTAGTCCACCAAAAATATAAACAGTAGTCAGATCGTTTATGTTTTCCACAAATTGGGTCACTAACAATAACGCTCACTAGTGGGGAAACGTCCATCTTCAGACAAGGCAGTCGGAATTCCAGACTTGGTACACATCAATGGTTATAACATAACATTTACTTTCAAGTAATTCCAAAATTTGAAAACATATCAACAGATAAGGAAGCAAGTTTCCTATTCATGTGGATGATTCTGGGCATCAAATTGTGTACAACGTCAACAAAATTCTATAAGCTGTGATTTTTTTTTGTTTATACGTAATTGTTAATAGTAAATAATTTACTAGTGCGAAAATTAATGCAGTTACCAGAGGACTAGTAGACCCGTCAAGAAATTACCTTAGCCGACCAGTCTTAGGGGTAACAGCAAACAGAAATAGTAAAGACACTGCGAAAATAGCATCTATCACTGGTCTGTCGTTGCAGACTGAAGGTGACTTTTTGGTCATGTGTTGAGTACTGTTCTAAATAAGGAGGGGGAACACGCCAGCGGTTGGCAGCGGAAACGTTCGGTTTAATGTGGGAGTTTCGGCAATACACCACAATATGTAGCCTACTTCATTTGTAACGTTTCTGTCCACTATGATCTCCATTTTTTTCTACAACACCAAATTTAAAGTGGTTTTAATCCCCTTTCATGTTATGATCTTATAGCTCATGTTTCTCATTTTAATATTTATGTTTGTCAACTTATGCAATGTTAAAGATTTTCTAAAATTGTTTGTTATTAGCAACACAACTACACATATTTATAAACTATTTGTTTTATTTATTGTATAAAATGAAGAACTAAACAATATAAATATAAATTTCACATAATTATAATTGAAACTAACAAACCATCGTTTAAATAACTAACTCTATTGCTAACTTTATACATGACATTGTCACTCTTTGATTAACAAGGCCTATAGTTATATTATTGAATCAGATTATATCGAAACAAGAGATGCTACAATGTTTGCGGAACAAAACAGTCGCAATAGTTTTGTTTCTAAAAATATTGTGACTACACAATAAGAACACACTTAATTTACCCTACATTCGTTTATGTTGCATCAAAATCTGTTGAATACTTTAATTATGTTGTGTATATGAGTTGAAATATTTTAATTAATTATTATTATTAAAAAAAAAAAAAACAATAGTGTTGTCACAGTATGCCTTGTAGGCCTATGTTTGTTTTTCTTTGAGTTTTAAAATTTTAACTTGCATAACTTGTTTTAATTGCAGTCGCTACCAGGTAATGTAAATATATTGTTTATAATTACATCCATAGTAAGAGGAATACATTATTTTGTTCCCCTCCGGGGCTCACATATAATGAGTACGGGCGTAGCAATCCTGTCGGCATTTAACTGGATCTACATATTTATTCATGTAGTATTGGTTTAAATCTTTCATGTTTTATATTAGGTCTCTCTTGACCAACTCTTGTTCTCTTTCGACCCTGTTTCTATTAGAGCATTCGATACCTTGTGTTCTTCGTTTTATATTTTCTTACTTTTTATTATAAGGTGAGGGTGACCGAGAGATCCTTCACTTGTAAACTTCAGGGAAAAAAATATTCTGTTTTTATAATTAGGAATAAGACAATTTTCTTGTAGTGGGGATTTGTTTCTTACGTCAGTTCTTAGAGATATGTCAAATGTACTAAATTTTTACACTGTGTTTAGCTTATCTAATTCGATGTAATATGTTGCAAAACATTTTTATTGTTTTCAAAAATATATTTGTATTTTATCCTGCATAGATCCTACGAAAAAAAATGGTTATGAATTAATTTTGTTTATCTTTTTTTTATCATTTTGTTTATCATTGACATTGAGTTGGGGTAGAAATTGATAAGTCTATTCTTAGAGTTGTTGGTTGAACTCAAATTTTACCCTTCGCTGTTTTTAATAAATAGTTATTAGTATAGACACTATTCATGGTTTTTAATGAAATTTTAGAAAACGATTCTTGTAAATATTAACAAAAATGTTAAATTTAGAATTCACCACATAAAAATTTTGATCTGTAACCTTAAAAAATAAGTTTGAGGCGTTATAAATATAAGTTAATAGGTCGTACTGAGTTGTATTTTCCTTAAAACTCAATAGTAGAAATCACTCTCACCTCCAGAAATAGATTTTGTGTGTAACTTTAAATATACCGATTTAAAAACAAAAATTGTACCACCACCTCATCCACTAGACTCCAAGTGCTTTATTTTACCCAACTATTCTCTAGAATCTTGTAAAAAAATTTGTTACCATATCACAAAATACTTTTGTCGTAACTTAATTTTTTTCAATTTTCACTTCCCCTGTAAGGAACGTATTTAAACGTTAATAGTGTCCGATACGCGTTACTTGCCCAGTATAGGGTAAGTTTGGAATCGTCGAAAAACTAATTTTGGTAACTGGTCTTCACTCTTCATGACTTTATGGATCCGAAAAGTTATTTTCGATATATCCTCCATCTGTCTTCGTTGTCTGTACTTGAACACGATAGCGTAAACAAAAATTAAAAACGTCGAACTTGGTATGAATGTATAGGCCTACTGAGAACATGAATGTATACGAGAACATCGTACTCTATAGTTTGTATACTGTAACTTGGCGTCTGAACCCTTGTTGAGCGGCCGGAACCGCCCCCCCGTCGCTCCCTTCCTCACCCAGCTGTTTCAGTGATGAGTCACCTACTAGCGTTAACACTGCACTGTTTAACTTTTTTATGGAAGACAACATTTTAAATTTTTTTCAGCATAGTTAAAATGTTTAGGAAAATAAAAGCAAATTGATACCAAACACGAGACTATTCCGTTTGTAAAAGCCGCCAGTAGAAAGCTCTTTACACAGATATGTTTTGCATAATCACATACTTATTATTTTTATGTTTACGTACTATTTACAAACATTTGTGTCGTGTTTGGTATCAATTTGCTTATATTTTCCTAAACATTTTAACTATGCTGAAAAAAATTTAAAATTGTGTCTCCCATAAAAGAGTTAAACAGTGCAGTGTTAACGCTAGTAGGTGACTCATCACGGAAACAGCTGGGTGAGGAAGGGAGCGAGGGGGGACGGTCCGGGTCCAGACGCCAAGTTATGGTGTACAGATAATATTGAAATTAAGAAAAAATTTAAATGTCTAAATGACGAACATTTTTAATTGTTAATATTTCGTGTTTTATTCAACTTATAGTAAAAAACAATAAATTAGATAGAAATTTGCAATATTTTAATCCTCCATATGATGACAAATAATGTAATTTCGAATCGTGATCTCCTAAGAGAATGGAGATATTCGTATAGTTACGATAATTCAGGGGCGAGTCATCGACTTGAGCGTAGCGAGTGAAGGTCGCTTCGAGGACTGCTATGGTTGAGACACTAACACAAGCGAAGCGAGTGGAAAGTTATATATGCACATCTGCGAAGCTCATTAGTGCTTTACCGACGTAGAAAAAAGTGATATATTACGAGGTTCAGAAGCCTGTATAACAATTGTTTTAAACAAACTTACCCTACTGGATAAGACTCCTTGATCTACCAATTTAACATTTCTTACAAGACTCAAGAAACTTATTTTTGCGTATTATGTTGAGTGGATCTGGTTGTATGATTGAGCTGGATAAGTACCTTGATTTACAAAACTTGATTTTGTAGAGTTTTACCTATTTGATTTTGTACAAATTCATGTAGATTATTTTTAGTTTGATGTCTTCTGTATGAGGTATTTTTATTGAGAGCATGTTTCATACAAGGTCAATTTATCCAACGTGTGATACAACCTACATAATGGTGGTTTAATGAACGATTCGTTATCATTTTAACAAATCGTTAATGTTCTATTGTTTTGAGTGAGTGGTTGAACTATTTTACATATTTATGTAGGTCCTATGACAATAATGCAGATTATCACTATGTGTAAGGTTTGCTCATTTGTACTTATTTTACATCGAGTGCACTTTGGTATTTTGTAAAATATTGAACCTATGAAACTAAATGAGGAAACCTCGTTATTTTTTTCATGGAATTTAAAATCCCTTTTTAAATTTTAATAATGGCCGCCAGTTTCCAATTGGCAGCTAAGTTTAAAATTCCTTACTGGAAACCTATATTTATGGTGTTGTTTGTTTTTAAACGGAATTTAGAAACTTTTTATATTTAAGTTTTTTTTGTTAATTCTTTTTGAGTTAAAGGAGTTTGAACTTAAAATGAAGTTTGGCGCGTTTTCAAGAAGCGATTTTCAGTTCTTCCCTTAGTTGAATCAAGATAAAAACTTAATTAGGTCTTTATAGAGTCTTGGGAGTGTGAATACAAATTCAAGATCTTGATTAAAATAATTTGCGAACCAGATAAAATTCTGCTTGTAATTACATTAGATTTAAGCTAGTTTTTATCTTGATATTTACACTTTCTAGATTATGCCTAATAGAGTTTCTAACTTGATGCAACAATAGGGATGTATGGAAAATCGCCTCCCTATAATGCACCAAACTTCAAATTTTCGAAAGTTTAATAATTCTTAAACAAGTGGGTTGATCAGCATATTCAAGAAGTAAAACATATAAACATATCGTGTTAAATGAAAATACACTGAAAATACACCATAAAAAATAGTGGATTATCAAGGAATTTTAAGCTTGAATACGTGGAAAAATCGCACAACCCTCCAGGTTGCTGATTGACGAGGGTGAGACAAGGGTAAACCCTTGAGGAAACAAAATTTGACACTCGAAAAAACCGCACATCAACGATAACCCTCGCCTTGGTGTTCTTACTGTTTACATAAAACTTACGAGTAGTGTAACTGACTTATAACCAATATTTACAGTAGTTTTAAATTTATATAATATAGCCTACTAATGGAGTTAAATAAAAAATATCAATTTCTAAAAATACTTACCATCTGCATTGCGATTAGTCTTTGTTGAATACCTAACCTAACCTGACCTAACCTAACCTAACCTTACCTGACCCGACCAAAACTGAAGTTGCTATAGTGCCTACGATAAAATTATAATACTGTATTGTAAATCAAAAAATATATAATCATGATGTATGGAAGAGAAGTGAGAAAGTAAGCAGATTTCCAAATGTTACTGACAAACGTTTTTTTTAACTATTTCTCTTTCTGGTAATAATATTAAACTGTCTTATACAATTCAAAAGATATTAATTGAAACACGTCTTTGTTACAGAATGAACACGAAATACCAAAGCAAATTATTTACATTATTGCAAGGAACTTCAGCAAGAACGTTTCATTATCGTTTACGTGAAATGCCAACGGTACATTACACCCTAAGGTAGGCAAATATTCATGAAATTGAAAAGTTAAAACATTCTCTTCTGATGTTAATTTATTTTATATTACTCAGGAAATTCACTTCTGATATTGTATTTTGTTTTCATGGTAAGCGTTCTTGTTAAATAATACGGCACAGACTTTCTGTTTATTGAATCTAGTATCAATTTGCTTTGATTTATCGGTAGTTATCTTGTATTGTTGTTAATTGATTTTGGCTTGTTATCACAAACAGATGTGTTTACCAACGTATATTCCAAGTGAAGTTTATGGAGAAAATTAAATAAATTTAGTTTTTGCTTTAAACAAGTAATTTAAGAACACATTTTCTGACACATGGGTATGAATTATAATACTTACCCAGTATGGGTAATGTTTAATTCCGTTTTGGAATAATCTTCACGTTATATGCCCTTTGGAAACTCAAAAAGATTTTCTACATGTCGTCCTTCCATCATTCCTTTCGTGTTTACATAACCCAGATAGCAATATGGGGGGGGGGGACTCTTATAGAACCGTATTGAATTTCTGAAAAAAATTAAACATCGTATAATGCCGTTTTTCTTCATATCTTGTGTGTTGTTTAACTTACATCGTTAAGACCAAAATAATCCTACCTTTTGATGTTTTACACATTGCCACCAAAATGGGTTCTTGGAAAAACTCGGTGAACTAATAATAAAATATATTGAAAAAAGCTATTTACGAAGCAGTAATACTTGAATGAATCTACATTTACCAACTCCCCTCTCCGCCCTCTAATCAAGTCAACCAGCAATTATAAGAATAGCCTAATCTATCTGTTCTTGCAAACAAATTGTAAGGTTTTAAAATAAATAGCTTTCGCATTACGGAAGGTAATTGGAGTACAATGGGAAGATTTGCTGCGTACGAAATGTTTGTCTTAGCAATAGCGACGTTATTATTCTTAATAATTCGTTTTTGTGTGTTTTATAGACGTATTAAATGGATAATGTTTTTAATGAATTCGAATAAAATACCTAATTAAAAATGGAAATAAGTCAAGATATATGGTAAACAAATGGCAATAAGTCTTTATGAATGTTTAAAAATGAATTAGGTTTTGATATGTGGCAAAAAGAATGCCGATAAGTCCTAATATATGGCAATAAATGGAAATAAATCTTGATATATGACCACAAAATGGTATTATATTGGTATATGGTAAAAAATAGGAATAAATCTTCATATGTGGACAAAAAATGGCAACCAGTATTGTGATATATCCCCATAAAATCGGAATAAGTCAAGACTATTTCGCATACTAAATACTCTCTTAAAACAATGTCCGCATACTAAATTTTATTAAAATCGGTGTACGCGTTTCAGCTGCAGAGAACTGCACAGACAACAACATACAGACAGACGGATAGACAACAATCAGGTGTCATTCCAACCTACGGTTTATAGTGATGAGGGAACTACAAAATGAATATATTCACCCTAAACTACTTTGAAAGATCTCGATATTTTTGAGATGCTGGTGACATAATTATTTAAATACATGAGACTGTAGTTGATTTTTTATCATAGAGTAGTTACTGTTGATTATGTTCTTATTGCAATATCTTTTAATGCTCTGTGTTTCACATTAATATTATTTATTTCAAATAAACTTACCCTTTCGATTAGGACTGAATCCAATAACGCTCTCTCTCTCTTCAGTAGATATATTTTTATTACGGTCGTAATATTGGACACATCTGAGTGCAATATTTGGAGATATAAAAGTGATATTATTGGGTAATTTAATGTACATAATAAAACTGCAATTCCTCTGCTACTTCGATATGAATTTCCGTACCCTTTCAGTCGATTATTAAAATAAATCGATATATACAGTCTGATCAGAACACGCCACACATAAGTTTTATTTTATTTTGTGTTTATTTTTCATAGTGAACTATTTTGTTGTATTGGTTATTGTTTAGCATTTCAATATTTGTAGTAGGTAGTTTGAATTGGTAATTAGTATACAGGAAATAGATTCAATTCAATTCTATACAATTCTGTAATTGGAATAGAAAATTATTAATTTTTAAAATCATAGTTTGTGTATTGATTCTGCGTTTCTGTATATTGTGTTAATACACACTTCAGATGGTAACCGGGGGTCAACTCAAATATCTCATATTGTAATGAGATCGTGTGGCACATCTTTTTAAAAAGCAGAGGAAAATGGCGTAATGAAAACGTAATTCTAATGAGTTTGTTGGTAAAATTTTCTGTAAACGAATTTTTACGTATGTATATTTTTCTTTTCTTTTTTATTACTCGCAAACTCTCATTTTGCTTTATTTGCTGTTTGTGCACTTCGTTATAAGTTTCTAAATCTCCACATTTCATCAAAATACGATTAAAACTCTCTACAAAGATTATGAGATATTTCAACCTTAATGGCTGCTCTCATTATTCTTTGATAACTCCAGGAACAAAAGTTCCTTTGATAACATCTTGGAGAGATGTCAGCCAATTTCGTTTGTTTAGGTCATTACAGGTTACGTTTTAACTATTGGAGTCGTTATTAAGAAAATTTGTTTTATTTTTTTCGTAGAGTCTTCCTTAACCTTTGTGTTTCATTGATTATAATTATACAGTAATTATTGTTATTTAGCGAAAATGAAATTGTATGTTTGTCATAAATATATCTTTTTTGAGACCTCTTGAGTTAATTTTTTTTTAAATCATGTCTGTGTGTATTTCATGGTTATCCTAAACCTTAAATCAAGCGAGCTTTTGATAAGTTCTGATTTTATTGAAAACTTCGCTATAATTCAGACAAACAAATTTTATTGACGTGCATATTAAAAAAAACATCTTGAAAGTTAACAATAAAAATTCCCAAAATCGAATATGAAATTTCTCAAAATCAATTCTACCGATAGTGATCACATTGTGTGAAAAGTCAAGATTAATGAAACAACGGAGCAGACTCAGGCTTTATTGAAATACGTACGTAATTGAAGAGAAAAATGTACCGTTTCTTACAATAGGCAATAATACTTCTTGTGTAAAACAATCTGAATACCTTATCTTCAAGAAGTACTTCTCAAGTGTGTAAATAGTAGAAGACTCTATGGCGAAACGATAGTAAACTTTCTATTTATTAGTAAATATTTTGTAGATAGATATGTCTTAAAGTTTGTTTTTATTATTTATTTGACTAATTATTATTATTATTTCCAAATACTTTTTTTTTTTTTAATCATAAAAATTTATCGATTTCTATTGAATCAGTTTTTCCTCTGGGGATATTAAAGTTTAATTGAATGAAGTCCAGGTAGAGTCCCGTAGAGACCAAAGTTTTATTGTGAATGGAAGTTGCATTGAGTCATTAATTGTTTTGTGGAAACAGTCAACATAAAGGGGATTATAAGTTTACATACAAAACAGTTTACATATAAACAAAATAAGCTGTGACAAATATTTGCACTAACTTTCTCTCTTACGAATTTACAAACGCAAATATTAATCAAATAAAAAATTTGTCATCACCTCTATGACGGCAGTCAACATTCATTTTGCTAATTATTTTTAAACAGAAATTTTGCACTGATTTGGGTCATTAATCTGCACATTAAATCAAAATTTTTAGAATAAAAATACATCTTTATCTCATGGGTGATGTTTTCTGTGTCGTAGCCTCACTTATAAACCGTCGTTCGTGGGAGACAAATACGTTTTATTAGAGTTCTTAGAAGTACGGTGTCAGACCAATTTAATTTAAAATCGTTGGAGACAAGTTTGTGTTTTAGTCTTCTAATCGACATTCTCTTTTTTTGTTATCGAACATAACAAAAATCAAATTATTGAGATATGGCCAATGTCACAATATTTGATTATTATCGTTGGACACAAGTTAGTGTTTTAGTCTTGTAACCGCTATTCTAAATTTTTTTGTTATCGAACAAAAAAAAATCAAATTATCGATATATGGCCAACGTGTCACAAAATTTGATTAAACTCTTTCGACACAAGTTAGTGTTTTAGTCTTGCAACCTCTATTCACAGTTATTGAATCTAACAAAAATCAAATGATCGAGATATGGGTCACGTGTCGCGAAATTTGATTAAAATCGCTCCACTCCTGTGGGCTGTAAAGAACTGAAGATAATTGGAAGATACTCGGAACATCAGAATACTCGGAAGTTTTCAAAATGGATGTTTTCGTGAAAAACTAGTCATTAGCTTTTTTAACATATACGCTATAAATGCTCTGTATAATATATAGAAAAAGTAAAATAAGAAAAAAATATAATTATAGTATTGTTTCCTTTTTAGAACTGCGCTTTTTTTTTTTCGGAAAACTATATTTTACGTAGTTTAAGTAAAAGCCATTATAATAACGAGTAGAACAAATTTATTTGCCTTATAAACTAAAACACTAAGTTTTTCCATTACTTTCATTCCACTCTATATAGTAAAGTTTTAAGTTCCCATTTGATCGTGTTGCCAAGTGTACGTAACTGAAGGTTATGAACTTTTCTATCCCTTATATTCCAACTTATGGTCATCCTCTAATGCAATACTTTGTCCTACAATAAGTACAGGAATATCAGTCTACTCTGTATATGCAGTTTTCAAAATATATACTCCGCTTCTCAAAGTACTAAAAGGTTTCAACGATTTCTGGGACGTAAGTGTTTATGGGTTCGAGTCCAACTTTCAGCTTTATTTTTTGTGGCTAAGTTGTTCATTATACATGGTTGGATTACAGTATAACTACTGAACAAGACTCAGAATATAATTAACTACATATTGACAAAATCTATTATTCAAAGATATTGCAATAACCTTCTCGCATATCTATCCAAAAAATCGTTGAGAATGTCCTAAAAATGTCTTACTAGTTACGGGTAAGAATTTTAATTATTCCCCCACCCCACCCACTCTTCCTTAGTTCTGCACTGAGTTTTTACCCATACATTTTATTGGGGGAGATAAGTGTATCCTATCTATATTTGTAAATTTAAAAGTTGTATTTAATCCTGCTACGTATTTGTGATAGAAACTCAAGTTTCTAATGACGGGGAATTAGTTTCATTTTCTGTTGTCAATTATAGTTGAACTCTGATGTTTTATTTAAGTTTCCACACACAGGTTTCCGCCATTATTATTACGGTTAATCTGAATTTAAACGGAATCGGATATAAATAACAAGTCTACATTTGATTTTTTAGTAATTTAAGGTTTTATAACACTTCAATGGTTGATACTTTTAACAGATAACAGAACGTCATCGAAACTCATTTCCTTTGACTCAAAGGACGTTGAAACGGATATTTCCGGTGAAACCTACGTACAGCATATGAGAAACAAACTATTTAAGAATCCTTAGAGATCGTATATTTCTAAATATTTCCAGATATTCTCTTCTCATACTTTTCTTCAAATGCGTTAGCCCTATATTAAATTCTTCGGATTCTGACAGGTTCTTTACCTTTCAATAAGCTTTCGTACAATACAAAAAATCAAGAAATATCGGCAATACAATGACGTGATAAGACACATATTTCTTTATATATCCTCTGTTTTGTCAACCTCGACTTTTGCATTGATAAAGCAAGTTTCTCCGTCGTCCAAAATTGAGCAATACAACAAAATAGTTATAATTAAAAGTGACTTAATAGACTTCACCCACCTTATACGTTGAAGAAAATTGAACGTCCACATGTAGATGTAGTTTAATTTTTTTAAATCTCCTAAAATTAAAGTATATTGCAGAGAAAATTCACCACCACAATACGAGATTCTCTGATAATTAATTATTACAATGATAAAACTGTGTTGGGGTTCCAACTAAAATCGGTATTTAAATAGGTTGTGTACTTACCAAGATGAGGAGGACTAATGGTAATAAGATTGTTTTAAGTTTTTGGCTTTTAAATCTTTCAGATAATTATTGTTTTCATCCAAATTATCAGATGATTAAATATGCAATACTGTTTTATCCATTATTTTGATACTACTTTATATTTACAGATTTAAAAAACTTAACATGAAATAACTCCGGTCAAACATTGTTTTTATTCAAAAAGCAACTACACAACGAGAAAGCAATGTTTTAACATATCGCATGAAATGCGAACTGACGGCTCCAAACAATGTCCTGTTTTAACTTAATAATTTATTATTTTCTTGTATGTTAGTTTGTTTTGGGGTATGTTTGATTTATATTAAACACGAGTTTCATATGTTTATAAAAACATTAAATACATTTATGTATTCAATAATTCTTTTAAAATATCCTCTAAAACTCCTTATTATATTATTTCATGCAGCTTGTTTATATGCAACATATAAACAATAGTCGGATCCATTTCGTAAACACCAGTCAACTATATCTACTGTTCACAGATCCACAAGTATTATCTATGTTTAAAGAACTGTTTTATTCCCAATTTGTGTGCCATCTCCAACTGTATTGCTTGTTTGATATTTTATTTATGAATTTAAATTATTTTGTTTTTATAAGGATAAAAAACAATGAATAAATTTTGTTTGTACAACAGATACAGAGTTTTGTTAACTATGATTTAGAATAAAACATTATATGTGAATAATAAATAATCCCTTATGCTCTTAACTAAGAGAAAGTATTTTCTATACATAAAGAGCGGTTTTACCCATTTTTTTTTTTTTTTTTTTTTTGCAATCTCATTTTGTGTTTGAATGATTTTCAATTTAAATTTATTTAAATTACACAATTAATTCTCAGAACATTCAAAATAAATCCCACACATTTTTTGTGATTGTAGTTACACAAAGAATTGCTACTTGGTTTCAGAGCGGGAGTTAAACCCATTAAGTTGATGCATTATCTGTGGCGAGAAGTACAATGTGTCACTTGACTAATATAAGAGGAAATGTATTTTGTCACGTTGAGAAATTGGATTTGTTTGTGAGATTTTGACAGATAGTTCATTTTGAATTTATTTTTGTACTTCATTTAAAAGGGATAAGTAACTATCTGAACAAGTTCATGGATGACGTCATGGCACTTACCCAGTCCGATCTTACAATTAAATACAAACAGATTCATTGAGATTATTATTAAATATGATCGCCCATGAAAATCACATTAAGTTTTGCTCTCTATTTGCTTAATGATCATTATTAAATATTATAGTCCATGAACGTCACATTAAGTTTTGCTCTTGTAAGGGTTGTTGGAAACACCCGTATTTAATAACAATTAAACAAAAAAAAATCAATAAATAATAATCAAAAATAATAATTATGGGAAGAAATTCAAACAAAAGAAGTTTTAATAAAATTTATACGTAAAATAAACTTAGCGAGAATACAGTCAACTAGCGGATGTACAAACGGATGTGTTAGTTTGAATTTCATAAAACAAGACGCCTGCAGTTGAACAGTTTCCCAAGGAAGCTATATTGATGACAACCAGAATGTCTGCAAAATTGTGCAAAATACAAAAACCAATCAGAACCATTTAAAATTCAAATAAATCTAAATGATCCAATCAGAAGAAAGGAGAGAAAAGATGTGGGAAACGTTTCTCTAAAAAACGCGGTCTGTCTATCGCCATCTCTCTAAAGAATAACACCTAAAATATGTCATCAAAAGGTCGCCAAAGTTATTAAATAATTTATTAGAAATTAAAAATATATAATAAAACTAATCATTCTATCATATTAAAAGTAAATAAGTCTTTCATTGTTTAAGTAAAAGTCAGTCTTTAAAATAAAACTCAACATCAAAGTGAAAACGGGAGTGTCCGCGTAAAGCGTAAAAGTGTAGTGTAGTGTCATAAAAGGGTTCTAATATATAAAAGTGTAGTGTAATAAAAAGGTTCAAATATATAAAAAAGGGGTGCAGTGTCTAAAGAAAGGAGAGAGAGTATTATGTAAGTAAAATGTAATATTTGTAATATGTATCTTTAAGACAGATTTCGGTGATTAAATTGTAATTAAATCAAATACCAGATTTCATAAACAATAAATGTCAGATTAAAGTAAATTCAAATTTTAAAAGGTTTTGTGTCATAAGAATTAGCTGCCAGCAATAAGCAAAAAGCAATTGGGAGCATAACCTTTGTTTGATTAATAGCTATTGAAGAATAAATTAAAGGATAAGATGTTAAGGGATGTATTTTATTTAAATAGTGCAAAATATGTAAATAAGATTAGAACTAATATTTATTGTTGTATAACGAAAGAATTTTAATGTATAGTTGGGAGTTAAATTAATGATAGAAGCTTAGTTGAGGGTTTACGTTTTGTAATTTAAATTTAGTGTAGATGTTGAATGGGTTCATTGCATTGTAGAAGAAGTATTATAAAACAAAATTTAAATGATTTATCAATTTATTAATATACTTAATATCTCACATAGCATGTCTCTGTAGATATTGAAAACCTAGTAGTTCTTTTGGAGTGCCTCACAAGATAAGCAAAATTTAGACTCGTTTCAAGAGTCTGGTGGAGCCCCCAAGGGTAAAGGTAAAGTCTAAATATAAGTTTAAATTCTAAAGGCTTACATAATTAAAAATAAGCCAACATCTTACAAAGGTGTAAACACCCAAAAACCTAAATTTAAAAGAAGGGCGTTACACTCTCTATTTGCTCAAAGATCATTATTAAATATGATTGCCCATGAACGTCACATTAAGTTTTACTTACTTTTACTTCAAGATCATTATTAAATATGATTGTCCATGATTATCGCATTAAGTTTTGCTCTCTATTTCCTCAAAGATCAATATTAAATATTATAGTTCATGAACGTCACATTAAGTTTTACTCTCTATTTGCACAAAGATCATTATTAAATATGATCGCCCATGAACGTCACATTAAGTTTTGCTCTCTATTTGCACAAAGATCATTATTAAATATGATCGCCCATGAACATCACATTACGTTTTGCTCTCTATTTGCTCAAAGATCATTATTAGATATGATTGCCCATGAACGTCACAGTAAGTTACGTTCTCTTTTTAAATACGATGATGACCACTATGTTTTGGGTGATTCGCCTTTAAACCAAAGGAATCAATGAGCCTATCCTTTTGCCTTCACCTCACCAATGCTCCAATCATAGCATTAATTGTATCTCTTGCAACTCCCTGTCGTAGCTGTTTCTAAGTTGTATTCCTATTCTGCCCATTTATGCGCATGCAGTTTCGACTGAATAATTTAGACAAAACTTTGAACATACAGTATTTCCTAGCCGGTACAGTTAAATTCCTCAACTAGTAAGTTATGTAAGTTTAAAGTAGGTTGGTTACATTGTTTCTTTCAATAATCATGACATCTATCATTTTGTATTTGCATTTTAACTTTATTAGTAGTGTACTTTTTTTATATTTAGAAATGGTCCTAGTAGAAAATTAACACAATTTTTACACTTTACTGGTTAAATTTCAATAGTTTTTCTTTATGACAATGTCATTTTTTAAGTAGGAAACTAAAATTAGCAACTCGTACGTGCCTGTCTGTTACTAAAAAGCATGATGGTAACCCACAGATTCATCTTTGATGTATTTAATTTGACTTTCGTTTATTTCATTAGTATTATTTTTCTTTTTAATCAATAAATTTTTCATATAAATAACAATGTAATGCAGTTGTTAGTATACCAATGATGTAACGTTGAAAAATATTGTTTTTCGTTTTATACAGTTTTTAATTTGCGTGTTTACGTGATACTAATTTAATTATTTAGGCTTAAAATTCAAATAAGAATTCTTTTATTTTGTTTTGATTGTTATTTATTGTTTAAAATATGTTTTGCATTTTTCCTTATATTGTAGAACAAATATAATAATAATTATAAATCCCTTTGTTTGATAAAATTGTGCACGTTTTCTTTTAGCTATAAAATAACAATCACATCGTTCAAGAAACAGACCCACACAGCAACAAAACACTCATTCGTTGCTTTAATTTGTTTTCACAAAGTTCCTTAAACATCTCAGTAACAAAACACCTCAACATATTGCCCGTAAACGTATCTTCTGTTTACAAATAAAACTTCTCATTAACCTAGAACTTTATCAAAGACATTCACCCCTGTGCTACCTCGTCAGTTAACAGTGCCTCAAGTGTAGCTAGTTACTAAGTTCTTGTACTGACTTCAAAGCACAAAATCAAGTGATTTCTTTACGACAAACGTGTTTCTAGTTTCAAGATGATTCAACCGTGAAATTATCTATTTATAAAAGGTCACCTAACTGTAGGTTTTTTTTTTTTCAATGAACTTTTAATCAACGTTGATTTCTTCGTATTGCTATCTAAATCATTAGTTATTATTCCAACAAATCACCATTCCTCAATACACTATATTTTCTTTATTGAAAGTAGAGACGCCAAAATACTAATCTACAAATTACCTCTAAACTCATAGATTGACTTCCTCATTGTTATGTCTTATTTCCGAACAAAAAACTGTAGCAACACGATGTTCATGTAAGTAAGCATGAATTCTTTCCTTGCGGTTCGCAGAGAACTTCTTGCTTCCCTTTCTGATCGATAGAATCTTTTGATCACTATATATAAAAGTTAGTTTTCGTAATACCATGGAGCATCCAAGATATTTTTAATATTTACTGTAGAAGATTTGGATTTTATCAATCTGACTTTTATCTGCACATCCCAATAGCTGATTCTAACAGTTTCATATTTATTTATGAAGAAACAGATTACCCTTAAGTGGCTCACTTATAGTGACTACGTGTGTGTCGATTCTGAGATACCCTAGCTGGATCTACAACTTTCTGCATCTAGTCTTGTGTATACTCATTTTTCCATATTTCCTATCAAGTTTCTCTTGAACAAAACTTTTTTCTCTTCTGACATTGACGCTATTAGAGTATTCGATGAGAAGAGGTTTCTATTTTATGGTCTTTTTTCCTTTAAGTTGACGATAATGATGAGAATTTTCTTCTAGAAACCACAGGGAAAATGGAAGCTGTTAATTATATACTGGTAACTGAGATTTTCTTCCAAGCAACCAATAAATTTTCTTATATTTATTGTCCAGATTTGGACATATATATTTTTTTGACGTTTTCGAACCAACTAAGGCCACACACCTAGGTTTATTGTAAAAGTGTTTTGCTGTTGTATTGTATTTGTTGTTAATCTCTATTTATACATGAATATTATGGTTTTCTATAAAGCCAACATGTGCGGAATATTTTTCCCATTGACATGTACTTTGAAACATAATTTGTTTACTTTTAATTTACATTCATCTATCTTCTCAACAATGTAATATATTATATAGAGTGGCTGAAATACTGTATTTCATCACTAGTACAGAAAGTTGTCTTTCCCGATACGCGATCATGATTTTCGTGTGGGGCGATAGCTGAGCGTGGAAATTCAATCTAGGACCGGAATAACACTTTACGTACGAGTTATGAAAGATACATTTCATCACACTTTTAATAATATAATAATAAAAAAGTATAATTTTTCAACACAATGTATTACCCCAAAAATGTATATATTTTAAACCAAACATTAAAGATTGTAACTTCTAAATTTCAAACTTATTTTTTTATTGACAATATACTTATGAATGAAAATGTATATGAATATTGCAGTTTTAATTGTTACCTATGACCATTCCTTTGTTGGGCAATTTATTCTGTAGAGTCTGAAATGTTTGTGACAGTGGAGTTTCCATTGCATTACTTACAGCTGGTTTGTTGCATCTAATCGTAATTAAAAGAACAGCTTATTTCAAATACATAACTACTACTGATAGAAACAACATGCTACTAGTGAAATTAGTGTTAGAATGCATATCTACATTGCAATACGGGAAAAATTTCCAGCTGTCATTCCCAGACTAGAGAGGGGAAAAATCACGTTCAGTATTCACAGCTGTAATTGAAAATTATTAATTTCTATTCAGTGTGATGAAAACAAACTTTTATGGATGTCAAAGGGATTGTAAAAAGTGGCAAATGAGACATGGTTTTTTTTTTACCAAAAAGCTACACCGTTTTAAAGTGGTCTATGAGATGAGAAAATGTTCAGATCACCGTTAATATGAATATGTTAAGATTGCTGAAAAGAAAATTGATACCCCTTCCCTCTTATTGTTACTTGAGACTCTTGTAACGAAAAACTGGTTGCCTCAGTAAGTCCTATAGGCGTTTTCGATCTTCAGGGAATAATACTTCATTCTAAATTGCTATCAATTTCCATTTTCAGTGAAGACTTTGTAACCGTAGTATTCAGATATGTAATTTGATCTTCGACAAAAACTGGCGACACAAAAAAAATTTTAAAAATGTAAAATAAGATAAATTTAAAATATAATATAATAAATATCATATTTTGTTTCAATATTATATACACATAAAGTTAAGGATTTTGTGTTTTGAGATTTGTTACAAGTGAGCATTTAAATTGATAATAATTAAATAATTAAATAATGGAGAATACTAATGGTAAAATTTTAACTATATTCATGTCAGTTATATTGATTGGCGGTAATTAGCACATTTTAATCTAAAATCTTAAAAATAGAGTACAATATTTGAAATTATATTTCGTCCTACTAGAGAATAATAATAAAAGAATCCATATTAATTTATTTTCCCGTCTCTTGCGCCTTCGGTATAGCAACTATAGTCTTATTATACTTATGATTTACTAGACTGGTGATAAAGTGTCAGGGTTTTTTTCCCCCAATTAACTGCTGTTTCTATCGATACTTTGGTGTGTTAACCTAATGAATCTTGACAATAAGATACATCCAATATTAATAATCGCTAAAGTTTTAAAAGAGCTTATGTTTTGCCACTTGAATATTTAAAATCCAACAAATTGTCACCAAGATATTGAGTTAAAGTGATATGGTTATTAAATGAATGTTAAATCCTGATTGCCACTGATGCTGTCAATTGTAATGAAAGTCGTGTCTCAGGGTAGTAACGGAAATCAAGATTTATTCTATTCCAGGAACCCCCCTCCCCCTGGATATCTTATTACTACAGAGCTCACAGCATTTAGTCATAAGAAGCCAAATCTCTTTATATAACTTGACTAAATTGGAAATACTAAAATAATCCCCGACTTCAGCTGTCGGATCATTTCCCAACTTTACAAATCTTTCGCAAAACATAATTTAATTTTGTAATTTACTTGACACATCGGTTTGCGCGTTCAACTTCCACATTTCCAAAAACAAATTTAAATGTCTCTTTTAAAATAAATTTAGTTTTTATAAAATACACAGAAGAACTTATAAAAACATTGCATTAATTTTTTTTAACTTGCCTAGTATTCGGGTATGTTTAATAACAGTCATAAATATCAATCCCCTTTTTTGAATGATGTTCAATTTTTTAGCTTCAGGAAACCGAAAAGTGATCATCAACATTCCGTCCGTCGTCGTTGTTGTAGTTTCTACGTAAACACTATAGCGACTATAACAATTAGATAGAAGTATTAGATTTGGTATAGAGGACTTTTATGGGCTTATTTAGAATCATATTAATCATAATTAATGGGCTTATTTAAATTCAGAAAAATCTACTTGAGAGTGTATATCTTGTGGTTCATATAAAACCTTATTGAAATTCAGAAGCAAAAAAAATGAGAATATAAAAATTGTGATTATTTTACACTTTTTGTTTCTTCGTTTTTTTCATATGTCCAGTGTTATTCATCTTATAACACTGTAAATTAAATAAAAAATACAAGTTTTCAATTTTGGATACTTGTAGAGGACCTACTTGTATTAAATTGTATAATGCGGCTGGGTAAGTACCATGTTTTGTTATCCATCAACATGTTTATTTTAAAGATAAATTACCGACCCGTAATTTTTTGAAGATATCAACGAATAACCTGTTTTTAGCCCTTTGTGAAAAATTTTTAGAGTTTTTTTTAGCAAATAAATATTAAATTTTTAATTTAGTTAGTTGGCAGATTTAGATTATAATTAGTTTTTTGTTGTGTACAATTTTTGTGTATTATTTATTTCTACACATTCATATCATTTTGTGTCAGTTATACAATTTAAAAAAAAAAGTAATTATAATTTTAATTCACAAAACTTTACTGAAATACAAAGTAGGTTTGCAGCAGACAGGGGATAAATAGCGCAATATATCGCTGTGAAACAAAAGGTCGGCGTGGAAAACATTACCTGTTACTCGGAGCTCATTTATTCCACATGTAAAGCGGGATACACATTACGTTATAGCTTGTATTAATCATCGTGTACGGTAAGATCCCGTTTGACCTTGAACATTTGACATTTTGTTAGTGTCTTTGTGTTTGTTTGCTTCGGAAACGCATGTAACAATTACGATGACATTTAGGGATGTTTAAGATTATTTATAACTTGGTTTTAAAATATTTTTTTTCCGTTTTTGAAATAACAATTACTTCTGGTTGCTGCACCGTTTTACGTTAAGTGATGTGAACGAAGTTGTCGCACAAAAACATACGTCAAAAAACAAAGTTTAAATTCTAACGGTTTAAAAAACTTTACCACGATTAATATTTCCTCGACTAAAACACTATGATATTTATTATATCTCTAATTTGTTTGATGTATTCATTAATATGAATTTAAAACCTATTTGAGCCTCACACGGTTAAGTAAATATCAAATTTGGATTATTCACATAATACTGAAGCTGTTTCGTTCTCTGAGACTTCCTCTAAACATTTCATGTAAGGATAATTCGTGTGTATTGAACGTAATGATTGGTTGAAGAAACAAATTGAATATGAGTAATTTTGTCTTCTCGCTTGAGATATTTTGGGATGTTTTTAACTATCTTTTGCCAATTTGTTTTTAGGTCCTCTGAAACGAGAATGTGTTTTTTTGATGTCAGTTGTATGTCATTTTATTTTATATAAATTAAAATTTAGAGGTAGTTGCCATAAGAAAAATAAACACATAATAAAAAGTTTCTAAAAATCTGCTCAAACGTTTTTGACACCCTGCGTATCAAAACGAAACGTTCTGGTCGTTATCTACTCCAAAACTTCGGTTCGTCAGTTTTAGGTAAACCCCAAAAATCTGCTTTATTGCTGTTATAAGGGACGTAATATCACAAAATCGGCATTATCAGCATAGTTGAAATTTCATTGAAGATTAATGTCCCGAACCCGTGTGTAAAATCGCACATACAAAATATATTACTATTCAGGAATAATTGGAACAAATTAACCTATAAACGCCACCATTGAAAGCTTAATATGTAATCAGATACTGTTTAAGTTAAGAACGCGTGAATGACACAAGCAAACCAGGTTTAAGGCCTATTTAAATATGTTTTCAAAGACGGCGTTAGTGGGTCAGTTTCATTTTATGACTGACAACCACAGAACTGATATTTTTATCTACGAATAGTTTTATTTGGTTATTATTTCAATAGTGAATGGTTGTGTGTGAATGTTTGTGCAATGTATCCACCATCTTTCACGTTCGGTTACTCATTCAGTCTGGTAGGGTCAACAAAGGGTGGATTAATAAGATTATATATTCAAGTTATATTGATAAAATATCGTGGTTTTATTTTCACAAATCTGACAAATTCCCTTTTACAGATTTACAGATTGATAACTTATTTTATAAAGTGTTACATTTATTGAAGTACAAATCCATTCGATTCGACAATACATCTCTTTTTCAATATCAGTTGTAAAATATTCAATAATCCCAGTCTGTATAAAACCCACCCTCACAAAGAACAGTTTTCCACTTTATTTACTGCTTTGATATTTGGACAGATGTATTTCCCTTCACAAGATTTATATTCTCTCTGTTACATAAGGCAGCCATATTGTTCCCTTCTAGACTCTGAATATATATATATATATATATATATATATATATATATATATATATATATATATATATATATATATATATATAACTGTTGGTTTCCGCACAAAGATATTCCTGCTTTGGATTAGTTTAAGGATGTATCTGTAACAAGGATAACAACAATATAAAATGTTTGGTTTTCCTGTACGAAGTATCTATGTAGAGCTTAATAATTTCTACTTATATTTTATTAGAATTTTGTTGTTTCTGGTAACAATATGAAGATATTTGATTCATTGAGGGTAACTTCCCAGAGTGTGTTTAATTCTACCCTTTAACAGAATGTGCGGGAAAGTTGAAAGTTGGAGAAAGGGAGAGAGAGAGAGAGAGAGAGAGAGAGAGAGAGAGAGAGAGAGAGAGAGAGAGAGAGAGAGAGAGAGAGAGAGAGAGAGAGAGAGAGAGAGAGAGAGAGAGAGAGAGAGAGAGAGAGAGAGAGAGAGAGAGAGAGAGAGGCCGAACTAGTTACAGTAGTAGTGGAAAATAGTTACTATTATATTGCCCTGTAGAGTGTAGGAGGTCGTGGTGTGTAGAAAATAATAAAATTATCTTTAATGTGTACATAACCTGTATGTGTATACGAAGTATAGAGTGAGTTGTTGATCTGACCAGCCGTTGGTCCGCTGTCGTCTATACGTAAGTTCTATAGTCACTACAAACTTTAAGGTGGAAGCATGAAACTTCGTAAAAAGGACTATACTCTGCTCACGTAGAATCATATTGAACAATCTAATTGAAATATTTAGAATGGCGGCCATCATGAAAGTTTTGTTTCTCGTTTATTATTCAATCTATAAAACACTAAATTATATAGAAATTTTCAGATATCAATTCTCCATGTACTTGTACCAAGTCCAACTCTCTACGATGAAAAATAGCGATATCAACAATGTGATTTCGAGCCCTGATCATCCAAGAAAATGTAATAATCGTAAAGTTACTACATTCAGCAGGATCGAGTGACTGACACGAGCGAAGCGAGTGGAGACTTTATAATAAATACATATCTACGAATCCTAACCGGCGCCGGAGTATTATTCAAAATTAAGATATTCAGAAAAACTGGTTAACCCTTTTTCAAACAAACTTACCCTGGTGGCTAAGACCCCTTGATCTACCAATAAATTTTAACAATACGCAAGTGACCGCTTTTTAGGCGTTGGAGTAAAAAAAAAGTTAATTAAAAATTGTATGCCAATATAATTAATTCTAAGAAGTTGAAACATAATACGTGCGTCATATATTACTGACATTTATGTTAAACAAGAAATAGTTTAAATCTCAAACAGTACATAGGTACGTTGTATAGCACAACTTCTCATCGAGTCGGCAGCCGGACAGGACATGGGTTTATTGTAATCACGTCGGGTAGGTTTAATGTGGGTTCACGTGGATATGTCACGGATACTGGAATCTTGGTTTTTCTCAAGAAAAAAAAAGAAAATTACAAGAGAATAAAGGTGTGTCGTTTTAAGAACAAGACGTATCCATGTTGGACAGAAGATACCTTGTATGTAAACGGTAATAGCGGAAGTATCCATGATCTTCTTTAATTCCAATATTAAAGTAATGGTGAGAAATGGTAACATAATCTTAATTAAGTACTAAACAAAAATAATCCCTTTAAATTAAAGTATTGATTATTTAAAACCCAAGGGAAGAGATTAATAACGGTATGCGTAGACTGGGCAATAATTTGTAAGCCTAATGATCTCTTTGGCAAACTGAGCTTATTGCCCGGAGGTTCTACCTTAATTATGAGTTGTGTCTCACAAGTTTCTAATTCCTGAACAATTATTAGACGTGAGGTCGACTAAGTATAAGTAATTATTATGTTTCAAGTAGTTGGGATAATACAAAACACAAATTACAGCATGTTTATTAACATATGTTCATCATCAACATAATGAGACTTGCATTTAAAAACTTTGAAATATTAAATACAATGTCTTTTAAAATGTAATGAATATTTGAAAAATAAAATAGGATGTTTTGATGATAGTTTTTGGTGAATATGTTTTGGTAATCCTCAAAACATTCTAGTTCTGGTTTTTTATGGATTTCATGTTTCATGACCTTGGAATAGCGATAATGTGATTTTCAGCGACTGTCCGTCCGTCCTTGTTTTTGTATGTACGTAACACTATTGCTGTCACAAAAATTAAGAGAGAAACATGAAACTTTACAAAGGTGATTATAGTGGTTTAAAGTTAGTTTCCAGGTAATTGCTTTTGATTATATATTAAAACATCAGGTGAGGTTTCATGAGGTTTATTACAATTATTATTAACTTATTATGCCTATAATTATAAATTAATATATTATCTGTCTCTCTCTCTCTCTCTCTCTCTCTCTCTCTCTCTCTCTCTCTCTCTCTCTCTCTCTCTCTCTCTCTCTCTCTCTCTCTCTCTCTCTCTCTCTCTCTCTCTCTCTCTCTCTCTCTCTCTCTCTCTCTCTCTCTCTCTCTCTCGCTATATATATATATAGAAGGTTTATAACTTTTATATATTTTATCTTTTCTAGTCTTTACACTATATGGCATGAATTCGAATTATATTCCACTTTGGATCCAATTTATATCAATCAGGTATTGAGATAGTTGGCGACTAACTGTTTTTGAGAACATTCCAAAAATAGTCTCAATGATCAATCGAGACCTACAGGAACTACACTCCAATGATTTGTTTTATTCAACAGTTTCTCTTACTTTACTTAATTGAAGAGTAAATTTATATTGCAATGTTATCGTTAATCACAAGTGTAAACCAGAAAGAGGCAATCGCGCCTATCACGCTGTCATGTAGCAATATTGTACCTGCATAATAAGCCAACAGTAATAATGTATCTGACCATGTACAAAGCTAAAGCCTGTTATAGCTATAGCTCATGACTAATATCTTGATTTACAAGGTATTATACTGTCAATATACATTATCCCTGTCTTGAGCAACAATAGGGTAACAAATGTTAGGCTGTACTTGTACACATAAAGTTTAGCTCTAAGGCAGATTTGTTAGATAAATACCATCAGTCAAACAAAGTAAGACATAAGCCACTGTTATTTTGGTATGTGCTTTAAAGTTACACACAAACTTTAGAACTTTAGAGGTGAGCGTCATCTCATGTTAACAGTTCAATTTTCATTACTGTTGAGACCGATATTTCTTGGTGGAATTCCATGTTTAAAGATAATAAAACACAATTTATTTATTTTGTAATATCCACTTTTTAGTTTTAAGTGGATATCCCACCCTCTAGTTTTAAGGTTTTCTTTCTTTTTTTTTCTTTTTTCTTCATTCTGTAATACAGCCTCGTCAATGCCTTAGCAGGCGAAACCATTGGTCGGCTAGACTAATATAAAGTGGATATTATAAAATAAATAAATTGTGTTTTATTATCTTTAACAGTTTAAGGTTCAAAATGGTATCTATGATATCTCCGTTTCTACAGTTTCTACAAAATGTTGGTAAACCAATGAGTTTATTAATAAATTGGTGACGTTTATTACAGTGAGTTCTTACATAACATAACTTAAAAGTTTACATACGTTTATACTTTATATGTATAGAAATTACTACTGGATTTTAATGCAATGGTATGAAAAGATACTTCTTAGGTTGGCAAATGTGCTACATTTAGAGTAAAAATATGCAAATACATAACCTAAAATATGTATTTATTGAACAGAAAGTTTTAGATATTGTAGAAATAAAGAAAAAGGTAGTTCAGACTGAGTTTTCTATTAAAATCCCTCAAAAAATGTTTAGGTATCTTCGGTGATAACAAAGTTAAAGGAGGGAGGGGTGACGTTAATTTAATATATCACTTATTATATTTAAATCATATTTTATAATTTGTATTATCTAATGCTTATTATCGACTCTTGTTAGTACCATTTAATAAGACGGTTAGAATTATAATTACTGCTTGTAAATTATTCAAATTTAATGTATTTTACTTGTAGAAGTATTTTACAACATATGTTAAACAACAAAATACAAATCTACCAACTCTGACAAGGCGAGACTTCACAATCTCGGCACTTGTGCAGAATAGTTTCATTTTTCCATTAACGTGATATATGTCTGAATGTAAATATATGTGAATTAATTTTGTTACTCTCTTAACATTTTACTTTATCTAAGAATATACGTAGTATAGAAAACGTTATTTGATGAGTCAACCTGTTGATTTTAAGTTTTCATGGAACTATCCGTTTTGAGCCCTTCTAAGTCTAAAAGAGTGGTTTTTGAAATGACGTTTGTTTTTTTGTCACTTGACATTTGAGGTTTGTGTAGTGCCCTAAACATGAGCGTAGCTGTGATAAAACTAAAACTCCAAACCGTATCTAACGATTTTGACGAAATTTTGCTAAATACAGCCTCTAAGAAGCCAAGGAGGACAAAGAAATGTGATTCGTACGAAACATTTATCATTTGGGGGAAACATTAAAAAATGATTTTTTTTCGTATTCAAATAATATAAGATAATTATGTGTCGTCAAAGATTTACCCTCCGTAGAACACTAAGAAAGATTTGAATATTAAGTGGAGGCAAACACATAGGGTTATATTTCCCAACAAGTAGCCGTGGTATTAGAGGTAGGGTGAAGTAACTATCAAGAGCAGGTGGTACAAGAGACTTGATTAGAAATTTGATACAGAGCGTTCCATGAAATTACTTTAAAAGGAACTGCAAAAATTTACGAGAAATTGCTTTAGGAGAGGGTTTCGAGTTCTGAGATTTGTATTATGTTTGTATTTTGTGCTGAGATCAAATGCACTTGATTCCCGGTTCCAGTATATTGGAAATTTGTTTTATCTGTTTTAGAATGGTTTAATAGGGTTTTCTAACAGCGGAGTTTTTATCTGACATTCTATGCAATATCGTTTTGTGTCCAATATCTCTCATATATAAGTGGTACAAATCGATGTGGATTTTATTGCATCAAATAAATCTAGTTTCAGGATTCATAATTCAATTCTCTTTTGTCTGTGCAGTACCTACAGCCCAATCAATTCGGGTATGTGTTCATATTTTTGCCAATATCGGGACGTAATTGTTTTTTTAAATTCAAAATTTTGGCGCTATAAGAAAAATAACACAAAATTACTTTTCTCAAAATCGGCTAAAAGATTGTTGTTGAAATTATACTCAAGTTGCAGACTGAGGACCAAATAAAACATGTGTCATCAACATTACAAAAATGGTGGGTCGTGTGTTAAAAAAGATTAAAATTTTGTCTTGGGACCGTTATAAAATATGTGATATTTATGAGGCTACATCGATTTTTTCCCCTATTTTTTTATTTTTTTTAATGTTATGGGCTGTAATAGCCTCAATCAGAGGCCTCACCGACGTCGACCTAAAGGTCTTTTGCCGCCCCAAGTTCCATCCTACACCCACTCAGTAATACCTGTCATCCTTATGAAGGAACAGATGCTACCTATAGGGTTGTCTAGGATGGTTTCCATCTCCTTCCCCGGAGGGCCTAGAGAGTATAGCCTGGCTCGTCCTAACGCCTCATACTCTAATAGAATGTGTTCTGCGGACTCTTCAACCAAACCGCATTTCCTGCAATTATTTTCTGCAACAATCCCTATCCTGTGTAGGTGTTTTCTGAGGTGACAGTGGCTAGTTAATAGCCCAACCACCCACCTCATGTTATCCCTTCTAAGAGAGATGAGTTGTTCAGTATGTTTCTTGCTTGGTCTACTTGTAGTCCAGGCCCTATTCATCCCCTCCCGTATCCCTGTATCTACCGCTGCTCTGGCATGTCCATTCTCTATTTTAGTGAAACGGGAAGACTTTTGACCCAAACATCACAAGTAAAACCATCTTGACCACTGTCTTAAAAATACCTGTTATTAATTGAACACGATTTACACCGAGGATGTTTTAAAACATGTAATTATTTATTTTCAACTACCAAATTGTAATTTTGTTTTGATTCATTTTCATTTGGTTTGAGGATGGGTGAGTGCAATGTTTTTGTATGGTTTTATTTTAACGATCTTGATCAAAACATTTTTTTTAAATCTCCGCTTGAACGGCTTTTCATTGTTATTACAAAATCCGACGAAAATTGATACAGATTTTTCACTATAACCATAAATATTAATTTCATCCATTTTTGTGTTACAATTTGGCTAACTGTGATCATATCGTTCAGTTCATCTTAGTGTTTTACAAATGATTAAGTAACTTACATTAGCATGTAGTTTACTACATTGGGTTAGCTCATGATTCCCCATGTTTAATCCCAAACTGGTTTACATATCTAGGACAGATGTTTATATATTTCACATCTATTCATTTCTAACTTTTCAAACTTCATTTTCCATTCTTGATCCACAACATCTGAATATCAATTTTTAATAAGATGTTAACTTAAATAACCCGGTGTTCAGAAAATAATATACAACTGATTTGAAGTAACTTGAGGAAAAAGACTACTGGAAATGCTCTTGGAAGTTCGAGAACGTAACTGTAGTGCAAATACTTTTTGAAAAGGATCTCGAGAACAAATACTCAATATTACTTGCTGCAAAGATAAGTTTATAGGCGATGAAACAGTTCAAGATGACCATGAAAAGCATTCTATAAGATTTCGTTCGTCAAAACTACAAAAGGAATATTATCGAAGTTTCAACCATTCTTTAAGAAATTATATATTCAACTCGTGAGATAGGAATTTCAAAATCGAAAATACGTCCCAAAATTAAAGCGCTTCCTTTGACAGGATTTATTCCGCTGTGGTCCACGTGTTCCGTGAAGATGATCCTTCCCGAAAATTTTAACTTTGTAAGTGACACCTGGGTGAATAAGTATAGGATGTGTGATTTCTAAAGAGATTCGGTTACATTTAATATAAAGTGTTCGGCTCATCACAATAATTGCATCTCCTTGTCAACTCAGGCTTCACAGCATTGGCTTTATGTTATTGTAAACAAGAAAAATTGTTTTTTATAGTTTAAAATTTGTATCGCTCAATGAGTTGAAAGTATAAATTTAAAATGCAATCTTCCAAATAACAGACACAATTTTTTGTGAAGTAAGCATTCCAATATATCAACGTTTTCATGTGACCAGAATGACGTTGTTGGACCAGAATGGTAGTAACAACTGTGATTCTTCATTTTGTTGATCACTTGAAACGATAAAATTTCAGATGACATATAAAAACAATAATGCCAATATGTAACAGGATATTTCGTTCGAATTTTTGTGATGTAAGCATTCCAATATATCAAAGTTATCATCTGGTTGTTGGACCAGAACGGTGTTAACACCTGTGATTCTTAATTTTGATGATCACTTGAAACGATATAATTTCAAATGAAATAATATAAAACAATAATGTCAATATGTAACCCAATATTTTGTTTCAATTTTTAGGAAAAAATACATTCGTACATTATTTCCAAAAAAAAACAATGAAAAAATTCGACAAAACCTCTAAACGACATTCAAAATACATATAAAAACACTGAGTGACAATGTGCTTTATCTAACTTATACGGACAAAGCGTTATAAAAGAGAACATATATCTCTGCAAAACAAATGTATAATACAATAATTAGATGTCTTAGTAGATAGGGAGGAAAGTAAACATAAGTCGAAAGGTCAACCAATAACACATTTCTTCGCTTTTCAAATTAAATTAAATGCAACAAATGTAGATGTGTTAACAAATTAAACTTTCTTCAAGTTAATTGAATTTTAACCCTTTTAGATGAGCAATACTTGTGGAACTTCAATCACAAACATGAAAGAACACACATTTGTTTCTAAAACTGGTCAAGATGGTTTGTGTGTTGTAGCAAACTGAAGATGATGACTCCAGTCATTGAAACGTTGTCTTTAACAAGGTAAATGTTTGTTGTGGAAAATTGCGTTTTCTTTCATTTAGTGTTTGAAGTTCGCAAAAGTGTTGTTAATTTTAGGAAGGAAATATGCTTTTTAATCAATTAAAAGCGTGTAAACATTTTTTGGGACACCCTGTTTATTGTGTTTTTTAGGTTTAGATTTTCTGTATTTGTGAGAGTGAAAGTTTTTGCGCCATTTGGACGACTCAAGTTTTGTTACACGTGCATTAATTAAACTTTTTCATAGTTGGTAACAACTTGTCATTTTATGAAAATGAAATGTCTTACTTTTTTTTTTTTTTTTTTAGTTTACAGACTAATTAAGAAATGTAAATCACTTTTTCACCTTTGACTTAGGACTAAGTTTTATAATAAGAAAACAAATTTATCGAGCCAACAATTCAATCTTGCAATTAGCTTAACTTATGAGGGAATCAAATCATGGGACTCGACTATGATGCAACCGTCAAACACACTGGACATCCTCATTGTACATATTAGACACGTCCATTTGGGCGTTACTTTGTCATCTTTGACCGAGCGAAGTAATATTTTCTTTTATCTAGACAACTTGGCATTTCGTCGGTATATTTGTATTGGTAATCCTCAGGAACTCACTATAGTGAGCACGGGTTTGGCAATCCCAAGGGAATTTAGCAGTATCTACATCTTGTTTCATATAGTCTTGGGTTAGATATTTCCTATCACGTCTCTCTTAACCAACTCTTGTTCTCTTCCTACCCAGACGCTATTATTAGAGTATTCGAAAGGTCTTTATTTTATGCTCTTTTCTTCCTTTTTTATAAGGCGATAATGAGCAAAATATTTTCCGCCTTTAAGCAAAAAGGAAAAGAAAACGGTTACACGCGTTCGTGTAACATAGCAGTAACGGTGACGTCACACCTACTACTCAAGGTTTTTTGTAGGTTGAAACTGAAAACATTTGACTTATCTCACTTGAGACTGAACTCGTCAAACAGAAATGTCTGAAATTCAGATTATGAGTTGTCTTGCCTTTGATTATTTCTTTTGTTCAGTTAAAAAGGCTTTGTGCATGACGTTATTGTTAAAGTTTAGGAAATGCACGTTTTACCAGATGGGTAAGGTCCGTAAATTAGGAAACGTCTAAATATTGTCATAAGACGTATTCGAGCTAATCGGAACAGATACATTACGAGGACTATACTCATCATTTTCCAATTCAGAAATAAACTTGCAATTAGGCTGAACAAGCTGTGCAAGGTTTTTGTTTTATTTATAAAACAATTACTACACAGTCAGACGGCGGATGCTATGGCTAGGAAGAATTAATTGTAATGGTGTGAACAAGGCCTAACGATCAGTACAAAACAAAACTTCATATTAAAAGGATATTGGAACTGGTTTCTGAAACTTTCTTGTAAAAACACAAAAGTTAAAAACTTGTGTATATGAATATTTTAACGTCTTGATTAGTTTTATAACGTTACAGAAAATATCAATTAGTTTATTATTTAATGTAACTGATACTTTTATGTATCTTGCATGTATACATCAGTGTGAATTAAAGTACAACATTAACGGTAGTGGGATTGTTTACGGCTTGTCTACAAACATCGACTTTAGAGGTCGTTACGTCGGGAACCTATTTCTTAAGGAATATTTTCCAAGTAATAATAATAATCGTTTCACCATCTTACTAACCTGATAAAATTGCTCGTTTTAACTCGACTTTAAAATTATTATCTCTAAAGAAACTTTAACATTTCCAGTTGTAGATGATCAATGTTACTACCATAAATTGTTTCTCTTTCTTGCAATTAAATAATAATAATAATATTTTCTATTGTTAACATGTTTATTTTTTTGCTGATCTTCCAGCAGAATGATTTACAATCCAACCATGTACCATGTATGATAGTTTAAAGACTTACTTGTTAACCTAACCTATATTTATAGATTCTTCTTTCACAATCTGTCTGGTATTTAATTCTACTTTTAAACTTTATTGTCTTATCGTCCTTACTAATCTTTTATAGTTATGGGATACACAATTTATACATTTTCACAAGTTTTAATTATTTCATCTCTAAGACACATATGAAAGTAACTCAATATTTACAAACTCTAAAAGCACTTTTGATATCAACAAATATGTCGAAAATGCTTCGTTTTTTTTTCAAATAAAACATAGCGTGCTTTAATAATAACGGGAAAATTATATTAATTGTATTAAATAGAACAGAACTAAATAAATTATCTTGACTAAACACTTGGTTGATTCTTGAATTTACCAATCCACGATTCATCCTGACAAGAAGTTCTATCAACTTGATTTTCCAACATGTCAGCTCAGCTGGTAATTTGTGGATCATTCGTCGGTGAGCTTTCGGCTGGAAAGTAAAGGAAGGTGCGACACAACAGCAAACCTAATGTTAAGTTACATACACATTATAGGTTATGTTATGTTGGGTTGAGTTGGGTTAGGTTAGGGGATGAGTAGATGAGCATTCATCGGTAAGTTTTTAGCTGGAAAGTACAGGAAGGGGTGACACAATAGGCAGACTGAATGTTTTATTACATACATATTGTACGTTCGTATCATAACAATAAAGATATTTATCAAAATATTTTTTTCTGTTTCAGCTTACAAAGTTTATCAGCTGTGGAATGTCTCGCTCGGTAAGTCAAACACACTCCACAAAATACGTTAGTCTTGTGTATCAGTAATGATGACTGTATCACTTGTAAATTACCAGTAGCCTGCAGGGTGTAATTATAAGTAAACACTTTTCGTCAGATCAGATATTTCGTTCTATAGTTAGCTACGGATTTAAATTAAAAAAAAAAAAAAACTATTAAGATCTTTAGAATTCTAAAAAAATGAAAAATAGCTCTTTTTTTATATCTAAACATTATTATAAGGGATTTATATATTGGCCGATTAAATCCAATGTACGTTACATACCCGAGAGGAATACATACAATCACGAATGTCATGTTATTATATTTTACAACTATTAGGAGGCATAAAACTTGTTTTATTATATTATGCTTTATTGGACTAGGTTACGACTAGATCATTTAATATCTGTAAATCTATTCTCTTTGTCAATACAGTACTCTCTCGGCTAATATGTTTAGAAGTAAAATTAATGATCTTAACACGACTTCTTCAGAATCAGAAAAGCTTTCAACTCCTTTCTGCTATTTTCTTCCTTTACAACATATTGTAGAAAGTAAAACAGTATTTGTTGGTAATTGTAAAATACGATTAACTACTTAACCTGTGAAACATTATGTTTAATCTACAACTTCAGACATTGTGTTTGTTTCTGACAGTTCTTTAATTAACTTATTGCTCTGTTTTTAACAGAAACAGACGATAAATAGGGCAACTTGTTCCACTCTAATTGTTTACGTTGCGGCAGTTAGACCAACATGAGTTCTTTTTGTCTATATACCAAAGGTTACCTACCTTTTTTTATTTACCCCCTTTCGCCCCCTTTGGGAAAGAGGGCACTAGATAAAGCAGTCAAATAGGCCTAGGGTCCCACACAATCTAAATATAAATGCTACGCACCGCAGGTTCATATATTCAATACAACAAAATTTATAGAGGGTGTCTATTTACTAAATTGACACTCTGTATAATTAACAAAACGACTATTGAATCTAAGTAGAATTTTAGTTTATTTTTTTTAATTATAATTTTTGCAATATGTATGGTAAATAATAACTTCACTTCTATTTTTAGTAACATATATATTTACAGAGTTGACGGAAAATAAAACTTTGTAACCCCTTCCCCGGACGAGGGATGGACTATGTTATTAATATAAAACGAGTGCTTGAATAAATAAACCACAGAATGTTATTCAATTTTAAGTTAAGAAATTGGTTCGTAGCTCAAATCATCTTCAGGGAACTGCTTCACTTTTCAACTTTTTGAATACACTTTATTTTATTCAAAATTTTCATTAACTACTTCTCCATCTTCCTTTTTCTTGTTAGATTCATAAAATATGTCAGAAATGTCGATTGTGTGTGACTTACTTTAATATTGAAACTTCAACTAAGAAGTAATTTAAAATTATAAAGTTTTACTGAGAGAATATAAGAAAACATGACATTATTTATCGCAAAGAAACTAATAACGATCAATATTTATTATCTGAAAATATTATCTATCTTCGTTGCTAGATGTGGCTATTAAAAAATGTCACTGGGCACCCTCTAAGCCATATACTGTACTTACAACAGTATACAAATGCAAAGAAGTTTCTGGTAACAGATGAAACAAAACCGGGTTTGTTATTGCTAGTAGTTTATCTGATGCTGTTATCTATAAGAACTGTTTCCTTCCTTTAGAGTATTAGGATGGTTTAGAAATAAATTACTAAATTTTAATGAGACTGTTATAAAATACGTAATTTTCAAAATCAGTATACCGATTTGTTTCAAATTTGTATTAAACATGGACATGTAGGCCCTATGATTCAAACATTTTCGGAAAATTGCAAGTAACGAATGTATCGGTTTTGTAACAAGGTCATTGAAAGCTTTATTTTATTTAAGTAGGATTTAAACTGATGACACGTTTATTGCACAAGAGAGGCAAGCTTAGACATATTTAGATATATGTGTTAAATGTATAGGGTTCTCTCAGTTTTCACCCACGGCTAATAAACTAACATTTTAAATGATTTTTTTATTAGGTTATGGCGTTATGTGAGTGAGAAAGTTTGGCTTTGTTTTTGCACTTTTTATTATGATATAACATTTCAATCTTCTGTTACATCTAGCTTTGAAAAACGGTTTAATAAGTTTATTATAAATTGTAAAAATTATAACTTTCAAACATTGTTGTTCAGTATTTCAAACAAAAACTAAGACAAGACGCCATGTTGTGTTATAGACTATAAGACTACGAGTATAGTTATAGAGGGTCAACTGTAATCCACAGGGAAATACAAGTTTGATAAAAGTTCATATTGAGAAAAAGTGACTTGTGAACGTTATCTTTATTTCTCCACACGTTGAAAGTAGAAAAGCTTTTGGAAAAGCAAGTTTCGATTAGAATGAAACTGTCTGGCTTTAGTGTTGAGATAATCAAACTTTTCTTAAAGACAGTGTTTTATTGGATTTGAAAGTTTTTACGAAGCTCGGGAAATTGCACTTCGAGAGATATTGGGTGTTAAGTTGAGTTTGGATTTTGATGCAGTCTAAGACGGAGTTCAGGGTGAGAGATCTTACTGCATTTTATATTTAAATTGCATCTGTAGTTCCATATAACACACTAAATTTATCTCCATTGATAGTAAGTTAAGTGCTAATAAATTATGTGTCAATAACAGATTAATCAATATATTGTTAACAAAGAGGAGATACAATATCCTACACGTGTTTTGTAGACTAATGATAAAGACAAAGACGGAACTCCGAATTGGATTTATATATAAAATAATTTGCAACTTGCACAAAGACTTACATTGTTACCAAAGATGAAATACAATATCCTACAGGTGTTTTGTAAACATTTAATGGTACAGACAAAGACGGAACTCCGATTTGTGTTTATATACAAAACAATTTGCAACTCGCCCACAGATTTATAAATATTAATAATTTGTCTAATTAAAAAAATAATAAAAGTAATTTTATATTTAAATACATTATATGGTTCTGTCTTAAACTAATCCTAAGCGATCTTGTTCGATGAAAGCTAGTTTCTAATAAAGGCAATTATGGTTTCCATTTCGCCCATTATTCTTGAACTGTAATATCAATTTACTTGCACTCGTGGTAATTAGTTTTCACATTTTAACAAAATTCAAACGAAGCAAGTAGAACCAGTTTTGGGAAATTATATTTTTCATACAAGTCGCATAGACGATTTTTTGACTTTTTTTTCATTACTTCCTGAAACTGTTTGGCGAGATGACAATGATAGCGTTTCGTTTGTGTTAATAGATGCTAAAGTATAGCAATATTTTTATCAAGATCGTTAAAGCATTGACAGAGATACGAAAGTATATTTGTTTCTATAGATAGAGTTTAGTAAAAATGCAACTAAAAGATAGTTTTAGATAGACATTAATTACGTAACAATATGTATCGAATTTTAAAAACAAGTTTTATGCAAATCAGACAAGAAAGAATATTTTCACTTTATTTTGGGGTTTTCTACAAATCTATGCCACTTTGAAAATCATCTCTCTAAAATATACACTATAAAAAGTTTATAAACTCTTTCAGAAATAATACAATAATACAAATAGTTAATACATTTTCATCTATCAATGTTTTAATTAGGAGTTAATTTTAACTTAATGTTTTTGCCATTAGTAGAGTTTCAAACTTAACACCCTTTAGTCATTTAAATATCCCTAAATGACGTCATGCGTGACAATAATGTTTCACCCTTTTATATTTTCACCTCATCATTAAAATAATTGTAAACAAATACATTTTCTATTGGAGTATTAGTTATTGAAATAATGATTGGTAAAAAAACCCAGTGATAGACAAACAGACGTAATACAAAAACTAACCTAACTATACTCTCGGTATCAAAACATCAAGAACATATATCGATAGATTTACTTTCCTCTCTATATAAATTATATGACTCATGAAACAAGACAAATTTTCTTTCACTTCAAACCTTGTTACGAACTGAGGTTTCATTGTAATAAGTTCTACTTATTATTTCTTTACTAGAAGGCCGTGGCATCCTAACTAACCTGGTTGGTATAACACAGACAACTAACTAAGAAGAATACAACTAATGAGTGAATTCAAGTAAACCAAAGTGAATATTAAACTCAACTGTATTGTTGTCGTGCTTCGAGACAATAGTCTAATCAAAGTATGTCACGAGTTTGATATTCTGCACAAAACTAAATCTCTTAACAATTCAAACCGCAAATAGTATAATTTTATTATTAAAACAAATAGAATGTGGAACATCGGATTGCATAACATGACACGTGCTTCGTTGTATTAAATAAAATGTTTCAAACACTTCTTGTAATAAACTATTAGGAGAAGCATCAACGTCCATGTAATGAAACATTGTTATGACTGGCTAACATTGTGGAAATAGGTAATACGCTTAGTTATGCTTAAAAATAAATAAAAACATTATTCAATATATTTTTAACGATGCTTTTAGCCATAACTAGGTTTAGCCATAAACAGTAGTCAGTTTTTTTACAGTAACAACGAGTTTTTGTATATAACCCCAAGAAGTCAGTGTTTCTTTGCCATCTCTATGATTTCATACATTTATACAGCACACACGTGTCAGTATAGGTCTAGTTGCCAACAGTTTTTAGGTTATTGTATTTCATTCTTGGTAACAATATATTGATGACAAATACAAATACATTATTAATGTATTCAACATGTGTTATTGAGACACATTTTATTAGCACTTAACCTACATACAACTGTGAATGGAAATACATTTAGTGTGATATATGGAACTACAAATGCAATTTAAATGTAAACTCCAGTTTTAATAGCTTTATTATTTAATACCATTTGTATCGGATACGTCTATAACTGTATTTGGGTTTATTTCTAGATTCAATTGGCAGATATACAATTTTATTGTTTTGTAGTGAAGGGTTATTTTAATTATTTAGACGTTGACAAATAAATAATATTGTAATTGTTGATTTTAGTACATGAAACTTTAATTAAATGAATGAAAAACACAACTTCCCTCAAAAAATCAATTTATATTTAAAACGTCACCTTGTGTTTGTGTTGCACAAATAAATTCAACTTTAATGGCAAGTTGTTTTTTCATTCATTTGGTTTTCAGGTTTCCACAAGTGTCGTTCATTACATAAAACTTTGTTAATTATGTACTACTACAACGGAAAAAGTCAGATATTCTGTTGTGCACTGAACTAGGCTGTGCGCCTTCCCCTTTTTAATTAACGCACTTACCTCAAACCCTGTAATATTTATTGCAGGCTTTGTTTTCGAGAGTATTGAGTGAATTTAGACGGTTCACTGGAAGTATAGGCTTTTTCAATTTTCACTTGAACCTCTTAATCCTTTCAAAAGTTTAGGTTGGGCCTAAACTATGTATACCCCCTTTATTTAAAGCTTCCAGTAATTATTATTAATTTTCCTTTAGTTCAGGGAGCTCACGAGCAAATTGTATCTTTTTTATTACTTATCTCAAGAGCGAGTTCTTTGGAAAGTTCCTCGATCACAATCTATATTAGTAATTTAGATGTAGTTGTTAACCTGTGTGTGTATTAATTAAATAATTGCAAACGTAATTCTTAGTTAATTAATTATATAAGCATATATTCTTAGCATTTACCAGTATAATATATATTATATATATAAGATGAATTTATAATAGAAAATAAATTGTAAAAAAGTTGATGAAAAAATAATTGTGTTTAAATATAAATGAAAATTTAATTTGTTTCAAAAAGTGACACAAAAGGGTGGCCAGTCAATCTACTTCTTGGAATATTTATTTGCCTAATTTAGTCTTCATCACAAAATATACAATATAACTAGTAATTTAAATTCCTGGATTCGCAAGTATCAAAACTAAAGATATTCTTAAAAATAATTATGCTTTCAATATAGGTGAAGGAAAAAAGAATTTTGTAAATTGTACATAATATGATTTTACCAGAAGATGAATATAGAAGTGGATTCGTTGCGAATCATAAACACTGTCATATAATTCATTGCTCATGTAAATAATTAGTACAGTTCATCGAATTGGCGTCGGGATAACTCTTGTAAAAATGTATCGTCAACATTATTGTAGAAATGGGTTCGTCGACAACTAAGAAAAACTCTTGTAGAAACTGGTTTATCGAGAACTTTAGAAAACTGTCGTAGAAATGATTTCTTCGGGAACTATTGTATACAATCAGAAAAATGGGTTCATCAAGAACTATAGAAAAATATCGTGGAAATGGGTTCAACAAAAACTATTGAAAACTATCATAAAAATGGGGTTTTCGAAAACTATGGAAAACTATCGTAAAAGTGGGTTTTTGAACAACTAAGATAAACTATTGTAGAAATGGATTCGACAACAATTACTAAAACTATCGTAGGTATGGATACTTCGTTAACTATGGAAAACTATCGCATAAATGAATACTTCGAGAACTATAGCAAATTATCATAAAATTGGGTTTTTGACAACTAAGGAAAACTATCGTAGAAATGGATACTTCGAGAACTATAGCAAATTATCATAGAAATGGGTTTTTGACAACTAAGAAAAACTATCGTAGAAATGGATACTTCGAGAACTATAGCAAATTATCATAGAAATGGGTTTTTGACAACTAAGGAAAACTATCGTAGAAATGGATACTACGAGAACTATAGCAAATTATCATAGAAATGGGTTTTTGACAACTAAGGAAAACTATCGTAGAAATGGATACTTCGAGAACTATAGCAAATTATCATAGAAATGGGTTTTTGACAACTAAGAAAAACTATCGTAGAAATGGATACTTCGAGAACTATAGCAAATTATCATAAAAATGGGTTTTTGACAACTAAGGAAAACTATCGTAGAAATGGATACTTCGAGAACTATAGCAAATTATCATAGAAATGGGTTTTTGACAACTAAGAAAAACTATCGTAGAAATGGATACTTCGAGAACTATAGCAAATTATCATAGAAATGGGTTTTTGACAACTAAGAAAAACTATCGTAGAAATTGATACTTCGAGAACTATAGCAAATTATCATAGAAATGGGTTTTTGACAACTAAGGAAAACTATCGTAGAAATGGATACTTCGAGAACTATAGCAAATTATCATAGAAATGGGTTTTTGACAACTAAGAAAAACTATCGTAGAAATGGATACTTCGAGAACTATTGCAAATTATCATAGAAATGGGTTTTTGACAACTAAGGGAAACTATCGTAGAAATGGATACTTCGAGAACTATAGCAAATTATCATAGAAATGGGTTTTTGACAACTAAGAAAAACTGTCGTAAAAATTGGTTTTTGACAACTAAGAAAAACTATCGTAGAAATGGGTTTTTGACAACTAAGAAAAACTATCGTAGAAATCGATACTTCGAGAACTATAGCAAATTATCATAGAAATGGGTTTTTGACAACTAAGAAAAACTGTCGTAAAAATTGGTTTTTGACAACTAAGAAAAACTATCGTAGAAATGGGTTTTTGACAACTAAGAAAAACTATCGTAGAAATCGATACTTCGAGAACTATAGCAAATTATCATAGAAATGGGTTTTTGACAACTAAGAAAAACTGTCGTAAAAATTGGTTTTTGACAACTAAGAAAAACTATCGTAGAAATGGATACTTCGAGAACTATAGCAAATTATCATAGAAATGGGTTTTTGACAACTAAGAAAAACTATCGTAAAAATTGGTTTTTGACAACTAAGAAAAACTATCGTAGAAATGGATACTTCGAGAAATATAGCAAATTATCATAGAAATGGGTTTCAACAACAACTACTAAAAACTATCGTAAAATCGCTTTAAAGATAACTATCGAAATGCATCGTAGAAATGATTTAGAAAATTATAGTAGAAATCGGTTCGACTAGAATGATCGAAAACTATAAAAAAAAAAGAAAAGTTTATCGACTATTAACGATCCAATGTTGTAGAAATATTTATCAAAATTTTCTACAAAATGGATTCGTTGGGAACAATCATATCTTGACATTCAAAATTATTAACAACTATACAAATCTGTTTATGTTCGTAGTATAAAATGCTTATTAAAATAATATACACATGGTTTGAAACTGGTGATTACAATCTGTGATCGTTTCATAACTCAAAGTGTTGAAAGCTCGCAATAACTTTAATTTATAGAAATACAATAAAACTGCTTTCATTTTTAGAATATTAAACACTTTAGGAATGTTTAATGTCGTGGAAGACACAGGAAAGTGCTTTGGCAGATCGTCCATTGAACTGCTCTCTCTTATTTTGTGGATTTATTTCTAATACGTGTTTTGTAGTGACAGGATCAATACTTTCATCCAGTTATTTAAGGATGCGCTCTAACACAGCAGAACAATGGGGTACTCCATGGTACACTGTTTATAAAATTGTCTGCAAGCTTTTAAGATCTCAATTTGGTAAACTAAATTTAAATTTTTGACTCATTTATGCAACAGGAATTTCTATGAAAACTACTATTATTCTACGTAGTAAACAGAAAATCATTATACTATCGGCTGTTTTTGAAATAATTCAGATTATATTAGTGTTTTCCTATAGTTGCATTTATTAACATTGAGTTCCTAATTTTGAAATTTAACGATTTTTAACTTAATACATTCAATCATTATATATCAATGACTAAAATAGAAATATTTCAAAAGCTTTGGCAACATGTAAAACTTGTGGTACCAGAAAGGTGAGAAATAGTGCAATATATCGCTGGAAAACAAAAGGTCTGCGTTTTGTTTAAAACATTACCTGTTACTCGAAGAATGTGGAGATTTTTCTTTCCCTGGAAGGCAGGGTACAAATTAATTTATCTCCGTATATATGGCTGTGGTCGTTTACAATATTAACCGTTCTAAAAACATTCAACGAATTGTAAAACTAGTGATATTCATAAATCATTTAATGTATGAATGTGAAATGTGTTTCAGAATAGTAATACATAGAACTAGAGAATTGTAGAAATTGAACTAAAATAATGTCCCATGAGACATGTTTATGATTTGGAAGTTGAGCGATTTTTATAAATATTTCATAGTGATCAACTTGACCAAAACTAAAAGCTAACTTAATTAATTTAAAAGAATATAATACACTCACTCAAATTTAAATTAAGATAACATTATACATTTGAAAAGATGGTTTTTTCTGTGTTAATTAAGCACACAATTTTGGCTTTGAATATAATATTACAAACACTTTTTTTTAGATCAAACAACACTCAGAAATGCTTAACAAATAACCATGAAAAACTTGGGTGTTGTCGACATGACAGTAGGTACTGGTTGTAATAATATATATTACATAAATTATTAAGTACTAAATTTAACAGATTGTTTATTTACTTTCCATAAAAATCTTCTCGTTATACTCTTACAAGAAATAACCTTCAGGTAATATTTTTTAGTGAGTAGTTAATTGCCATTCTTGTAGTACCTATCTGGATGTGTACCTTTCGTCATGTAGTATTGGGTTAGGTCCCTCTCTTTCAGCTTTCCTGTTAGGTCTCTCTTGATGGGCTAGTGTTATACACTTAATGCTCTTTGCCTTTTCTTTTAAGGGCTGTTAGCGTTTAATTTGTTTGCATTAAAATTACTAAAATTTGATTATTCCATTCTTTTATAGTTAGAGTATTACTTTAGAAATGTATTAAAATTCAAATATCACAATAATTGTTTTTGAAAGATAAACAAAAAATCATTAGATTGTAGGAAAAGAAACTTGTAGGAATTTGGTGAAAGCGTTGATAAAATAATGTGTTTACATACATGTCTGGAGTTATGATCAGTGTAATACAGGGTGTTTATAAAAGAACTCCTTGATTTAAAAAAAATCATAATGAAAAAAACGAAACCAGCAATAAACTTTCGGTTTTCGAACTTGAGTTCAGTATATTGTCAAGATTTTTTGGCTAATATTAGATCGCAGTTGGCATCCGTGCATGACCTTGAAGCGAGCGTGGTGGGGGAAGAGCGCCGGCCAGTCACTATTCAACAGTCATGGCTACGCCACAGGAAAAAGCTCAATGTGTGATTTGGTTTATTCAATCAAGTTCAGTGATCACAGTTCAGCGTAATTATAGACGTGAATATGGCGGTGTTGCACCTACTAACAAAACTATTCTCAATTGGTATAATCAGTTTCGGGAAACAGGTAGTGTCTTAAAAGGGAAGTCACCGGTTAGGCCTTCAGTCTCTGAACAGAATGTGGAACGAATCCGTACGTCTTGTACTCGCAGCCCTAAAACGTCATTGGCAAGACGAAATTTGGAGTTGGGAATACCTAAGCCTACCGTGTATAAAGTGGTGCGAAAGAGGCTTAAATTACGTGCGTATAAGATTCAACTTCTGCATGAAATCAAGATCACTGACAAAGTGAAAAGAGTCGATTTCGCAGTCTTCATTTGAGAACAACTAAAAAAACTTGAGAACATTCTCTTTAATAATATATAGGTTTAATAACTATTAATTTAACTTTACCGTGTATTAATAACACTTTAAATCAAGGAGTTCTATTATAAACACCCTGTATATACAACGTAGCCGAAAAGAATCTTCTACCTCTAAATATTTTAAATAGTACATATGGTCACACCGTGATACTTTCAAAACTTCTAAAATGAAGTATAACATTACCATATATACTATTTAAAAACGGTCGAATCATCCGCTCCAATCTTTCCATCCCCAGAAGTCAAAATCTCTGTCTTAGAGTGTATAAATGTAGCCGCTCTTACCTGTGAAAATATAATGAGTTGCTAAAATTTCCTCTTTGGATATATTAGTACAATCTTATTAGCGGCCATCGTTTTATTTAGGATGGTCTACAAAAATTTACTCTTACTTATTTTCTTGTCTCATCAAATCACGTGACGATATGTCTTAATTAATATTATTGACTTACCTCCTGAAGCCCAATATTAAAAAAAAATAATAATTGTGTATACATTGAGTAAAAAATGAACATACATGATTTAAATGTGTAGGATCGGTGAACATGTCATAATCGGTTGATAGAGTTTTCATCTTGACAGAGATCGCAAGTTAGAATTTCTAAATGAGAATATCGTACTGATAAGACGAAAGTTTTTGATAGTTAAGAAAACGATAACATTTAGCGAAGTAAAAACTGACAAAGTTAAGTTGAGGGTTGAGAAAGTACGGTTAAACTTTAACAACTAAGGCAAGTTTATGATAAATGAGTTTCAACTCCCCATCTCTTACAAATTTCTCATTTCCTGTTGCTAAAGTTATTGACAATTGCTAGGTTTTATTCTTTATAATTTAACATTGTATTTGTCTTTAGAGAAATATTTATAATGTTGTATAATTTACTATGTATATTTTTGGAAATAAAAATATATTATTATTATTATCAGTGTTAAATCCAGAGTGGGGCAAACATATGGCAAATCTTAGATTCTACATGATGTAAGGAGTTGTTTAACCCTGCACAAAAACTATTCAAAACGTATTGGTAAACAATAGCACTGCCTTATAAAAACCATTTATAGCAAGGGTATAGCTTTGAAATTACAGAAACTATGATTGAAATTTAAACATATTTTATTTCTTTTTTAATTTCCTTTCCTTATAGTTTTGAAAGGATTTTGCGTTTATCTTAATAGATTTTGCGTTTTATTTTACAATTAATTATAAATTAAATACAAATAAATAAAACTATCGACACCTTTGAGTTAACATAAACATCTCAAAGTGTCACTAGGAAAACAAAAACGAAAAATACAAATAATAACTAAATACAAATTGAAAACACATGCTATGTAAGCTATACAAGATTCGCTTTAGTTATATGAGCCAAACCATCTATCTTTTATTTATGGAATGGTTTAGTTTTAACAAAAATCTTACTTTTCTAAAAACAAAAAAGGCCTTTATTTATCACCGCGATATGTAGACAGATCAATTTTATAATGAGTACTGATATTAATTATTTATGTTTGTTGTAGATGTTTTGACTCCATTGTAGTCTACACTTCATGGCTGCATTTAGAGTAGTTCTCAGCGCTGTCTCACACTGGCACAGCTAAAGTGATTCCACTGTATAACCCATCCATAAAATAGTATAAACTGGATAGCGGTAAGTTTAGTTTAGTTAAAAAGCAAATCTATTTAGGTAGGCATTGAAACTTACTACTTGACAAGTGCTGTTATAAAACGGCAATATTTAAAACTAATAACTGTAGATAAAACATAAGAGGCGTGGCAAGGCGTGTCCAGTCACTTGATTGGACGACGTTGATACAGTACCCGGTAAGTGCTGATATCTTGTGGACAAAATTAAAACTATGAACAATAAACGTCACTCGTGAAACAGTAGAAAATGGCCCACTAAAATGGATCTTGAGAAATGCATGTTTAAATATTAAACCTAACCGCGACTTGTTGGTTCACCATATTTAATATATATTTGTAAATTTAATTAATTAATTGTAAATTCCTTTGATATTTTGTATAATGTAATGTATTTTGTAATTTTGTTTAATGGTTTGGTTATTTAAAAAATAATGTTACATTAAAATTGTAAATTAATTATAAATGTTTTTTTATTTGAAGCTTTATTGTTGCTGTCAGTTGTTTTCAAAATTTGTTTGTTAGTATCGTTTCATGTCTTTCCAATGCTAATGATTCTATTATACTATTAATATGGAATTGTTTATACGATAGATGCTTAATATCTTTAATAGATGAATATTTGTCATAAAGTGCCAATGCAAATTGAATTGAAGATTAGATCACTCTTAAATAATATTGCGTAACGAACTGTTAAGGGGCTAATTGTACGTTAACCACACAGCTAAAGCGTTTCTATTGTAGGACGGTCCATTATACTGAAAATAAAGTGGATGGAGAATCTGTGTTTGTGTATGAATGTTAGAGAAGATATTAGGATAATAAGGTGGTAAGAGTGACACGGAGAGACAGAGAGGGAGAGTGAGAAAGAGACAATCAGTGTAAGAGAGAAGTAGGCAGTCAGAGTGAGAACGTATAGAGTCATTGATGGAGACAAAGAAAGGGAGAAGGAGGGAATGAGTGAATAAATAGACAGACAGACAGACAGACAGACATACAGACAGACAGACAGAGAGAGCGTGTGTGTTTAGGGAGAGATGATAAAAAAGTGAGTTAGAGAAAGTAAGAGAGACTGAGAAAGATAAGAAGGAGAGAGTGAAAGATAGAGTAAGAGAGAGGGTATAAGATTAAGAACGCTTCAAAGAGATAAATAGATTAAAAAAGTTAGGGTAGAAAGAGCATTACACAACATACACTTTATTATCTAGAAAACGATGTGTCAAGAAAGTATTGTGTTCATATTACAACTGTTGATGATGACCTAGTAACTAAAACGTCGTTTTGTTGTTAATAATATGTTAGTTTTCTGTTGATATATTTGACTAGTTCAAAAACTCGATACGTGGTGTCAGTGGGACAATTGAAGAAAAATTTGGTCGTGTTCGGATAAATCTTTATAAATAAAAAGAGTAGTATTATAAAAATGTTTAGATATACCTAAAAACAAATAATAATCTTGAGTTGTAACATAACGTTACAGTTAGGTAATGTATAATCATCACATTGATTTTCTGTCGCCATATTCTTGGATTAACAATCAGAATTCGCTATTAATAGCCACCCCAAATTGTTGGGTCAATACTATAACATTTTAAGCCCCTGCTAGATTGAACACAGGACATGTCACTTAACAAACGAAAACAGTATCAACTAGACTAATCAGGGTCTCATTCATTCAAATATTTATGAATATAAATTTATAAACATACTTTTTACCGACCATTATACTTATTCTTTGGTTACTAAAAACTGAATGAACCTACCCTAGAGACAACCTGCCAAAATGCGATAAATTGGTATATGAATATGCAAGGAACAGTGCCAAACTTTCAGTTCTATCTACGATTGATGCTTGTTTTAAATTCTCCATTGGCAAAGTTTCCACGAAAAAGATCACACCAGCCAAGAGTTCATAACAAAAACTCAATTCTCTATATTATAGCTATAATACAAATAAAGTATATTTCCAAAAGTCTGAGGATATTGGGAATTATATTTGTTACGGTTGTTTATTGTAAATACCCACTGAGAGGGGGGCACATAAATATAGCTTTATCTTGACTTTACTATAGTGTTATGTTCCAATACCCATAAATTATTTATGGACTATAGAGGATTTATAGCACCAATCTGATTTCGTTACGTGATTTATATTTATGATTTATTTAAAAGTTGTAAAATATTTATTAATAGTGGAACGTGTTTTTACCAGGAATCGTTTTAATAAAAGCTCAGTAAGTGTAGATTGGGGTCGGTTTCATAAAATATTACATGTTAGGTTAGTTTTATCTTATGACAACACTCCTTAAATGTCTAGTTGAGAAAATTTAAGTTATAAAACCAGCATAAAAATATATGGTAATTCAGTCAAACTGAAGCTTATTATAAAAGTATTAATCCAATCCCGTTCATAAGCATAGGAGATTTATTCACATAAGGTTTCTTACCTTATTTTTTTTTTGTTCGTCACTTGACCTCTTTTTCTTGTAGTCATGACCCTGAAAATCACAAAGAAAAAGAGTTCACATGGCGGAGCAAACAAAATAAGGTAAGAAACTTTGTCTTATTCAATAATGACCTTGATACTGAAAGTGTAATAATTATTTATTTATACTTTAAATTTTGAAGTGTATATGACTGTTTGAACTAATTATATAAATTATAAATGTGTTGTTTAACTAAAATGTTAGAACACATTAATATTGGAAGTCGCAATATTTTGGAAATTGAAATGTTATATTTTGGTGTTTTACCACGTAGGCATACTTCCAAATTTTCAAGTAGGGTACAAAATAAAGACATAACCACACAGTACATATTTGGTGAAAATTGTTTCATCTTTATGGAGCCAACTGCACAAACAGCAAGATGATAACAGACATCCCAAAATCAACTATTTCCAAAAGGACTTGAAAGTGTATAATGTTCTTAATAATTCAACAAAAACTTCCTTGACTTATTACAGGCAATGTACTTACATAAGCCTGATGTCATCAATATTTTTTAAAATATGCACGAAATCTAGCCCAGATGCCATTAATTTATAAAAGCTTTATTAATGGTGGGATAAAAGGAAAAATTGATTCATCTTTAAATTGTCCAATCTTTATAAAATGAAATTTTAATTCAAATTATATTTTTCTTCGGTGATATTGTTTAGTAAATGTATCAAACATTCTGTTTTCTTTACTAATACGTTTCTTAACAAATTTAAATTGTTAACTTTTTTATTAAGTTTTGTTATTTTGTAACGACAACGATATTAAATTTGCGTAATTAATCTAAACAATCTAAATAGCGTGAATTATAGTAAAGAAACATCAGCTGACTTGTAATGTATAAAGCTAGCAGTACCAGACTATAGACTATTCTGTCCTTATAATAAATATTTTATCAATTTATAATATTAGTAATTTTATGAAGGAAAGTAGGAAACCAGTGTTCTGTTAACAGTAAGGCTGGATCCTGTGATATTTTCATGTATTCAATAAATCATTCTTGTAAAACCCGTCTTGTTAACTTAAAACAGAAATCTAATTTGTAAAACTATTCAAAACGTATAGATCCTAAGGTTAAGTCTGCGTTGCATCCTCCGTCATAATGATAAGCTACCTGAGTACTAACTTAATTTATAAAACTATTCAAAACGTAAAAGATCCTAGGGTTAAGTCTATGTTGCATCCTCCGTCATAATGATAAGCTACCTGAGCACTAACTTAATTTATAAAACTATTCAAAACGTAAGAGATCCTAAGGTTAAGTCTGTGTTGCATCCTCCGTCATAATGATAAGCAACCTGAGCACTAACTTAATTTATAAAACTATTCAAAACGTAAAAGATCCTAAGGTTAAGTCTGTGTTGCATCCTCCGTCATAATGTTCAGCTAACTGAGCACTAACTTAATTTATAAAACTATTCAAAACGTAAGAGATCCTAAGGTTAAGTCTGTGTTGCATCCTCCGTCATAATGATAAGCAACCTGAGCACTAACTTAATTTATAAAACTATTCAAAACGTATAGATCCTAAGGTTAAGTCTGTGTTGCATCCTCCGTCATAATGTTCAGCTAACTGAGCACTAACTTAATTTATAAAACTATTCAAAACGTAAGAGATCCTAAGGTTAAGTCTGTGTTGCATCCTCCGTCATAATGTTCAGCTAACTGAGCACTAACTTAATTTATAAAACTATTCAAAACGTAAGAGATCCTAAGGTTAAGTCTGTGTTGCATCCTCCGTCATAATGATAAGCAACCTGAGCACTAACTTAATTTATAAAACTATTCAAAACGTATAGATCCTAAGGTTAAGTCTGTGTTGCATCCTCCGTCATAATGTTCAGCTAACTGAGCACTAACTTAATTTATAAAACTATTCAAAACGTAAAAAATCCTAAGGTTAAGTCTGTGTTGCATCCTCCGTCATAATGATAAGCTACCTGAGCACTAACTTAATTTATAAAACTATTCAAAACGTAAAAGATCCTAAGGTTAAGTCTGTGTTGCATCCTCCGTCATAATGATAAGCAACCTGAGCACTAACTGAATTTATAAAACTATTCAAAACGTAAAAGATCCTAAGGTTAAGTCTGTGTTGCATCCTCCGTCATAATGATAAGCAACCTGAGCACTAACTTAATTTATAAAACTATTCAAAACGTAAAAGATCCTAAGGTTAAGTCTGTGTTGCATCCTCCGTCATAATGTTCAGCTAACTGAGCACTAACTTAATTTATAAAACTATTCAAAACGTAAGAGATCCTAAGGTTAAGTCTGTGTTGCATCCTCCGTCATAATGATAAGCAACCTGAGCACTAACTTAATTTATAAAACTATTCAAAACGTATAGATCCTAAGGTTAAGTCTGTGTTGCATCCTCCGTCATAATGTTCAGCTAACTGAGCACTAACTTAATTTATAAAACTATTCAAAACGTAAGAGATCCTAAGGTTAAGTCTGTGTTGCATCCTCCGTCATAATGTTCAGCTAACTGAGCACTAACTTAATTTATAAAACTATTCAAAACGTAAGAGATCCTAAGGTTAAGTCTGTGTTGCATCCTCCGTCATAATGATAAGCAACCTGAGCACTAACTTAATTTATAAAACTATTCAAAACGTATAGATCCTAAGGTTAAGTCTGTGTTGCATCCTCCGTCATAATGTTCAGCTAACTGAGCACTAACTTAATTTATAAAACTATTCAAAACGTAAAAAATCCTAAGGTTAAGTCTGTGTTGCATCCTCCGTCATAATGATAAGCTACCTGAGCACTAACTTAATTTATAAAACTATTCAAAACGTAAAAGATCCTAAGGTTAAGTCTGTGTTGCATCCTCCGTCATAATGATAAGCAACCTGAGCACTAACTGAATTTATAAAACTATTCAAAACGTAAAAGATCCTAAGGTTAAGTCTGTGTTGCATCCTCCGTCATAATGATAAGCAACCTGAGCACTAACTTAATTTATAAAACTATTCAAAACGTAAAAGATCCTAAGGTTAAGTCTGTGTTGCATCCTCCGTCATAATATTCAGCTAACTGAGCACTAACTTAATTTATAAAACTATTCAAAACGTAAAAGATCCTAAGGTTAAGTCTGTGTTGCATCCTCCGTCATAATGATAAGCAACCTGAGCACTAACTGAATTTATAAAACTATTCAAAACGTAAAAGATCCTAAGGTTAAGTCTGTGTTGCATCCTCCGTCATAATGATAAGCAACCTGAGCACTAACTTAATTTATAAAACTATTCAAAACGTAAAAGATCCTAAGGTTAAGTCTGTGTTGCATCCTCCGTCATAATATTCAGCTAACTGAGCATTAACTTAATTTATAAAACTATTCAAAACGTAAAAAATCCTAGGGTTAAGTCTGTGTTGCATCCTCCGTCATAATGATAAGCTACCTGAGCACTAACTTAATTTATAAAACTATTCAAAACGTAAAAGATCCTAAGGTTAAGTCTGTGTTGCATCCTCCGTCATAATAATAAGCTACCTTAGCACTAACTTAATTTATAAAACTATTCAAAACGTAAAACATCCTAAGGTTAAGTCTGTGTTGCATCCTCCGTCATAATAATAAGCTACCTTAGCACTAACTTAATTTATAAAACTATTCAAAACGTAAAAGATCCTGAGGTTAAGTCTGTGTTGCATCCTCCGTCATAATAATAAGCTACCTTAGCACTAACTTAATTTATAAAACTATTCAAAACGTAAAAGATCCTAAGGTTAAGTCTGTGTTGCATCCTCCGTCATAATGATAAGCTACCTGAGCACTAACTTAATTTATAAAACTATTCAAAACGTAAAAGATCCTAATTTTAAGTCTGTGTTGCATCCTCCGTCATAATAATAAGCTACCTTAGCACTAACTTAATTTATAAAACTATTCAAAACGTAAAAGATCCTAAGGTTAAGTCTGTGTTGCATCCTCCGTCATAATAATAAGCTACCTTAGCACTAACTTAATTTATAAAACTATTCAAAACGTAAAACATCCTAAGGTTAAGTCTGTGTTGCATCCTCCGTCATAATAATAAGCTACCTTAGCACTAACTTAATTTATAAAACTATTCAAAACGTAAAAGATCCTGAGGTTAAGTCTGTGTTGCATCCTCCGTCATAATAATAAGCTACCTTAGCACTAACTTAATTTATAAAACTATTCAAAACGTAAAAGATCCTAAGGTTAAGTCTGTGTTGCATCCTCCGTCATAATAATAAGCTACCTTAGCACTAACTTAATTTATAAAACTATTCAAAACGTAAAAGATCCTAAGGTTAAGTCTGTGTTGCATCCTCCGTCATAATAATAAGCTACCTTAGCACTAACTTAATTTATAAAACTATTCAAAACGTAAAACATCCTAAGGTTAAGTCTGTGTTGCATCCTCCGTCATAATAATAAGCTACCTTAGCACTAACTTAATTTATAAAACTATTCAAAACGTAAAAGATCCTGAGGTTAAGTCTGTGTTGCATCCTCCGTCATAATAATAAGCTACCTTAGCACTAACTTAATTTATAAAACTATTCAAAACGTAAAAGATCCTAAGGTTAAGTCTGTGTTGCATCCTCCGTCATAATGATAAGCTACCTGAGCACTAACTTAATTTATAAAACTATTCAAAACGTAAAAGATCCTAAGGTTAAGTCTGTGTTGCATCCTCCGTCATAATAATAAGCTACCTGAGCACTAACTTAATTTATAAAACTATTCAAAACGTAAAAGATCCTAAGGTTAAGTCTGTGTTGCATCCTCCGTCATAATGATAAGCTACCTGAGCACTAACTTAATTTATAAAACTATTCAAAACGTAAAAGATCCTGAGGTTAAGTCTGTGTTGCATCCTCCGTCATAATATTCAGCTAACTGAGCACTAAGCTAATTTTTTATAAAACTATTCAAAACGTATATGTAAACAATAGCATTGCGTTATAAAAAACAATTTATACCAAGGGTATAGCTTTCAATCTACTTTTGAAATTACATGATATGTGATTGAAATTTAAACATTTTCCCTTTCTTTTTCAAGTTCCTTTCATTACACTATATTAAGATTTTTCGTTTTATTTTACTATTATTAAATACAGATAAATAAAACTACCGACACCTTTGAGTTAACATAAACAACTCAAAGTGTAACTAGGAAATCAAAAACGAAAAATATAAATAATATCTAATTAAAAATTATGTAAGCTATACAAGATTCGCTTTAGTTAAAGTATATGAGCGACACCGATATTTATTTTTTATTTTTGGAGAGGTTTAGTTTTAACAACATTCATACCCTTCTCAAAACATAAAATCCTCTATTTTTATATCTCCGCTAATTATAGGCAGATAATTTTTATAATGTGTAATGATATTAATTGTTTATGATTATGGTAGATGATTTTGACTTCTATGTACACGTCAAAGCTGCATTAATAAGTTGTTCTCAGCTCTGTCTCCCACTCGCACAGCTAAATCGATTCCATTGTATAATTATTCCATATAAGTTATATAAATTGGATAGGGGTAATTGAAGTAGTAATAAGTTTAATTATGGAGATAAAAATCTATTTAGGTAGGCATTGAAACTTATCACTTGACAAGTGCTGATATAAAACGACAATCTTTAAAACTAATATCTGTAGATAAAACGTAAGAGGCGTGGCAAGGCGTGTCCAGTCACTTGATTGGACGGCGTTGATACAGTACCCGGCATGTGCTGATATCGTGTGGACAAAATTAAAACTATTTTAACAATAACCGTCACATGTGAAACAGAAGAAAATGGCTAACTAAAATTATTCTTGAGAAATGCTTGTTTAAATGTGAATTTGTTGTTTTACGGCAGATGCCGACTTGTTGGTTTACCAAATTTAATTTATATTTGTAAATTTTATTTAATTATTTATTTATTCCTTTGATTTTTTTTATAGTATTGTCGTTAAGCTATTTAAAAAATAATGCTAAATTTAAATTGTAAATTTTTTATAAATATTTTCTATTTTAAGCATTGTTATTGCTTTCAGTTATTATTATTATTTTAACTTTTATTATTAACTTTTATTATTTATTACGTTTGTCAGAATCATTTCATGTTTTGCCAATGCTCATGATTTTATTATATTATTAATAAGAAAGTGTTTATACTATAGATGCTTAATATCCTAAACAGATGAATATTTCTCATAAAGTGCCAATGCAAATTGAATTGAAGATTAGCCCACTCTGAAACAATATTGCATAACGAACTGTTAAGGGGCTAAGTATACGTCAACCGCACAGCTAAAGCGTCTCTATTGTAGGACGGTCCATTATACAGAAAGTAAAGTGGATGCAGAATCTGTGTTTGTGTATGACTCAGTGAGAAGATATTAGGAATGCAGGTGTGTGTGTGTGTGTGAGAGAGAGAGATTGATTGAGAGAGAGGGAGAGAGAGAGAGAGAGAGAGAGAGAGAGAGAGAGAGAGAGAGAGAGAGAGAGAGAGAGAGAGAGAGAGAGAGAGAGAGAGAGAGAGAGAGAGAGAGAGAGAGAGAGAGAGAGAGAGAGAGAGAATACTGATTTTATATTAGAACCATTAGTAAAATTAAAATTAATAAAGAGATGAAGACAGAGAGGTTGTATGGGCGTACAAAGTGCGTAAAAGTAGTCATTAGGGGTAAAAAAGTGCGTCAAAGAGAAAAATTGTATAGGAGAGAGCGTTATAGAGAAGAAGAAAATTTATAACTAAATAAAACAAATAATTTCCTTTAAATAAGCATCACTTGTGGGAAATTCAATATTCAAATACAGAAGCATTAGCATAACCTTTTTAATTTCGTTTAGACAAACTTGGTTTACATGTAAATTGAAGATGATTACTTAGTCATTGAAACGTTATCTTGTACAAAATGAATAGTTTGTTGTGGGAATTAGTATATTCCCTTCTATTTCATCAAACTTCATGGTTTTGAAAAGAGTTTCATCATTTCTGAAAAGAATGTTCGGTTTAAGAACAATACTTAATATTGTAAGGATGGTAAACGCAAAAATTGTACTTCCATTTTTTGACTCATTTTCATGTCTTCAGGAAACCATAAAAGTAATTTTCAACATGTCTGTTGTCGTCGTCGTCGTTGTCGCCTGTACGTAACCACGATAGCGACCAAGAAAAAGAAGATAGGAACAAAAAATTTGTTATAAGGGACTATAATAAGCTTATATATATATATATTAAGAAAAATGTAATTTAAATTCTTAATATGGCAGCCATTTTATTAACTTTTGTTAATATCTTGTATGTTATTCAATTTATAAATACTTTATATGTTTACTTTCTCATAGTAGTACTTGTAAGGCTTAATATGATTTTTACTAAATTACCTTCTCTTGTTCATTTATTTACAATTGTTGCTATACAACTATTATTTGTGTAACTAAAGTCACAATAACCTAATCTAACAAATTAAAATTGAATGCATTAAAACCCACTTTTTGGACACTTTATCAAAATTTATACAATTTACACATTTTCAATAACCAAACTTGACTAACACAAATAGTACAATCATAGTTATAAACAAACAAACACAGTAAATATACAAAACAAAATAATAAATTAACAGATATAACAACATAAGAATATTTTTTTACTTTTCTTTTATTTAAACATAGCATGATGACTATATTTTAAAGATGTTACATCTCATTCCTTACACAACATTGAAACCCAGCACTTATGTGGATAACTATACAAACACATACAATACGCATTACAATTTTGTTTAAATACCTAATATATTTTCATGACACAAGCTGAAGTTATAGTTTTGATATTGTAGCTCATGTATAACTGAGGATGGCGACTTTGTCGTTGAAACGCGTTTGATTAAGTAAACGTAATTTCTGTGGGATCTTGTGTACAAGTTTTTTTTCTATCTAATATTATCTGACAAGTCAAGCTCAATATTTCCTAATGACACAGCTATTCTTCCATTGAATCAAAAGTAAGATCTACGAGGTTGTACCTCAGGGGACTCTGGAAACTCTCGAAAAAAAACAAACATTTTGTTTATTATCCTAAAGTCTATTCTAAAACTTCAAACCAGAAAAGCTCTTTTTACCTTTGCATTAAGATTTTTATTCAGGTTTCAATATTTGTGTTCAATTATTTAGAAGGAATTCCGACATAGGTTTCATAAATTATTTTTAATGTAGTCCATTTCCAAAACCTTCTTTACCTGTGTTTCAACTTATAACATGCAAAAGAAAATAAAAATTTCATCAGAATATACAGGGTTATCATAAAAGAATGGTTGGGTTTTGAACATATTTTAAATGAAAACAGAATTACTTACAGCTGATGTTGTTTATTTATCTAAATCTTCGTCTGAAACAGTTTTTTAACGTCACTAATAAATTTCGATATGTAGCCTATGCCATTAGTAGCTCGGTAAATGTCCAATCAAGTTCTGCCAAAACGTTAGGCAACATGTCTTTATTAACGGTTGTCATTGCTTCATTAATCCTGTTCCATAAGTGATTTAGGTGAAGAATGTTTTCTCGATAAACAATGTTTACGATGTACTCCCCACTAGATGAAATCGTAAGGTGTCAGGTCTGGATTCCTTGCCGCTTATCCATCGATGTCCAAACTTGTCATTGAAAGTGTCTGTGACAAATGTAGCCTACTAAAGTGCGGGGGTGCGCCATCTTATTGGAAATGAAGTTGTTGAATGTTTTACCAAAAAGCAAAAAACTACAGCGTATTACGTTAATTTATAAAATGACGGGCTTTTTAAAAGTTTAAAGTGCAATATCACAAATATGTTCGTTTTACGAAAAATGTACAAGGGGCAAAATGTTTTCTTCTTTAACGACAAACAAAATAGTTTTTAGATTTTTTTGTAGTTCAAAAGATAACCGAGGTTAAATAATTTCTTGGTACAATAACCAAAATTAGTCTAAAACCAAAATATTCTTGAATTTAACAATTTTTACCCCTGGAAACTACATTTCATTTAGGTATGGCGTGAAAGAACTTTAATTGAAATCTTAATAATTTGTAAAGTTCTCATTATTTTGTCGAAAAAATACCAAATAGTCGACAAACTGAAATCGAAGCGTTTCCAGACATATTTATCTGAAGTTTGTTCCTTAATATTTAGCTCTAGAATCACTTCTTTGCACCTTTCCTTCTGAAACACTTTTTAGAATAGAGAAAATTTCGGAAAGTTGGAAACAAATATTTCCTTTTGGTATTTTATATGAGTGTTTGAGAAAGTTAGTCAACGTGTTGCTACTTTATGTTTCGTGTATCCACTCGTTTGATGACATTGTTTGGTTTTAACATGTGCACATTGAGTTCTTTGGGGTCCCAGGTAGGAAAAAAACCTATTTTGAAATTTGTTGACAGTATTTACAAGAATATTCAAGAAATAGTAAAACCTAACTTCACGTCATTCCAACCAATACCTCCAACTTACTATATTAAATATTTCTCAGTCGTTTAAAATTTTGGGCTTATGTTTTTATTTAATTGTTTTCATTGTAGACAACGAATTTGAGTGGAGATTTTAACGCTGTACAAAATGGATGTAGTACGAAGTTAAGGTATTAATTTAATAAAAAACAATATTTTATTAAAATTTTAAAATCTGTGAAAGATTTGAAAAATAGCGACCGATACATTGAGAGGAAAATGAGTGCGACCGGTGACATTTCAGGGAAGTTGCAACAGCTGTAATTCCGATCTTAATAATTTGTCCAAAAGCCAAAGTCGTAAATCAAATATTATACTCAACTTAATTTACATAAACATATAATGCGGTGTATGTAATATGAACTAATGTATCTAGGAATAAAAAATACAATGTAGTATCGGGATTTAGGGAGCAACTCTTGGGTAATAAAACTGACATTAACTATTTTGACGTCATAAAATGTAATAGGTTTCTATTTAGAGTTTAAATTGGATTTGTGTTCTCTGCATTAACTGCGAGCGGTAAATCACGAAGAGTTAAATAAATTTCTGTTTGGTTAAATATTAGCAGCGTGTGTAATTGGTTTTTTAAATAATGCTTTTATTTGTACAAGTAGACGACAAATACAGCACCCCCGTGCATATATCAGTTAGGTCGAGTTATTAACTGTTTATAATGATGTCCACAATTAACTTTAGTAATCTACATGTTCGCAGTTAGGCATCATCAATTTATTAAAGTAAAACAAATATCTAACATTTGTATGATAACAACAATATAGTAAAAAAAGGAAGGATCGAAAGGAAAAAGCGAGGATGATCAAAGGAGATGAAGAAAAAAAGGGACCTGTGGAGAGAGTGACCTTAGAAATTAAGGCCGATGCTTAGGTTTATTGGTTGAAAGATATGTAAGTTCTTAAATTTAATTTAATAAATTTTTCGCTTAATTTTTTAACGACCTAGACTGTTAATCGAACCCAAAGGGCTTTACGCGCCAATGCTCTACCAACATTGTTGATATACCAACATTCCCAGTCTAGGTCTATATTTTTCACTTGAAATATTGTTGTATTTCAATACCTGCTAAGTAAAAAAATCGTATAAACGGAAAAATTAATAAATCAAATTTAATAAATACATACGTAAGGGCTGATAAATGAGTAAAAATTAATTTCAATGTCGCATATGCGAGGTAATTAGTTTAGAAACTCAAAATTGCAGCAATAAACGTAAAAAAGTCAAGTGAGAAATTTGCGCCCTGTGCTGGGAAGCGACTAGGATAGCTCGGTTGGTAGAGCATTGGCGCGTAAAGCCAAAGGTCCTGGGTTCGATTCCCAGTCTAGGTCGTATATTTTTCACTTGAAATATGTAAGTTCATATAAGTTGGAAGTACGATTTAAAGGCCTAATAATTTTCAATATAGGTTTGTTCAGCTTATGCTCACAATATAATAAGTACAATGGTACTTATTATACTTAAATACAATGGTACTTATTAAATTATACAATTGGATAACTTAAAATATTTATTATAAATATATTAACCTAAGGGCTAAATGATTAAAAAAATTATTCGAAAACTGTTCTCAAAATTGACTTTATGTTTAGTTTTATTAACATAAATCCAGATTTATGCTCTAAATAAATTTAAAATATAATAGAGATATCACCATAATATACCGAAAATGAAAAAATCGGTGAAATTCTTTAAGTTTCTGTTCAACACACATTCAAAGAGTAAAGAGGACAAACAAAAACTTTTTTTTTAACGAATTTATAGCCAAAAATTTGTTTTAACCTTGTACATTCAACTCTCGCGAAGTAAACATACTTGAATTTTATAAGTTTCATTGGAGCAGAGACTGATCTTGTTTTTTATTGAATGTAAGAAAATCCAAAAAATATCAAACGATCCTTCTATGTATGAAAAAAATCTGATTTTCTTGATGTCACAGAACAAACTCGTACTTACACCGGTATACAAACTAAGAAACTAAAAACCAAATTTTGAAATAAAACAAAAAAATTTAAAAAGGTACAGCGATTTAAATATTGGTAGATAAAAATTAATTTCCCTCTGTGTCTGGTCTTTTGTTCGAATTACAGTACAGTACCTGTAATATTATTTACTGTTTTAAAGTCTTGATCTCTGAATAGTGTTTTACGATAACTATAGGCGCATTTTGTTTACTAGAATGATACGTGGAATTTTTGAAAACTTCGAAAAAGAAAAGTTTACAGAATCGTTATATATGGTTTAGTATATCGTTATATTTTAATGAGATTGAAAATAAGGGTTGTTGACAAAACACTTTTGTTTTTAAATAATACAATTGTGTTTTATACGAGTTCATTTCTACAATGTGTTTCCATTTCACAGATAAGTATCGCATGGGGGAAATGAAATGTAATATTTTCAAGTGACTTTACATCGGGAACCTCAACAACGCAACTTTCCCAATATTACGTAAGTCAATTTGGAGGGATATTTACGAAACGTCAATTCCCTTTGTCCTATTTGTTTTGAACTTTTCAATTTCTTTCCCGGACAGTTTATAAAAGATCCGAATGTGTCCAATCCAATCCTGTATCTTGTTCCATCATTACTCTATATACACAAAAATATCTCTAGAGTGGAGCTGTCTTGAATCGAAATGTAATAGTTGTATCTCAAAAACAATTTGGCAGATCCTTATCATTTTTGTACTCAATTAGAACTTAAAAAGTAAATTTTTATTTTCTACCTGAATACAAATATCTAATTGAGGAAAAAGATATGAGACCTACGTTATTGTAGAGAGAAATTTAAACTATTATTGATCTTGTTGTTTTACTGGATTTTACAATTAAATAATTTACCTTAGCTCACAGTACTGTCTTTTGTTTTTCTTTTACGTGATTATAGTATCTCGTCTTCTTTCAAGGTTATGACCTGACCGAATGCATACCCGTATATAAATGTATCGGTTTTATTTTAATAATTATGAACGTAACGTGTTCTTGTTACGTGTATTAGTGTTTCTTTGTCAATGTTGTATTTTGCGCATCAAGAGAAGAAAATATTTATGTTTGATAATGTCTGAAGGAAGAGGGCAAAACGACTGTCATTTAAAGGTTAACAAAAGACAAGACTGTGAGCTGTGGAATTAAAATTATTTAATTAAACTATTGTTTACTGTATTCATCAGCTGTGCAGAGACTTTCGAAACACTCTGTATATACAATGAAATTAATCTTAATGTTGCAAGCAACTTTTTTTGCGTGCAATGTTTAGTTACTCCATTCTTTGGTGTAAAAGGAAAGGAAAGGAAAGGATAATGTTTAAAAGCGCAAGATTACAAATAAGTAAAGGAAACGGGGAGAGGGATTGATAATTGACCAAGCGAAGTGAAATGCCCTAATACCTCGACCATTTAGGATTGTTCTGTATGTTTGTTTACAAACAAATGTGTCTACCAAATATTATAAATTTAGAAATGAAGTCTTCTACAAACAAAGTTGAAGGATTTTTATTTTATTTTCCATTTGAAATTGTTAGCCTCTAAGAACATTTACTGCGCTGTTCCAAAGAATGGACGAAGTTGCTCCAGCAAAGAATGAAATAGAAGATTAATATATAATTTTCACAAATAGTCGTGCAAAAACACTACAAATGGAAAAACAAATTTGAGAAATTTTCATTAAATTTTTACTTGTTAAAATGTTTAATAACCGTTCTTTACTATTTTTTAAATTGAGCATTTATATGAATTGAAACGTTTCCAAGATTTGTAGGAATGGAAAAAATATCAAATAAGTGTTTAAACTCTCCCGCTTTATTTGATTTATTTTAAAACTTGGTATAACTTTAAACTATCAATGTGAATTAGAGTAAGATAAACAGTAGTCAGATTGGTTACTCTACCAATGATAGGACCACCAGCCACCGAAATCTACCAGTAAAGTTCGTATTTTCAGTTAACGCAGTCAACACTCAAGCCTTTATGTGTACAACATAATGTTTTATACCACTACTGTGATTATAATGTAATATCAATCAAAATCAAAACGCAAACCACTCACGAAGTATTTTACTGTAGTTACCGAGTGGTACGTTGGTTTACAACACAGATTTATTGAGTCTATTAAAATCGAAGGAGCTTTATCTATTGGTCTCAGAATTTTTAGTTTTCTACTGATTTAAAATAATTATTAAAATACTTCTCGAAAATTATAATTTTATTTTTCATCAATTAAAGAACTTTTGAAGTTAAATTGAACTCAGTATATAAAAAAAAACCACAACATTTAATTTGACGTTAGAAGAAAACTGACAAATGTTTAAATAAAATATGGTTAGATTCAGAGTGCATATCTTTACGAGTAACCGTTCCTTTGTAAAACATATGTTTGGCAAATCTTAGATTCGGTGATTCTGGAACCAGTCCAACATAATAACGTCTTGGAAACATTATTTGAATTTTTATATTATTGAGGTCATAATTAATACGAAACGTTTTATTATTCATATTTTTAAGCTTTATTTTAAATATTCAAAGCTTATATTAATTGTTCAATATTGATTTAGGTATCGTAATTTATTCGCCGTCATATCTTTACTTTTTTAAACAGTTTGCTATATAATATGAGAAAAATTATATAAAAAAGCACTGTATGAACAACAATATAGCCTTAAAGACGCTATTTCACATAGGATCATACTACATATGAAAACAAAACAAAGAAAGATACCTCTCCTAGCCTGATTTCCCTCCACCTCTATAAGGAAGCATTAGTATTTTCCCCCTTAATTGTGATAATATGCATGATATAAAGAAATGTCAAAGCTTCTAACGTTAAATAGATATATATATATATATATATATATATATATATATATATATATATATATATATAATTTATTAAACAAAAATTAGCCGAACTACGAATTTTTTGTAAAATAACAATAATTATACGTACTTTTTCACTACTTACAAGAAAAACATTTAAAAAAATCTGTTTGACATTACTTTTTGCATTCAAATTTGATTTTGTCTTTGAAATTAAAATTCATCCATGTTATAGAGATTTGTTTAAACAAAAAAAATTGCGGTAATTTGTGTTTTTTGGAGTTCCCGTTGTTAAATCGGAAAATATCTCATCGATCGAAAATTGTTAATTTTTTTATTTTTTTTTTGTAATTAATTACAATATTTTGTATATATTGTAAAAATAAAGGGACTACGAGTTTTGAAGTTTTAACGGCCAACGAAAAATTACGATTTTTGTACAAAACACGTCTGTTTCTTGCACGATGTACCTGTTTTTAAAAAAATTTCAAAATAAATTTCACTTAAAACGTATAATTACCTACAATTCTTATTTTTGTATTTCAGTTTAATGAAAAACTAATTATTGTATCGGGTTTTAATGCCTCGTGGAAAATCTCCACACAGGTACGAGCGAATTTTATCTAATTTTGGAAAATTCTAAGATATACTATAACATAGTGTGTAAATTAATGAAAATTACAGTTAGGGAATAATTCAAATGTACCCAGGATGTTTTGGTTTCTGATAAAATTATCAACAATTTATTCAGTTTTTAAAATATTATTCGTGTTTTAAAATGTTTTCAAATACAAAAAAAAATAATAAACACGATTTTCATTTTGTAAAGATATACTTGTTTATACTTTTAGGAAATATTGCACATGATCTGAATAAAATACATTATAGCCAATTTTGTTGTTATCAGATGATTCGCAGTTAGACACAACGATTAGAGCCCCTCCAATAACCAGCTGTTTTGCAAGTTCTACTGCAGCAGTCAGCATCTACTGTGCACTGAAACATTGAATAACAGAAATATAATTTTAAAACATGAATGTTTTACCCTGTGGCTAAAAACCCCTACTTTTCTACAATTGTTGGCTTTCGGATTTATAATGAAGTCCATATTTGATCAACTATTATCTTTTACGATGTTTACAAATATTTGTCAACCAATTTGCATTAAAAGTTTTTTTAATGCAAAACAGTTGTTGGTGTTTTGCATAAATTCGCCAAATATGGAAAACAAATGCAAATTATGTATTGTTGTATGTAGTTTTATTCGGCATATTTTACATATTAAGTTAATGTAAAACGTAATAATACAAATTTTGGTTTTACAGTAAAGCATTTTTTTTAAATATACTTTGTTGCAACTTCGTTTTTAACAAATATTATCAAAATGTAATTCTATTACAACAAACTGAAGTTTAAAATGATTAAGAAAATATTTAGTTTATACAAAAATAATCAAAATAATAATCATTATTAAGAAATTGCGTTTAACTCTGAGACGCACAGGAAATCAAAAACATTTGTTAAAATTATTTTTTCTTATTCTCAAATGACACAATTTTATATACTAATTATAGAACACAAACAATGAATTCCAAATTAAATAGGAACATTGGCGTGCAGAAGAGGAAACCTCACGTATGTAAAGGTTTTTAAAAGAATAAATAAAATATATGTATTTATCATGCCTGAGGAAATTAAAATAAGCTACAAATACGAACTACTATTATTATTCAAGTCTTCTAACCCAAAATTCTTTCTGAAAGTTGGTGTACAACATATATGAAGTGTTAATTCTTTAGTTAACGGATATTGTCGAAAATAGCACATTTGTATAAACATTCCAGGGACAGTAACAGATTTAACAAAGCTGTTTTTGATTTTATAAAAATTACGATTTTATTTCAAGGATAAATACACTTTATAATTTAGAGGATATTCCCTAACTAAGATTATCAAAAATAATAAAGTGTCTTACTAATGGTTTTGATAATAGCCTTAAATGTAATTAAGTTGTGGAGTTATTAAGTTATTTCTACAGGAAATTTTAATAAATGACTAATGATTTGCGAGCGCAGCAGTCGTGTTTATTAGCGAACTAATCATAGTAGTCCATTAAAATTACACAATAGTTCTGGAATCTCCAGGGGTAAAGGAAATAGAAATGTTACAGAGAAAATTGTAATAAAGTCTACACAAATTTTCCCTAAAAACAATTTGGAGCTCGAATGCTTATCATGGCTGTAAGCAGAAAAGTTGTTTGCATTTTATTTACACACTAAAGATTGAAAACATAATTCAGAAAAGATTTCATAATATAATTTTATATCCATGTAAATTATGTTCAATAACATTATTATCATCCAATAAATCACAATTTTAATTTTTCACGGAAAACCTGTTAATAAATTGGAATGTTAGCACTTTTGAAAAATATTTTTCAGAGATAAAAAAAAGTTTATCTTGAATTAAGCTACATGAATGACATTTTCCTAGTTTTAAAAAAAATATATTTCCATTTTTTTTCATCCTTAAAGAGTTGAATAAGGTTTATTAGTTTATTTCAGATATATTCGGGGAAAAAATAAAAAAAAGGGTTAAAGGAAAGAAATTATTGTATTTTTGGATTTAAACATTCCTGAATGTTTGAAAAAGTTTTGATTAATCATATCACTTATTTGAAATTTTACAGACGGCTGTATCTCGAACAATACTCGTTTTTGGTAATTTATAACTTTTCGCGTTTTCTTTTTGTTCGTCTCAATCTTTAATAAGTAAACAAAATATTACAATTAAAAAAAAAAAAACTTTTCCTGATTTTTTAACGTTACTACAAAACAATTCCCTTATTTTGATTTGTATTACATCCACTCTTTTAGATTTTCGAAGTAATAGATAACCTGATTGGACTATAGTATACTAATTTGAATATCTAATACAGATGTCACTTACATGTTCAGCACTGTTCCCACATCCTGGAGTACGTAACAGGCAAGCCATCGAAGTGCCCTGCAGTGCCACTCCAAAGAAAAAAATAATGACGAAAGCCAACTGTATGAAAATCTTCATGACAGAATCCAGATCCAATGAACTGTAGTATAGAGAAAATCAGTCCTATTTATACCTTAGGTGTTGAAATAAATGACGATAATTAAATAGTGGCCTACATCAATTAAACCATTAAAACAATAAAACTATCGCAATTTTCTTAATAACTTATTTAGAGAATTATCACGTACAATTAGTCGATGTTTGATTGATAAAAAATTGCAGCAATTAAAAAAACAAAAATATTTGTTCTGATATTAATGATTGTTGAGTCATTTTCGGCAAAAAATGGAGGTAAAATTGTAAAAAAAAATCTGGATTACGAACTCTTGAACGAAAGTCATAGAATTACGATTTTATGAAATAACTGTTAAGATCATATTGTATGGGAACATTGTTAACTGAAAACGTTGTCAGGTATAAAATTGTCTAGAAGTTTAACAATTTTAAAATTATCCGCCATGTTGAAATTTTGTTTTAATGGGGACATACAGTAAATAAATATTAACAAATTTTAGTAAATAAATAAATGCTTGCCACCCTCAAAGTATACTTATATATTTGAAAAATTACAACCATAAAACTTTTACAATTAATTGTTAAGCTAAAAAGTTATTTTTATAAATCATAAATTGTGTAATATTAAATAAACTAATATTAATCTCAAAATACGATATTTGATTTAAACGACGATTATGGGGGGGGGGGGTGGGAGAGCCGTGTGTTTTGAAAGCAATATTAGGAAGAACAGAATATGCCACTGTGACGTAAATGTTATTGTGTAAACAGTAAGATGGTAATTTTAGTTTACAAACTTCAGTGGTCTATAAAGTTAACTATAAATTCTTTCTTTAAATTCACAGTTTTAACTTTGTTTAAATTATGTAAAATCTCCTTTAAAACTATATTGTAGAGATTGTGATATCAGCCACACTTGCAGAATATTCACGATAAGATTCAAAGAGCAGGAAAAAATATATTCATAGAATAAATTCCACATTCCCTTGACACTTAATAATGGACATTTATACAATGGCACAGAGGTCAACATGTAGATTTTATATAATTTAAACGAGAGTAAAAATATGAAATACAGAATAATTTGAAATATATTACGATCATAAAACTGAACGAGATAGAATACTGAACGATCAACATAGCTAGTGCCACCTGAAGATGCCATCTTTTAGTGTCGAGGCATGTTCCTGTAATTAGATGGAGAACATAAAAAAGGTCCTCTATATATTAATTATTTTGATAATGTTTTTAGAAAGGCCATATGAACATATTATAATTCTGATTTTAAAGTTGTTATAATGAGGTATTCCGTAATGTAACGTAGACGGCCTAAGAAAATCTTAAAGCGGCCGGAATTACGAAATTTACCAACAGGTCTTTCTAAAAATCTCATCAGATCCACCCCTTCAGAGAGATAATTACGGTGCAAATAGATTGAAATACTAGTTTGTTAGCGTCTAAAGAATGAAATCTGAGGGGCAGTTATGGAATTGTACTTCGTCCGATCGCAAGTCACTTTGGGAACTGCCAGTGGATCCATATTTAATGAATCATCACAAAAACAATATCTATCCAATCTACAACCGGGGAGCCAGTATTCATAATAAAACTAGACAATTAGTAAACAGGGAACTTGATATAACAAACAAGTAAAAAATATCACCAGAACATGATAAAACTAGTTTACGTCCGTCAATATACACGCAATGTAACACATTACGGAACGATCTAATAGCCCCCGGAGAAACCAGTCGCCACAACATACTGAATTTTCTTCTGCCATTATACAATTTAGAATATACACAAATTGCAGCTGGAAAAAAAAATACAGCGATTTGGCATTGGAACTTTTGAAAAAACGTGATATAAATAGCAAACATAACAATGATGAATTATACATATAAATCTGAACTTATATATTACGGTTATGTTGGGAATAGGAAGCGTCAAAAAATATATATAGCATTTTATACGTAAAAAGGACAAGAAGCGAAGTGGGAATAATATATTTTCTATCCTTAAGGACAATCTTATGGAGTTCGGCGAATCTTAGCGCGCTGAGCTAACTGCCTTGTGCAATGAATAATAATTCATTTTCACTTTTATATTTAGTCTGTGATAAACAGCTTGTCTATACATTTGCGCAGAAAGTAGCCGTTGCCAGAGGGACGCTCTAGAGATGTTAAATATCGATTAATTCTTCTATTAGCGATTCGTAAATAGTTTTCATGTTTGAAATCAATTTAGAAATTTAACGCTTTAAATATCTTCTAAGATACTAAATCACTTTCACGCACTCGAAATTGGTAGACTCACAACATTTCAACAAAATTTACATCCCGTTTTAAAGGTAATATTTACAAATATACTAGCAGTGTTTTTGTGATTAGATAGATAAGTCATTATATTATCTAATCTAAATAATTATACAACTGAAGGATCTGAGTTACTATCATCATTTGCAATATTGACCCGTGTAAAAACACTATATTTAGAGCAAAACAGCTGATCGTTGATTAAACTTCATCAGAGCGTGGATAACTTGTTATGGCAGATTCAATTAAAATAAAAAATCACTTAGGCCATTCTTACGCAAGTAATAACCACACGCTGTTTAGTTGTAATTAGATTCTAATGTTAAATCTGAGACTTGTCATTAGGTCTACATGTTTGTTTGTTATGCAGTCACAGCCAATCGCATCTATTAGTCGTTATGAAATTTAGGAATAAAGTTCTTTGAGAATAGGATAAAACAGGGATGTCTTTATTTTGTGGCGAATTGAGTATTTGGCGTCTTTGTTGTTTAGGTTTCCTATACTTCATAGATCCGTTACTGATTAAAAACTTTGCCCCCCCCCCCCAATGTTTTATTGCTATCAAGGTGTGATAATTTCCTAGCTGTGCGAACGCCTGGCGCAGCAACTCACAGTTCTGGGAGCGTCGGTGTCTTACTGCTATCAAGGTGTGGCAAATTTCCAAGCTGTGCGATCGCCCAGCATTTGTGTTTGAATTGTTTTTTATTGGTTTCCCTGTGTCTCTCGAAAATGGTCGGCTGAGGTCCTTTCGACGGGTTTGGCGATTCCGAGGAACATTGGTTAAAAAGAGCAGATTCCTGTAATATTTAATTAGTTACTCAATAAAGTCAAGTCATCTCTTATATCCACGTAACGCGTTCGATGCCCATTTGATCGTAAATTGTTATCTAAATGTGCTATGGTTTGATTGGTAATATCTTAGGTGACTAGTGTACTGTATTAGAACTATTAGAAGGGAGACATTGATTTCAACGATTCATCCCCTGGATGACGTCACATATTTAACATCAGTGTAAGTACGTTTCAAAATTATATTAAGTCTCAAATTTGATTAATCCCGTAATAATCCCTAAGACATCCTGTGTCTTTGTAAGTTTATTTAAAATGGCAGACTGTACACAATTTCAAAGTATGCAATAGATATACGAGAAGGTCAGAAGTTTTAAATGTAATTTTATGCTCTAGAAAAACACTCGTAAAAACAATTTAACTTTCTTTTTTTTTTTTTAATTTCCTTGGGATTTCTAAAACTTGTTGTGACTCAAGTATTTTGTATAAAATGAATTATAATAAAGTTAAATATAAACACTAATATACTGTTTATGATATTACTGCTTACAGTGATGAGCATCAACTAAACATCAGAAAATGTTTCCTTGTAGTTTACTTATTTTTTAGGTTTGAACTTTTCAAGTTGTTATTAGGTACAAAGGTATGAACTTTCCTCTTACCTTTAACAGCAAGTTTTCAAATACACTAATTATAGACAATCCATTTATCGTTCGACTCTACGGAATTGGATTTCAATTTATACGTATAAACGAGCATTAAAAAACGTCTACCCTCTTCATAATGCTTAATGGAAAAATTTAAAAAGAATAAGCAGTGAAAAAAGTTGGACAACACTTATTACTTACCCCCTCACACATCATTTGATAAACCCCGAAATTGAAGATGGAGGGGCTATGGTTTCATAGACCAAACCTCAAAATATTCAATAAAGTGGATTGAATAATTCTGATATTACTAGAAGATAGCTGACCTTATTCGGGGTTCATTTATGCTTGTTATTTGGAAGACTAGTTTATGTTCCAAATCTTCATATTTTACAAACATTTGATAGAACACCAATCCAATAATTTTGAGCTTACATGATTTTTCAATTATACGTTCTTCCTATATAAACCAGATTTTTGAGAAGATAAATACAAATTATTTTCGTATGCATTTTTACAGAGTGTATTTTAGAAATTTAAAAAAACGTTAAATTAATTTGAGAAAGTACATTTTTAGTTTTAGTCTTAAGAAATCGTTCTCTCTAACTGTAATTTAAAAAAAAATAATCTTCCATGTATCTTTAAAATAAAATCAAATACCAAATTTAATCAAAATTAGTTCTCTCCCTTCAACTGTGAAGCATTGCAGAAACTAAAAATACATAGACAGCATTGCAAAATATACTGTTTGTGCTCAGAGCCTCACAAAACGGTTATTTCTGTTTAAAACCGTTCATTTATATACTTATAGTCTATACTACGTATATGACGTACGTACAAAAATAAATTACATTTTCTTATTAATACGGGATATTTTATTGTGATTTTCCTGTATCAGACATTGTTTTAGTATCATCGTGGGTGATATACATCGATAATTCAACCATCACAGTTTTATTATTGTATAGTTGGATAGTATTTAATACGATCGGTGATGAAATGTCTGACTCTGCGTTCTTCCACATTATTCTTACTATGTTAACTTAAACATGTTTCCAAATAACACAATTTATTCATATATTGATTTCTTCTCTTTCAGGTATATAAAACACCCCGTCAGAATTTGTGTTGGTGAGTCAATCATATTTATTTATTAACTGTTAAATTTCCAATTGAAAAAAATCACCAGGTTATGAAAAGTCCATAGTGAATAGTCCTTTAGTAAAGTACTTTATGAATAAAGGAAAATAAGCATAGAAAGTGTTTTAGCTAATATTTTGATTATTAAAAACTTATTCGGCACAATAGAAGATACCAATTTATGTTAACAATTTAAAATAACTGTGAAACAATGAGATCACCTAATGTTATAAAATCAATAGTAATTTACCAAAAAGAGGTTAAGAAAAAGAATATTTATTTACAGTTTAGCTCAGAAGGAAATTTAGATTATAAAACTGGTTAATGAGCTGTAAATAAATATTGAGCTTCACTTGTGAGATAATATTAAATAGAAAAACCTGAAACACATATTCCAACAAAAATTAAGTTTACTTAATCAAACGCATTTCAACGACAAATTCGCCATCCTCAGTAATTAATGATCTACAATACCTTATAGGCTTTAGTAGTTAGTTTAGTTTAGTTATTGTAGCTCATGTATCACTAAGGATGGAAACTTTGTTATTGGAACGCGTTTGATTAGGTAAACTTAATTTTTGTGAGAACTTGTGTTCCAGTTTTCTTCTATCTAGTTAATGAGATAATTTACATTTTCTTAAATTGAGTTTATTAATTTTTTGGCTTTAGAATTTTAATTTTGTTCATACCTGTTAAACTAAAATAATTTTCCAAATTTTGGCCATGTTTCATTGCATGTATAGGTATGGGGGCTCTCTTTGTGTTTTGTGAACGATATCGAAACGATGGTTGGTCATCTAATTGGTAAGGGATTAAATGTTTCCCCAATAGTGCAGTACAATGATTTAACATAAAGTAATGCCTGTACACTGGGTTACCTTTGTTAGAAAATCTTTGCGAGGGAAACAAACATCTGTCTGTCGAAATATATTCAGTAAATCTACATTGATTTGTTAGATCAATTTTAGACAAGAGAAACATTTTCAGTGATTCAAACTGTGTAAATTGAAGTACTTTCAACTGAAAGCAACCCGTCTTATGAATTGAAATATAAACAAAAATAAATAATATTAATATTTTAAATAGTAAAGCAATACCGATACATCATCTAATTTATCTTACATTTGATTTATATGTTCATATTTTGGTGGAAACATGTAACCACTATAATTGAGCTGTAGCTCTTACTGTAAAATCGCCAGTAGTAATAAATTCCACACCTCGTACAAACAGCTGTTCAGTTCTGACATTTCAAACAGCTTGATAAGATGGGATACTTGGAATAAAGGAGGTTGAAATATAATAGTATATTCTTTGATATATGTTCACATAAATTTTCCCTTCACATATTTTATTATTCTCAAAAAGCAACGAAAGGGTCTGTCCTTATAGTTCAGAATGAAACACTTTATCTGCTATTGTTTGTTTTTTTTTCCATAAATTTAGTTTCAGTTCCGGCCTCAGCTTTATCTGCGACTTGATATTTTCTATAAAACTTTCTTGTTGCTATTTTCATTGTTTCATACACCAAGGAATTAAACGTGTAATGTGTAAAATAAACAAATCAAGTTGGCAGACCTGATAGGCAGTTTATAGATAATCCGTGAAACATTCAAGACTATTCCAATTGAAACACCCGAATAACAAATCTAACCAATCAACACACAGGAACCAGGTTTAATCATTTAAAAAGTATTATTAATAATTAGGGAACATTTAATTAAACTGCCAAGCAGTTACTTCTAAAAGAAATAATCACCGAAATACAAAAAGCAGCCTTTCGTCGTACATCGGGCTGACGGTAGGACGACGATCATTTTTCCTGGCTCCTAAATTCAATGCGATCACACCATAGAAATGTACTTACAATCAAATTTAACCTGCACTTCTTTAACATACAGTGTGTTTGATATATTAAAAAATTTGCAAAAGAAAGCGTAACAGTTGAATTTGAAGAAATGATGCTGTATAAACTTCCACAAACTTAGTATCAAGGACTCTCATATCTGTCCCACCTGTAACAACGGATACAAGCCGCTAACGATCTTCTGGCCTGCGTCGCCTTCACATACTCAAACCTCACTTTTTTACCAACATCTGCTGGAAAACAGGGGATTGTATTGCGGTTAGCTATATATAAAAAAAAAGAACAGAAAAAGAAAAATCTTTATTATGTACAATACAACTAGGTACAATGTACTAGCAATAAGAGGTCACAGTAAATATTCTGCGTACATCTATTTGAGTTTCTAGTGCTCATGCGCACACACGGATTATTATTGTTTTTTGTATTTTTATTTCTTTAACGTAACTTAAGTATTACTTCAGGTATGAGAGGGTTTCTACTAAAAGTCATACAACAACAAAAACAAAAATTTCAAGATTTATTGCTCTTATATTTCAAAATTTAACTGATAAAATGATGATTTAAATTTTGTTGAATAGAGTGTATATGTCTGTACACAAAGTGGTGAGGGTGACAGGCAATGACAATGACGATTTGTGTAACATACAAAGAGATAAAACGTTGAATAATGTATAAATTTGTAAAGAATAACAGGATCTAAAATATTATTTAGCAATAATAACCAATAAAATTAAGTTGTAAGTTGATTGTTGGTGCTCAGTTGAGGAGCCTTTGCATAATATCGATTAATATTCCAAAGGAATATGAATAGTAATGTAGCAAAAGTATTTCATTAAAAGGAAAATTTTTAGAAAAGAATCAGAAAAGCCTAAATTGACTTAATACCGTAAGATGCAAATTGTATAGAGAGCATTTCCTTTGTACTCTGCTTGGAATCGATAGATATTGACATAACTTGGAATCAATAAACGATTAAAGTAGAAATAGACGGATTCATGCTTTAGAGAATTGCTGAAGTACACATCCCACAATGTTTTTATTTTTTGGATGTAACTACTACAGTAATTATTACCTAAAAACAAGTAAAATCAATTACTCATAAACTAAAACTAGAATCTATAAATGAAACAACGATGGTAAATAAATTTTGAGGATGTAAACAACAGTAAATGTAAAAGTGATAAATGCTGATCAAATTACACTTTACACATTAGAGAAATGAAATTCACGTAATCCTCGAAAACGTTTTTATAATAAAAATAATCATAGCTTAATTTCACTAATTGACTGAGTTGTGTTGCGTATTACTACACAACAATTGTTGTTCCCATATAAGAAAGTTGCGCTAAAAGATAATTTGGAGATAGAGTCTTTTCCTTTCAAGAATTTCGATCCCCCCCCCCCCCTATATCATTTTATTGACGACAGAGAACATAACCCAGACTACCTAGAGTATCTCAAGAGGGAAGTGAATATAAGGTTAAAAAGCAAGTTACTGAAGCGGTAAGGAAAACCAATAGGGAATACTTCACGATAAAACATTATTGAGTTTGAACCACCAGTTAAAGGTAAACTGTGGCGTCGAACAGCAGTAGTCAACTAACGTTTAAGGCACTACATGTATTTTTATTGTATTACAAAAATCCTTTGTAGTTTTTAAGTTTTCCAGTTTATTACTAAAGATTGGATGATGCCAAAACTAAATTAAAGAGCCTTCAATTAATATTCTTAGTGAAATGTTCTTAGGTATCGTGCTCGGTACTAGGCTAGGCGTGGAAATTGTAACACTACAATATTCAGTGGTTCAGACTTTAAGTGTTAGGGTAGATTACTTAACGGAAAAACAATAAATCTTATTATTGGGCCCCCTCCCCACCACTGGCGGACACCCAAGCGTTTTATAGGAAAATACTCGCTTGTCGTTAGTTGTCGTTTGGTAAAAATATATTTTTTGTATATTGTCAGAGAATATTTGATATTCCAATTTAAAATTTTAATGACACAAATATGTAGAATGCGTAATGATTCAGTAGCATCCAAATAAAAACAATGTTCCATTGAATATATATATTTGTAGTACGCGACACTTTCCCTCTGTTGGTGATTTTCTACTTTTTATAAATAAATTTGTAACTTCGGAAATTTACGAAATAATGAATCCAATTTTGGTTTATGGATTTTATATGTAAACTTTATTCATTCTACCAAAAACCAAAAGGAGTTTTCTTTATTTTGACGCACGTCCATTCATTGGCGTCGTCATCATCAACACTTTAGGGGGGACAAATGGGGGGTCTGGGGGAACCCCCGGGACAGGAAAATTGTGACCTTGAAATGACGTTTGAACACTAATTTGAACCCAAAATCTTACATTTGTACAAGCAGTTTTTCATTGAAACAATTTGTATTTAACCTGAAAACATGTCTATAGTTCGTTTTTTGAACCATTAGACTTGACAACAATGGAACGCCCTATACCACACGCTTGATTCCAAGCCCAATCGTTCAAGAAACAAACTATAAACCGATCGGGCGGGCTTGTGCGCCTACTGTGTTATGTATGCAATTAAACAAAACTATTACGATTTATATTAATTTTTTTATACAATTTAGGGGAGACATATTGGGGGGACGCGTCCCCCATGTCCCCTATGGCGGCGACGCCCGTGCGCCCATTCAAAAGACATTGCAACCCATAACACTTTATATTTGAATAAAACCTAAACTTGCTTCGCATGCGTCAAAACTCGTACAAAGAGAAAATCTGTTAAATAAACTTTAAAGGAATCTGTAGATAGGAATAAAACAAATTAAAACAACACTATGATTTGACTTATCAACATGATTTTTGAGAAAATACTAATTTCAGTTATGACGCTTTTTTAAACTTTGAGTTATCAAATAAGTAGTATAGAAAACAAAAAGACTCTATCACACAAATATATATTTTTGACCTTTTATCTAGCCTAATTTGATCAAAATCGATACCCACGTTTGGGAAGTAAAATGCTCCACAGACAGCATTTAAAAAACATTTTTTTTTTTTTACCCAGTGTATCTCAAAACTCGAAATAGTTTTTTTTCACCCATCACATAACATTCTCTAAACATTTATGAGAAAATAGAACTTGCAATTTATTTTTATAATTTACTTAGATTATTTATTTATTTAAGTAGAATTTACAATATGACAAATACATTTGATAATTATATTTTGATTTTCGCTTTAAAGCTTTTTGGATTAGTAGTATACACAAATATGTTGATATTTAATATTCTGACTGTGTCCTGCTGGAAACGATCAGGTATTTAATCAAAATACCCGAACAGTAAGGAATGACATGATGCCCGCTATTACTAAAAGTTTTGTTTTATGGTTTCCCATTGATGGCACTTTAACTTACCTCAACATTCTTCCTCAACGCCGTATGAAATTCCTGATAAAGAAATATTAGTTATCAGTAGAGTCGTACATCGGAGAACATTCTGGGAACAGGCCAATTATTATTTGTATAAATTATGTTTTACCATTTAAATATTTACATTTGGCGTTGATTGGGAGCCTTTAATTTTGTTTTTAAAAATTGAATTGCAATTTCCCTTTGTTTTCAGTTAAACAATTTTTTATTTACCTCGGTTTTTAGAGTAGAATCATGCAAACAATTAATTATTCGTAACGTAAGTTTATAAAATTTTTAAGAATCTATTATAACAAACAAACTGTTTGCTATATTTAATTTTATTTTTAATTTACTAATTTATTTTAAACAAAAGCCACACGTTGGTGAGCCAAAATATAACAAACAACAGTTTGCTATATATTTTAATTTATGATTTAATTTATTCTTGCCCAAACGTTGGTGCGCCAAATATAACTTTTAAGACGTTATATATATGTTTATTTAAGTTTATTTATTTATTTTGAATATTTTGAATAATAATAATTATTAGATATTAATAATTCAATATTATTTTAATTACCTGCTATATGTTTAGTTGTTCCTAAACTTGCAAAATGTGGAAATGTAAATAACACACCTGACACAACGTATTACTTAAAAAACAAACCTTAATTTATTTAAGCAACATGTCAAAGAATCATAAAAACGTACATCTATTCCATTAGTGTCTAAAATTTCTTCATTCATTCCACAAGCATTCCTTAATGTTATGTAATATACAAATTTATCTTAACTAATTGTCTTTCCTTATGCTAGACTTTATTACTAAAAAAAACATCAAGTTTCCACAATTGGCGTTAATTTTTAATGAAATTAATCTGTAATTTGAATTACTTTTATTTTTTTTATACACAAACAATTATTTCCTTTACAAAATTAAACTTTATTATAATCTTTATTCAATTTGTTAGTTATTAATTTATTTAATTAATTCTCTTATCTCTTTTTAGGGTCGTTAGGTTCTTTTATGGCTCAATTAAAGTGAATTATTTTAGAAAAATGAATTTATAATTTTAAAGTGAACAAGAATTTTAAATTGTACTTATCGTTGGTACTGCTTTCCAATTTTGATCGACGAGACACTTTCCACACACAACACAACGATGGCTTTAAATTTGATTTAGATATATAAAAAAAACAAAACACTCCACACACTATCTCCAACAACTTAATCCTGGAATTCGGACTGATGATCCTCTCCAAATCTCCACTGGCGATGAATTAGTTCTTCCGACTCTTCTCTCGAACAATTCTTCCAAAATATTTTAATCTGCTCCAAAATCTCAACAAACTTTTGACTAAAAACTACTAACTCTCTTTTCAACTTTGATTCAACTAATTAATTTTCTCGACGTATTGACACAGAGAACCCTAGTCTCGTGGTCAATCTAACTCCCTTTTTCTGTCCCACAGAATGCTCCCTGTCTCTCAGACCTCTCCTCACCACACCAGATTTTAGACTCCTCTTCAAATTTTCGACGCCAAAAACCTCTCCCTTCTTCCCAAACTTTCCTTCGCTTTCACTCCTCCGATTCGCTCGCTGAATTCTCGATTTCTCCCCAGATGTTGTTCTTTTTTCCTAGTGGCTGTATTTTTTTAAATTCGTTAGCTTTCACCATGTGGCTGTTTTCCGATTGGCCGACCTAATTCCTTTTGTCGGTTTCTCATGTTTTTTTAGAAGTACCGTTATGCTTTCTAGCGTGTCCCATCAGGTCTCTCTCTCCCTGTAGATTTCTCTTTTTTGTTTTTTATACATCCAGCTGCGTGACATAAAATCTTCCGTTAGGTGCCGTGACAAATTGTTTAATGTTAGCATGTGTACACTACAAGGTTAGCGAAACGGCTTCTTTTCTCTTTGCACGCTTTCTCTCCTAATTTGTTGTGCACAGATGTCCTTTTGGTTATTTTTTTGTTAAAATAATATTTTCTGTTACCAGATGATACTAGTTGTTCATTATTTTTCTATTATTTAATTTAGTTTCCCCTTTATATCATTGTTACATGTAATTACTCATTTTTTATAGAGATCGTTGTTATCCTTTATGTTATTATTTATTTGATAACGCGATATCGTTATACTATTTATTTAGGAGATTTTAAGAAGCCAAAACAAAATGACTATGACTTTGGTAATTTGCTGTTTTCTTCATTTGTTAATAACCTTAGTAAGAATATATATATTATTTTAAGGTAAACATGAAAAACAAATTGTCTTTCATTTTTTTTTTTTAAATAAGTGTAATAAGTTTTGTATTTAACATTACAAATGATTGTCCAAACATTTCATTTTTGATTTGTCGATAATTTTTGGGTAAGGAATTGTATACCAACAATATTGTAGATTTGTGTATGTCGGCAAATTGACTATTAAGGGTTTGCTATTCGTATCGTTAAGCCGTCAACTTTCTCTTAAATGCAAGAAGAGAAAATATTTAACGTGCCTGCTTTTTAAAATGACAACAATCTGAGCTGTAATTTTAGAATAGTTTATAATAAAAATACTTCTAGAAAACTCAATGTATTTTTTTTCCGTTCTTGTTTAAAGGGGAAACACCTCTTAGTCATCATCTCTTTTTTGCAAAAAAGAAAATAAGAAGAAAAAATAAAGATCCCTTTAGTTCGCAAATATTCAAATACTCAAATACCGTCAGGGTCAGAAGAGTACAAGAGTTGATCGAAAAATAATTGATGTGATAGATGAAAGAGAGGAATGAAATCCAAGACTACTTAAAAAAAGGTACAGATTCAGCTTGGCCCTTCGCAATTACTAAAGTCCCTGAGGGTAAACTCATAAAAACATTTGAACAAAGAGTGAAAAGAAAATTACAGAAGAGAGATACAAATTTTGTAATTATTTTACAAATCTGATTGTCGTATTTAAAAAAAAAAGTTTTCAATAAATTCTGCTGTAGAAATACTGCTCAATAGTATCTACGAAGGGACAAAGATCAAAGGGATAATTTTAAATTAGTAGTAGAAAAATCCTCAGCGTCAAAGCGTTAATATTCTGACAAAAAATAATCGAAACTAGGGTAAAACGCAATTATAAATCTGTTCGCTTAGAATTGTAATGCTTTTATTAAAGAACTTGGAGGAAGTTAAACAGAGATTATTAATTATTTCATAATGAATGGTAATCATGCGTTTATATTTAAAATTAAAGAATATAAACATGCGATGCAACTTGACAACGAGAATATTATTATGTTGAATAAGGAATACACAAATCCCGGGAAACTAACTTTAAATGTCTTTATTTTGTCTCATTATCTACACAACAAATTGTTTTCCCAAGTTCTTTGGGGGCATTTTCCCATTTTCAAGTCTAAAAACGATTATGAAACATCGGGATTTGTGTGCATACCCTAGATATAGCTGTTCAAACTAAAACCATTGATAACTACTGATATGATTTTATATCCTATTCAAATCTAAATAACGTTTCAGTTATATATAATAAGTAATAAATTATTTTATATTACCTTATAGATCCGTCATGTGACTTTTATTATGTCTTTATTATAAAGACGCGTTTCGGAGACGTATCTCCATCCTCAGTATTTTCACTCCGTAGAGGTCGTCAAAACATTAATATCACACAAACATTGACACTACATACACTATAAATACACATACGTTGATTTTACTATTTTTTTCCATGCGCACTGTTTCATGTTTCGCGAACTACTGATATTACGGTGAGGCCAAGGTTATCTGACTAATGGTTGATATTATCAGTTTATCTGTAACTCATTGCTGTCTCATATAATGCACTTGATTGGAAGGACAGTTTTTCATTGAGGATATCGTTTGGTGCTTGTTTAAATGACTTGTAAATTTCATACTCCTCAATGGCATTCATCATTGGTCCTTTTTTTAATAATATGAAGTGGTGTCAGGTTGGATTCGAAGTTAGTATACGAATGCTTGTTATCAATAATGTGTTGTGCAAAGTTAGATCTAATATTGTACAAGTTATTATTGGGCAAGTGTTCTTTAAATCTTTCCATGAACGATCTGCCCGTCTGTCCGATGTAAAAACTATCGCAGTCATCACACATTATTTTATATATGCCTGACTTCTTCTCTGTAGGAATTTCCTGTTTTTTACGCAAAATTTTTTGTATATTATTACTAGTTCTGTGTGTGATAATGATGTTGTGCTTTTGGAAGGCATTTTTTAGGATGGAGGGCATTATTTCAGTATAATCGGTAGCAACTATTTCTTTTTGTCTACTTTATTCTGTAAGATGTTATATTTTTTCGTCAATTTTGCCTTCTTATGCCTTTCCAATAATTTGTCAACCATTTGGCTTCTATATCCATTTGCCTGTGCGATATATTTAATGACATTTAATTCCTCTTTGAAATCCATTTCATCGAGTGGTATGGATATAAGACGGTGTATAAAACTGTTGTAGGCCGCCATTTTTTGTGTAAATGGATGGTATGACTGTGAATGGATAGTTACATCTGATGTAGTTATTTTCCTGAATATTTTGTATTTGCATTTATCGTTGGTTTTTGTTACAGTAACGTATAGGAATTAACATTAAGTTTCAGTTATGTGCCAACTTTATATTGATAAAATGTTGGGTGTCAATAAAAAGTTAAAATATACGGAGAATTGTGCATTACTCCCAATTCTTGCAATTACTCCACCATTTAGAAAAAAGTTTATAGTTCAAATTACCTACACACTCTGTTACTGACTAAAACTTGTCGCAGAAAATGATCAAATTATACCTACAAATATGGAATTTCTATTTTAGAAACAAAAACGAAAAAAACTTGCTGATAATAATTCAGAATCTACCTCGATAACAAACCTATTTTAAACTACAGTTAGTATTCAAGTCATGTACCTACTTTGTCTTTGACAAAATATGTGTTGGCGTTAAAAATGTCAAGTAAATGTATAAAATAATATGAGTGTGTGGAAAGTCCTGGTTGTTAATTACCCCATGCCGACTATTTGAATACATAGAGACTAAAATCTGATCAGATATCGCATTTATGTAAAGGGAAAGGGGGGCTCTCTGGTTATAGGATTATAAACTAACAGACAAGGGGATGATGTGTTTTTGTATATTTAGAGTTAAATACAATGTTAAATAATTTGTAGTGTTTAAAGGACAGTTGCTCCCTTAAAACGCGCTATCCAATCCATAGTAAATGTGTTGCTAGCTTGGTTTTCGTTAATGAGGAACAAAAGTTTTCTGTACGGTAACTTGTACAGCACAATATTTGAATTAACTAACAGCCTTAGTTTGAATTTTCTACAAAATGTCCAATCTGTTGTCGAGACACAAACTTCCAAAGTTAGAGATAATTTAAATGTAAAGCCTACAAATCAGTGTCCGGTCACGTTTTTTAATTTGTACGAAAGATTTGACAAAACATTTGCAAATTATAAAGGTTTACCGTATGCTGTAAGTGTTTAACAACTCAACATCTGTATTTGAAGCCCGTCTAAACAAATCCGTCATTTTTATTTATAATAAATACAGTACATGACATGGTGGTTTGTACTCTGGGAACTTTTTTGGTGTATCAAAATACCTCTTCGAAAGTTACCATTAGAAACTGATGAGTCTAATATAAAATATATAATATTTTAGTCTGCTCTACCGATTTCGATAAAATTTGAGTGAAATGTGTAGGTTTTTATATCTCAAGTGGACAAACATTACTGTTTGGATATTGGCTCCACAATAATTTTAATGAACTACAATTTACTCTGAAGCTCGCACAAAGGAAGCGAGTTTACTTCCTTCTTTAAGTATTTTTTTAACAGGATCCATGGTTAATTTAAAATTTGTATTAACAACTCTATAAATGACATTTTTGGTAAAGGATTAATTTCGGTTCGTTTTATTTTGTTTTGTGGATGAGTTAAGTAGAAAGTTTGTGCATTAATTAACCGTTATTGTTATTATTATTTTTCATAATAAAAATTGTGTGATTTATTACCACCTAAATAATTATCAGATCCATCAACGTAACAAAATTGAGCTCAAATTATTTGAACAGCTGATTTAACCTTATTATGACGTTAAATTATTGCTACTCAAAACGATAAGGTACACGGTATTTCTGCGCAGTGCCAACTAGATTACAACTATCAATTTACAATTCAATCAAAACAACGCTTTCTTTATCTGTATCAGATAACACAGGTTAGGCTTACAAGTTACAACCGGTCTATAGTTTATAAATATCTCCGCCTCCACTCTATCTACCTGTAAACAATAGACAATCAATGCAGGCGGTATTTAACTCGGTCTTACGCATGTAATTTGTGACATCTTTTTACAGTTGACTATTTGTGTTTTCAATAAAATCTAACAGGATTATGTGTTTTTGCAGATATTATATGACAAAGTGAAAGTCTTCAATTTGGAGGTTAAACCATAAAGGTAAGAACATCTTTGTATAATAAATACGTAGAACTTCATGTGTTTAGTGATTAAATAATGACTAAAATAGATATTATTTAGTTTATTTATTTTTTAAACTTGGTTACGCTTGAAATAATTTTAGTCTACAAAAATAGAATTTTAAATACAGGCCTACAATTGCAAAACAGCTGATAATTTACCGATGGTGGGCTGCATTCAATGGGTTCTATGCATTTTTACCCAGAGCATCGTGCATTCTTCCCGAACTAAATTTCTTCTTTAATACATAATTATAAACAAATTTGACTAATTTATTATTCAAGGAAATAAAATTGTTTAAAGATTGTGTATTAAAACGCTTTGCATCCTAAGTAATTTTTCAGAGTTTCTACATTTCGGACTAAATTGCATAATTTGTAACTTTGGTTTGGAAGTAAGTTATAAACTCTGCACAGTTTACCATTGGTGGAATTGGCAACGTGCCAATTGGAGTACTTGATAATTTGGCAGACGAATATTATATTTTCCGAGTATGGGCGTCTGACGGTGTTTGCTTACATTATTTTACTTTCTTACACAAACGTCGTATTAAAAAAGGTACAAAAAGAGTCAAAATATTGATATTTTCACAAGAACAGGTGTTTGTCTTGTGGTCGTCTGTGCAGTGGTCCTCTATAGCCTAGTTTTTTTCCGTTTACTTATTATTAAATTTCAATTAGGCACTACTCATAACACCAAAATAAAAAAATTACCATTTTTAAAAATAGATTCCTAACAGTGTTGTCAGACTTTAACTAAAATGAACTTTTGAGAATTCACTTAAAACATATTATTCCCTAAAAGTGTCATGTCGTAAGATATCGGTAAAAGTGGTAAAAAACAGGAGCTCTTATAAAAGACCTAATTTTTCAAAATCGGCTTCACCAAAATTTCAAAATAAGGTACCAGGGTCATCAAGATAGTAAAGAACTTTCAACATTGCCGCAACAATTAACTACTACAAGTTCAGTCTGTTCCAAACTACGACGCTCTGTATTTTCTATGCGCTTTTAAAACGTCAAAATATAAAATCGCACCACGGACAGCTCCTATTGGTTGTTTTGTAATCAATCAATAATCGCGGAACCCATCTAACACACATTTTGTTTTAAAGTGGATTGTAACCATTTCATGAAGTAAAGAAGCCGTACAAAGTGAAACACCTTTCAACCTAAAATTGACGTTAACTTTGTTTCTTGAGTTGTTCGTGTAAAGCGACGGCCAACCATAACCTTCATTCTTCGCGTACTAACCGTTTACTTTTTTATTAACCTGTAAATTTCAATAGCCCGGACTGTTTTTGCAAATAAACGATTGACACTACCACTTCACACATTTCAGCATCGCAGTTTGGCACAAGTTGGGAAATGTGCGTCAACGCCTAACGTTCCTTACTCTCTGGATGACCCTCGTATGTTAATAATTCAAATCAGTGAATAAAACCGGAAGTGAATAAGATGACGTTTAGATATAATTCACACACAAAATATAAGGAAGCCTAACAACCGTCTTTTAAAACATGATTATAGTCAAATACGATTTTCCCTAAAACCCACGCTAGTTTAGCTGGGGTGAACCTTTTGATGTCGGGTTTACGGCATTGTGTTCTACTCATAAATGCCTTTATTTTGATGTTCAACTCGACCTATGCCCTCATTTAAGATATCCTACTTACTCCTTGTGGGGCGTCCCCCTGGAAAGGTAGCGGTCCACTGAATACCCACTAAAATAGATGTGCATTAACCATGTCCAAAGCCTTGTAAATCATTCTGTAATGGTTCAAAATATTAAGCCGCCCCGAGAATTATTTAACACCCGGTATATATATATGTTTTTTTTTTTTTTTGTTCAAAGCTAGATACTTGTTATGCAAAATATTTCGTTTACATTAGTTTCTTCCTGAGGGACTTGAACGCAGGGTTAAAACACAAGAGCTATTTATATTAATTTTAAATATTTTGCAGCAGGTTAAGCCTTAAATTGCACCCACGGGAGCTGTAAATGTTGTTGAATAAATGAAATATTTTGCTTACATCAGTTTGTGAAAAGAGGTGTGCAAAAAAACTTTTGTAATTTAATGTTTTGGTTTTATAAACTCAAAACTAATATTACGTGAAATGAATGCTACGTTGTTTTGTTTTCTTGTTATTTAAAGTCCTAAACTTCTAGCTCATCATCGCGCTATAAAATAAGAGAAGAAAATAATATAAAATAAATTGCCCATAGTCCTTGAATACTCCAATAGCGTCAGGATTGGAAGAAAACAAGAGATTATCAGAGTAGACATAATAGAAAAGATGAAAAAAGGATCTAACCCAAGACTACATGAAAAAATTGTAGGATCGTCCTAAAACCCTCGCGATTGCTAAGCCCAAACTCAAAATAGCAACCATCTAAAGACGCTACATTTACTTGTAATAAACTGAAAATTAAATAGTTTATGTGTCACTTGTATTGAGATAAATCTTTTAATCACACCGGTAGTAAATATTATACTGTAGCCAACGCTGTTTATAAATCCTAGAATTATGACAACCTTATTTTGTAAACAAACGTTTACAAACAGGCCACCGTTATACCTCGTTGGCCTGTGCTCCAAATTATTAGAAACATAACTAATGCGACTATTTTAGATGTCACTTGAAAATCCGACATACTAAGAAAAACAAAAGGATATTCATCAGACAAACTCAAGACAACTATGTACATCATTAAAATTTGTATTCAAACTGGATAAATTTACGTGTTAAAATTTCAAATCTAATTTCTGTACATTTTAAAAACCAATATTTTACGCGTCATTCTCAATCACTTGGAATGAGGGTTGTACGAAGTTTTGAGTTACTGATTCTTATTTGGTACCACAAGTCCTTTTTCGGAATACAACTTAATGTCTGCGAAAATTTAAAAGTGTAAGACTAACGTTTATAAAAGACGCATTAATGTGTCATGTGAGATTGGAAGCGAGTTGGTGTATTCAAGTGCAGGTATCGGTGCCACTTGATTGTTTCTCAGCTCTCACATTATAGCAAGTGTATCCAACTTTCGGACGTAGTTTATCTTTTAATTACTATTTAAGACAATTCAGAAAATATAAAACCACATTATAACATTTTATAGAGTACACCCCCACAAGAATTTGTAAACGAATTGAAATAAAATATATAATCCCTAGTGAAAAGGGCAGCCATTTTCTCGCGATGCTAGACTAGAATGAAAAAAGATTCTCCGGGAACGATTCCCACTTCGTGCATCCTGTTGTCCCTCCGGCCAAAGGTATAATGACTTACTTATGTTTCGTCTTTAACCTTGATTGCAACGTGTTATCTATTTCATTTTAAGTCATTTACGCACAATACTCAAATAAGTCGTGGTTCAACTGAATTTATATTTTTGTGCAATTAATTGTTCTTAAAAATTAATATATTCTTACGAACTACGCTGATGCACCATTTGTTATAGATTCCATGGGTCATTCGTTACGAGTTTAGTCATAATGACTCTTGTACAAACAATAAATAGATGGATGATTCAGTTCAAAATGCTTTTGATATAATTATTCCAATTTATTAATGATAATTTGATACGTTCTTAAGTACAACCGTGAATCAATCAATACAATGGTTTTATAACCTTATATTTATATTTTAGTATTAGGGTGATTCATTTACCCAAATTAGTATAATGGTAGTTCAATTAACTTTAATTAATTATAATATTTTACCCAGAGCAAAATAAATGTTTCGACAAGAAGGTAATTTAGTTAAATAGTCTAAATCAACATAAGAATAGAATAAATACACACACAAAACTTTCTCACCTCTTGCTTCCTTTGTATTTTTTGGTTCCCTAGCTGTTCTCCTGAAGAACCCCAACGTTGTTATGTCATTCAAATAACGTCCGACCGTCTCGTTTTCTGTCGGCAGCCTCACTGGCTAACCTCGGTCTGCTCGCTGATTGATAGACCTCGATTTCCCACAAGCCTTGACTTATTTATATTTGAGATGAGTTACGCGGTTGATCTTTGCAATCTTAGTGGTTTCCTGATTTTGTACCTCTTGTAGGAATTAATGTTTATGCTCTGGTAACTGTTTCGAGACTTAGAATACAAATGTAACTTAACTATCCAAACCTAGAATACAAATGTAACTTAACCACACAACCTAACCCTAATATATAAGACCTAACAATATCTTCTAAGAATCTTTTCATTTTCCCTCCAATGTCATTTAATATAGTTAATATTATTTATTTGTGAATGAATATCATTAAACTTACTTATATCACTCTTCTACTAAATTGTATGATGAAAAACACACTAAATATTCACAACTTCTACCTTACAATAGTTACATCCTAATATACACCTCAATGCTGAAGTCTGGATTAAGGAACGCGTTCATAAATAAAACATTATCTAGACGCTATGTAAGCACTAAATATCCTGCACTGAATTATTTACATTCACCTTTTTGGCGGGAAACCAAGTGAATTATTTTACAACAAGATATACATTGGCTACGTGTTGGAATTTGTTTGAATTTTGTAAACGGGCAATTAAAATATTAGATATTGTGTAATTCATAAAGAACTAACATAACTGCAGTTATATATCCCAGTGAAATTATTTACAGTTTATCGGTTGCAAGCCGTAGGCGGCGTGTACATAAATATAACATTATCTTGACGTTTCCAAAGCTCCATCATCTCTGCAATGAATTATTTACTATAATGCTGCAAAACCAAGTAAATTAATCTGCCAACATTTGCTGAGAGTGAGAATTTAAAATTATCGTTCTGTCTGACACACACGTAGCTACAAAAACAAAAATAATGTTCGTTGCAACCCGTCAAATTATGTCTCTACACTACTTTTAGGTGAGAAAAAAAATTTTATTGCTGAGATTTTTTTCCGTGTTTTTCCACCTCTATGTAAATTTTATTCACTTTTTTAAAAGATATGCCCAGCTGTTTATTTCAATAGAGTCTAGTATCCTACACGTCCTGTATTGACTGAAATGGAATTTTTATGCAGTCTTCAAGGGTTATTTTTGTCTCTCGCATGAACGGTAATTTTCTTAAGTTTGCGTTTCGGCACACTGAAATGTAGTTATCAGTTTCCTTAGTGTTTTTTTTTTTTTTTTTTGTTTCTTAGGGCTAAGTTTTAGAAAGAAATTGAGATAAATTTTATAGCTTTTTTGTGCAAATACCTCCAAATTATTTGAACCAAATTAAAAATATCGTCTTCCAGTTATAACCAAAATCCCTTTATCATTCCTTTAATTAATTAATATTGATCTTGATTATTTTAAATTAAAATTAAAGGAACATAATTTCTTCTAAATAATACGTTCCTTAACTCAAACACATCTGAAGCACAAGGTACATTAATCAAAATATGCATCGCCAAGGGCGTACCCAGGATCAAAACTAGGGGGGGGGGCATGCCATGGTCATTCAATATACAATTGATTATTAAAATAGTTATTTCAAGAATTGTATTAAATTCCAGCAGCAAAATGTATAATAAAGATGTATTTTTTTGCTTCCAGGGGGGCAGCTGCCCCCCTGCCCCTCGCTGGGTACGCCCATGTGCATCGCTAAAGATGACGACATTGACGGTAAAATTCGATTGAGTTAATAAACAGTTATTTGTGAGAAATTGTGTCAAGTTTTATTTTAGTATCCATTAACTTTTAACGTTCGTTGATTGAAAAAATTGTCTCAAAATTACAATTATGTAAACTGCTTTTCCAAGAACTTATTTTTATTTATAGCATACATGTAAATATGCTTATAATCCTGCAAAGGATAGATCGCCAACCAGAATAAACAGCAATAAATTCCCCTTTAACATGTCAGCATCAAATATTTCATAAAGCTGTGTGATACGATAACACTAATATTGACTCACGTTTCCTGCAGTTTTTTTTTACACCTTTGCCTAAGTATTGTCATTACACAAATTTAATTAATAACTGTAAGGAATACGAATTTTAAGTAATTATGAAATGGGGGTTTCAATTTAACTACCCTATGTTAAAATTCTATAGTGAGTTTGACCATATTAAATCGTTAGAGAAAGTCTTAATATCCCTCTAACTTGAATAAAACTCATCAATCCTGTTATGAAATCTTTTAGGGGAACTCGATTTAGCCCAAAAGGTACTCCAAAACTGAGCAGTGACCGTTGGATATTAGGTATTGACTTGTGAAAGTGGTAAAAGCTATAATATCATCCTCACAGTTATCATTCAACTATCACCTAATAAGCATATATTTTAAAAATATGTTAAACATCCCAAGTACAAATTGTTAATATATTGTATAATATGAATACAAATTGTACACAATATATATATATATATATATATATATATATATATATATATATATATATATAATAAGATTAAAGATTGTAAAATGAAACACAAATGAATGTTACTTTATTAAACATTTAAATATTGAAGTTTTAGTTAAATACAATTTTAACCCATATACATAAAAATAGTTTACCTTACAAAATGAGTCCTCTTTGCATTGCTTTATTCCAAATGGTTACACGATCAACCAAATTAATTCCCCACAATGTTTTGATATCTTACACAGAAACGCTTTATATAAAAATACACATGAACTTTAAGACTAAGGATTCACCTTTAGGGAATAATAATTTAATAACGTGATTTGTGTAATACTAAACTCATAAATCTCGTTCACTTATAACATAACTGTAAGATTATATAAATATAAAAACAACTTATCTCTATTAATATCCACCTTTACTACTAATACAAACTTTACTTAAATATTATTTATCTATTTACAGGACGTTTTATTGACTATATACAGCTCATTGCTCTTCTTCGCCGCTAACTCTCTCATCACTCTCTGTTTATCTATATTTCGCCATTATTAGAATTCTTTCCCCACTCCAATTTATTGGTTCCTGATTGGTTTAATTATTTTTTGCTTACTCTGGTGTTTATTTGGACCGGGGACTTTCGTAATTGCATTTTTCAGTTTATATGAAATTTCCGATTTCGTAATATTATTGTTTTTGAATTTACAAACCACTGGGGAAATATTTATACTATTTTTAAAGAGATATAACCAAAGAATGAACTAATACATACAGTACTCTCATATTTCTAAAAATAAACTGATTCAAAAGCAGAAATTTGTCCCTAAAACAACAAACTATCCTTTGTTGGAAATACACATTTAAAATTGTTATTATTATCTTGAAAACAAAAAAAAAAAAACTAAAGTAGTTCATAACAACTATTGCAAAATATTCTGACACTCACACACACTCTGTGGTATGTTCACATAAAAATCCATTGAAATTCTGAAAAATCGAAATTCAAATGTCAAAATGACGGCTTTTTTAAATAGTTTTTTGTTAATGTCTCGTCTGTTATCCAACTTTATTAAATTACACTAAATTAAATACAAATTTTCAGATGTCAATTCTGTACGTAATGGTACCAACACCACTTCTCTACGATGACAAATGGAGATTTTGTTGTAAAAAATATAGTTTCGTATTCTGCGCCGCAAGAAAATGTGATATTCTTATATTTACAAGATGCAGGACCGGAAGTCTCGTAGATAGGAACACCTTCTTCGTCTGCTATGGCCGAGATACTGTCACTAGTATAAAGTTCAGAAAACCTGTGAAACAAATGTTTTAAAGATAACGACTCCTTGATCTACTAATAGAATTTAACATTTCGTCCAAGGAACCAACTTTTGAGCATTTCGTGTAAAGAATCTTGTTTTATTTCATTTTTTGATTTGCTTAGGTAAGTACCATGATGGCACATCAACTTGTTTATGTTTGGAACCAGGGGACTATACCAAGTCATATAGTGAAGACATTAAATGGTATAACCAAGAATTCATTGTAATAGTAAGACTTTTTTTATTTTATTTTTTATTAATTCAATATTACAACTGAGTATGTACCCATCTAGCAATTTACACTTCATACTTTTTACACTTGTAAGGGATACGACCCAATGGTTATTCCCTATCACTCTAGTTCATCAGATCTGAAGGCTTGGTCCTCTTCAGTCTTCTCTCCACCCGAGTGACATCCAACAGTCCTTGTATCTCATGGTGTTCATGTTGAATGATGCGTTGTTTATGCTTCCTTGCCTGTTTTTTTATTTCATCACTGACTAGGTCTATGTGCAGGTCCCTATGCAAATTATCGTTCCTGATGTACCAGGGTGACGCTAATAGGTTGGTGGATTCTATCAAACAGCTGCGCGGCTGAATAAACCTACGGATTGTAGCCGTAACAAAGTTGACAAGATTCAAATATCGTACATTTTGTTTTGTAAATAAACAACAATATGACTCATGGAATTTTTAGTTAGTTTTTGTTGAGAATCCCGAAATAAACTTAGCTATGCAACTTGATAATAAAATATTTCAAAATTTGTTTGCATGGATGGGAAACACATTATAAAGACGGGCACAATCATTCCATTTAATAGATTATTTTTCTGCACCATATTTTCTACGGCTAGGCACTGTGGTGGGTGATTTATGTGCCTGATTTACAATGGTGGGGGAAAATGGTGTCTAGTAGGACAAGTAACATCATTTTACTGCAATCCGATTGATGTCTACGTACCTACTGATAGCAGCCGACGAGTGCGGCCCATTGTTTATTCTGTTCCGTCTACTTGTAATAAATTATCCCAAAAGATACTTAATTCATTAAAAAAGAAACTTTTTTCAAAATTAATCTATAAAATTTAACCTAAAAAAGTTTAAAGAAGTATCAGGTAAAACTGATATTGTCTCTGTGATCGGAAACAACCTGAGAAATGAAAGCCGTTAGTGCAGTTTAGTGATGTAATACTATTTTCCAATAAAAAGAAAGCAGTTTTGTCATTGGAGGAATGTCATAGGACGTAGACAGATGGAAACGTAAGAGAATGGTTCATATTTAAAACACTACAATTTCTGTATTTACTGCATCGCTAACTTCGGAAATATGGACCTGGATCCAAGAGAAGTGCACCGATCCTGTAATTAGATGATGTTTTCAAGTGGTTCAAATATCGATGAAAAATCTTTTCATAAAATGAAATTTTATCGCAATTATAGTTAAAATTTGTTGACCATATCTATTTTTTGAATATATTTTACAATTTTGAGCTGATCCTTGGTGGTTTTACAGATTTGCAACCTATTCAGGTTGTCATAGATTTCTGTGTTCCCAGGGGCTCTGAGAGTACACTGTAATAAGTTTGGACGTGCCAATGTAGTTTTTGGATAGATTCCTCTTATTTTTCATCTTTCCTATCAGGCCTGTCTGGACCATCCCTTGTTAGTTTCTGACCCAGACTCAATTTGAGTATTCGAGGGCTAAGGGTTTGATGTCCTTAACTCCTTTTTTTACAAGACAATAATAACCGAGATGTTTTTTTTTAACCTCTAAACAACAGTAAAAATATCTTGAGTTTTACAATATGTGAAAAAGTTTCTTAGAGTAAAATCTCAAAATCTTTTAAATTTTTAAATCATCTTTAGTTGTTACTTATGCACAAACCAAAGACTAAATGGTTTGACGTAAGTTTTGTTAGCTAGTAACTACTGTATGATGACTTAGTCACAGATGTATTTTAAATTCTCACAGCAAAAACATCACAAACAAGTTGGTGTGTCGATGATTGAGTCATCATCTTCAGTTTTTACTTATGCACAAACCAGAAACTAAGTGGTTGGCGCCAGTTTGGTCACAAGTAACAAATGAAGATGATGACTTTACTCATTGGAAGGATTTCCCGTTTTCTAAAACTAGACTATACAAGTGAATTTTTATTCAATTATTTGTCAGTATTTTATCTATCTTTTATTTATTGGAATTTATTTTTGTTTTTATTACTTAATATGACTTTCCACGAAGTGACTGCTGTTGCGGTAATTTATGTTAGTGATTATAATTGTAATTCCCAACCCTCATGAATTGCACGTGTTAAGGGTTGGTACGTGTGAGATTATGTTATGCATGCAAGTGTTTCGTGAGACATATGTTTCATGATACGTGCGTATACTTGAGACTTGTGTTTCTCGTGATCACACCATATTTTCTGTGTTTATTATTTACCATCTGTTGGCTTGTTATTTATGGACAAAATAATATTTTCAATAAAATATGAATCAATCATTGTGTATTTCTATTTAGTAATATTTGTTTGCTCGGTTATTGGTTTAGACATATTTTTATCTACTCTTATAAAATAGAAAGAGTTGTTTGATCAAAATAAATTCTGTTCAATTTGATCTTGACATTTATGGTTTTGCCAACATTGGTGTTGACCGCTGCTCACGAGACACAGCTTGAAATATGCTTCCGATGCAATCAAAATTTCCCACTTTCACAATTCCTTTCCGTAGAGAAACGAATTAAATCACTGATAAAAAGGATTAATTCTGAATTCATACAAATTATTACAGAAAATTTTAAACACAAACCATAAGAAACTAAACTTATACAAGGGCTTCAGCAATCTTCAGAATATACGTTTGAAATTATCATTTGTAAAATGAACATGACGGGTAGTGCAATAAATTAATCATTTTATTCCTGTAAAGATACAAATTAGCATGAACAAAAAGCTTGAATAGCAATATTTTACTGCTTTTCTGGTTGTTATTTTTATTGTTGAAGGTCATGGAAACCATAAATACATCTCACATTATCTCAAAATTCGCATCTGCTTTTGATGGATTTGTCTTACAATAAATCCGTTTTCTCCCAACTATAATTTATCAGATATATTAGGAAGCAATTAGTTTGACTTCACTTGAAATGATTTATTGAAAACATATTTTTATTGAAAACACATTTTTATTGAAAACAAATTTCGTTTGTTTTATTTGGGTTGTTGTTTATAAACCATATATTTACCATAATTAACAAATTTAATTAAAACTGTATTTTGTAAATTAACATTGTCCCAGAACCAGGAAACATACACACAAACCAGTACTTTATTCAGTAGCCAAATTGTTACATTAATCTTAAAGAGGGTCACAGCAACCCTTGGTTAAGTGTTTTATAATACAACTGGGATTTGTAGGTTTTAATTTGTCATAATACTATCACAGAGCTTAGGTGTAAAGTTAAGTGTTTTATTTCCATGTGTTGTATTCCTACTTTGGGGACGGTAGTAAGATATGGAAATAATTAAATTAAATATAAAAACATCCCATATGTTTATAGGATAGAACTATAATATTACTTATTACTCAATAAATACAATGCACAGGAGGTGACTCTTAATGCGTTTCCCATGTTCACGTTATAATGTATCATGTCAAAATGACTTTGCTTAATTCAAATTATTGTGTCAAAACTAGGTTATGTAAAAAGTACTTGTCTGTTGACAATTGAACATTAAACTTTCATTATTTATATTTTAAACTCACTCAAGTTATAAGTTAAATATTCCGAATTAAATACATAAAGCTGAAAACGTTGTTTTGTCGATTTTTTGGAGGATCCACAGACTAGTTTTTTCATTTCGCCTGGACTTGTTTGATGTAAGTGATTGTCTTGGTGAACTTTATTTATTCAGAATTTTATGTTTACATGTTTATTTTTATAGGATTAAATTGCGTAACAATTGAAAGAGCTACTGTATTTTATACGATTGATATTAGAAGTTTGTTTTATATTAAGAAAATGATTTTAAGAATATCCAATGCATGCATTTATGGTTTAAAAGGAAACACGAACGCGGTCATCATTGCTTTTGGAAAACAAAGCATAAATAGGTACTCATAGCTCTGGAATACACTAATAGAGTCAAAGTCAGAAGAGAACATAAGTTCTCCCTCCCCCTTAGAGTTGGTAAACTGATAGGAAAGATGAAAGAGACTGACTAAGAAAGTTGTAGATACAACTAGATTACCTCAACATTTTCACACTCCTGAGGGATTTTTCTATCAACATTTCGTAATATAACTTTATACATTGAATATTTCAATTGATTTCCATCACATTTCCGGAGACAAAATAGTAAAATATTTGGCAAAATTGGGGGAAAAGTTATTTATTTTGGGTAATATGTATTTCAAATTTTACCCTTCGACAACTTTTGCGCAAAAGTTGCGCTGTGTTTTACTAATTTGTCAACCAATAAATCTGCCAAAATATGTTACATAGCCATAACTTGTGCAGAACATCTGTTCCAAGGATTATGTAAATAAACATGTTAAATATGTATCACTAGAGACAACACATCGGTAAGGGGAGACAAGTTTGTATTGTACACTTGCTGTAAGGGTGGTTTTGTGTTTTAAATTAGTTTTGGCAGAGACTTTTTAAAGTAAAAGTTTATTAGGGGTGCACTTCTAATTAATAATAGTCTATATATTATGGTCAGAGATTTGTCTAAAAAGTTTTGACATACATTTATTTATAACACACAGTTATTACTGTTTTTAAGCCTTATGAAACCATTAAAATATATTTAAAAAACTAATGCTTTACCTTGACTTAGGTGTGATTTCAGAGTTTCTATCTAGATTACAGCTGTTTCGCTCTCATTACAGTTGTCTTGTATCGAAACACTAAACCCAATTCCGAATAATATAGAATCATGTATTTACACCCAATTCAAATCCACTCAGATTCATTACTTAATGATAACTTTGCATGAAATGAAATTTACAACATAATAGCTTCGTTTACAGTCTAACTATAAAACTCAGTAACTAGAAAGATACAACACGTGGTTGATATGTTAACGTTTTAAAAACTTAATATGACTATCCATGAACAAATTGTGACAATTAATTTATTAAATGTTTAAACCCAGTGTTGTGTGAGTGTTGTATAAGTGTTTAGTGTTTGTGCACAACTAAATGTGCTGCAATGATAGAGGAACAGCTGTAATCAAGATACACCCTTCATACACCTGAAATCTTAAGACTAATTCAACGTGATGCTCTTATTTTTTGTTTGTTTTCTGGAAATGGTAGCATTGAGATACCAACAATGCAACCGTTCTTAATTATGAACTTTACTTATATATTTACAAATATATTTTTCCTTCTTAACCTTAATAGATTTGATAGTACCATAGTTTTACTAAGTGTTTGTTTTTCCTTGATAACTGTCAAAATTACAGACACCGAGACGAAAAGATCTTTCAAGTTAAAATACTTACGCAAATAAAACCATTTGCCTAGCATAGATTGTTGGGACCCTGAAACAGTGCGGGATGAACTCTGTTGTGGACTACGGTAAAGTGAGAATGGTGCGAAGGTGTGAGATCCCATCAACTATTATAGACTTGAACATAAGTTTTGAATTAATGATACGAATATGAATGAAACTTGAAATTCGGAATAACTTTATCCTACTCAAAGCAGAAGAACAACTCAACAGACGTGTCTTGTTTTTGTTGGACGTTTAAAAATAATAACGAAGGACAAAGCTAGATTTTTTTAGAATCATCCAAAACAAAACTAATAGCGAAGAATGGTCCTCAAAAACACCTTCTTTCCGTAAAACAAGAAAATGAATATTCGAGCTCAAATCAATACTCATTTTATTTTGCTATATTTCACTAATCATTCATTAATAGTTTGTGCCTCTGGTACAGAAAGTCAATTCAATTACTGTGTACTTCTTAAAGAATCATTAAAGATCGTTAACTTTTGGATTCTGCATAACATTTAACCCTCCTTGTCAAACAGTACTTTACTTTCTGTGAACGAGTATTTAAGACTTTCCTATATTACTGTAGCCCCGATACTCACCAAATCTTAATCCGTATTTTTCATTCATTAAATTTAAAACCATCATCGGAATTACAATTTTGAAATTGTGGGTAACATTCCAAAGATTATGACCGATTAGCTGAACGTGTTGACGATTGAAGACTTCTAGTACTTTTTAGTCAACTACGTCTCCGGTTGTATGACTATCCCATGGAATTATATTAAGGACATAATCTTCTTGTTTTTTTTTAATGAAGCAATCAATATATTTACACAATTAGCCTTTTAAAGAAACAATGCACGTTAAAAAGATAAATTGAATCATGGGATATGTCGTAAAAAGTTGAATATATATTAAGTCAAATCTTATTAATAACAAAGTTTACCAAAGTAGAAAGTTAAATCAATATGAAAATATTTAAGTTTTAGTAACGAAATTTGGGGGGCTGTAATTACAAATTACTTTTGTTATAATAAAATTTACTCGCAAATCATAACTTTCTTTTAAACACAACTTGGTGTATTTTTTCAGTCCTATATACAAATTTTACACAGAGTGTGTACACTATAGTAAATTTAATCATTATTAAATTATAAAAGTATAAAAGACGTTACATTTAATTTAGAATTTTGGAAATTCGTTATAATTACACACAAAAGAAAATGGTCGATTATATTATATTTATTATAGATATTAAAATAGTTTCAGTAGAAACGTGGAACTCTTGTATTTTATTATTAGACACAACATATTCTACAGAGGTGGAACTGTATTTTGATGTTACAACCCCAACAATAAATCTACTTTTTACACAGCACTCCTAGTACTTGCTTTGACAAGTTTACAAATAAAAATGTTTAAATACATATGACTGTAAAACATCAGTGATGGAGGAAATGTTTACAATGTATCTGCTGTTGGATTAGATTTAGGTCTCTAAAAATCTCTACATTGTAACTGAACAAAAATAGAAACTCGTTCAGAAAAGTGTTACGTTTTATTTAGACGGAAGGAAATTGTTATTGTTACACAATCCCCGCTTTGACAAATATAATATTCTGAAGTGTTTTAGTCACAATATCGCAAAAAAGAAAACAAATCAGGAAGTTTATTGTGAATAAAAATCTATACTAAATCTGAGAGATAGAAACGGAATAATAAATAGATTTCATCCTGAATTCTTTGAATACCAATACTTACAATAGCTCGATCCTATATTTGTGATCTCAACTCTTAAGCTTCGTGTCATATTTTCGATTTTGTGACTATGTAGAATCCTGATATGAAAATTTACAAATTGGAACTAATAACCAAATTACATTATTATTATTATTTTAACAAAATCAAGGGAAATGAAAATTTAATACATCCTAATACGCCTAATAGCAAAATATAGGGAGTAAAATGATAAAATATACTCAATTAATGAACTAAACATAACTATTCCTACCCAAGCTGTTTATTCTATTTTTATAATTATTACATAATGATGAAATATTTGTATTATTATTATTGTTTGTTCGGACATTTGCCATCATTTGTGTATAAAAAAATACACGACGTTTCTAGAGTATAAATCAATTCCCGTTATCAAGTGCCTAACTTACAAACTAAAACGTGCAGATAGAACACACGCCTACATGTCTAGGTCTATGTTCAGAAACTAAACCTAATGAAAAAACACCCAGGACCAACCCTGAGCGGTCAAAAACTAAAAATAAACTCACATATGATCAGGAAGCCGTTTATCACGCTTATTTCTCTGATTTACGACTGAATTAGTACTGTGGTTGAATCCAAACAGGACAAAACTTTTTTCTATACAGTTTAGTTGTATCCAACCTGTGGTTAGGGAGGGCGCACTATGAATAAACGGTGTTTGGCATGACGTCATTGGTTAGAAACCAATTGCAAATTGAAATACATATAGTGTTGCAATTAATTAACTATTGTAAACTATAAATATGAGGCAGAAAACAAATAAAATTAATGTTACGAAAATTATATAACTGATTAGAAGTTACACAGCTATTCCAGGTGTATAATTTTCCTAATTTTTAGGTTAATTTAGTAACTCTTAATGCAATTTAACAATCTTTATACTTTTTAACACTTAAGTACACTTTTATCTATAATATCCTCTGTAACGGTACAAGCCTAAATTATTTCCTTGTGCTGTGGGCAGTGACTTTTCTAGTACAATTAAGTAAAAATACTTTAATAACAAAAAGAATAAAAATTAATAATTATTTCCATTGAACTTTACTAGTAGACATCACATTAAAGGTGTTACAAATTGAAACATAATATATCTGGTATTTATTGATAAAATGGATGAGGAATGAAATGCGAACCTAACAAACATTTATTGTTTACTTTAAGTATTGGTTTATTTAGTTAAATACTTAAATTGCGTAAAGATCTTCAGGGGCTCACTTCAGTGAAGACGAGCTAGGCAATACGTAATTATCTAACTGGATCTACACACTTTTTTGTAGTCTTGGGTTAGATCCCTCTCTTTCATATTTGCTGTCCGAGGTTTATCTTGACCAACATTTATCTTTCGACCCAGACACTATAGGTCTAAAGGGCCTTTATGTTCTTTATCTATTTGTTTTAAGTTATGACGACTGAGAGATATTTTGTTGCATAAAACGAGAAAACAAAATGGTTGAGAACAAATGTTTCTAGTTCATGTTATGATTACCTGTTAGCACTAAACCTACAGATTTACTGTACGTCTAAATTAAATTTATAATGCAAGAGTAATAGAATTAACATTATCTTGTCCTTACTTATCCGAGCAGTCGAGACGTTTTATTAGGGAAATAAATTTATTTTAGTTTAATATAATAAAGATGTAATAGTAAAGAAAATTTATTAAATACCTAACTAAATATTTTATATAAAGAGTAGATTATAAAACTAGCAAGGACGAAGGGACTTTCCTGGACTTTATTGGGAGGCAAGAACCAAGATGGCGTGAGCCAGAAGGTGCCATTGGAAGAAGAAGAAGAAGAAGATTATAAAACTGAAAAATCATAAAATATCATCGTTATTATAATATAGAAATACACATTGTCCTTTTTGAATACATAATTCACTGCCTTAAAAACTACAAGAATTACACAAAAATTGTTTAAAACTAAAACAAAATCACACAAAAAATTTTATCATCTAATTGAGCTAAATTCATCAATTTTATTACTACTTCAACATTTGGTCTTGGCATTTGACACAAGTTATTCTAGTAAACAAGAAATAATGAAACACAGAGATAAAGTTAGTAAACATAATAGATAAATAAGGGCTCTTAACTTTTTAACTCTCTGTTAAAACCGCCTCTTAAATGCTTAGTTCTACAGAACAAAAATAAATTCTTACAATTTTACACTTCTTTTAAAAACAACACACAGAAAAGGCATTTACTGTCCTTTTAGTAGAATTGATTCTGAAAAGAATATTATATACAGATTCTCAATGTAGAATAAATGTTTTTATTTTTCCATGTAAAAATCTCCCTTCTTTACTTTTACAATAATGTATAACTTCATACTATTTTTGAAATATATAGGCTACATATATTTTTTTTTTACAGAATATTCCAATTTTGCCATGCTGCTATCTCTAATTTGCTGTATTGCACATCTTTATACATTTGTATTGTATTTACTTGTTATGAATATTGCTATGTATATGTGAACAGTTATATAGATGAATTGCAGGAAATGATGTAACTTTCATGTCTAGTGTCTGCATCCAGTGTAATGCGTAGGAAAGTTGTGATATATTTTATTTTAATATTTTAAAGTCAAATCACTTTCTATAGACCTTTACATTGAATTATTTAACTTAAATATAGATTATCAGCAATGTTTTAGACTTGTTTCATTAAATTAGTTTTAAAAACAGATTACTGCTCTATGGAAATAGCTTAGTTGATGTCACTAAAGAAAACTGTCTTCTTATAATTAACTAATTGTAATGAAACTTTCTCGCAAAAATAACATTGCTATATCAGTTCTGACAACATTAATAAATTATTGTTGGAGTAGTATGAGAAATAATATTTAGAAATTGTTAGAAATGGAAGTTCGGGGTAAATGAAAAGATATTCTCATAAATCAAGGAAAGGTGACAGGAAAAAATAAAAAAATTGTAGACTTATCTAAATTTTTTTTTGTTCAAGTTTTACTGTCATGAATATGATAAAATTTCTCCATTGCATGCTGTTGACTTTGTCCAATCTTAAATATCGAAATTTAAACAAAGTAGGTTCATTGCCACAACCTACTTTTATAAAATTCTGGAAAATAATTTACAAAATAACATTTTTAAGCTTAAAAAATGGATGCGCTGGCCAATTTTTATGTTATTACAAAAGAAATTCTTGGTTGTTAAAGAGCAATAATTTGAGGTATTTTAAGCCATATTTGTCCAACACATTTTTGAGATGGGTTGGTGGAAAGAGGAGGGTTAAAAAAAAAAGTATTATAAGGTTACCTCTAAAAGTGAATAATTCTTCCAAGAACAGATTATGAATATCTCTTTCCGTCCTTTAAATAACAGAGCTTGTAAGTTTTCATAAAATCGTTCTGTATACACATAGTTTAAATAGTAAGATATACTGAAATATATTGTGTCTGGTTGGTCCAGTGAATAGCTTTTTCAATGAGTTAGTAAGGTGTTTCGGTTTACAAGTTATCATGTTAACCCAGTATCGTGAGAAAGTTGGAGGATGCAATTGGTAGCTAATTCTGCTTTTGGAGGCTATAACTATGGCGACATGCTGAGACCACATATCCCGACGGAGAAATGACCAGCAAGTCTAGGACTGTTGTACAACAAAAATTTGTAACAATACTCTTGGATGTTAATGCTTCTAATATTTAAAACTGCTGTAACTACAGCCCAGGCTGCAGAAAGTATTCATGTGAACTCTGTGCATACACTGGCATGCGTGAGGCACTTTTATTGCACTTTACAATAGGAACAATGATACTCGCATAAAAGCAATGCACTTCGGCCGATTCCATCATACGTCGATATCTGAAAGAATAAAAGACAAAATCTATTTGTGAGCGCCAACGATTGTAGGATTATTTTTGCGTTTAGCAACACTGTTTATGGAATGTTAACAAGATTTTTTTTTTAATATAAGCACAAAGTTTACTTATAGTTTGGGCATAATTATGTTTAAATCATTTTTAATGCTAGAATTAAATTGTATTTATGAAAATAAATGCAGCTTCCTTTGAAAGGGATATGTTTACACCAATGCCAAAATCTAATTTGCCTAACACGGATGTAAATCAGGAAAGCCGCGAAATAGAAATGTCGCCATTAACAATAAATAACATAAGAATAGTTTTATCTGTCGAGTTACAAATAATTACATAAAATTCTTACATTTAACAATTTAATATCTATTTAATTTCGTAATTATTTTATTAGTAATAACGATTAAAACATAAACTAAAATGTATTAAAATATTTTACCTCTTAACATCTAAGTTTTATCTGAGTTGCCCATTTAAGTTGTACACAACAATAAATCCCATCGGAAAGACAACTTTTTACCGGAAGTATGGGATGAGGAAATTCCTACTGGGATGTGAAAAAATGATTTATTAGAAGCTCTTAGGAAGGAAGAAACGTTAAACAGTAAATATCTCAGATCAGTAAAAATGAACGCTTAAGGCGGCTTTGTGCAAGCAATATTGTGTCCTGAGCCAAAGTTTTATTCGTTCCTGAATCTTTAAAGTAAGGATCTTATTGATGGAAGGAACAGACACATAGACTTTCACGTAGTCCCTAGACTATTGCCGAGAAAGTAGAAGTCAAAGCTGACGAGTATTTTTGAGAATACGAAACTGGAAATATCATCTTGGACAAAATCTTTTCCTTTGATTAACCAACCAATGGGAACTAAGATAATATCATGTCCGACCTTAAATGAAATATTTTTCAAGTGATTTAAAACAATAGATAAACTCTATTAAACTCTAAAGTGTGTATTTTATGAACCTTTAAAGTTTTGTAGTTATCAACATTTTCAAGTTTTTGTTTCTTTAATGTAGACTATCTAGTAAGTAAAAGAAAGAAAAATACATGATTTTTTAAATGAAATAATTATGCGAAATGAATGTCAAATCATAGATTTCTTTTCCGTAATTTTTTCAGCATCAAAGTCTAATTAGTTTTGTGTCATAAATATTCAAGTTCAGTTCAGAGTGCGCTGGTGTGGGAGTATTTGAAGCATTGAGTACGATATGCTGCCTTGAAGTTACCAGAAGTAAGCCATTAAACTTCTAATTTCCAAACTTCAAACCAGTCAAGGCTTGTAAAATCAAGAGTTATATAGAATTATAAAAGAAATGAAAAACATAAAATCTGTCTTTGCTTATAAATTTTGCCCATTTATCTTGAGCAATGATCTAAACAACCTCAAGATAATTAATAAATGTAAAACATCTGATCGTTCAAAGTGTTTGTTTATGGTTGCTATATTCCATACACATTGTGAGTTTGAAAGTTTACTTTAAAATAAACATTCCACATTATAAGACTAAAACTATCGTAGGACTATTGTTTCAACATTCATTTGTACATGACGTATATTTGTCAATTTAATCATTAGTTCAATTACTATTTCTATATTATATAAATTAGATATCAGTTGACCACAAAGACAACCGACATAACTTCACTTTTCCATATAACCGACGCCCACCTTGTCACTTCATACAAAATCACTTTGATATTCAAAACCTTAGGGAGTTCATGCTGTGAGTCCTTTGTGCAACCGTCGTAAGAAGACAAATTAACGTTGAAAATACATTTCTCGAATTTCTAACCACAAAACTAAATACTAATGCAAAATAATATTTGTTGAGATCTCACCAAAAACGTCACTATGCTACTTGAATTTGAGAGAGAGAGAGAGAGAGAGAGAGAGAGAGAGAGAGAGAGAGAGAGAGAGAGAGAGAGAGAGAGAGAGAGAGAGAGAGAGAGAGAGAGAGAGAGAGAGAGAGAGAGAGATGCTGAGGAGGGGAAGGAGGGAAAGAGTATGACAATTCTTTTATTACGTTTCTAACTCTAAAGACCACCCCATCCACAATTATTTTTTTCCTAGAAATTCTGGTGAAATAAATATGTTTATTATTGGATAAACAACAAACAATCGGAACACAAATCCTTAAAAATAATAATAAATATGAAATTTGTCAAGTCGGTATCGAAATATTTGTTTTATTATATTCTTTTATATCACATGCGAGTTAGGAATAACTATTTTATATTCTTCTGAATTTAATTTTAATATAAAGGTTTAATGCAATTTGTAGTCAGTTTAGGCTACAATTTGCTGTAAACTTTATTTTCATTCCTTTATTTTATAAAATTATGTAAAGTGATGTAATAAGACATTGAATTACTAAAACATAATACAGCCACTCCTGACAGAAAGGATTTCTCATCTGTCCGCGGTGTCGTCTAATGTGATGATAAATAATAATAAGAAAAAGAATCCGTATTTATGAAATGGTATGTTTGGAAGATTATTGTGAAATCTACAAATAACATACGAGGATTAAGCAAAGATTAGTCACTACCTTTTTGATTTGATTTTTCTTTATTCTCTACGAATTAAATGTTGTTGCATACAAAAACAATCAATCCAGAATTCAAAATCTAAGCCTAATAAAGTTTTGTCAACTACTAAAGCCAACTGAACTTCCATTCTATGGGCGGAGTTGAATAATTTATGACCAAGCTCCAAACTCTTCTAAAGGCATATTCAACTTTAAAACATTTTTATTAGTTCTTTAAACAAAAGATAATGTATTGCCCTCGGAAGAGAACCAAAAACTTTTATAAATCTAATTGAATGTTTGTTTCCGTGTGCCATAAATCAGAAACGATTACCAAAGAAAGGCAGTTCATACCTTCAACGTTGCTTCTTGTAATAAATAATTTTATTATTCTGTCAAAATCGTTCAATAATAATAATAGAGAGGAGTTTGCGATTTTGTTTTCATTTAAATTACCAATTTTAATATTTTCTGTTTTTTGTACTTGTGTGTAAAATGTTAGGATACGAAATTGTTAATTTATAGTCACAAACTTTTAGATGTACCTCCCCTCAGAGAAGAGTAAAGTTTAGATTTGTTTATATATTCAAGTAGTACTACGAAATTTAAGGCCGACTAAGATGACGTCTATGTCATTAAGTGGGGAGAAAAGATGATCTTTAGAAGTTGGAAATGAAAAGAGATGACAATGCCACACAAGGACAATCTAATAATTTCTACTGGCACTTACTGTCTCGATGAAAACGTGTGATAGTGATTAGAAATTGATCCAGGAAGACACACGTAGTTAAGATTAAGTGAATTGTAGACAGTATAAAATTGCCCAGAAGAGATCTTAGGTGTAGATAGTTTGTAGGGCCAATAAGAAAGAACTTGATGGTAGATATTTTAACAATCAACTGTGCTATGAATAAACATTTTTCGATTATAGGAAAGTGATTCCTCATTAAGTTCAACGTGAACTGGAGGAAACGGCTAATTACTCTTGTTGTTCCTGTGAATTTTGCAATAAAGAAAGAAGGACTATGAGGTTGTACTCTTTGAATCTGGCGACATTGTTATAGATGACATTCCCTGTTGAGTGAAAGAGGAGGTTTCGTAAATGATCAAAACAATCCTCAGAATGTTCCAGAACGTGGTAGGTAGATAGTGGGACAAATTACCGCCCATCTTTAGCAAGTTACAATTTTGAAAACAACCACTTGTGTAACACAATTTATTTTATATCGTAAATAATTTTAAAATTGTACTCACTTTAAAATCATTTCATATTATAAACGATTTGATACTTATAAAACGCCTCTTTAATCAGCACCCTCTCTGCGGCAAACAGAAAAACATCTCAACATTCTATAAACAATACTCCTGTTGTAAATCTGATTATCTTGGAACATCTACTGTTTACTGTTATTTGAGGAAAAATGAGTTTTATTTTCTCAGTTTTTAAACAATCTGCTGGCTGATTGAAGCTTTGTTAAAACTATGTCAATCAAACAAGAGATTGCTTTGTCATTGGGATTTACTACGGAAGTCTTATCAGTCTGTTATTGCTGATGTCTGGAGTGAAACTTGTGTTATGTTACAAATTGATCATTTCGATAAATTACGAGTGGGATATTTTTATATTTAAGTTGCGAATAAAATTTGAGACTAAGCAATTTTATTGTTCCTAGCAATGTTTGCTTAAAATTATATATACTCCTACAAGTAATGTTAATTTTTCATCATTATATTTGTATAAAGCTGTAAATGTATTTGTAAATAACAATCTGTTATTTAGTAAGTAGTAACTTCACATAAGCTGTTTAATATATTACCTTTCATTTTAAATATATGACTTTTTTAAGCAAAAATATCTTCGAGATTCTTTTGTGTTTTGAATAGTGGTTTCATTATTATTGTTATAGTTTGAAATTATTTTAATCTTATATATGCTTTACCATTTATTTTGAGTCCTATTGGTGTTTAGTATTTTATGTGGGCATGTGGGATGTTTGTACAAAGGACATTTCATTTCAATAAAGTGGAAGTCAAGTGAAAGTTAAGGCTTCAATAACAAAGAAGTTTTGTCTAAAGGTGACAATTGGAATTTCGGAGTCTCAAAGTGACGTTGACAAATAGAAGACATAGTTTAGATGTTTTCTGTGGTATCGTTGTCACTTATTGCAAGTAGATATGAATAAAAAAAATTAAAAAATGCCTTTCAGGTATTCTTACTACTCATTTTCCCCCTTTATACAGTTGTTATCAACTTCTAGTTCATTAGGTTTATTGAAACATAATATTCACAGTGAAAAATTATTTTTTTCTAATAAGCGGATTAAAAATTGATTTAGCAATTGTTTTGAAAACGTTATTGTCGACTTGCTAATGTCTGTCGTTTTCTTTCTGCATTTAAAAACCATTTTATTCAGGTTCGATTTACACTTTATTGGATTGGAAGTATTTTTATTTCAATTAAAATGTATTTGTAATTTATGAGCAATGAAAACAAAAAAATGTTAATATTGAAAATGATAACAATCTGTCAAACCATATAAAATAATAGTGTTATTTTTTTATCTATTAATACACCAAGTTAATGACACAGTGTATTTTAGTTCTGTATGTAATGGAATTCTACTGTATGTAAAAAAAATTTGGAGGTTCCTGAAATGATTTGTTTTACGAGGTTAAATGATCAACCCCACGCTCATCAGATATTTTGATTTTGAAGTGCCTTTTCCGTTGTAGTACGAAGTTCTCTTCATTGTAGAATTTTTCCAACCCCGCAGTAGGTAAACTCATTCAAGCTTTGGATGTTAATTCAAAACAAATTATTCCTCCGCTGTCCTACATTTTGACCATACCATATCATATTCTGAAATCAGAGCCGCCGCAGGGATTGGTAATTATTCATATCCTCGTGATAATGAAGTTTGGAAAAGGCAAAATGGCCGCCAAGATGACTCATAATTCTCCTTTAAACCCAAATCGAAGGGGATTAAAAGATCATGGGATCAATAAGACATGGACATTTATGGCGGTTTAGGTGTAACTACGAAATTTAATATATTAAGGAAGGTATTGGTAATATTGAATATGATGGAATATTGTGATATTAATCAAAGGAGCATGAATTGATTGGATTGGACATGTAGAGTAAATGACGCAGAAGATGATTATGCTTAGTGAAATGACGGAAGTGAGAAGAAGATGAAGATACATATAAGATGGCAGAAGGGGGGTTTATTATCTTTTTATTGATAGGAAGGTCAGGATTCACTATTTTGCCTATGCCTCTCAGCTGTGTAACTGTGTAGCTTAATGTAAACCTTCATTCACAGGACTTGCCTTATCAATTCAGTCTCAGTTTTTGGAGAATCGTGAGATGTTTTGGATGATGTCAGGTTTACCTATTTGTCCCTCACTCCATGGAGTATTTAAGGAATTAAATCATTTTATGTTCATAACTAGACAGTCAAAAATTAAAAGTTGAACCGTGTAACTGCATAACATATCTTAAGCAAAGGTCTAGTATGCCGCAACACCAATTTGTTTAGATGGGTACGGAAAATCCCGTGACCGGTCAGGAATCCAGTCACTTTCCGCAGATCAGTCCTGTTCAGTTTATACGGGCCTCCTTAGATACAGTAGGAGTGTGGTGATGATAGTGATATGAAGAAGAAAACTGTGAGAATATGGAAGAACGTTGGAAAGACAGAATATGATAGTGGTTGATGTGGCCAGTATTCACAGAGAGTTTTAGCACCGGAGATTTAGTCGATAATACATCAACAACTTTCTAAAATAAAATATTGTAAAATGTATTAAAGGTTGTTTATAATAGAATTTCCTTTCAATGAATAATGTATAGTGATCAGCAGGATAATATATTTTGCACAATCAATACATTTGGAACGCTATCAAACGATTATTTAGTGATGAAAACAAAGTCAATATTTAATAGGTTTCTTTCGACAGTAGAAAAGAGAAATTTGTAATATGGAATCCAAGGCTTTAAGGACATTTCCAATTTAAAAAGTTTTGTTATAAAAGTTCTTAAACAACTGATGAAATATGGCCCACTGAAGTGCGTCTACAACTTTTATAATGCTTTCAAATGTAAAAACAGATATCCCTAACAATCATTTAATTTTTTTTCACTTTTTAAAAATAATTTCAGATTTAGGGGTGCTGGCATAAGATAAAAGCACAAAATGATACTTTTCTCTAAAGGGCTTTAACGAATACTATAAATATTTGCTCAAAAGCTTTTAACCCAAACAAAACTTTTTTTTTCATCTCTCCAAAAATGACAGTATAACATTTTATAAAAATTTACATGAGGCGGTAATGAAATACTTAACTTCTCAAAAATTCTACAGATAGTGTCCAAATTTTAGGTAAATTTGAAAATTAATAACCCAAATCCGTGTGCAAAATTGTTCATAGTTCAGAAAAAATTACCAAGAAACAAAAATGAGGTTTGATCACTGTCAAAGGGCTTAATGTTAATTAAATATGATTTACGGCGAGGACGTTGCAAGTAATGCAAGGCTGGGTTTTGATTCTTATTGACCGTCATGTACTGAAGCAACAGTTTTAGTAACTTTAGTTTTGTAGATGGGTGAATTCTCATTATTATTGCACCGTTCAATAAAGTTTCTACAAATGTATAAAACAATATATATATATATATATATATATATATATATATATATATATATATATATATATAATATATATATCATATATATGTGTGTGGAGGGGTGTGTGTGTGTTTTACACGTTACACCTATTTAGTTGTTACACTATTTTAATGGATAATTTACCCTCTCTGTTTAGCTATATGAAATAACAGAAAACTCCTGTACTGTTCAAAGGATAAGGATTATATCCTGCACAAAACACAAATAATACAACTCAATGATAGACTAAAACCAAATATTATAAAGTTGTGCAATTAATATTTTGACAAACATCAGAGTTGAGCTAACAATATTTGCAAATGTTTAACAATTTTCACGTGTGCTGTGGTTTAGTTATACTCTTTAAACATGGACATGTATATTTGTTTTAAGGAAAATAGTTGTTTTGAAAGCACGATGTTGTGAATGAATTTGCATTAGTTGTGGAGATAATCAAAATACACAAATTGAGGCCGAACTTTTTCATGGAACTTAATTCAATATTTCTCAACAGTTTTACATTTCCGTTTTGGTAAAAGCTTCCGGAATATTAGAATACAGACCTTTTGAGCTGTCTATAACATCTCTTTATATTAAAATATTGGACGATTCGTTACAGAGTGACATATTTTAGTCTTGCACATTTACTTTTTAAACACAAAAATACATTGTTTACAAATACGGTTTTAGAAATTGTATTTAAACAAATAAGAAGGGAGGTCTATTTTTCCCATAACCACAAAACCAGTAAAATATTTTCTTGATACGTAATAAAACAACATCGTAAAACGTTTCCGAGTTGTGACCAAAAATAAAATATTTTATGATTTTTCTCAACCCATGGAAAATAAAACTCAGTTTTATTTTTTTACAGAATAACATGTTGTTCTGTTAAAATACGTGTTGGTATAATAGAAAATTTATACTTTTTGTGAAAATAAAACTTTCATTTACAGTAAACTTCAACAATCATTCATATGAAAGAAGTAATAAAACACTAGCACAATTAACGTTTTAATAAACCCTTTTCATTTCTATAACATTGCTACAGAGGGATATAAGCCAATAATAACACACAAAGGATGTTATTTTTATTATTTCTCCCTGTCATTAGTGTTTTATTCAAGTGTACAATAGCTGGTGTATTATTGTACTGTGTCTTTTATGTCTGTGAATATTTTTGTCCTACATTATCTGTGAGGAAGTAGCCATATGTCACAAACAATGATGTTGTTTATATTATTTCTCCCCAAAATTGGTGTTTTGTTCAAGTGCTGTTTAATTATTTTACTGAGTCCTTACGTATTAGCTTATATACCTCTGGAGAGGGTAGCTATGTTACCTCAACGTACATAAGAGTTTAATAAACTTGCCGACGTTAATTGTTAGTGTTTTATTTGTGGTTTGGGGATTATTTCTTTCATATTTATATTCACCACAAGGGTTATAGGATATTGTATTTAACAATAGTTCTATCTATATTTATTATTTAGGATAGTTAGAGGTCACTAGGAGTTTATCACGTAACTGAAATAAACCTTACAGTTCACGTGACGCTCCTGTGTGATATCATGATACATTATTTGAATGCTGTTTTTATCAGTTTTTTTGACGACTTCAGTCTTAGCATCGACCCTATATAAGGCTGTTTATTTTAACCACAAAACTAAATAGCATTTCTGAAACACTTTAAAAGAGAAAAATTGCTTGGTTTTTATAGGGTATTATTTTGTGACCGTCTCCACTTCTGATGACCAGCTGGAAGCTCCGGCTGGCTGGAGACCGCGTACACTTTAGCCGAATCTTGTCAGGATGGGCCACGGAGTCTGGTTAGGACGCTAATGAACGCACGCAACGCAAGTGAAATTAAATGTTATATTTTATTTGAGCGCCGAATTAGATTACAGAAATATTTATAATTTATTAAAAAGACATAAATGCAAGATAAAGCCTTAATAGTGGCCGAAAAACATACCATTTAATTTAGCTAGCACGTGGCCGAAAATGGACTGACCTCGTCCCGTAGCGGTTTTCCTTCTAGCGGCTCTCGGAACAGACTCACGCTCGGCTCGCTGGTTCAAGCCCTCCACTCCTCATCTCTTCCCCCCTTCTGCGTAATCATGCACTGCTCAACAAAATATCAAGTTACAATTCATATTTTATTATTTAGAATTCCTTTACATCCTAATTTATACTTATTATAGTTTTGGTTTGGTGGGCTCATTGGCTGGGCCACAATTGACTCTACTGAAATATTTTAAGTATTTCAACCAGAAGTATTTCAATTTTATGACTTGGAGTGGAGATATTTTGATAAATCATTAGAGAATATTGAAATTAGTCTTTTCTTGAATTTATATTGATGAAAAAAATGCCGCCTGGATCATTAGTTTATATCTACAATATAATGGTAAGCTTACAGACGGCTGCCTACCAATTTCATCCTGGTACAGTGAACTACAAAATAGTTAAATCATAACATACATCACTTCAAAGAGAGAACGTTTCGGTGACTAGAATATCATCATCAGTATTTACATGTGGATAAAATTTGCTACTGAACTTTGTTGAAGATGATAACTTACAAATTTAAACATCGTCTTCTTTGTGAAATGTTTGTTGTTAAAATTGCAGTTTTTTATTAACTATTGTTTAGGAATATCCCTCAAATTTTGCTTAATATATTTGGGTAATAATTAGTTTTACATATTTAATTTTTCCACCCTACAAAGTAACATCGATATCCATGGATTATGATACGATTATCAGAAAGGAAAATAATGTCAGTTTCAATTTCCGGCGATGAAAATGTTTCTATATTAACATTGTTCTTCCATAAAATAATTACTTCCGTATAACCAATAGATTACAATACTCAATTTCTAAATCTAATAATAGCAGGCAATCGTTATACAGGGTGGTCTGGACCTAGTGTTGAAAACGTTGTGGGTGTTAGAACAAGATAAATGTGACTCCAATGCACAATTTCAAAAATTCTATTTCACACACTCACTTAAGAGGTGTGTTTGGAACAAAATTATGTTTCCAACTTTATTATTTAAACTTAATACTGTGTACTTTCAAAGAATGCAGTATTATTTATTATTAATAGATAAATTACGTTGTTATTAAGTATTTTAAGTTACCTGCCACTATGATCTTTTTATTTTATGGAATTGAACATCAATCATCAAAAAATAATTTTCAAAAATTGCAATGTTATTATTAAAATTTATCTTATAGTTTTAATACGATTTTATTCTTTCACATTTTTGTTTTTAAAAAAATAATAAAGTTTGGTTCTAGGGCTCTAAGTAACCAAAGTAAAATAAAAATAAATTATGTATAACTAGTATTATGAATAATATAACTTATGATATAAATTCTATAACTTATCTCCTAAAAATAAATAAATACCTAGAATTAAATCATCTTAAAAAATACAGTATAACAAACACACAGAACACAATTCTCACAAAAAAATACGCTTAAATATCAGACGCGTTTCAAGGACAAGGTCGTCCGCTTCAGTGATACACGAGCTACACCAATCGAACTATAACAGTTATAGTTTGATTGGTGTAGCTCGTATTTTTTGTGAGAATTGTGTTCTGTGTGTTTGTTATACTGTATAATTTTTCTCATAAGTCAAGCTCAACATTTAATATCTTAAAAAATGATTTTATATAAAGTTCTCTAATAAAAAACAAGTTATTAGAATCATCATAGTACATATAATGTAATTTAATAAAATGCCCAAATGTTGGTTCCTTGGGCTTTGTAGGTAAATCAAAAAGTCTTCTCTAGTAGGATATGTTTATTAATTTTTACATTTTGTTGTTATAATTTCAATTGTTCATTTTTTGTTTAATTAACAGCAAACGTAATTAACTAAATATGATAACACTTATTAGACACTCCCTATGGAAAGGCCTGTCGCTTTCAACAACACGCCCTTTGGCCACGCCTCTTTCAAACAGCTGTTACACAGGTTTTCTCGTAACACTACCTTCTTGACGTCGGGTAGGATCTAAGTGGCATCGTAGATGTGTGTATATTTAATTAAAAAGTCTTCACGCCGTTAGTATTTTGACCTTGGAGGCCTTACTATAAAGAAGCTTCCACTAACATCAGTGACTTTGCCACACTTGATCTCGTAACTACACGAATAGGCCTATCAGATTTTCTTGAGAGCTTGGGACTCTAAATTACATTTTTGATAATATTTTGTCTATTTGTCATCGTTGAGATAGGAAGTTGATATTAGATCGTAAGCTGATTAAATTAATAAGTGTAGCCCTTCTTTTTCTGCTGTTCTTCGTTCAAATTTTATTTAACCGCACCGCTGTCTCCAAAAGGACACTCCGTGTATAATAAAGATGATTAATTTATCCGACGAGTAGAATCAATACACTCTCGTATCCGAGTTTCAATTAAGCACTTGGTAAATATCCGTAACTTCTGCAACAAAATTTTTTCTCCACATTTACAAGTGCTATATACTTTATAATACGAGCCATAAAGAATAACTGTAACCAACAGACCTATTTTCCGCTCAAGTCCACCTTTAAGTTATAGATTATTTACAATCAGAAGTAAATTAGAATATATTAAAGTATATTTCGACGTATCCTATTATACGGTAGTAAAACCAGGATATTATAACGTCTGAAAGGGTCCTCCTAGAGATATAAACGGCTCCTCTAAGCCACATATAAAGGAAATGGTGAAACGAAGAGAAATATTGTCGATTTGAACATCCGAAGGTGCAAAAACAAAGAAAGTTGCAATTGGGTTTGCCTTGTCTTGAGAATGAAGGAGAGAGGAACACCAGATAGAGTCTTTATCGGAAGTATGTAAGATGACCAAAGACGGTTCTACAAAGATATGACAGGATGATGTTACTGAGGATGGAAAGATAGATTCTGAGAACAAGAGGATACCTTGCTGTTGCTGGAGAGAGAAGGAGAGGAAAGATAAACGAGACCAGGGATTGATTACTTGGGATAGGAGTAGGAAGAGGTCCCTTAACCTTTGTTCACCCTAATAAGCTACATGCTTCTTACCCCCTCCCTTCAACCCCAGTATAAATCTCCTTTTGTTTACTTTCGAAGTGTTTTTGTATATTTAATTTTTTTTCCACTTGTAAAGGTCTTTTAGTGATTTTGGACGTATTTTTTTCTCTGGATTTTACTGTTTGTTTCTTGCCTTTTTTACATAATATTTGACTTTCACACATAATAGTCAGAATTTTCATAGTAATTAAATAAATAGACTCAAGTTTTTTTATGATTATTGATTTGTTCTTGCAATTGAAAAAAATTTCTCAATTTTCTAACCAGATTGTCTGGATTAGTTTTACGCAGTTAGTATCCTTACTTTTTAGACAACACTCAAAGATCTATTATATTAATTAAACAAGGATGAATAGTTAAGGAAAATTACTTTTAATATGACGCTAACAAAAGCTGTAGCATTCAGATATTGTTTAAGTTACTGCTTCAATTTAAAGTTTGTAAGACTTGCAGAAATTACCACTTTGATAAATTTCAATAACAGTTACACTTCAGTTTAAACTAGTTTTAAAGTTAAATTGGTTATAGTTAGTTGAATGTAAATCTCATCTGCGTGTAAAATATTTTTAATGAAAATTCATTACTAATTTAAGTGTAGGAATAATTAAACGTAATATATATATATATATATATATATATATATATATTGGATTTTAATACAATACATATATATGTATTGTATTAAAATCCTTTAATAGTAATAAGCTTTGAAAAGGAATGAATTAATTATTCGTGTTGGGTAAACAGTAGACTACAAACCGAGCAAACGAGACACTGTTTTAACATGTTCTTTCGGCTTTTCACCTGTATTTTTCTTTGTTGGTTTCGCAGTAATGGATAAGGGTTTCTATAATTATTTATGACATCTAGAAAGATTCAATACAACTTTGTGGTAGATTGTATATAGGCCTACATAAGTTAAAACAAAATTTCCGTTTTTAATTGGTTGCAGCTCAAAATATGGTTCCAATACAGAAATGTGAGTGCTTCAACAAGGAATGCACCAAACCAATATGAATCTAAAATATATACTACACCTTGTGCGACTGGTCTACAAAATTCTAACTTATTTCCAGATGAGCTAGTAACTTGAAATTTGGCAAACTTATTGCTTTTAGCTTGTACCCGATGGAAAAATTTCAAAAAAAGGCAATTTAGAAAAATTTACTTCCAAAAAAATTCAAAATGGCCGCAACTTAAAAGTCAGTGTATTTGGAAGTTTATGTGGCTGAACTGTAAAATCTGTCAAAAAGCGAATGAACCAGCACTTCAGCAGGCACTGATTTTTGGAAAAATCTAAAAGTTTGGTTCTATGACATTTTCGTATCTCCATACAACTTTATTGTATTGTAATTTATCTGAATAAAACCAGTTAGGATATTTTAAGGTTATAAATATATAACAATTAAATTGTTTTGTTCCTCTAAAATAGAAACAGTTTACGCTTCCAATGAATTTGTTCACCAGCCATTAAGGCTTAACATTTAGTGGAGGAAACATTCCAGGGTGTATAAAATACCTATTATGACTTGTGATCCCAGTGAATGTAAGTCTCAATTACAACGTGACAATCAAGCCACCTTAAAAGCAAAAATTAACTTTTGTTATTCCTCCGTTCGATTGGTATTTTGTTCAAGTGTACAGTGCCTGTTGCATTGTTTACTGCTACATCTAGTATTATTGTGTCGAGTCACGTGCTAGGCAGTATAGCTGGTATTTTACGCCCAGCTGAAGAATAGTTTACAAAATTAAAGTCTGTTCTTTAAACTTTATCATTGTACAAGTTATAAAGCATTTATTGTGTTTTTGTTTACGAGCAGAGGAATGCCTATTCCATACTCTATACACAAATACCTATACAAACAAATCTAGGTACAGTAGCCTATTACCAGAGTCAAGAATGTTAAGAAAGTTGTATTCCAACGTATATATGTTGTGAATAGTGAAAAGTACCGTAAGCGGCGTAAGCCATAGCTTATTATAATTGGAGTTCCTTTATTTAAAGTATAAAGGTTAAAGAAAATAACCAAAACAAAATGTGGAGTGTGTATTCATTCTACAAAAATTAATAATAACAATAAAATAATAATTAATATAATAAAACTTGCAGCTGGCTTTTACCAAGTGGAATGTTAAAGAGAGATTTTAAGGTGCTAACAATATTAACTTTGATATTGTTGCTTAATTTTAAATGCCATTAAGTTCTACAGATATACAGGGTGTCGCACGAAGAGGTTACTATTTTAAAATTAAAACTAAATGTGTTTTATAAAAATGTATTTAGTTTTTCTTAGCTTACATTTGATATCCCAGCAGCAGATGAAAATTTACTTAGTCAATTAAACCTAAATAAATATTGAGCTTGACCTAGATAGAATAAAACTCGAATTCAAGATCTAACAAAAATTACGTTTACTTAAATAAACGCGTTTCAACGACAAAGTCACCATCCTCAGTGATAAATGAGCTACAATAATTAAACGTAGCTTATATAACAGTTATAGTTTAGTTGTTGAAACGCGTTTGATTAAGTAAACGTAATTTTTATGACTTCTTATGTTCGAGTTTTATTCTATCTGAAGTAGGTCGGTTTATAATCTTAGTAAAGGTAGCACATGTAAGCTCTTCATTTTCTGGATTTGAAAAGCTATTGTATTTTTATTTAAATTGATCCTGTTTCTAGTAGTATAGTTTAATTTATTAATTGATTGTCTTGATTGAGGAAACTCATTGGTGTAGGTTCTTAGTTAACACCTTATCGCTTCATACTCATTTCTTAAAGCATTGCTAGTGCGTCATTGGCGCTTACCGTGTCTGAATCCTCCCTCCTCGTTATCGCGGGAATGAATTCGATTGTCCTGTTGGTGTTAACAAAAGAAAAGTCGGCAGACAAAAAGGCGGAGAAACGGCAAGCCAAGAGAGAAGCAAGAATTGTAAAAATGATACGACGGAAAGTTGGTAGTAGTGATACCTAAACAATATAAAACAGGAAATAAACCAAATAACTCCTGATACTAACAACCCGATTACGATTATATAATTAGCAGTTTACTTTTCCGTAATTAGTGCTCCATTATTGCAGAATCTGTTCTGCCTAATCAGAAAATGTAAGTTTGATAATTTTAAAAATGTCTTACATCCATTATTTGACTGATATTTACAATCTCATGAAACCTAAAAGTGATTTGCCTTCCGTCCGTCGTCGTGGGCGTTGTCTGTATCCAATCACGAATAGCTCCACAAAAATTAAGATAGGAACACGAGCAATTTGGTATAAAGTAGTATTAGCCTCTTTATATTGAAATTAGGAAAAAAACTAATTACAAACTTTAGTTGCATGGTTCTTGGATTCCAAGTCACTTTGAATAATATTATATAGGATAATATGTTAATAATAATATTAAATATTACCTTTTAATGTTCCGTCTTGTGACTTTTTTGGTCGTTCGAATGTTACGACGCGTTTCGGGGCCGCAATCCCATTGTCAAGTACACTTACACAAACACAATGAAACACATAACACGTTTAACACACAAAAACACCACAGTTACAACACTTTTAAAAAACTTAATTGTGCTGGACAATTTCATCGTGTAGGTCGTAGTGTGGTCCATGGTACACTCAAATGTGTACCATGGACCACACTACGACCTACACGATGAAATTGTCCAGCACAATTAAGTTTTTTAAAAGTGTTGTAACTGTGGTGTTTTTGTGTGTTAAACGTGTTATGTGTTTCATTGTGTTTGTGTAAGTGTACTTGACAATGGGATTGCGGTCCCGAAACGCGTCGTAACATTCGAACGACCAAAAAAGTCACAAGACGGAACATTAAAAGGTAATATTTAATATTATTATTAACATATTATCCTATATAATATTAATTACAAACGTCAAAATGGCGGCCATTTCAAACGATTTTTGTTCATATCTCTTATGTACGTAATTCAACTTATGATATTCTAAATTAGACAAGAAATCAATTCTCTTGTAAAATGATAATGGAAAATTCTTTATTTTTCCACAATGTCAAATAGCGAAGTAATTGTTAAAAATATAATTTTAAACCGTAATCTCTAAAGAAAATTTAACGTTCATATAGTTACGAGATCCGGTTGGGTCAGACGCCAATGCTAACGTAGCGACAAATGTGGGTGGAGACAATGATACTAACTCAAGACCCTAGAAACCAACTTTTGGATATTACGTTTAGACGATTTGCTTGTATTAACTTTATGATAGGGCTAGGTAAGTACCATGATGGCCGATCAACTTGTATTTGTTTTTACTTTACTTTGAACACGGTAACTGATATTATATTCTTGGAGGTGATGTGTAAAAACTATGAAATGCCACAATAACAGCAAGATATCAATAGGGAGTTCTTATTTCTACAAGTAACTGCACTTTTATGTTTTAATCGCAACGTTACATTTACCTCAATCGTACCTGAATGCTTGGATTGGGCGTGGTGGAATTATAGCCTATCTCTAACGATCGCATAATCTAGATTATTTAAAGGACATGTTTGTTTTATTTCTTTCTAGAACTTTAAAAATGTGCAATTTACTGTGTAGGATTCGTAATATTTATGAAGAACTAGACTATAGACTAAATATCAGCCGTTTAACACATATGAAAACTATTTCCTTAAACGTGTGTTTCAGTTTTTATCATTAATCACGTGGGTTAAAAAAAATTGTCTGATATTTTATTTCTGGATTACTCATCATCAACTCCAACAACAGTAACTAAATTAACAACTATTTATAGAATGGTGACTGGATCTCAAACATAATTTAAAATTACCAAAGCATGACTAATGTGTTGAGACAGTTCAAATTAAAACCAAGCAAAGTGAGTGAAGGTCATATCAAGGTCAAATAGACGACAATGCATTTCATTATTTGAAATAAACTTTGAACGTTAAATCTTTTTTAATAGTGTTTAGCGTCACTCCATGTTCAGCATTAGTTCATTAAGAAGATATAATTTGAACATGTAAAGTTTTAAAACATTTATTTTTAAATTGTAGTCAGTTAAGTTAAATTAATTAAGTGTATCAGGGTACAACAATACAAACTGCCTACCTTTTTACCTCTACTTCGATCCCATTAAACTGATTCCTTATTGATTTTAGTCCTTTCCTATATACACAATACGTATTGTTATATTAAATAAATTGGATTTCCTTTGTCACACAATATACGTCCTTGTTTAGCTAACCCAAAGTTCAGGCACCATATTGTTCTTAGATTTGAAGTGGTTCGAATCTGTAAAGAAGAAATATTTTAAAACTTTACAATTAAAGTAATATTGCGTAGTTTTTTAGGTGTTTTATAAATAAAAATAGCTACGTTTGAAGCTTTACACAATAATATTCACTTTAACACAAACATTAAAAAGTGTAGGTGATCACTTTTTTCCTAAGCACTTTCATAGCCTTTGACTGAGATTTTTGTTCGCTTTCAGAGCCTTTGTCTGAGGTTCACTTGGTACTTCAAATATGTTACATACAATACAATAAATTTTGAAATATTTCTTTGTTGGAGTCATTTTTATAATATAGTTATAGGAAAGGAAGGAAAGGAGACATTTTTTTCCAACTAACTCATCACTTGTAATCATGATTTCTTCCAGTAAAGAAGAGAGGTAGGTTGGAAGAGAGGACATATTATTTGTTATTATGCTCCCTATCTTCGCCCTTAAAAAATGCAATTCAATTCTAAAGATGACGTTGTCGTGATGTGGTATTTTAAAAACAGAATAAGATTGAACATGGTATCGTATCTAGTCGTATAATTTATCGATTTTGCGAACAGTTAAGCAGTAGTTGCAAAAGAACTATTTCATAATGGATAGAATTTTAAGCATGGATCCTGAAAGTTTCCATTTCTTATTACATTTCTTTGAAAAATGTGATTTTCCAATAGTCTATTAATTCTGCCGCAATGATCTTCTAGGACAAACGTAACACGTGAGTTTTACTTTTAGTTTATAACTCCGTAAACAGCGGTATTTTCCAACACTATATATGAAAACATTTAAAACGTAAAACTTCAGAGAGATGGAGCCTCTAAATTTATTGTTCTGACTTATAGTACAAGTGTCACCTAATTTATATTTCTTAGGATAGATTTTAGATAATTTATACAACAAACAATAGAAGAAGCGTGATCGCACTGTCCATTCACTTCTCTGCTTGTCTCTTCTCCTCCATTCCTCAGACTGTTGTATACCTATAATAGACCCAGATACAACCCTTCATTACTATCAATAATAAGTCCATTGTTATGATAATATGCACAATACAAAAGTTGAGTAAATTCTTCTACCACTCTGAAATTCTGGAGACGTGATTAACTCTATTCTCAGTAGCTATTACGTACTCTTTTGAAAATGGCATTACTGTAATCCGAAACCCGTTAAACAGACGTTCATTTAGAGCTGTGAGTACCAGAAGGATGTCTTTAAATTAATTAAGTATTTACGGTTCCTTACATATTGTAGTATGTTATCCTAACCTAAATGTGTTAAAAATATTATATAAGTATTTTTTTATACCAATGATTATTGTAACTCTTTAGGTAATAATGGTTGCATATCTCTAGATGTGGTATTTTTTTTTCAAATATTTAGATGCTCTATATAATTTTCTACTCATCTTATAGAAAAAAAAATTTTTTTCTTCGATCAATTAGAAACATTTAAAATGGTGTATAGAAAAAGCCGTTGCTTCGCACTTGATATCACGTTTAGAAAATATGAAATTCATAACATGCACCTGCACTAGTCTAGGGGTTAAAGCTGTGTATATTGAAAACTAACTTTACTTAGTTCTAGATAATATATTTTATACTTTTATGTCTTTGTGCTTGTAAATCTCTTACAGCGTTGATCGTAAAGTGGTTGAATTACGGTTGAAAATTTCATCCAACGAACATTTTAAGATAAAGTATTGATTGTATCTCATGCACGTAAACCCTCTCATCACTCTCCCATTATCTCTTCTTTTTATTTTCTTACGTATATACCTAGAAAGAGAAACTTATGGGATGCGTTAAAAAAGCTTTTCGCGTAAATTCCGGTACTAAGGTTGGATAAACCCAGAAATTATGTCTATCTCTCTCTGTCGTCTGTGTAATGTGATACGCTAAACGAGAGGCAAATTTTGATTTATTTATGCCATTTTCCCCAAAAATTATTAGTAGTCGCCACTAGAATAAAACCCAAAATTAAGGTTTAACAAACGTCGGCTCTAACGTCATTGATTTTCATCTTTATTTTTTAAGTAACTTTAAAATTAAAACTCACTTTATCACTGAAAGTATTAAAACTTTTTTTAAAAATTATAAAATATCGCGAAACATGAAATACAAATTTGCAAATAAAGAACCTTCCTTACTCTCAACTAAAAATTTTGTTATTGTTGAAATCTTCTAGAAATCAAAGTATTCATTTTGTCAATGAAAGCTGTCTTTATACTTTGAACTATATAACAAAGATTCGATGTTTAAAAAAGCAAAAAATACAAATTATACAACAAACAGTATTTGTTATATCTTGCAGGTTTGAGATAAATACAAGGTGAAATGTTAAGATTCGTTTTCGAAAACAAAGTGAAAGATAAATTACGTTTGTAGTGTAATTGGTACAAGTTGATGGAGCCATCAAGGAACTTACCTAGCCCTTTTACAGAATGCAATACTAATAGATCCTCTAAATGTAATGTTCAAAGAGTAGAAATGGATCTTGTAAGAAATGTTAAATTTTATAGGTAGATCAAGGAATCTTATGAATGGTTTAAAATGGTTGTTACACAGGTTTTGTAAACCTTATAGTTGTGTATAACTGCTTTCATAGAGTGATTCCTATAATGTTTATAATATTACCTTATGTACAAGTGTAGTCTAACATCTGTAAATAATTCGTTTATAACTATTACATAGATTTTAACTAACATCACATAGATTTTAAAGATTTAATAAAATAATTTTTACTTAATCAATAAATCAGAAAAAATAAAATAAAATACGCGTCTATATTTCACACAACACAACTGTGTCTTTGAATTCAATTAAATTTCATGGTTTGACACGACGAAGTTAAGGAAGTGTGAAATTGCATTTACTTTATTTTCTAAGGAGCAACAGAAAAATAATTTAAGATTTTGTCATTTCTTAGAGAATAAAAAGTTGTTTTAAATATCATCGACATATTTGTGATCAATACTGTCTTATCATGTATCACTCCTTAATGAGTTATTTCTTATAATTAGCTGGCAAAACAAGTCACATGTAGCAATAATGAACGTAATAGTCTAAAATAAATCAAAATTGGAAAAAAATAGAGATTTAAGATAATTGTTTTTGTTGATTTAAAATTTTCTAATTTGTAAAAAAGTTCTAAAATAAACACAAATTTAAAACTTCAAGTCAGTATACGTGTGTTTGAAAAAAGTACCTTTTATTTTTATACATTTGAGTTTTTGGCGGCCATTTTGAAATCGCTATCTTATTTTTTTTTATTTCATTCCAAAATCGTAATGTTTGTTTCTATTGTCGAAATATCCGTCATTGAATGCCTTCAGTAAATCACAGACAATAAAATGTAATATTTAGATTTGTTTTGTTATTTCGTTTTTACTTCAGAAGTGTTTAATGTTGTAACAATTCGTCTTACAACATCACCTAACTAAAATGACAAGTAAATAACACAGAGTATTATTATAAAAATGACTGAAAGAACTAAGCCTTTTTTGTAATGATAACAGGGCCAAGAGTCATGAAAAAATTTAATGAAAGTTTCTAGATCCCTGCTTTTAATAAACAATTTCTAATTTTCTTTTGTCATGTGTCAATTAATGTAAAATCAGTATACGGAAATATGCAAATTAACATCAGTATGTGAGATTTCAAATTACCATCACTAATCAGCTGTTGCTGAAGAAAGAAAATCACTCTAAGTTAAGTGTTTTAAACAATTTAAAATTGAACAAACCAAAACAACAATAAGCGTTCACAAAAACAATATTTTGTTAGTGAGTTCTCAATTTTTATCTTGCGATAACCTAGTTTTCCAATAATCTATATTTCTATTCTAGAACAAAAAGAGGTGTTAAAAGTAACGCTGCTACATTGGTATTTTAACCAAAAGTGTCACTATTTAAAATGTTAAATTTAAATTCAACATAACAGTTGTAAGATGGCCACGAAATATTTAAAAAATATTCTAAAAGTATAAGTTACTATACTGTAAGAAATGTATCTAAATTTGAAACTCTAATTTTATTACATTGTTTAAAATAATTGATTTCCATCTTAATTTCCATCCTGTAATAAGAATACATAGCTACTGAGTTTTTTGTTACCTGATTAAATAATAATGCAGTCAATGTATACGCGAAGAGTTTGTCAAATAAAACAAATAAGAGAGACCATTAATTAGATATTGTATGCATGACCAAATACAATACTTTTTGAAACTAACTAACTCTATTGTTATGTTTCAGGAAAGAACTTTTGTATAGACTTCTTTTTATGAGGTAAGTGTTCATTGCATGTCTGATAGTTTAGTTTATATTATGGGGTATATTTATGGGGTTAGAAATAGCTTTAACATTATTAAACTGTGTACAAACGAATAGAATATGAAAAGATACGTAATATTAGTAGCAAATACAGGGTGTTTCAAAAAGGACGCAATCCTATTTTTGATGACGTGAATTTATTAGTTTAAAAGATTAATATAACATTATATAATTATACAATATTCATATTACTTTTATTATTTTATGATAAATGTTCAAAATGACTTCCTTCTTTTGCAACGTAGGTTTGGAATCGTTTTATAAAATTTGCTCAGTAATTTTCGAAATTTCACTTTCGATGTTATCCTTCATTTCGTCAAGTATATAAGGATTGTTTTGAAAACCCTAACTTTTTAAATACACCCAAAGGAAAAGTCTGCCTATGTAACTTATATACCCGTTTGTAAGATTTATACGCACAATAAGTCTCAATAATAAACACACGTTCATCCTTGGAAAAAGACTACGGTACTTGAAAATATACACACACTTACAAAAACAAAAGCATACTGAAATAGCACTAATGCATTACAATAACACATGACGAGTCAATAATGAGGACAGTTTTGCCAGATGATATTTGGTAAAGGAAAATTTTACTTATGCGTAATTTATGCCATCTTAAACTTCGCGTTGCGACCTTTTTGAAACACGCGGTACTTTAATGTACATACACACACACACACACACACACACACACACACACATATATATATATATATATATATATATATATAAGAGCACACACCATCAATAAGAATTATCTCGTACCTAATACCGATATAGACAAACATTGACATTCAATACTTCTGTATTAAGATGAACCCACTTATCATATTTATAGAAATTGCAAAACAGACAACAGAAATATATTTAAATGATCAAACACGATTTCAATCTAACCACATGTTTGATCTAATATATAATTAATCCCCACTCACAAACGAAAACCCTCCAGAAAATCCAACTGTTGGAAAAAGTAGACAAACTTTAACAATTTACAAATTTATTTTTAAACTATTTAAAACTTATGTGTATTTTTCATAGCGTATTTAAGTATTTAAAAAATTGTTTTAATGTTTTAATAAAATAAGTTTTTTCTTCTTTTTTTTTCTCTATCTATTAATCTAATGCCACAATAAAATGATAAATTAGAGGGCATACTCATGCTCATATCGATACAAAAAGAGCTCTTGCCTGCTCAAAACATACACTTCAGCTTCTTTCCATTACGTGAGTAATAAAGTACGTCAAACTACTAGCTTTCTTATTCAATCAATGTTTAGGGTTTTTAACTTCACATTTCACAATCTTTTTAACGAAATCGGATCAGAGGTATTGGTTTTTACGAGACACAGGATCGCTGTTTTTGTAGAGATGTTATTGTACATCTGTATTTAGCCAAATCTCATATAAAGTAGATATTGGGAAAATTGGAATTTTTTGTTTTTGTTTTACATGTACATAGATATCTATACAATAAATTTGTTTTACTCGTATAGGAAGTTGAGACTGACAGAAAGGCATACGTCATTCATTCATTCCCAAAACTATATTTAGGACTCAGATTAAACCAAACCGCATATTTTCACGACAAACTCGACACTTTTTTCTTTGAATCACCACATAACTTTCTCTATAGTGGATATATATTAGAAAATATAATTGTGATAATGTTTAATGGGGTATGGTCTCAGACAATTGACGCTAGTAAATGATATACTTATATTTAAAGGCATCACAAGCCATAGAAAGGAACGTAAACTCCTAGGAGGTCCTGAAATTAAAGATAATGAAACATTAGATTAATTATCCGTAGACAATGTGTCCTGGTTAAATATCCACTTTCAGTATTACGTAAGTAGAGGAACTGTTTAATCCCGACATTAAAATACAACTAAATTCTAATAGTTTTACAATATATGGCAGACTCAGGATATTAGATCATAATGTCTAACCCTAACAAAACTTTCAGAATTTGTGGTTTGACATAGCTATTATTTAATTGTCCTAACTAAACTGTGTTACAACATCCTTTGGGAGCTTTCTTAGATTTAGGTACTCTACGCTTTTCTTCATTTAGTCTTTAGTTATATATCTCTTTTTCATCTTTCCTATCAGGTCTCTCTTGACTAACTTTTGTTCTTTTCCGACTTTAACTCATATTTTCTTCTTTTGTTTTAGGTTATGTTGACCGGAATGTTTTTCGTCTTTAAATTACAATAGAAAGTTATTCTATGAAATATTCTTCATGTAGTGGCCAATAAGTTTCGTTCAACTTATAGGGTACATTTAGTTAATTCTAACAAAATCATAATAACCGATTTTTATTAAATCGGAATTTTGTTTTAAGGCAGCTACTTTTAGAGTTTGAATTATCGAACAAATAAAAAACTTTTCAAAAATGACACCATACCAAAATTCGAGCAAAATAATTTCACTTGTATTGTAGAGAGCTGTAACGAAGAGATAGAACGAGAGAGAGAGAGAGAGAGAGAGAGAGAGAGAGAGAGAGAGAGAGAGAGAGAGAGAGAGAGAGAGAGAGAGAGAGAGAGAGAGAGAGAGAGAGGAGAGAGAGAGAGAGAGAGAGAGAGAGAGAGAGAGAGAGAGAGAGAGAGACAGAGAGAGAGAGAGAGAGAGAGAGAGAGAGAGAGAGAGAGAGAGAGAGAGAGAGAGAGAGAGAGAGAGAGAGAGAGAGAGAGAGAGAGAGAGAGAGAGAGAGAGAGAGAGAGAGAGAGAGAGAGAGAGAGAGAGAGACTAATTTGATGTTTTCAAAACCACACAACATCCATTTTTTAACTCATCGTTTATTTTCCTTAAAAAAATACATATTTGTAAAAGGAAATTTATTGCGTTTATAACAGTGTATAATAAACCAACTTTGCTTCAATACATGTAACCGTAGACTTTTGTGAAACCAAAAGTAACGCATAATACAACTTGTAATAATAATAACTGAAGTAAAATGCATTGACTCTTTGTTATAAAATTTAAATCTTGTATTGTCACCCAACATGAAAACAACTTTTATCACTGCTATAAGTCATCGTTAACATTGATGATAATAAATACAGTTGACGTCTCGAGAACACAGTTTTCCTAAAACGTGCGTATATTCTGAATTCGCTTTATTATATGTTTCATCAAAAACAATTATCCTGTTTTTACAATGACTATAGAATAGGAACAGTCTAGAATTCACTGATATTTAATTCTCTCACAGTGTTAGTTAACTGAATGTTACATTGTGCTAAGATTGTATTAAATATTTCAAATGTATAGGACAAGTTTACGTGTTAGTATTTAGAAAAATTCTCTAGTGTTCTTGATTTACAACACATAAAATAGTTATGGATAACCACTTTTAAAATCACGACAGTAACATACCCAGTTGTTTGTTTAAGTTATTGTTTCAAATTAAAGTTTCCAAGACTTTTAGAAATAAATTTAAACATTATTGAAACTTTAACGAAACTTATTTTTAAATTATATAACGTTAGTTCGACTGTAACTTTTCAATACCTATGGAATAAATACAATTTAAATTACTTTACTAAATAAATCAATCTAAAAAAACAAAAAAACAAAATTCAAGGCTTCTACACAAGAATGTCTGTACTTGTACCTGAGATAGATTAAAAATTAATGTGTTTTCGGAGTGAGTGTTTCTTATGAGAGATGAGTTGGTATAGAAGGGTATCTTATAATTATTTGTGCGTTATATTTAAAGTACAGTCGGTGTTTGTGCTAGAACCTTGACCTAATCTTAAATTGTATTTTATTGTAATCAAGTTTGTAATGACGGTGACTAGATTCATTTCCTTCCACATTTTCCCCATTATTCCTAGTCCCTAATTTTCATTAAATGTTAATATTGTAAAAGTGTTTTGGTGATTAATCTTGGTATTTTTACCAATTTGAACAAAATCGATACAGCCCATTTTGATCATTTAGACAGGAAGAATGGTGTTTCACAAACCGTTACGTTTTGATAATGCAAATTGTAACACATTTTGATTGAAATTAATGGAACCGATTTATAAAATCAAAATAACGAGTTTCGTTTTACAGCAGCAACTATTTTTTGGCTGACTCGTCGCTTAAATAATAATTTTTAAAAACACTATGTATGACCAAAATATTCCCAATTACAAATTTTAATAAAATCCATATACTGTACTTGCTTGTGACAGTCGACAAATTGACTAATGGATATCATTAGAAAAATCAAAAATAATGGTAGCTAAGCTGACGTCAAAACTGATATTTCCCATTTAAATTAAACACAGATGTTTTGATTACGTATATGTAGGAAAATAAAAATGTGTCTTTAACGGTGTTTTATATAAAAGGACACTAACGTTTTATGTTTGTTTTGGAGCCAATTTATTACTTTTTAGTTTGATGGGTTGTTTAAAAGGTTGTTTAAAAAATAGTTATTATATCTCGGAACGATTTGATTAATCTGATATTGTGTCAGAAATATATTTAATCATATTTTTAACTAAATAAATCTGACAAGATATTTTTTGAGAAGGTAGGGAAAAGAGAATATTTTCATAATTTATGATTTATTACCCCAGTAGCCTTCACAGGATTTAGTGTTTAATGGTGGAGGGGATACAATAATTAGGTCATCCTTTCAAATGTAAAAAAAACCCGTATATTATTAATACCTCCCACCAGGGGTTAGGGATATGTGTAAACTTTTTAATATTTAAGGCTGTCTGAACGTAATGCTTTAAAAATACGCCTTTTAATTGTTAATTAAAGTAGAAGTTTATTATTTATTCTTTTGTTGTATTTTTATTAAACCTAAACTTATGTTGTAGGAATCTTGTTAAAATTCATTACGTGGGCTTGTTTGTCCGACAACTCTAATTGGTTCAAAGAGGCGTGACAAAGTTTCCTTAATATTCAACCGTTTACGCAATAACATTTTCACTAATTTAACAGCTTATAACTAAAGTTTCGATAAGTCATTGGTTGAACTATTTTACAAAAGTAAGCCTATAATAGACTCTATATTGTTAATGGTATTAAGAGAACCGTTATCTTTGCAACCGTTAGAGACAAAATGCTTTAAAATATCTTACGCTTTCCTTTTTTTAAAATAAATAAGTAATTGTTGCCTTACTTTTCTTATGATAAATTATAATAGTTTTTATTTCAAAATGGCAGTACGGAAATTTTGATTAATAGTAAAGAAACCCTTCAAATTTGAAATAAATGTTTGTAAAATCTTCTTTTTTTTCGAATTAGAGTAAAGATAAATTTCTACTAACAAAATAATTGTGATTGTTTAACAATTACAGCAAAACATCAATTGATCCCATTTTATGTAAATAATAATGCAAAATATTTGAACATACTTACTTAAAAGACAATTTTGTAAAGAAGATAAAACCAGAAAGATTAAATATGTTATGAAATTATAGCAAGATCTTTTGAAGTTGCAGATTGTAAGAGAAGTTGATGGGCGCCATTGTGGTGCTTTGAGGGCCCGTTTATACAACTCAAGTTCATCCTTTATATCAAAAATGGGTTCATGAGTCTTCTAGGAAATATTAATTAAGTTCTATTAGTATATAAAAAGATTTCACCCAGTATGGTAAATTTGTTTAAAACAGTTATACAGGTTTTATAAACCTCGTGATTGTGTATATCACTACTTTTGTGACGTCACTAAGGCACAGTCGGACCTCGTAGATGTGTGTACACACAATGTTATTAAGGTCTCCCTTCCCTCGAACGTATCTTAGAGAAGAACCAAACTCCTTTGGAACTGTTAACTAGGTCAACTGGTGTTTCTTTAATGATAATTTAGAATTTCCCCTTCTCCCTAAAATAAAGAATTTGTTGTGGGGGGGGGGGGTTAGAACAGGGAGAGACTCAAAATTCTCGAAGGGGAATCCGCATCTTGTGCATGTCAAATTTAAAAGTCAAAAAATAAAATTGATGCTCTGCGATTTCTTGGATAACCTTTACCAAAATGGCGGAATGAAATGTATTTGTGATTTTGTAACTATAAAATATCTAATTATGTTAAATATTAACACTAAATGATTTTAAAAACATTTTCTAAACTGATCTGAGAGAATCATTTGACGTTTTAACTGAATTTAACTGTCCCACAAAAGTGTGGTACTTTAAGGCACATTCAAAATATACAAAAAGAACCATGTTATGTGATATAAAAGTAAAGGGATTTTAAGACAAAATCAATGGTATTTAAAAATGTGGACGACATTTCAACGATTTTTATTGGATCCTTACAGTTTAAAATTTTTCCTCCTTAATATCTATTTAGAAGAATCTAAGAAGTTTCTCCTAACAATCTCTATTTTTGTGCGCCTAATTCTCTGAATTTTAAATAGTTAGTACTGATTTGTTAGCAAGTTTTTCGACATTCTGTATAGGACCATATTTTTGTTTGTAGAATTTCATGTTTTTTCACAAGCTTATTGATTTTTCCTTATATCTTAAATATTTACAGATTCGTTAAAAAAATAACCAATTTAATTTTGAGTCCATTGAAACAATAAAACCATCAATTTACTCACGTAAAGTTTTGTGTATATTATTTTACAAATCAAATTCTACACTGTCCATCAAACAATTGTTTGGGACGATTTAATCTGAACATTTGTCGAGATTTCAACTCTGTCGATTGTACTATTACAATACTATTAAATTTTAAGCTTACAAGAAAAAAAAATCCCTCCGTTAGATCTGAACAACTTCACCTGAGTTTTGTCAACTTCTTATAACAATATGGTGGCTCCACTTTGGTTTCTTCTAACAAGGACCGTCTAATGTTAACAAAGGATATCCAATTTGTTCAATATGACAATACGTATTGTGTAGCCTACTGAAATCAATAAAGAATCAGTTTAATGAGATCCAACTAGATATAAAAAGGTAGGCAGTGTCAATTGTGGAAGCTCATAGACTATAAGCTATAGATTTTACTACAATATTATATACAAAAACTCAAAATGGCAGACTGGAATCTAAACATACATTTTAAATTATGACCTTTATTTATATGAAATCAATTCTCTTCTGTTTGACCTTGATACGACCTTCAATCACTTTGCTTGGTTATAATATAAACCGTCTTAACACATTAGTCATGCTTTGGTAATTTTTAATTATGTATGAACTTCAGTCACCATTCTATAAATAGCTATAGATAATGTTGTTGGTGCTGATGAAATTCAGAAATAAATTATCAGAACCCTTTCAACCCACGGGATAAGGTATAAATTGTGAGGAGACGTAGAAAGTACAAAATGATATTATTAATAAAAACTCTACAATCAAACCGCCATCTTTGATTTAATTAGCGTCATAACAAAGATAAATGCAAAAAAACAATTAAATCTAATGCCAATGATTGAGGATTGTAAGCGTTAGTGAGAGCAAAAGTGATGTGATAATATGTGTAATTTAGAAAAATATGTGATGTGTAATTTAGAAAAAAAGAGCTTGAAAATAAATTCAAGTTTTTTAAAAAAATTGTTATTTTATTTTGTTTTAAATGTTGATGGTATTATTACTAAATATTAACAACCCCAGTGGTGAGTTATATGAGTACCAATCGATTGAACTACATATTATTTATTCACAGTTTGGCTCTAGGGAAACTTGTAGTCCCTTTTATTCTCTTAAAGATTGAGATAATTAACATTTTTTACAGCAGTCTTCTTTGTAGCGAAGAGATAAGTCTATGAGCCTACGCTTGTAAATTTTGGATTTGAAGGGGTAGGTAGGCAGAAGGAAAGTAAACCGTTTTAAATGCGACACATGCTCATGTATTTCATAATTCCTAAGTGTTCGAAGACAAGAAAAACGACAGGAATTAAGTTTGGACCACCGTCGTAATGTAATTGTTTTGTCACTAAGACATTCAAAATGAGGTACTAAGTGACCATACATTCAATTTAATATCTTGATCCCCCCTCTCTCTCTAAGGTATTAAAAACAACAAAATTTCAATTTATTTCGTAGCCCCTCTACCTGATTATACTATTAAATATCACTATAGGTTAGGTGGTGAGGTTGCAATTTCTTTTCTTACAGTCACCTTAACGGCCACCATTTCAGAATGGTTCAACAAAAATTACTCCGCGTAATTTTTTAGTCTCATTAAGCTTTTAAAATGATTTATTACATGACCTTGAGTCATATTTCATAATTTTTTACTTTCCTTTAATAGCAAAAATGATAATATAAATAGGTAATGAAACAGATTATTAAAATTTCTAATCAATTAATTAATTCCCTAGACTGCGGATAGCTGATTGTGTCCATTTCTTATCACATCTCACAGTAGTACTTTTAATTTATTTCTGTAGGTCTTTCCTTGCCTGTCCTCCTCTTCTCAATTCTCATTCTATTATAATCTTCCTTAACCACATTTCCATATTTTGCACCTGTTCGTACAATTTCAATCTCTTGTTTTCGTTGCTGGTCAAAATAGTCCCCTTCTCTTTTATAATACGGTATTTTCTACCATTTCTTTTGTTAAATTTATTTCATGAGCTGACTTTCTCAGAAGTCAATTTCAGTTGACGGGTGTTCAAAAATATCATCAAAAATAAGGATCATCACACTAGTAATATATATATATATATATATATATATATATATATATATATATATATATATATATATATAGGAATATATTTAAAATTAGATTAACTCCAACACGTTCTGATAATGTATGACGCAATCAATGTGCATGTTTTAGAGTTCATACTAGTGGAATGTAATTTCTGTTCCTGTCGAGTATTAAAACATAAAGGTTTGTTGTCATAGTTCTCAACATCCTTAGAAGCATCCTCGTAGTTTCCTCAAATAGGGATCAAGTTTCCTTAACCATTGGGTGGCAAAGGATTATTCCCCCTAAATGTTACTTTATGGTAACTAGAGATATCTCAGATTGTCTGAAAACTTTTCTTAAAGGCTAAGCTGGAGTATAATAGCGCACAATGAGTCTTTTAAAATACTAAAATTTTTACTTTAAAATGACGACTTTATAACCACTAAGTTTTTCCTGTACTCTTTATTAAAGGTTAGACTTATTACTTAATGCAATTGTAAAATATAATGTGTCACTATCTGTTTTACTTTCAAGTACATACGTTATAGTTTATGGAATATATTCAAAATGTAAAAAGATGACTGCATTTGGATTTTAATTATGTTTAAAATAATGTTAGTTCTAAGAAGGTTGGACTTGTATGAAAAATCTGTGGTAGAGTTCTATCCAAAATTTCGACCAGCCAACATTTTGGATAGTGGTAATTAACTCTATATTGAATAACTTTCATAGCCAATACCCTCTGTTTTACTACCCTAAAACACTAATTCCTAACTGGGACATGATTGGAGTTAATCCAATGATAACAAAAAGTTTTAAAAATATTTTGTATAATTATCAATTTCTAAAAATATAAATTCATATAGTCGGATTTAAAAATGGATTTAATCCTAATGATTGACTAATTTAATTTACCAACTCTTCAATAAGCCAAAGAAAACTCATAATTAGCTTCAACTGTCTCTACCTAAAGGTTCGGTCTAGGAATCCGTCAACTTAGTAACCGACAAAGTTAGTAAAACTTAAATATACCTAATTTCAGAAAATAACAAAATCAAGTAACCACTTCACATCACAGCTAAATTTTATTCCTTTATGTTCTGTCGTTCCCTTTCTGACTTCTCACGTTTTTCTAATTAATATTCTCACAGAAGTATTACGTTGGTTGTTGTTTTCTTGATTCCCAACTTTCAAAACATCCGTTTCGTTAGACGGATGAAGTATTCAACACTTCCTCGAACCAGAGTTTTATAGCTTTCTTGATAAATCTAATACTTGTCACCGTTTAGCCATAGTCGCTTTTACGAAGTCCTATTATATAACAAAACAAATTTATCTTACAAATTGTATACTAACAGTTGGTACAGTAGAATAACGTTTACTTTCCACAATTTTTACCTTCAAAATCCTCATAGGATAGCGTAAAACGTTATATCAAAATATATAGAGTCGATAAACAAATCAAGATTCCCATGATTTTATAATCAAAGTATAATTTTGTATGTGTCAATAATATGTAATCATTATTAAAAGCTTTTTCAACAAACTTTCAAACGTGGATACGCCTAAGTGGTTTCGTCTGAAACTTGACGCTTCAATGAATACATTTTGTTACTTATATTGAAAAGAATCTGCTGTCAATTAGTTATCACAATATGTTGCAATATAAGGCACAAAGCCGTTCTGTTTGTAAATTTAAATTGTTAAAAGTGTAGTTATTTTAAATTAACATATAATATTCTTACATGGCAATATTAAAACACTTAAATTTGCCGCTACATATTTGGGTAGTGAACAATCTAGTATAACAATTGTCTTAAACAGTGCACAAACTTTTCTAAAAAACCCAAAATATGAACCAAAATTAATATTCATTTTAAAAAAATATGTCTAACATTAAAGTATTAAAATAAAATTTAATTTTCTTTATCAATAGTTTTCCCTTAAAAATATCTTATGGAAATTAAGTTGGTACACTCACTTATTTTGCGATTAAAAAATGTTTTGAACTACATTAAATAAAGCCTAATAAATTTGTTTCCTTTGTGTCACAAATTGATCTAAAAATAAATTACATATGATTACACTCTAATTTTAATGATATCATAAAGAAGTTAAAAGTTATTTCTGAGCCGTTAGTTTCATATACTTTTTTGTTATTCCAATTGGTGTGCGGTATTAATCTTCACAATTTACATGATTTAAACGAAATTGACATCGTCTTTAAAGCAGGTCCATTAAGGATTTACTTTTTTTCTTCCTTTTTTACCAATGACAACCAAACCGGCATTTTTACAGAATTTGCAATCAATTTCGAGGCAGGGAATAAAAGAAATAAATGGAGGAAATCCCTGTAAAAGTCTTCCTACAACTAGGGTTATAGAAAAAAGTGGGATAAGACAGGACCCTTCAATTGTGATTTATCGATAAAATGCCTTGTCATATGACCAGAATATGCCTACATATCAAATTAGATACAAATCACCACCGCCGGTTAAGACTGGCACTTCACAAACTATAGACAAACATACGAATAGTGCTGCGTAGCTCAGACATTTCAAAAACCACTTTTATGAATATCAAGGACTTCATATAGCTTTCTGTGTACAACGTTATATACTTTATTGTAATTCTTGTATCACTGAGGATGGTGACAGTGTCGTTGAAACTAGTTTTATTTAATAAGTTTATCACTCGTGAGATAAATAATACATATCTTGACTTGTGAGATAATATTATATCAAAAATATAAAAAACTCGAACACAAGATCTCACAAATATTGACGTAGTATCACGTATGTAGCACCAACTGAAATCTTACTTCACACTTGACAACCGTTCAATATGTGCAGACATTTCACCCATAAAACATTTTTGTTTTGTTGGCTGTAATCGCTATTATATAATTCGTTTCTTCTATATTTCTAAAATAATAATATTTTATGAGTAACGTCTGGAAATTTATTTAATACAGTGATTTTTTCGTATTATTATAACACTAAATTACTGTATTATTGTGAGAGAAAAATAGATAAATATTAAGCTTCATTAAATTGTGATTAGATGCATACATTATCAGAACGAAACTGCCCTACACGGCCGTGTGGAATCGTATTACCTTCTTGTCGAAATGTAAATATAAACTGATGTAATCTTTAGGACTCAAAGCTTAGTGTAGTCTAATGGAGTTTTTGACAAAGGTAAGTTTATTTTTGGTACCTTCCACATGGCACAGTTTAATAACACTTATTCTGCTTTAATGTATTTAATTTGAAATATTCATAGCTTCCATTTTATAGTAAACTAAGTTTATTGCTTTGAAGTTGTAGATTTTAGTACAACAATGGACGAGAAGAAGGAATGAAATAATGCTTTTATATTATTGAAAAATAAAATATGTCATTTATTAACATTTTATAAGAATACCTATTACAAAATCTTTTCTAATTGTATGTACAGAGTGTTTCACACCTTCAGTTGCAAATATGTTATGGGCAAACGGTTCGAGCTATAAAACTACTGAAAAGTTTTTCCTTAGTAATTTGTATATGGTGAATTTAAAGAATACATATTTTTTAATTTCGGGGCAGCAAAGTTGCTGATATTGGGGAAGTGGGTTTTTTGTTTGTTTACCGGTTTTGGAATCAACTGACATTTTGACATATTTTCTTTTGAATAATCAAGATTACAAAATAGCGAATGTAAATATGCAATGTTGGTTTTTACGCTTATCTGCAATTTTGTTTTTCTTTTATAAATAAATACCATACATCACCATTAATACCCATTTCAAATAATGTGCTACATTGAGAGTTTTTTGTTATTATAAAAAAAATACCTGTCTTTAAGGAACAGGATAACAAAGTTTATGACAAAAATCAAGTAATTTGATTACAAATAATTATTAAAAAACACGTAGAAACCAAAATTAATAATTGAATAATGTTTAATTATTAGTAGCTAATAATCCGTGTTGGTAACTCAAAAAAGTTTGTTACCTTTACTAAATATTTCAATTAAAAATTAATTTTCTTAAATATAATTGTTGGCCTTTTCATCATCTGCATTCAAGCAAGCAGGAAATAGGTAATACGCTTACGGTTAATTTTATAAATATTATTTATTTGCTTTTATCACAAAGAATAACGTGAATAAAAAAGAAATTCAAGAGTTCCATACAAATAAACAAGTTTTGCAAGACTTTTCTTTTGATGTAGAACGTCAAATATTTTGTCGTTTGAAAATTTTCAGATAGTGGCGATGGATATAAAACATTTTAGTAGAGGGATTTTATGTATTTTAAGTTAAGAAAATCATTTTACTAATCAGTGAAAGGTTTTTTTATGAAATAAAAATTCATAACCAAGATAGAAACATTCATTTAAAAAAATTAAACGTTTAAAACAATTTTGAAATAGTGAGGCATTAAACCGATCTGTCGCCCCTGTGAAAATGTTTACTGTTCAAAGATTTTTGAAATTAAGTAAACGTGATCAATGTTTTAAAATTTTCCACAATAAACCCCCCTACTACGGATGTGTACGGATTTGGGGTCTTAATCTTTAAAAACAAAGTATACTCACTAATTGTAGTTGGGGGTAAAACAACAAGTTTGCAGGCAATATATTTGTCGAGGACGTTCTGGGTCACTCTACGCACTACTAGATGTGAGTTTGGGAATTGCATACATTTATTTTATTAAATTTTTAAACAGTTTATTCAGATCAAAATGAAAAATCAACTAAATGTGCTCAACACCAGAATAAAACTGGGCCATCAAATAATACGTTTAATAATTCATTTGTACAAATCAATATAATGTAACAGTTCAAGTCCTGAATATTTCTTCAAAATAGTCGTACCACACTAGGATATGTTGTTTTGAGGTTTATTTAAATTTTATTTGATGGTAATTTTGTTAAGGTCTGAGAGGTTAAACTAATTTCCTAGATTAAGCTCAAGTACTTGGGGACCCTTGGGAACTTGACTTTACTTTCAAAACATAAAGTTTGCTTTAGGGTCTGTACATTATTAATACTATAGACTGATTATGTCGGGATAAATATAACGCTTATGATAATTTGTTGTAGTATGACACATCATAAGCTAAATCACATTTATGTGAATCAGATTGAATAGAAGTCATCAAAATGTGGTTAGGTTAGGGCGTCTTGATAATAATAATTTTTAAGGGCTGCGTATCATTCATAAAGTGGATTTTTTAAATCTCTGAATGTAAAAATTAGAATGATTATGAGTTGATTGAATTGTCTCGTTTTAATTAATAGAAGCAGTGCCGGTATTGTCACTGAAATTTTTTGAAAAGAACTGTGTCTAAAAGTGTTGAGTTAATGCTATTGACGGCTCTTTGTATAATCACATAATTATTTTAGTAACAAAGTCCCCCCAATAACAATCGGCATTCCCTCATATTGTATACAGAAGGAAAGAGTATTTTAACTGGAATTTATTTTGTGCAGTTTTTCATTTTGTGTTTTGGGATAATAATTGTAGAGGGTATGAAAAAATCCGCATAAATGAACCCATGAATTCACGTTAAATTTTAATAACTGAAAGAAATTTAATTATCTTCTTCCTTTCAAACTTTACAAAACTTTCCAGGTGTGAAATTTTAAAATACTTTATTCTGAAGGAAAAAGTTATAATGATTATTTATTTCGATTTAATAAACTGATAGTAATTCTTTTTAACTAGTTTAAGATATTTTCTACACTCTATGGGATGTTATACAGCGAGCACCGAAACGTTGGAGCAATAATAATATATGAAATCGTAATTATATATAGTGTAGTTGCATGGCCCACATCCATCCACAGAAACTGGTAATGACTTAATGACTCAATTGACAAAATTACGCCACGAAGTATTAAAACATTATTGTCGCAACGATAGTCCTATGGTCGAGATATCCGTTGTTGCAGTATGCAGTATTTAATTTTAATTTTACAATAAACCTTAATGAGTGTAGTGCCAATAATTCAATACAGTTTCGCAACGATTCAAACATATGTTTACTTACAACACTTCTGACAGATTTATTAAACTAATCAGCTGTTGTAGCTACATTAGATTATTTCTGCTCAAAATAAATGAGCAGATCTTCGACGAAGTGTCACTTTGTTTATAAACAACTTTATTTGATTAATCACTATAATTTTGTCTATCGTCCTAAATTCGAGGCAAATTGTTAAATTGAATTATTTATCTTCTCTATTATAAAACTCAGATAAATGAGAGAACATTTCCTCAGTGATTTAAGGCCTCGTTACCAAAGCTTATTTAATTCATGTCACTTTCTACAATATTCTCTGTCTTTGTTTTCTCTACACTTCTGATTTGTCTGACGTTCGAAATATTAGTTTCATCCAAATATTGTTACTTGAAATTATTACAAATACAATAAAGTTTAACAATTAATTATTAGTTTGATATGTATTTTTTTAAATCACTTTATGAGGTGTTGTCCACTCTTTTTAATTATTTTATGGTGTGTTTTTACTCTTCTTAAATCACTTTTGTGGTGTTTATACTCTTTTAAAATCACTTTATGAGGTGTTACACTCTATAAAAAAATTTTTTTGTGAGGTGCTTCCACTCTGTTTAAATCGGTTTATGAGGTGTTGTCTCTCTTTTTAAATCACTTTATGTGGTGATTGCACTCTTGGTATATAATGGAACATTTTAAAAAAATATTTTTTAAATATAATTTAAGTCCGACAACTCAAAATGGACCAGTTTAGGGTGTTCTATATAATCCAATAATTAAGTTTTTTTTTAAAGAATGTCTCTTGTGAGATATAGATTATATGCTATAGAACATAACCGTCCTTCCTATTAACTTTCATATAAACGATACGACTTTTGCCATAATCTCGTCTTTGTCCGAAAGTAAATCATATTTTATAGAAATCGAGTTTTAATAAAACGCTCCAAAACCAAATTTTCTCCTAATATCGATTTTGCTCAAAGGCTACCTTAGAACTATTAAACGGATTTTGTAGAGGCGATTTTGTTAATTAGTTTTTTTTAAAGAGCTCTATGATAGCTTTCCCCCCCCCCAAAACAACACCTTATCTTTGCATTCAGCACAAATTCATCAAAATGGTTAGAACTGATTTTGATCAAATTGAAATTTTGTGTTTTGCTTTTAAGGCAGCTACCCCAAATTTCGAGACACCAAAAAATATTTTACGATGTACCAAATTTTGTGGCAATCGGTTTTAGGGCTGTAGAGCAATGTACATTGTTGAACGTAATTAATTGTAAATCAACATTTGTAGGTTCTATAAACGGATGCAACAATTTTTCAACTCGTTACGATATCTCCCAATTTGTGGAATAATAAAATGTTAAATAAGTGTAAAGAATGTAGAGACACATATTAAAATCTTTCTTAAAACACAATTTTCTAGCAATAATAAATCTTTTTAGACGTTGTATTTCTACAATGAAGATTCCAATAGGTACAACGAAAATAGAATTTCAAAAATCCAATAATAAAATCACCTCCATTTATTTGTAAAATATAAATATACAAAGAGGTAACCTTCCTTACTGTCAACTGGAGCTTTTGTTAGTTTTGAAATTGACTATAAATCAAATTATTCTTTGTGTCAATGAAAGCTGTCTTTATACAGTCAAAGAATATAACAAAGACTTGAAGTTTAACAAAAGAGAAATGCAAATTACACAGAAAACTACATTATGTGTGAAAATACTTCGTTTTTGTTATATTGACAATAATATTAAATTCCAACAATAATATTAAATTCTATCAATGTAATAAATATAACATTTTTAATAGTCGAACGTAATATATATTTGACTTTAGTCTAAATTTATTAACTTCCCACATCGTGTATGTATTATACTTTTTTAAGTTAGGAATCCATTTATACTTGCCTTAAATTCATACGTCATTAGAAGAATAATATACAATGCATACGAACTTAATCCCCTTAGAAGATAATGAATATTTACAAAGTATATTTAATTTCCCCGTGGAATGGAATGTTTTGTCTTAAATAATAATTTGTATTGTCTTCTAATGACAGAGTGGAGCAAGTATTGTGATATTGCGAACATTTCTAAATCACTTTTTTTATGGTTTGAGACTATTTAAGTCGGTCGGAACACGTTTAAAAAACTTCGTTTAAAAGCATCAATTGAAGCACCTTTAAAATATTACCTGTCCTACTTTTACTTTCAATTAGGTATGGAGGATAATTTTCCCAACATTTGGATAGTCGCTAAAAAATAATGGCAAAAACTCTGGCAATTTCGGGGAAAGTTTATCGATACATCTCTTAAAATTTCACACCGTTCTCTGTGCCAGTAAGCTGTTCATACTATTGTCCTTGTAAAGCTAACATTTGCTAAGGAAATTACTCCACCAACTTTTTTTCTGCTATAGATACAGCCGATAACACACAATTACCACTTTTCTATGCTTATTATAACATACGTAGCTTTGTTATATTTTTTATTAATTAAGAAATATTACTTTAACAATTTGCCTCTACGTTGGGCGACCAAATATAACATTCACCTCTGATTCTCTTTGTTATATAAAAAACCTTTAACTTTACTTTTAATTCTTTTACTTACTTACTTATTTAGGATTTAATTTTGATTTATCTTGGTACTGAAATTATTTTGTCAATACACAATACTTTAAAATTTAAAAAAACTCAATTTATTTTAAGGCAGAACAAACAAGGAACAAATTGTTGTACGTAAATATAGTTACACATTTAGTAACTTAATTTTAGCAACTTATTCTAAAATGTATTAGACATTCATACAACTTTCATTCCTTATTTCTAACAATCTAATATTTAAACAAACACAAATTTCAATACGGGCAAATATATTTCTTCTACTGATTTTTCTCAATTACTTTTATACTCTCCAAAAAAAAAAAATTTCAAATTTATCAATCTCTCCAATTTACTCCTCGGCTAGCTCTTGATATACAAAACAAATGAAATGATTAAATTTACTGACTCTGGGTTAGATTTAATATCCTATACTAGCAAAACTTAAATCTACAATCTCGGTGGGAATCCTTTGGAAGCTCAAGCAAAATGAAATTTAAATAGTATTAAAAAGATATTAATATAAAACATTTGGTACTTATCAATTCTTGTCCTGGTCTCTCTTTCGATGAAAGCACACTTTCACAAAACCCCAACTAACACTTTCCCCTTTATTTAACCCTAAAAAAAACTTTCGATGCACACACTTGCTCCTTGATGATGGATCCTGGCGATGACGAGATAATCTCCTTCTCCCAGGGTGACGATGAACAACTTTTTCTTCGCGTTGAAGACGACGAATCAAACTCTTATCTGCTGAAGGCGAATATTAAACTTTTTACTTTGCTGAAGGCTACTAATTTAATCTCTCGCTGAAGCTAATACTCAATACTTGTCGCTGAAGGCTAGAAGTTATACTTTACTAAATTCTATTAAAAGCTATGTTGGTGACTCGGAGACAACCAGTCTCTAGAGTCGCACCTTACTCCCTCGCTGCTAGTAGAAGACTCCTTTTTTTTTCTTTCTCTCCTCAGTTCCGCGGCAACGCCACACTAACTTTCACAAATTCAAAAAAATAGGATTTCGTCCCTCCTATTGGTTGTTTTTGAATTTGTCGTTATAATTTGGAAAGTTTTGGTTTCTCCTAGTCTGTTGAACCCTTGTAAAAGAGAAATCGTAGCGTCGCTTTCCTTTTTCAACCCTAATAATTTTTCCATTCGTTCTGGACATCTGCAGCGCTTGTGCCTCCACTCCTTTCTTAACAATCCTTTGTAAACCTTTTTTTAAATTTTTTTTTATGTTCTATCTCTAATTTAATTTTACACGTGAAGATTTCTTTCTTATTCCTAATTTATTTTATTTAATTTGTTTTTCTGATATCACTTTAATCATGTTATCTGGTTTGATTGAGGTGATATCGTTACATTATAAAAATCGTTTCATTAACAAAACCTACACATTACACCTCTGTCGGGTTCATTCACTACTGCCAACTATCCGGGGATACCCTCTTGATATATATTTTGTTTATTACTTATTAAATCTTGTCCAGGAAGGTCTCTAATCACGTGTAGATAATACATAACGTATATTATGTTAAGAACGTATAATCCATAGAACATTTTTTTTTTTCGAACAAGCCACTCTTCGGCTTGTGACTTGAAAACCAATCGCTGTTCTTAACGATAGGTGTAACAACAGAGATGGAGGGTGTTTTTAACGGGTAAAGAAGCTCACAATATGGAAGTACTGGTGTTCTACTGGCTGTAAAGGTTTTCCACCTTCTGCTAAAAAGAGGTGGAAATAACATTAAGTAAAATAAAACTGGAACGCAAGATGTCACAAAAATTACATTTACTTAATCAAACGCCTTACAACGACACAACTTTCAACAATGCGGGAAACATTTTATATTAACAAGTACTATATGTAATGTAACTAAATACTGAAACAAAGTTCTATATTAAAGTAAAATATATAATGTATTGTTAGATACAAGGTTAGTCCAGATATTGTGTTAGCTAGGAGTTAACTCTCAAGTTATTTATTAGAATGACTCGAGACACTTGTTAACGCCTTAATATTAGAAAGTGTTTTTAGGCCACGCCCCTTTAGTATTGTATAAATACAGGGTTTGGGGCAGTGTTAGTTTAGTTCTTGTAGCTCATCTACCACTGAGGATGGGGATTTTGTCGTTGAAAAATGTTTTAATTTATGGGGATCGCTGTATAACATTCTATAAAGTGTATACAAATCTTAAACTAGATAAAAGTAATTACGATCAAATTAAATTGTCATAATAACATTTTACGATCAGTTTAAAGTATTTTATAACTTCACACCTGGAAAGTTTTGTAAAATACGAAAGGAAGACGATAATTAATTTTCCTTCAATCATTCATAGGTGAATTCATGGGTTCATTTATGCGGATTTATTCATACCCTCTACAATTATTATCATAAAACACAAAATAAAAAACTGCACAAAATAAATTCCAGTTAAAATACTCTTTCCTTCTATACACAATATGAGTTAATGCCGATTGTTATGGAGGGGACTTTGTTACTAAAATAATTATGTGATTATACAAAAAGCCGTCAATACCGTTAATCCAACACTTTTAGACACATTTCTTTTCACAAAATTTCAGTGGCAATACCGGCACTGCTCCTATTAATTAAAACGAGACAATTCAATCGACTCACAATCATTCCAATTTTTACATTCAGAGATTTAAAAAATCCACTTTATGAATGACACGCAGACCTTAAAAATAATTATTATCAGGACGCCCTAACCTAACCACATTTTGATGACTTCTATTCAATCTGATTCAGATAAATGTGATTTAGCGTACGATTTATCCTACAACAATAAATTATCCTAAGCGTTCTATCTAGCCCGACATAATCAGTCTATAGTAATTAATAATGTAGAGTCCCTTCGGCAAACTCTATGTTTCGAAAGTAAAGTTAAGTTCCCAAGGGACCCAAGTACTTGAGCCTAATGTCGGAAATTAGTTTAACCTCTCAGATCTTAACAAAATTACCACAAAATAAAATTTAATAAATGATTCCACTAAAACATAGTAACTCCCTCTATCTCTCTTTGATTTTAAAATCATTACACAATATTAATATATTTATTTCGGATCATTGTTTACATAACTAAACAGACGACGTTTTGAGAGTTTCTATCAAGTCCTGTTAATAAGTGATAATAAATAAACCTAAAACAACATATCATATTGTGGTAGGACTATTTTGGAGAAATATTCAGGACTTGAACTGTTAACATTTTACTGATTGGTACAAATGAAGTATTAAACGTATTATTTGATGGCCCAGTTTTATTCTGGTATTGCGCACGCTTAGTTGATTTTTCATTTTGATCTGAATAATCTGTTTAAAGATTTTAATAAAATAAATTTAAGCAATTTAGTATCGATATGTCAATTTCTTGTAATGTCTAACCGGACAGATTGGTAGAAATAGGACATATATTATTGGATACTTTTTTGTTATGTCCAGAACCACGTCATACAGTAAATACACTGTAAAAATAGTAGTAATATTTCATCCAATGCTACCAATTATGATTACAAGTATTTAATGGTAATACAGTAAATAATATTCCAAATAATGTTATTCTGAATTAGCAAAGTTCTTCCTGTATTAGTTTTTATGTTACAATGTCTTCAGTCAGAACGTATCTTCTTTATCAGTTCTTTATCTACTTAACAATGACACAATATATTTACCCAACAATATTCAATACAATTTCCTCTTGTCGAATAAACTGATTTCTTACATTCACTTCTATTTACTATCCTCAACAGATACTGTGTTCAGTATTACAATATAGTCGTGCTATTTGACTAAAACTTGGTTCCAAATTGAAAGTGTTTTAATTTGCAACTGTTTTTGCTATCAGTAGATTTCACAATGTAACAGACTATAATAATAAAAGTATACTTTTTAATTTGTTTTCTTATATTTTATAATAATTTGAATTCATTCTTTATTTTCGTAAAATATCAAAGCTTTACTTTCAATTACACTAATCATAAACACAATGATTAAAACTTATTAAAGTTTCTATTGGATAAGATTTAGACGTTATTTTTTATAGGATCATAAAATTTTATCACTTCTGATGGAAATTGATCACGAAGTTGCGGTCAACTTGCTAAATTGGCGAGTTTTTGAACTGAATTAAAATTATAAATTTATACGGAATTGTATTAAATTATCTGCTAACATTAATGGTTATTAAAATTAGCTACCAGTAAATTATATGTAGAGATGTATGCAAATATTTTATCCAACATTCTCTCGTACAGTAACTAAGGTAATTAAAAAAGAAATACAACATTCAATACGAGGATGTAATATTTACAAAGCACGTGGAGGTAAATAAATCAACTTGCATTGTAATCAATGGGTTTTATATCTCTTTTAAAAAAACTCCGAGTATTTAAATTTTATATTTAGAATTGACTGTATCGTTGGCGGTGGGATTGTGATTATCTCATGTGAGACATTTAAATCGTAATCAATCAAAATCTGGAACTGGACAATTTTGGAATTTAGGTCATGAGTTAGTAACTTAAAATTATTATAATAAAACAATTTATGATCATTGTCTTATTTAACTTTAGTCGTTTGTAAGTACTTGAAGACGTTACTCGTGTATTTAGAATAACAGAGACGTACAAAAGATTTATATATTTTTTTTACGAACCTTTTAAAATTTCCATTTATTCTACTTGAGGTCTATGGAAGTTTTTATGAATTCAATAAATTGTTCTTACCCTGACTCCTGTACAGAGCGCGATGTAATAAACAATAATATCCATAGATCAAGATGAAACTGTAGTTACTATACTTTACACTTTGTCAATACACCTCTCACAGAGGAAAATTATACAAATTTATATTTTTAACAGCTTGCTCCTTCCATCTTGATTGTAATTAATCAATCATTGTTAAATATTATGCTGCACCATAGATATACATAAATTAATGCCTTAACTGAAGCACCAACTTTTATTCTCACTACATTTTGGTTAGTGACTCACTTTGTTGGAAACTTAAATGACCTGAAACTCGTATAAAGTTACAGAAGTGTCTCGAGGAACAAAACAATTGTTTAATTTATCATTTATCCATTTATAAATCCTAAAACATACAAATTTTAAATTGTATGAGTAAAAATCATTATAAATATCTTAATATATAAAATACAACGTCTTTCTGTCTATAATTAGATAATTATTATTCCGCTTTTTACACCCTAACCTAACCTAACCTAACCATTTTGTTGTATCACAAGCGAAAGGCATAAGGTTCCAGTGAACACAGAATGTAGCTTATGCTTGTAACCTAATCCATTAATAAATTCATTAACATGAATTTACAATGTAAATCGCATCATTCCGTCCATAACCTGAAATAACGGCCAGCCAGCTCTTTTCGCCAAATCTGGGATCATTAATGATCTATCGTAAGGTTTTTCCTTGACTGAATTCTGTCCTAATAAGGATTTCAATCTTGCTTTCCGCAGAATACATAACGTTGAAAAGAGCTTATCAGTTTGGTAAGTGGAAATCCATTCCTGAATCCTTCTTCTACGCCATAGTAATATTAAAAGGAAGTTCCTTATATCCAACTAAAAAAGTTCCCTTTTCCCATATAATTGCTTCTAATTCAGGAACGGTTATAGATATTCTCTCTCAAAATAATTCAGATAATGTCTGCGAATTTCAAAAGTATATAAACATAAAAATTTGAGATATGAGACAAGACGGCAGACGATTTTTTTTTAGTTTAGTCAATATTCATTAGATCGTCTATATTACATCGATAAATGTATTACAGACAGTAGTTTGTAGTGGTCATATAAACATTCTGTCAAAACGTCGATAAGATCGATCAAACAGTTCCTCTTTAATTAAATATATTTCTAAACCAAGTGGAGTAAATTTCTGACTACAATTTCAGGTTTATGGTTTTTAAATTTTAAAGTTATAAACGTGGAAGGTAGGCTATTTTAGTGCAAAAATTGAAGTGATTTTTATTGTTTTTCTTAAGTTATTGTAAGCTGTAAATACTTCCAAAATATCAATTTCTAAATATTATTATCATTTTACACATTCAAGAACAGAATGTATTATAACCGTAAAATGGAATCATACAAATAGAATCAAACAGTACAAAAATATTCCTTTTTATAAAAAAAAAATCGTGTTTTTTTTCGTGTAACCTTGTAATGTGTAGTCGATATGGATGATTCTGTTTGTTTTGTAGGCTATAGAATCTATTTTGAAATGGGAACAATTAGAAATATTTCGAAATAAGTAGTTTTTAAGTAGGCTTACAAACTTATTTAAGAATCATAGCAATTAACATAGCACAGGATGTATTTCTACTTAATAAATAAAGAGATGTAGAAAACTTATTAGAGTTTCAAAAATCTGTACATTGTAAATTATTTACAAAAGCTTTAATTATAAATAAAATTTTAAATACTAAAGTCCATATATTTATAGAGGTTTCACAATATAGTACTGTAACATATTGTATTTCACTAATTTTAAAAAGAAAATAATTTAAATAGTTTCTAAATAACTGTAGAGTTTGACTTGTGAGATAATATTCGATAGAATAAAAGTTGAACACATATTCTCAGCAAAGTTACGTTTATTTAATTAAACGCGTTTCAACGACAAAGTCGCCATCCTTGGTGACACATGACATGAGCTACAATAACTAAACTAGCACTGCGCCAACCCCCGTATTTATACAAAACTAAAGGGGCGTGGCCTAAACCTACTTTCTAATATTACGGCGTTAATAAGTGCCCCACGTCATTCTAAATAAATTAAGACTCTGTGTTGACAATAGATGCATGGGAAACGTTTTATATAACAAACACCGTAATAAACTGTAAGTAATGAATTAGGGCCGATACAAAGTTCCATATTAATGAATTGTTAGATTAGTTCAGAATATTGTATTAGTTAAATGTTAACTCTTAAGTTATTAGAAGATAGGTTACATAAAATCGGTTCACCTTAAAAAATTTAAATATTTTTAGAAATGGAAAAAAAAATTTTCACAAGTAAAGCACATTTGGAAATGCTATTTCCGTTCCAAACACACCTTGTATTTTTCAGTCAGATTTTTTTATAATGTTTAATGTTGATCTGTTACAGTTCAAGAATTGATCTTGGGTGTCAAAGTGTGATATCAGAAAACATTTGTTTACTGACTCAAGAGTGATGATAGTTCCTCTTCAGACTCTACGCTTGGTGAACTCGTAGAAAGGTAGGAACTGAAATTTATTTATATATTTAAAAAATAATTAAAATATATTCTATAGTTTTTCCATCGAAAAATCCAAATGTTTTGTTTCAAATTTTTCAAAACATCTATTTTCTGTCTTTTTGTTGCTTCCACGTCGTTTGTTTATTTGTATTGCAACCATGAATTTTCTAAATTTGAGTTCTTACCTGTTACCTGTACTTGTACACGTTGCCAACTCAGGCGATATCACGTGTTCTCAATAAATGTCTTATAAACTCATTTCTCGTAATTATTGTTTATTTCGATGAAAGAGCAAACTATTTGCATCCTATAACCTAAATTCAAATCTATAACACTAATTATAATTCATCAATAGAAATCATTTTTCATTCTTGAATTCTTGAGACATTAAAATAAGTATTATTATAAGTAGCCATGTGCTATTCTGAATCTTAATCATTTTATTACTTACAGAGTTGCCAAGTCCTCGTCTAAATATTTATTCACAAATAACTCATAACTTTTTATTATTTACTTCATGTCTTATTCTATAACCCTTATTCAACACTTTATGTATTGGCTAACAGATTTCTGTCCATCTCACTTATGTTATCAAATTTTGATTAAAAACTACATTCCCAACTTTGACTGAAGACCAAAACCAACTCTCTTAGTCGTGTTCCTAGAGGAGACTTCACTAAACTCCCTACCAAGTAACGCGCTCTTTCCCTCCTTCTTCAAACATTTTTCTCAGAATTGCCCTGTTTATGACCTTATTTGGAACATCATATGATATTGGACATCGCATGATCGCTAAACACACCTTCCTCCTTGCTTCAAGAATGTTCTTTCTTTCTTAATATACTGATGCATTAAATTGATTATAAAAGCTCACTTTTTATATTTTCCTTAATTATAATATATTTTTATTTACATATAAGACATTTTTATTATTACATTTAAACTAAATTATATATATATATATATATATATATATATATATATATATATATATATTATTGATTGGTTGAAAAATGTCCCATGATTACTTTTTCATAAAATACTGTAACAAGGGTCGCATGAGATACGTTAAAATACTGTTTTAGGTAATTGTATGTGTCTAAAACATTTCTACTATACTTGTCGTAATTAAATTTTGCTTTTTTTACAATTACTAATCATCAGTCTAACGATTTCTATTAAAATATTTAAATAACGTAACTTTATTGATGTTACATGAAAAAAAAGAAATATTTCTCCCTACAAATAATCTCCGCACATAGAGCTGATGTAAGTAAGACAAATTTCATATTGGAGAAAAAAAAGAAGTTATTTGGTAGATTTAACAGTAGAATCATAAATTTTCATCTATCAGACAGCGACTTCCTTGAATTTGGAAATATCTGTTTTAGAGTTGGTGCAGTCAGGATGTCCTCATTCCATATTGTTGTACCAGTTGTCATAACATTGTCGCTAGTTGTAAAATTTAATTCTTTTGTTCTATAAATGATAAAAGGACGAATCCTTATGATTAGTAAATTATTTTTATTATTACTGTAAATACTTTAATTTCAAGCATTTTTTGGGACTTTTGTTTATGTCACAGTTTACAACATTTAAAGTAAAACATACATTTGAAACGCTTTTCTCATTAGTTATTCTTTTTATATTTTTTGTTTGTTTGTTTTCTTTTCTAACTTCCCTCTGTGTTAAGAAATAGTTCAATTCCACATTACCCTAATTTAACAATTAAATTAAAGTAAATAAAAATTAAACTATTCCCTCGTAAGGACAGTTAAATATAAAGTAAATAAATGTATGAATATAGTACTACCATATTTATAAATGTATTGCCTGGATTAAAATTAACGAAATAGGCAAGTAAGAAGGGATAATTTTAGTATCCCGCTTCTAAAGATTTTGTCTGTTCAGACAATCCAGACATAATAGACTTAATATTAGTTTTAGTATTTATGTATGAGAAACTTTCTGCAGTATTATTGGCCGATGATTAGTTTTAGTATTTATGTGTGAGACAGTTTGTGCAATATTTTGACAGATTACTAGTTTTAGTATTCATGTGTGACAAAGTTTGTGCAATACTTTAGACCGATTATTAATTTTAGTAATTATGTATGAGACAGTTTGTGCAATATTTTTGATCGATTTTTAGTTTTAATATTTATGTATGAGACAGTTTGTGCAAAATTTTGACAGATTACTTGTTTTAGTATTCATGTGTGACAAAGTTTGTGCAATACTTTTGACCGATTATTAATTTTAGTAGTTATGTATGAGAAAGTTTGCTTATTATTTTTACCGATTATTAGTTTTAGTATTTATTTGTGTGAGAGTTTGTGGAATTATTGACTAATTATTATATTTATTATTTATGTATGAGAAAGTTTGCGCATTATTCTTACCGATTATTAGTTTTAGTATTTATGTGTGTGAGAGTTTGTGGAATATTTTGACTAATTAATTATTATATTTATTATTAATGTATGAGATACATTGTGCAATATTTTTACCGATTATTAGTTTTATGTGTGTGACAGTTTGTGGAATATTTTGAATAATTTTTATATTTATTATTTATGTATGAGAATGTTTGGGCATTATTCTTACCGATTATTAGTTTTAGTATTTATGTGTGTGAGAGTTTGTGGAATATTTTGAATAATTTTTATATTTATTATTTATGTATGAGAATGTTTGCGCATTATTCTTACCGATTATTAGTTTTAGTATTTATGTGTGTGACAGTTTGTGGAATATTTTGACTAATTATTATATTTAATATTTATGTATGAGAAAATTTTCGCATTATTCTTACCGATTATTATTTTTAGTATTTATGTGTGTGAGAGTTTGTGGAATATTTTGACTAATTATTATATTTATTATTAATGTATGAGAAAGTCTGTGCATTATTCTTACCGATTATTAGTTTTAGTATTTATGTGTGTGAGAGTTTGTGGAATATTTTGACTAATTATTATATTTATTATTTATGTATAAGAAAGTTTGCGCATTATTCTTACTGATTATTAGTTTTATTAATTAATATTTATGTGTGTGAGAGTTTGTGGAATATTTTGAATAATTATTATATTTATTATTTATGTATGAGAATGCGCATTATTCTTACCGATTATTAGTTTTAGTAGTTATGTGTGTTAGAGTTTGTGGAATATTTTGACTAATTATTATATTTATTATTCATGTATGAGAAAGTTTGCGCACTATTCTTACCGATTATTAGTTTTAGTATTTATGTGTGTGACAGTTTGTGGAATATTTGAATAATTATTATATTTATTATTTATGTATGAGAATGTTTGCGCATTATTCTTACCGATTATTAGTTTTAGTATTTATGTGTGTGAGAGTTTGTAGAATATTTTGACTAATTATTATATTTATTATTTATGTATGAGAAAGTTTGTGCAATATTTTCACCGATTATTAGTTTTAGTATTTATGTGTGTGACAGTTTGTGGAATATTTTGAATAATTATTATATTTATTATTGATGTATGAGAAAATTTGTGCATTATTCTTACCGATTATTAGTTTTAGTATTTATGTGTGTGTGAGTTTGTAGAATATTTTGACTAATTATTATATTTATTAATTATGTATGAGAAAGTTTGCGCATTATTCTTACCGATTATTAGTTTTAGTATTTATGTGTGTGAGAGTTTGTGGAATATTTTGACTAATTATTATATTTATTATTAATGTATGAGAAAGTCTGCGCATTATTCTTACCGATTATTAGTTTTAGTATTTATGTGTGTGAGAGTTTGTGGAATATTTTGACTAATTATTATATTTATTATTTATGTATGAGAAAGTCTGCGCATTATCCTTACCGATTATTAGTTTTAGTATTTATGTGTGTGTGAGTTTGTAGAATATTTTGACTAATTATTATATTTATTAATTATGTATGAGAAAGTTTGCGCATTATTCTTACCGATTATTAGTTTTAGTATTTATGTGTGTGAGAGTTTGTGGAATATTTTGACTAATTATTATATTTATTATTAATGTATGAGAAAGTCTGCGCATTATTCTTACCGATTATTAGTTTTAGTATTTATGTGTGTGAGAGTTTGTGGAATATTTTGACTAATTATTATATTTATTATTTATGTATGAGAAAGTCTGCGCATTATCCTTACCGATTATTAGTTTTAGTATTTATGTGTGTGAGAGTTTGTGGAATATTTTGACTAATTATTATATTTATTATTTATGTATGAGATACTTTGTGCAATATTCTTACCGATTATTAGTTTTAGTATTTATGTGTGTGAGAATTTGTAGAATATTTTGACTAATTATTATATTTATTATTTATGTATGAGATACTTTGTGCAATATTTTTACCGATTATTAGTTTTAGTATTTATGTATGTGAGAGTTTGTGGAATTATTGACTAACTATTATATTTATTATTTATGTATGAGAAAGTTTGTGCAATATTTTCACTGATTATTAGTTTTAGTATTTATGTGTGTGAGAGTTTGTAGAATATTTTGACTAATTATTATATTTATTATTTATGTATGAGAAAGTTTGTGCAATATTTTCACCGATTATTAGTTTTAGTATTTATGTGTGTGACAGTTTGTGGAATATTTTGAATAATTATTATATTTATTATTGATGTATGAGAAAATTTGTGCATTATTCTTACCGATTATTAGTTTTAGTATTTATGTGTGTGTGAGTTTGTAGAATATTTTGACTAATTATTATATTTAATAATTATGTATGAGAAAGTTTGCGCATTATTCTTACCGATTATTAGTTTTAGTATTTATGTGTGTGAGAGTTTGTGGAATATTTTGACTAATTATTATATTTATTATTAATGTATGAGAAAGTCTGCGCATTATTCTTACCGATTATTAGTTTTAGTATTTATGTGTGTGAGAGTTTGTGGAATATTTTGACTAATTATTATATTTATTATTTATGTATGAGAAAGTCTGCGCATTATCCTTACTGATTATTAGTTTTAGTATTTATGTGTGTGAGAGTTTGTGGAATATTTTGACTAATTATTATATTTATTATTTATGTATGAGATACTTTGTGCAATATTCTTACCGATTATTAGTTTTAGTATTTATGTGTGTGAGAATTTGTAGAATATTTTGACTAATTATTATATTTATTATTTATGTATGAGATACTTTGTGCAATATTTTTACCGATTATGAGTTTTAGTATTTATGTATGTGAGAGTTTGTGGAATTATTGACTAACTATTATATTTATTATTTATGTATGAGAAAGTTTGTGCAATATTTTCACTGATTATTAGTTTTAGTATTTATGTGTGTGAGAGTTTGTAGAATATTTTGACTAATTATTATATTTATTATTTATGTATGAGAAAGTTTGTGCAATATTTTCACCGATTATTAGTTTTAGTATTTATGTGTGTGACAGTTTGTGGAATATTTTGAATAATTATTATATTTATTATTTATGTATGAGAAAGTTTGTGCAATATTTTCACCGATTATTAGTTTTAGTATTTATGTGTGTGACAGTTTGTGGAATATTTTGAATAATTATTATATTTATTATTGATGTATGAGAAAATTTGTGCATTATTCTTACCGATTATTAGTTTTAGTATTTATGTGTGTGTGAGTTTGTAGAATATTTTGACTAATTATTATATTTATTAATTATGTATGAGAAAGTTTGCGCATTATTCTTACCGATTATTAGTTTTAGTATTTATGTGTGTGAGAGTTTGTGGAATATTTTGACTAATTATTATATTTATTATTAATGTATGAGAAAGTCTGCGCATTATTCTTACCGATTATTAGTTTTAGTATTTATGTGTGTGAGAGTTTGTGGAATATTTTGACTAATTATTATATTTATTATTTATGTATGAGAAAGTCTGCGCATTATCCTTACCGATTATTAGTTTTAGTATTTATGTGTGTGAGAGTTTGTGGAATATTTTGACTAATTATTATATTTATTATTTATGTATGAGATACTTTGTGCAATATTCTTACCGATTATTAGTTTTAGTATTTATGTGTGTGAGAATTTGTAGAATATTTTGACTAATTATTATATTTATTATTTATGTATGAGATACTTTGTGCAATATTTTTACCGATTATTAGTTTTAGTATTTATGTATGTGAGAGTTTGTGGAATTATTGACTAACTATTATATTTATTATTTATGTATGAGAAAGTTTGTGCAATATTTTCACTGATTATTAGTTTTAGTATTTATGTGTGTGAGAGTTTGTAGAATATTTTGACTAATTATTATATTTATTATTTATGTATGAGAAAGTTTGTGCAATATTTTCACCGATTATTAGTTTTAGTATTTATGTGTGTGACAGTTTGTGGAATATTTTAAATAATTATTATATTTATTATTGATGTATGAGAAAATTTGTGCATTATTCTTACCGATTATTAGTTTTAGTATTTATGTGTGTGTGAGTTTGTAGAATATTTTGACTAATTATTATATTTATTAATTATGTATGAGAAAGTTTGCGCATTATTCTTACCGATTATTAGTTTTAGTATTTATGTGTGTGAGAGTTTGTGGAATATTTTGACTAATTATTATATTTATTATTAATGTATGAGAAAGTCTGCGCATTATTCTTACCGATTATTAGTTTTAGTATTTATGTGTGTGAGAGTTTGTGGAATATTTTGACTAATTATTATATTTATTATTTATGTATGACAAAGTCTGCGCATTATCCTTACCGATTATTAGTTTTAGTATTTATGTGTGTGAGAGTTTGTGGAATATTTTCACTAATTATTATATTTATTATTTATGTATGAGATACTTTGTGCAATATTTTTACCGATTATTAGTTTTAGTATTTATGTGTGTGACAGTTTGTAGAATATTTTGACTAATTATTATATTTATTATTTATGTATGAGAAAGTTTGTGCAATATTTTCACCGATTATTAGTTTTAGTATTTATGTGTGTGACAGTTTGTAGAATATTTTGACTAATTATTATATTTATTATATATGTATGAGAATGTTTGCGCATTATTCTTACCGATTATTAGTTTTAGTATTTATGTGTGTGACAGTTTGTGGAATATTTTGTCTAATTATTATATTTATTATTTATGTATGAGAAAGTTTGCGCACTATTCTTACCGATTATTATTTTTAGTATTTATGTGTGTGAGAGTTTGTGGAATATTTTGACTAATTATTATATTTATTATTTATGTATGAGAAAGTCTGCGCATTATCCTTACCGATTATTAGTTTTAGTATTTATGTGTGTGAGAGTTTGTGGAATATTTTGACTAATTATTATATTTATTATTTATGTATGAGATACTTTGTGCAATATTCTTACCGATTATTAGTTTTAGTATTTATGTGTGTGAGAATTTGTAGAATATTTTGACTAATTATTATATTTATTATTTATGTATGAGATACTTTGTGCAATATTTTTACCGATTATTAGTTTTAGTATTTATGTATGTGAGAGTTTGTGGAATTATTGACTAACTATTATATTTATTATTTATGTATGAGAAAGTTTGTGCAATATTTTCACTGATTATTAGTTTTAGTATTTATGTGTGTGAGAGTTTGTAGAATATTTTGACTAATTATTATATTTATTATTTATGTATGAGAAAGTTTGTGCAATATTTTCACCGATTATTAGTTTTAGTATTTATGTGTGTGACAGTTTGTGGAATATTTTGAATAATTATTATATTTATTATATATGTATGAGAATGTTTGCGCATTATTCTTACCGATTATTAGTTTTAGTATTTATGTGTGTGACAGTTTGTGGAATATTTTGTCTAATTATTATATTTATTATTTATGTATGAGAAAGTTTGCCCACTATTCTTACCGATTATTAGTTTTAGTATTTATGTGTGTGAGAGTTTGTGGAATATTTTGACTAATTATTATATTTATTATTTATGTATGAGAAAGTCTGCGCATTATCCTTACCGATTATTAGTTTTAGTATTTATGTGTGTGAGAGTTTGTGGAATATTTTGACTAATTATTATATTTATTATTTATGTATGAGATACTTTGTGCAATATTCTTACCGATTATTAGTTTTAGTATTTATGTGTGTGAGAATTTGTAGAATATTTTGACTAATTATTATATTTATTATTTATGTATGAGATACTTTGTGCAATATTTTTACCGATTATTAGTTTTAGTATTTATGTATGTGAGAGTTTGTGGAATTATTGACTAATTATTATATTTATTATTTATGTATGAGAAAGTTTGTGCAATATTTTCACCGATTATTAGTTTTAGTATTTATGTGTGTGACAGTTTGTGGAATATTTTGAATAATTATTATATTTATTATTGATGTATGAGAAAATTTGTGCATTATTCTTACCGATTATTAGTTTTAGTATTTATGTGTGTGTGAGTTTGTAGAATATTTTGACTAATTATTATATTTATTAATTATGTATGAGAAAGTTTGCGCATTATTCTTACCGATTATTAGTTTTAGTATTTATGTGTGTGAGAGTTTGTGGAATATTTTGACTAATTATTATATTTATTATTAATGTATGAGAAAGTCTGCGCATTATTCTTACCGATTATTAGTTTTAGTATTTATGTGTGTGAGAGTTTGTGGAATATTTTGACTAATTATTATATTTATTATTTATGTATGAGAAAGTCTGCGCATTATCCTTACCGATTATTAGTTTTAGTATTTATGTGTGTGAGAGTTTGTGGAATATTTTGACTAATTATTATATTTATTATTTATGTATGAGATACTTTGTGCAATATTCTTACCGATTATTAGTTTTAGTATTTATGTGTGTGAGAATTTGTAGAATATTTTGACTAATTATTATATTTATTATTTATGTATGAGATACTTTGTGCAATATTTTTACCGATTATTAGTTTTAGTATTTATGTATGTGAGAGTTTGTGGAATTATTGACTAACTATTATATTTATTATTTATGTATGAGAAAGTTTGTGCAATATTTTCACTGATTATTAGTTTTAGTATTTATGTGTGTGAGAGTTTGTAGAATATTTTGACTAATTATTATATTTATTATTTATGTATGAGAAAGTTTGTGCAATATTTTCACCGATTATTAGTTTTAGTATTTATGTGTGTGACAGTTTGTGGAATATTTTGAATAATTATTATATTTATTATTTATGTATGAGAAAGTCTGCGCATTATTCTTACCGATTATTAGTTTTAGTATTTATGTGTGTGAGAGTTTGTGGAATATTTTGACTAATTATTATATTTATTATTTATGTATGAGAAAGTCTGCGCATTATCCTTACCGATTATTAGTTTTAGTATTTATGTGTGTGAGAGTTTGTGGAATATTTTGACTAATTATTATATTTATTATTTATGTATGAGATACTTTGTGCAATATTCTTACCGATTATTAGTTTTAGTATTTATGTGTGTGAGAATTTGTAGAATATTTTGACTAATTATTATATTTATTATTTATGTATGAGATACTTTGTGCAATATTTTTACCGATTATTAGTTTTAGTATTTATGTATGTGAGAGTTTGTGGAATTATTGACTAACTATTATATTTATTATTTATGTATGAGAAAGTTTGTGCAATATTTTCACTGATTATTAGTTTTAGTATTTATGTGTGTGAGAGTTTGTAGAATATTTTGACTAATTATTATATTTATTATTTATGTATGAGAAAGTTTGTGCAATATTTTCACCGATTATTAGTTTTAGTATTTATGTGTGTGACAGTTTGTGGAATATTTTGAATAATTATTATATTTATTATATATGTATGAGAATGTTTGCGCATTATTCTTACCGATTATTAGTTTTAGTATTTATGTGTGTGACAGTTTGTGGAATATTTTGTCTAATTATTATATTTATTATTTATGTATGAGAAAGTTTGCCCACTATTCTTACCGATTATTAGTTTTAGTATTTATGTGTGTGAGAGTTTGTGGAATATTTTGACTAATTATTATATTTATTATTTATGTATGAGAAAGTCTGCGCATTATCCTTACCGATTATTAGTTTTAGTATTTATGTGTGTGAGAGTTTGTGGAATATTTTGACTAATTATTATATTTATTATTTATGTATGAGATACTTTGTGCAATATTCTTACCGATTATTAGTTTTAGTATTTATGTGTGTGAGAATTTGTAGAATATTTTGACTAATTATTATATTTATTATTTATGTATGAGATACTTTGTGCAATATTTTTACCGATTATTAGTTTTAGTATTTATGTATGTGAGAGTTTGTGGAATTATTGACTAATTATTATATTTATTATTTATGTATGAGAAAGTTTGTGCAATATTTTCACCGATTATTAGTTTTAGTATTTATGTGTGTGACAGTTTGTGGAATATTTTGAATAATTATTATATTTATTATTGATGTATGAGAAAATTTGTGCATTATTCTTACCGATTATTAGTTTTAGTATTTATGTGTGTGTGAGTTTGTAGAATATTTTGACTAATTATTATATTTATTAATTATGTATGAGAAAGTTTGCGCATTATTCTTACCGATTATTAGTTTTAGTATTTATGTGTGTGAGAGTTTGTGGAATATTTTGACTAATTATTATATTTATTATTAATGTATGAGAAAGTCTGCGCATTATTCTTACCGATTATTAGTTTTAGTATTTATGTGTGTGAGAGTTTGTGGAATATTTTGACTAATTATTATATTTATTATTTATGTATGAGAAAGTCTGCGCATTATCCTTACCGATTATTAGTTTTAGTATTTATGTGTGTGAGAGTTTGTGGAATATTTTGACTAATTATTATATTTATTATTTATGTATGAGATACTTTGTGCAATATTCTTACCGATTATTAGTTTTAGTATTTATGTGTGTGAGAATTTGTAGAATATTTTGACTAATTATTATATTTATTATTTATGTATGAGATACTTTGTGCAATATTTTTACCGATTATTAGTTTTAGTATTTATGTATGTGAGAGTTTGTGGAATTATTGACTAACTATTATATTTATTATTTATGTATGAGAAAGTTTGTGCAATATTTTCACTGATTATTAGTTTTAGTATTTATGTGTGTGAGAGTTTGTAGAATATTTTGACTAATTATTATATTTATTATTTATGTATGAGAAAGTTTGTGCAATATTTTCACCGATTATTAGTTTTAGTATTTATGTGTGTGACAGTTTGTGGAATATTTTGAATAATTATTATATTTATTATTTATGTATGAGAAAGTCTGCGCATTATTCTTACCGATTATTAGTTTTAGTATTTATGTGTGTGAGAGTTTGTGGAATATTTTGACTAATTATTATATTTATTATTTATGTATGAGAAAGTCTGCGCATTATCCTTACCGATTATTAGTTTTAGTATTTATGTGTGTGAGAGTTTGTGGAATATTTTGACTAATTATTATATTTATTATTTATGTATGAGATACTTTGTGCAATATTCTTACCGATTATTAGTTTTAGTATTTATGTGTGTGAGAATTTGTAGAATATTTTGACTAATTATTATATTTATTATTTATGTATGAGATACTTTGTGCAATATTTTTACCGATTATTAGTTTTAGTATTTATGTATGTGAGAGTTTGTGGAATTATTGACTAACTATTATATTTATTATTTATGTATGAGAAAGTTTGTGCAATATTTTCACTGATTATTAGTTTTAGTATTTATGTGTGTGAGAGTTTGTAGAATATTTTGACTAATTATTATATTTATTATTTATGTATGAGAAAGTTTGTGCAATATTTTCACCGATTATTAGTTTTAGTATTTATGTGTGTGACAGTTTGTGGAATATTTTGAATAATTATTATATTTATTATTGATGTATGAGAAAATTTGTGCATTATTCTTACCGATTATTAGTTTTAGTATTTATGTGTGTGTGAGTTTGTAGAATATTTTGACTAATTATTATATTTATTAATTATGTATGAGAAAGTTTGCGCATTATTCTTACCGATTATTAGTTTTAGTATTTATGTGTTTGAGAGTTTGTGGAATATTTTGACTAATTATTATATATATTATTATTAATGTATGAGAAAGTCTGCGCATTATTCTTACCGATTATTAGTTTTAGTATTTATGTGTGTGAGAGTTTGTGGAATATTTTGACTAATTATTATATTTATTATTTATGTATGAGAAAGTCTGCGCATTATCCTTACCGATTATTAGTTTTAGTATTTATGTGTGTGAGAGTTTGTGGAATATTTTCACTAATTATTACGTATATTTATTATTTATGTATGAGATACTTTGTGCAATATTTTTACCGATTATTAGTTTTAGTATTTATGTGTGTGACAGTTTGTAGAATATTTTGACTAATTATTATATTTATTATTTATGTATGAGAAAGTTTGTGCAATATTTTCACCGATTATTAGTTTTAGTATTTATGTGTGTGACAGTTTGTAGAATATTTTGACTAATTATTATATTTATTATATATGTATGAGATTGTTTGCGCATTATTCTTACCGATTATTAGTTTTAGTATTTATGTGTGTGACAGTTTGTGGAATATTTTGTCTAATTATTATATTTATTATTTATGTATGAGAAAGTTTGCGCACTATTCTTACCGATTATTAGTTTTAGTATTTATGTGTGTGAGAGTTTGTGGAATATTTTGACTAATTATTATATTTATTATTTATGTATGAGAAAGTCTGCGCATTATCCTTACCGATTATTAGTTTAAGTATTTATGTGTGTGAGAGTTTGTGGAATATTTTGACTAATTATTATATTTATTATTTATGTATGAGATACTTTGTGCAATATTCTTACCGATTATTAGTTTTAGTATTTATGTGTGTGAGAATTTGTAGAATATTTTGACTAATTATTATATTTATTATTTATGTATGAGATACTTTGTGCAATATTTTTACCGATTATTAGTTTTAGTATTTATGTATGTGAGAGTTTGTGGAATTATTGACTAATTATTATATTTATTATTTATGTATGAGAAAGTTTGTGCAATATTTTCACCGATTATTAGTTTTAGTATTTATGTGTGTGACAGTTTGTGGAATATTTTGAATAATTATTATATTTATTATTGATGTATGAGAAAATTTGTGCATTATTCTTACCGATTATTAGTTTTAGTATTTATGTGTGTGTGAGTTTGTAGAATATTTTGACTAATTATTATATTTATTAATTATGTATGAGAAAGTTTGCGCATTATTCTTACCGATTATTAGTTTTAGTATTTATGTGTGTGAGAGTTTGTGGAATATTTTGACTAATTATTATATTTATTATTAATGTATGAGAAAGTCTGCGCATTATTCTTACCGATTATTAGTTTTAGTATTTATGTGTGTGAGAGTTTGTGGAATATTTTGACTAATTATTATATTTATTATTTATGTATGAGAAAGTCTGCGCATTATCCTTACCGATTATTAGTTTTAGTATTTATGTGTGTGAGAGTTTGTGGAATATTTTCACTAATTATTATATTTATTATTTATGTATGAGATACTTTGTGCAATATTCTTACCGATTATTAGTTTTAGTATTTATGTGTGTGAGAATTTGTAGAATATTTTGACTAATTATTATATTTATTATTTATGTATGAGATACTTTGTGCAATATTTTTACCGATTATTAGTTTTAGTATTTATGTATGTGAGAGTTTGTGGAATTATTGACTAACTATTATATTTATTATTTATGTATGAGAAAGTTTGTGCAATATTTTCACTGATTATTAGTTTTAGTATTTATGTGTGTGAGAGTTTGTAGAATATTTTGACTAATTATTATATTTATTATTTATGTATGAGAAAGTTTGTGCAATATTTTCACCGATTATTAGTTTTAGTATTTATGTGTGTGACAGTTTGTGGAATATTTTGAATAATTATTATATTTATTATTGATGTATGAGAAAATTTGTGCATTATTCTTACCGATTATTAGTTTTAGTTTTTATGTGTGTGTGAGTTTGTAGAATATTTTGACTAATTATTATATTTATTAATTATGTATGAGAAAGTTTGCGCATTATTCTTACCGATTATTAGTTTTAGTATTTATGTGTGTGAGAGTTTGTGGAATATTTTGACTAATTATTATATTTATTATTAATGTATGAGAAAGTCTGCGCATTATTCTTACCGATTATTAGTTTTAGTATTTATGTGTGTGAGAGTTTGTGGAATATTTTGACTAATTATTATATTTATTATTTATGTATGAGAAAGTCTGCGCATTATCCTTACCGATTATTAGTTTTAGTATTTATGTGTGTGAGAGTTTGTGGAATATTTTCACTAATTATTATATTTATTATTTATGTATGAGATACTTTGTGCAATATTTTTACCGATTATTAGTTTTAGTATTTATGTGTGTGACAGTTTGTAGAATATTTTGACTAATTATTATATTTATTATTTATGTATGAGAAAGTTTGTGCAATATTTTCACCGATTATTAGTTTTAGTATTTATGTGTGTGACAGTTTGTAGAATATTTTGACTAATTATTATATTTATTATATATGTATGAGAATGTTTGCGCATTATTCTTACCGATTATTAGTTTTAGTATTTATGTGTGTGACAGTTTGTGGAATATTTTGTCTAATTATTATATTTATTATTTATGTATGAGAAAGTTTGCGCACTATTCTTACCGATTATTAGTTTTAGTATTTATGTGTGTGAGAGTTTGTGGAATATTTTGACTAATTATTATATTTATTATTTATGTATGAGAAAGTCTGCGCATTATCCTTACCGATTATTAGTTTTAGTATTTATGTGTGTGAGAGTTTGTGGAATATTTTGACTAATTATTATATTTATTATTTATGTATGAGATACTTTGTGCAATATTCTTACCGATTATTAGTTTTAGTATTTATGTGTGTGAGAATTTGTAGAATATTTTGACTAATTATTATATTTATTATTTATGTATGAGATACTTTGTGCAATATTTTTACCGATTATTAGTTTTAGTATTTATGTATGTGAGAGTTTGTGGAATTATTGACTAATTATTATATTTATTATTTATGTATGAGAAAGTTTGTGCAATATTTTCACCGATTATTAGTTTTAGTATTTATGTGTGTGACAGTTTGTGGAATATTTTGAATAATTATTATATTTATTATTGATGTATGAGAAAATTTGTGCATTATTCTTACCGATTATTAGTTTTAGTATTTATGTGTGTGTGAGTTAGTAGAATATTTTGACTAATTATTATATTTATTAATTATGTATGAGAAAGTTTGCGCATTATTCTTACCGATTATTAGTTTTAGTATTTATGTGTGTGAGAGTTTGTGGAATATTTTGACTAATTATTATATTTATTATTAATGTATGAGAAAGTCTGCGCATTATTCTTACCAATTATTAGTTTTAGTATTTATGTGTGTGAGAGTTTGTGGAATATTTTGACTAATTATTATATTTATTATTTATGTATGAGAAAGTCTGCGCATTATCCTTACCGATTATTAGTTTTAGTATTTATGTGTGTGAGAGTTTGTGGAATATTTTGACTAATTATTATATTTATTATTTATGTATGAGATACTTTGTGCAATATTCTTACCGATTATTAGTTTTAGTATTTATGTGTGTGAGAATTTGTAGAATATTTTGACTAATTATTATATTTATTATTTATGTATGAGATACTTTGTGCAATATTTTTACCGATTATTAGTTTTAGTATTTATGTATGTGAGAGTTTGTGGAATTATTGACTAACTATTATATTTATTATTTATGTATGAGAAAGTTTGTGCAATATTTTCACTGATTATTAGTTTTAGTATTTATGTGTGTGAGAGTTTGTAGAATATGTTGACTAATTATTATATTTATTATTTATGTATGAGAAAGTTTGTGCAATATTTTCACCGATTATTAGTTTTAGTATTTATGTGTGTGACAGTTTGTGGAATATTTTGAATAATTATTATATTTATTATTTATGTATGAGAAAGTTTGTGCAATATTTTCACCGATTATTAGTTTTGGTATTTATGTGTGTGACAGTTTGTGGAATATTTTGAATAATTATTATATTTATTATTGATGTATGAGAAAATTTGTGCATTATTCTTACCGATTATTAGTTTTAGTATTTATGTGTGTGTGAGTTTGTAGAATATTTTGACTAATTATTATATTTATTAATTATGTATGAGAAAGTTTGCGCATTATTCTTACCGATTATTAGTTTTAGTATTTATGTGTGTGAGAGTTTGTGGAATATTTTGACTAATTATTATATTTATTATTAATGTATGAGAAAGTCTGCGCATTATTCTTACCGATTATTAGTTTTAGTATTTATGTGTGTGAGAGTTTGTGGAATATTTTGACTAATTATTATATTTATTATTTATGTATGAGAAAGTCTGCGCATTATCCTTACCGATTATTAGTTTTAGTATTTATGTGTGTGAGAGTTTGTGGAATATTTTGACTAATTATTATATTTATTATTTATGTATGAGATACTTTGTGCAATATTCTTACCGATTATTAGTTTTAGTATTTATGTGTGTGAGAATTTGTAGAATATTTTGACTAATTATTATATTTATTATTTATGTAAGAGATACTTTGTGCAATATTTTTACCGATTATTAGTTTTAGTATTTATGTATGTGAGAGTTTGTGGAATTATTGACTAACTATTATATTTATTATTTATGTATGAGAAAGTTTGTGCAATATTTTCACTGATTATTAGTTTTAGTATTTATGTGTGTGAGAGTTTGTAGAATATTTTGACTAATTATTATATTTATTATTTATGTATGAGAAAGTTTGTGCAATATTTTCACCGATTATTAGTTTTAGTATTTATGTGTGTGACAGTTTGTGGAATATTTTGAATAATTATTATATTTATTATTGATGTATGAGAAAATTTGTGCATTATTCTTACCGATTATTAGTTTTAGTATTTATGTGTGTGTGAGTTTGTAGAATATTTTGACTAATTATTATATTTATTAATTATGTATGAGAAAGTTTGCGCATTATTCTTACCGATTATTAGTTTTAGTATTTATGTGTGTGAGAGTTTGTGGAATATTTTGACTAATTATTATATTTATTATTTATGTATGAGAAAGTCTGCGCATTATTCTTACCGATTATTAGTTTTAGTATTTATGTGTGTGAGAGTTTGTGGAATATTTTGACTAATTATTATATTTATTATTTATGTATGAGAAAGTCTGCGCATTATCCTTACCGATTATTAGTTTTAGTATTTATGTGTGTGAGAGTTTGTGGAATATTTTCACTAATTATTATATTTATTATTTATGTATGAGATACTTTGTGCAATATTTTTACCGATTATTAGTTTTAGTATTTATGTGTGTGACAGTTTGTAGAATATTTTGACTAATTATTATATTTATTATTTATGTATGAGAAAGTTTGTGCAATATTTTCACCGATTATTAGTTTTAGTATTTATGTGTGTGACAGTTTGTAGAATATTTTGACTAATTATTATATTTATTATATATGTATGAGAATGTTTGCGCATTATTCTTACCGATTATTAGTTTTAGTATTTATGTGTGTGACAGTTTGTGGAATATTTTGTCTAATTATTATATTTATTATTTATGTATGAGAAAGTTTGCGCACTATTCTTATCGATTATTAGTTTTGGTATTTATGTGTGTGACAGTTTGTGGAATATTTTGACTAATTATTATATTTATTATTTATGTATGAGAAAGTTTGCGCATTATTCTTACCGATTATTATTTTTAGTATTTATGTGTGTGAGAGTTTGTGGAATATTTTGACTAATTATTATATTTATTATTAATGTATCAGAAAGTCTGCGCATTATTCTTACCGATTATTAGTTTTAGTATTTATGTGTGTGAGAGTTTGTGGAATATTTTGACTAATTATTATATTTATTATTTATGTATGAGAAAGTTTGCGCATTATTCTTACTGATTATTAGTTTTTAGTATTTATGTGTGTGGTAGTTTGTGGAATATTTTGACTAATTATTATATTTATTATTTATGTATGAGATACTTTGTGCAATTTTGTTGTCCGATGATTAATTTTAGTATTTATATAAGAGAAAGTTTAAGCAAGATTTTGACAGAATATTAGTTTAAGTATTTATGTGTAAAAAAGATTTTGCAATATGTTTGAGATTATTAGTTTTAGTATTTATGTATGAGAAAGTTTGCGCATTATTTTGACAGAATATTAATTTCAGTATTATTTGTGTTAAATTTTGTGCAATATTTTTGACTGATTATTAATTTTAGTATTTATGTATTAGAAAGTTTGTGACGCTTGATTCCCATTTAGCATATGCTAAAAATATTCTGTAGCTGGTGCGCCTAAAGAAGTTTATATGTCTAAAATTTGACAAAATTAATTATATGGTTTTAATTGCTATTTTAATTTTGTTGCAGATTCATTATAGCAGCACATTATTCAACAATGACGACATCAATAGAAAAAAGTCCAAGTGTTTTTTGAGTGTTGTTAAATATTAAAAGACTGTGGTGAAAAAGTGAATTTAAAAAATAATGTAATTGGATAAATTTAATTTTTTATTGTTTTTTATATCAACATTTTTATATGTATTTACAAATTTGTTACATCAATAAATATTTTTATTGAAATAATTCTGCGTTTTATTTTTAGTAGATATCAATACTTTCTCCACTGTAAAACGAATATTTTTTAGTAAGTTATTGTTTAGTTTGATGTATAGTAAGAGTAAAGCACTTTCCTACATTAAAACAGAAAGTATCAGGAGAATATAATGATAAAGGAGGTAGATGTTAACTGTGATTCAAGTTTTCAATTCAATTACACCTCCTATCAAATCATATTCACTTGATAACAGGATTTTGAGGTTTAAAAGCAATATCTCTTGCCACACCCTTGCCTTGCCATTTGCCACGCCCCTGGTCCCGCCCCTTGAATCACCCATCTGTAACTTTTCAATGTACATTTAAACAAGAAGTATCAGGACAATATAATATTAAAGGAGGTAGATGTGAACTGCGATTCAAGTTTCAATTCAGATAGACCTCCTATTATATTATATTTGCCTGATATCAGGATTTTGTAGTTTTACCGCAATATCAGGAAAATATAATGTTAAAGGAGGTAGATGTCAACTGCGATTCAGTTTTCAATACAGATAGACCTCCTATCAAATCATATTCGCCTGATAACAGGATTTTGTCGTTTTACCGCAGTATTAGGAGAATATAATGTTAAAGGAGGTAGATGTCAACTGCGATTCCGTATTCAATTCAGATAGACCTCCTATCAAATCATATTCACCTAATAACAGGATTGTGTCGTTTTACCGCAGTATTCGGAGAATATAATCTTAAAGGAGGTGGATGTTAACTGTTATTCAGTTTTCAATTCATATAGACCTCCTATCAAATCATATTCACTTGATAACAGAATTTTGTGGTTTAAAAGCAATATCCCTTGCCCCGCCCTTGCTTCGCCACTTGCCACGCCCCTTGTCCCGAACTTGCCTCGCCACTTGCCGCGCCCCTTGCCTCGCCCATCTGTATCTTTTCAATGTACATTTAAACGAGAAGTATCAGGAGAATATGTTGTTAAAGGAGGTAGATGTGAACTGCAATTCAAGTTTCAATTCAGATAGACCTCCTATCAACTCATATACGCCTGATAACAGGATTTTGTCGTTTTACCGCAGTATTAGGAGAATATAATGTTAAAAGAGGTGGATGTCAACTGCGATTCCGTGTTCAATTCAGATAGACCTCCTATCAAATCATATTCACCTAATAACAGGATTTTGTCGTTTCACCGCAGTATTCGGAGAATATAATAGTAAAGGAGGTGGATGTTAACTGTGATTCAGTTTTTAATTCAGATAGACCTCCTATCAAATCATATTCACTTGATAACAGGATTGAGTATGAGTTATTAGGTCTATCTCAATTGAAATTTCTGTCTCGAGCTTTTAGAGGAAAGAATCGCAGTAACCACCACTATTAACATTATATTCTCCTAATACTGCCTTAAAAAGACAAAATCCTGTACATTTAGGAAGAGATTCAGGAATCAATCAATTAAATACATTCTTTTAATATATAAAATTATTTTTATTACCAAAAACAGTTACAACAAAATATTTTTATACATTTTGAGATTACAATGTACGTGTTTTCTTATTGTTAAAAGCAATATGATTTTTCAATAATTATTATTATTATACTATTCTCACTACATTACAATTTGTGTATATCACATATATGTTAAACAATTTACATAATACAATAATATATATATTTTATATCCGCACTGTTGTGGGTTAACATTCACAATTACTTCCTCAATTTTTTCACTGTAGAAATCTTCTTCTTTTTCTGAAACATAGAAAAACAACTATTTATTTCAGCAAATAATTAATATAGATAGGGTAAACACACTGGACAAACTTTTTCATACACTAAACTAAATAAAAAAAATTTCATCTGACTCTCCTTAATACAGGTTAGTTCGGGAGTGCATTAAAAATGAGAACTCCAGTCATAGGTGAGGAGGAGATAGGTAAAGGGTGACTCCTTTTTGCAAAAGTTACAAAAAGGCATATTTCTCTAATTATTTCTTAGAAAACTATAAGAGATATTTACAAATTGGGGGAGGGGGGAGGTAACATTAAAATATAGACTTTCTTGTTTCTTTATATAATTCGGATGATCCGAATGATATGAATAAAGAAGAAAGTCCAAATTTTCCTTGATATCTACCAACCACTAATCATTTAAATATTGGTTAGGTCGTAAAAAAATGCGAAAAGGTCTCGTGATAGTCAAAATATGAGGTTTTGTGTCGCAAAGGTTTTGTGAATGATCCGATATCTCGGCGGGAATGTAGGCTTGACAAACACGCACGTACTCACACATGCATGCACACACATGTAGAGATTTTAAAAAATATCGCATTTTTGAAGTGAATACTTCTTTCTATACGCCCGGTAGGCAATTTTTTTGGTGCTGTTAAATCGATGTGGTGAAAGGAAAAAATCGTCACGAAAATAATAATAACAGTATACGTACATCAACATTTATGCTGCGTATTTAAATAATCTACTAATTTTATTATTTATTTGATTACGTTTCAGACTTCATACAAAGTCATATTAGTAACCAATGCAGAAATATTGTACAAACTTTCTCACATACTTATCCATATATATTAAAACTAAAAATCTACGAAAAATCTTGCACTAACTTTCTCACATACTTACACCTATATATATTATTAAAACTAAAAATCTACGAAAAATATTGCACTAACTTTCTTACATACTTTTATATTAAAATAAAAAATCTACAAAAAATATTGCACTAACTTTCTCACATACTTATATATTAAAACTAAAAATCTACAAAAAATATTGCTCTAACTTTCTCACATACTTATCCATATATATTAAAACTAAAAATCTACAAAAAATATTGCACTAACTCTCTCACATACTTATATATTAAAACTAAATATCTACGAAAAATCTTGCACTAACTTTCTCACATACTTACCTATATATATTAAAACTAAAAATCTACGAAAAATATTGCACTAACTTTCTTACATACTTTTATATTAAAATAAAAAATCTACAAAAAATATTGCACTAACTTTCTCACATACTTACCTATATATATTAAAACTAAAAATCTACGAAAAATATTGCACTAACTTTCTTACATACTTTTATATTAAAATAAAAAATCTACAAAAAATATTGCACTAACTTTCTCACATACTTATATATTAAAACTAAAAATCTACGAAAAATATTGCACTAACTTTCTCACATACTTACCTATATATATTAAAACTAAAAATCTACGAAAAATATTGCACTAACTTTCTTACATACTTTTATATTAAAATAAAAAATCTACAAAAAATATTGCACTAACTTTCTCACATACTTATATATTAAAACTAAATATCTACGAAAAATATTGCACTAACTTTCTTACATACTTTTATATTAAAATAAAAAATCTACAAAAAATATTGCACTAACTTTCTCACATACTTATATATTAAAACTAAATATCTACGAAAAATATTGCACTAACTTTCTTACATACTTTTATATTAAAATAAAAAATCTACAAAAAATATTGCTCTAACTTTCTCACATACTTACCTATATATATTAAAACTAAAAATCTACGAAAAATATTGCACTAACTTTCTTACATACTTTTATATTAAAATAAAAAATCTACAAAAAATATTGCACTAACTTTCTCACATACTTATATATTAAAACTAAATATCTACGAAAAATATTGCACTAACTTTCTCACATACTTTTATATTAAAACTAAAAATCTACAAAAAATATTGCTCTAACTTTCTCACATACATATATATTAAAACTAAAAATCTACGAAAAATCTTGCACTAACTTTCTCACATACTTACCTATATATATTAAAACTAAAAATCTACGAAAAATATTGCACTAACTTTCTCACAAACTTATATAATAAAACTAAAACCTTACAAAAAAATATTGCTCTAACTTTCTCACATACTTATATATTAAAACTAAAAATTTACAAAAAATATTGCACTAACTTTCTGACATACTTATATATTAAAACTAAAAATCTACAAAAAATATTGCTCTAATTTTCTCACATACTTACCCATATGTATTAAAACTAAAAATCTACGAAAAATATTGCACTAACTTTCTCACATACTTATCCATACATATTAAAACTAAAAATCTTGCACAACTTTCTCACATACTTACCCATATATATTAAAACTAAAAATCTACAAAAAATATAGCACTAACTTTCTCACATACTTATATATTAAAACTAAAAATTTACAAAAAAATATTGCTCTAACTTTCTCACATACTTATATATTAAAACTAAAAATTTACAAAAAATATTGCAGTAACTTTCTGACATACTTATATATTAAAACTAAAAATCTACAAAAAATATTGCTCTAATTTTCTTACATACTTACCCATATGTATTAAAACTAAAAATCTACGAAAAATATTGCACTAACTTTCTCACATACTTATCCATATATATATATATATATATATATATATATATATATATATATATATATATTAAAACTAAAAAATCTACGATAAATATTGCACTACATTTCTCAAACTCCCAAACATAGTGAAACTAGTAATCAATTTAACAATATTGCACAAACTTTCTCACATACTTACCTATATATATTAAAACTAAAAATTCCATGAAAAATATTGCACTAACTCTCTTACATACTTTTATATTAAAATTAAAAATCTACAAAAAATATTGTTCTAACTTTCTCACATACTTATATATTAAAACTAAAAATCTTCAAAAAATATTGCTCTAACTCTCTTACATACTTTTATATTAAAACTAAAAATCTACGAAAAATATTGCACTAACTTTCTCACATACCTATATTTAAAACTAAAAATCTACAAAAAAATTAGTAATCCCATACATAGTGAAACTAGTAATCAATTTAAAAATATTGCACAAACTTTCTCACATACCTACCCATATATATAAAAACTAAAAATCTACGAAAAATATTGGACCAACTTTCTCACATACTTATCCATATATAATAAAACTAAAAATCTTCGAAAAATATTGCACAAACCTTCTCACATACTTATCCATATATATTAAAACTAAAAATCTATGAAAAATATTGCACTAACTCTCTTACATACTTTTATATTAAAATTAATAATCTACAAAAAATATTGCACTAACTTTCTCACATACTTTTATATTAAAACTAAAAATCTACAAAAAATATTGCTCTAACTTTCTCACATACTTATATATTAAAACTAAAAATCTACAAAAAAACTAGTAATCCCATACATAGTGAAACTAGTAATAAATTTAAAAATATTGCACAAACTTTCTCACATACCTACCCATATATATTAAAACTAAAAATATACGAAAAATATTGCACAAACTTTCTCACATACCTACCCATATATATTAAAACTAAAAATCTACAAAAAACTAGTAATCCCATACATAGTGAAACAAGTAATCAATTTAAAAATAGTGCACAAACTTTCTCACATACCTACCCATATATATTAAAACTAAAAATCTACGAAAAATATTGCACGAACTTTCTCACAAACCTATCCATATATATTAAAACTAAAAATCTATGAAAAATATTGCACGAACTTTCTCACAAACCTATCCATATATATTAAAACTAACTCTAACTTAAACATTACGAAATTTCAAATTTTAATACTAAACGTTCTAAGTTTTCACTTCTATCGGCATTTCCTATAACTGCAAAACTTTTTTTTTTTATAAAATAATTTGTACATATATTATTACCAGTATAGGGTAAGTTTGGTAACCGTTAAAAATACGACCTCCGTTTTTTTTACTGAACTTCAGGTTTCATGTGTTCGGGTAACTGAAAAAAAAAAATTTGTACAACATGTCACATTGTCGTACTCGTTGTCGCAGCCGTATGTAAGTAAGCACTATTTTGACCACACAAAATAAAGACAGCAATATGAATTTTGTATAGGGGACTTATAGTGTCTTTTATCGGAAATAAAACCCAATTGAACATCAGAAAAACCTAATTAAAAATGTAAATATTACGGCTATATTAAGTAATGTTTTTGTTGTATAGCCTATCTCTTGTGTTATTCAAAATGAGTTTATCTCATATCTACATGTAATGTACCAACCCTTCATCACTTTACGAAGAAATATAGAAAATTCATTGTCACAAACGTAATTTTTGACCTTGACTTCCTAAGAAATAGATATTCATATAGCTACGACATTCGACAAAGGCCGAGACTGACACGAGAGTAGCGAGCGGGGTGTCTTTCAAATTGTCTAGCTTCGAACGCCGATGTCCGGTGAATTGCAGACACGGACAATTGCGGACACATCATTAAAGCGGGCAATTGCGGACAACAGGGACTACTGCTACCTGACAAGGGTTTTACAGGTACAACAGGTACAACAGGTACAAACAGAATTCCCGTTGAAAGCAGCGTTTTGACTATCAATTGATTGTAAGAACGAAACACATGGTTTCTAAAGAGTATAATGTAATAGAGATTTGTAATGAGATTACATTTGTTATACGTTGTTATTCCCGCGCGAAGGAGCTGGTAAGCGGGAAACGAGCCGAGGTAGGCTCGCTTTCTCCCCACTATGAGTCCCAGGAAACTGCCAAATATTTTAAGATTATTCACACAGTGTAACAAGCCAGGCCCGTAGACCCTATATAAAGGGCTGAGCCATTTCGCCAGTTCTCCAGTATATATATATATATATATATATATATATATATATATATATATATATATATATATATATATTTAAAAATTTATTAAATTCTAATTTCAGTCGGTTCAGCTGTTCTATCCAGCCGATTTTCTTCTTTTATATTTAAACTAGTTGATTTTCCCGTGTATATCAAAGCTGTTGTTGTATTAGTCACATTACTTCTTTATTTTTCCAGAAGATAGTGTCCCCAACTTTCCAGTAATGAAATATTTGCGGAGACCTGTCAAACCCTTGTCAGGTAGCAGTAATCCCTAGTGTCCGCAATTGACCGCTTTAATGATGTGTCAGCAATAGTCCGTGTCCGCAATTGACCGGTATTCTCGAACGCCAACAGGTCCGAAGAACTCCCGTTAGTGCCTCGCTGACGGCAAACAATTATGAGGTTAAGAACTTTTGTAAGAACTATTTTAAGCAAATTATACTGCTGTGTAAGACCCCATTATCTATCAATAAAAATTTAATACTTCTTATAAGGCCTATTTGTGGATATTACATTTAGAGTATCTCGTTGTGTTACATTGTAAGATGGGTATATTTAATTCATGGCATCCATCAACTTGTATTCTTATTTATTATTATAGTGGATGACCCACCTAAAATGTTACAATAACTAACTTCTGGATTATAATTATGAGAGTTCTTTAAATTGAGAACCTTCCTTTCATTTCAATGAAGTTTAAAAATCCATTTTGTAAAATGTAAAAAAATTGCCTCCATTTTCCAATTTGGCGGCCAACTTTGAAATTTGTTATGGAACACGCTGTTTTTTATAGTTTTCAGATGTAAAACAATATTTTTAGAATGCTTTATTCTTGGATATTTTTTAAAATCTTTAGCCGTTTAGGAAGTTTTAATAGGGAACTCCCTCTACTTTTGTAAACGCTAAAATGACATGGAAATCATTTTGAAAAACGTGCTAAATTCACTTAAAAATAGGAAATTGATTTTTTTAAAATTGGTAATCAACAGTTTTTATAATGGAATTTACCACTTTTTTTCAAAATCGAATTCCATGTCATTTTAGCGCTTACAAAAATAAGGGGATTTCCCTATTAAAACTTATTTGTACCCCCAAATGTTGAAAAGTTAGCGATTGTAACATTTTAGGTGGGAAACAATTATTTGTAGACATATCAAACGTTTAATTTTTTGAACTTAAAGTGCCTGTATTTCCAAACGGCTAAAAAATACCCAAGAATAAAACATTCTTAAAATACTGTTTTACATTTGAAAATTCCATAAAATACAACGTGTTCCATAACAAATTTCAAAGTTGGCAGCCATATTGGAAAATGGTGGCAATTTTTAATATTTTACAAAATGGATTTTTAAACTTCATTGAAAAGAAAGGAACGTCCCCCCATTTAATGTACTCTATATATTTATAATTCAAAATTTAGCTATTGTAACATTTTAGGTGGAGTAGGCTATAGTATGTATTATTTTGTTTGTTTTGGGAACATGATTATAAAAGATAAAACTGTGCGACTTACCTTATTGAACATACTATATCTTGACAGATGTCTGGAAACTGGGATTCTTATTTACTGGAAACGCTTGTTCACATCTGTTGTATGTTCTTCCTGTAAACAATTAGCGACAACTGTCATACACATAGTAGAACATTAACACACATTTACAAAACCAAACAAATCTCTATACTACTTACATATAAGAAAGACAGAATTTAATTTATGATTGTTTCTTATGAAAGATGTGTTGTTATTGAGACGATTTAAAAAACATATTTATTTATGTATTACAACGTTATGTTGGATTCACCTACCCTTCCACCCGTTGAAATCTAAAGTTTAATGTACGCTCATAGAAGCAGCATATTAATACAAAAGATATTGACGCAAAACGTGTTTAGCTATCTTAAATAATAACAAAGTTAAGGAGTGGTGAAAGAATCTTTTCAACGCCTCTGTATATTGCATGATAGCTTTACTTCTTTTTAAACGGATTTCGTCTCTAGGGAAATCCAGATAGTTTAATCATAAATTTAATAATAAACTGATAAATAACCACGCTTGTTTGCAAAGTAAACTACAGTTTAAGGTGGTCTTAACTTGGCCTTGTTGTTAGTAACTCCCGATAAATATTTACTACATGGAAATATTATTGTTTGTGAAAACATTTTCTTTTTATACAAATTAGAGATCCATATACGTTGCTCTATGTTGTCCACTGATCGATCGAAGCGAAGCCATACATTACTTCGACCATTTGGAATTTCGTCTGTATGTTTCGGACAAATCGTTTTTTAAGAGGACGAAGAATAAATCTACTCTAGTTTCTTAAGTATTTTCCATTTTAACATGGCGACCACAAAAAATAATTACTATATATTTCTAATGGATATACAGCGAGTGCTGCTCAGGACGGCTGCACGGTAGAGCGATAAGATACATATCTTAAGGTCGTAAGCTATATGCGATAATTATCTTATACGTTATATATCGCTAGTGCGAGTTCAAATCGTATTGTAGTGGCTAAATAGATGTACACCTGTACTGTATTTACATCAATCCTGTATTAAGCGACACCAACGGCCTCCTCTACTAACACGACATTCAAAATTGCAAACATATGTTATAGTAGTCCAAGTAACGTTAGCGATGAAAAAGTGTCTTAATATCTTTCATAAATGGTGGTTAAAAATACCTCTGCTTATTATATTATAATGGGAAGGTGTTACGAGTTGCAATAATCAATTGAAATTTCCTGCTTTTCCTATAAAATTTCTTTTCGTGTTGAGAAAGTTCCCTTTTCGTTTATAAGTTCTAACTTTTATTTTCCAAATACTAATAGATAACGAAGATTTCATCTTCATTCAAAGAGCTAATGATTAAAAGCGACGATCTGACTCGAAAAAATGTCCCCTGCCAACAAATCGTATCGCTTGGGTGTGCAGCAAAATTATCTTAAGATAAAAGTTGGACATCGCTATGATCGTTCCATAAACATCGTAACGCTATATATATATATATATATATATATATATCAATGTTCTATATAGTAACTGGCCTACAGTGCGCAGCCGGCCCATATATCAATGCTGTTGTAAAGGAGGCAAAACTTTTTCTGTTTTTCCTCTCTTCTTTACGACCTCCAAATTATTTTAATTTTTAAAGACTAATTTATAGATTTTTTTTTTTTATCAGTTGGTGTTTATCAAACATTTTATTTAGGAAATAAATTACAAGAATTATTTTAATAAAAGTCAAAAACACAAGATCTGTTCTAGCGATCTGTGCCGATTATTTTAATTTATTTCCAAGATGTAAATACCGTACATTTTATGTAATTAAAAAGGATATTTTGATTTAATCATTCAATTACTACGTCCATAGTCCCGGGCTGATACCACAACTCAAGTGCAATCTTTATAGATGGCGAAGTTTTTCTTTACATCGGGTGCCTCGCCACAGGGTAACAGATTCTCTTTAATCATTTCAAAATTATTACAAAGAATTGTTTTTTCATTTCTTCTGTATTTGTATACATTCTCTGATAAGTATTTTTTATTTATACGTTTCCTCTTACTCATCATTCTGTTTAGGTTTTAATAGTTAAATTCTACCGTCTTCATTATAGTATGCAAATATGACTTAATAAGTGAAACAAACTGCAACAAAAGATGCACTAACTTTCTCACATACTTTTCTACAACTCAGAATACTAAACAAAAAGAATAATCATTCGTTATTTACCCAAATGTTTTCTTACACTATTTACAGCGTAGATAAATTACCCCCTCCCTATATATATATATATATATATATATATATATATATAGAAAGGTCTGCTCTATCTGAGCTCAAACAACAATGAGTTGTATAGCGAATCACAGAACGGCTCAGCATTACGTTGCCGATGGTAACCAGCACAGCCGCACATTATTTGAGTTGACTCTCCATAAAAAATCCCGAGGACAGGGTTAAAACTATGTCAGGAAGTAGATCCTCTATTCAAAATAATATTCCAAATTATTGACATGAAACAAGTATTTTCTGATCGTAAAATTTTATAAAATGAACGAACAACAAAATCAAACTATTCTTGGAGCATGTAATGTTTATTTCATAGAATCAGTATCAAACTTTGTGATGTGGGCTGCTGCAAAGCTTTATTTGTAAAAGTTTTCTTCAAATAAAATTGTCTACAACATTGGAATCATTCACTGATATTAAGCAATCCATTTCAGTCAAGTCTGCCCCCTTAACAGACACATTGCAAAGTAATTGTTACGGAAGATATGTTCTTAAGAGAAAAAATGTAATTTTAAGCTTCATTTCGATTCAAAAAATATATTTATTATATCTTTGTAAACATTAAAAAATAAAGGTAAGTAATATAGTGTGAACTTAAATTTCTTTGTATAACGTATACAATGATTGTTTTGGGTATGAAGAGGTAGAATATAATAGAATGAAAAAGTTTTTATTTAAGGGCGAAGGTAGGTACTTATCCACTTTTGAGATAAGCTGCGACATCAAGGATGCTGAGCCCGAAGATTACGGCGAGAAGCACATTTGGTAAAGTGGAAAATGGAGGACGACCTGAATCAAAATATGTACTGATGGTTTGCCAGGGACAAGCTGTAGAAAAAGGGAAGACCAGCTCTTGAATAGAGGGAAGTAGTAGGTGATTAATGGTGTTATGAGTTTATTGCAGAGAAGAGTTTTATGGTCGGTTGTTTTAAGAAGACTACAGACTTTAAAAATAATTTATTGATATCAGTAGTTTTTAAATATTATGTGATTATGTATTTATCATTGTATTTAGTGAAAGTCTCGTTTAATTGCATTGTAGTTTTGTTTTAGTAATTGTAATCCTCCAAAAGAAGATGCTATTGTTCTTTAGAGAGTAAACCGTTATGTTATATTTTATTATGTCTAAATAGTTTCCATGAGATCTGAAAAAAAGAGAATCTTTTCCAGCACTTTTGACGGGGTGCATAATATTCGCTATGAAATAAAAAATGGTGAACTGTTTACATTATATTTATAAAGTCTGAATAAAAACCAGACAAATATTAAACAGCTTCAACTCAACTCTACTTATTATCTACATACCGTCCAACTGTCGCCTTTGTCATCTGTACAAAAGCACAATAGTGACCACAAAAATGAAGATACCAACTTAAATTTAGCGTAAATGATATGGTGCTCATGTAAAACCCATGCCATATAGAAATATTAAAAATGTCAACATGGCTGCCATATAAAACGGTTTTTGTTCATATTGAGTTATTCAAATTATAACGGTCTTTATTCAAAATTGTTAGAAAATGTGCAGATTTCAATTTTATATGTAATTGTAGTCTACTAGTCCTATCTCTCTACGATAACAAATAACGAAGTTATTGTCCAAAATGTTATTTCTAGCTCTGACCTCCTAAGAAAATGATATATTCGGTTAGAGATATGTAATCCGGCGGTGTCGCGTTATCAATACGAGGGTAGATAACCTTTTGTATATACATCTATGACGTCTGTATGACGTCATAACAGTAATGAAATACACAATTAATAAGTTCAGAAAATCGATGCAACAAACTTAACCTGCCAGATAAGACTCTATCATTTACCAATAGCATTTCACATTTCCTATAATGCTGAGATACAGACCTTTGAATATTACACTTAGAGGATGTGTTCTATTACATTGTAAGGTGAGACCTAAGTAAGTACCATGGATGGCGGCCATCAACTTGATGTCTAAAACTCCCTAACTCGTAATTACCGTCACGTAATAAATCGATGCTATTTGTTTGACTGGGTTTGGTTTTTGAGTACGTCTGGATGAGAAAGTTAACAAAATATTTCTCCAACGTTTGTTTATATCAATTTTTAACTGTTCCGGGATTTTTTATTAAATTATTTTTTTAAACTAAATTTTCTATATGAAATGAATACAATTTTGGCGTATAAAAATGAAGAATTTGAGTTTTAATCAGCATTAAAACGAGATGGCTCAGAATTTATAAAACAAGGATTTTAATTTTAAAACGTTTTTATGAGTATGATATGAGAAAAAATTAAAATCCACACTGTGAGGATAACAGGTAAGTTGTCGAAACTTGTATAAGATATCTCACTCTCAGTCCGATCGCTTGTAAGTTTTGTACTGCATTAAAGTATAGTCTAGACAATGGAAAAACATTTCAGAAGTTTACAGCTTTAAAAGAAAATCATTAAATCTTTGTTTTGCTTTATTATAGAGAAAGTTTTGATGCATAAAAAAAATTAATGTCGAATTTTATACGACAATATCCACTGTTTGAAGTTAGTATGAAAAGTTGTTTTAGAGAATGATGTCTGTCGACAAAACTCAATCTAGTTGTTGAATGTATATAAATTAGTTTATGAAGTATTGGCTATAAAAAAGGCTCTTTTTCATTATTGATATTAACGAAAAACTTTGTTTTTCTCAAATTGGATATAAAGATTTTGAAAAAATTGTGCTAAAGTTGTCTGTAACAAACCTTATTTTATCGAGATGTGAGAGCGACAAATCTTGTTTTTTTTTAGTAGCTTTGTATCCGTATAGACTCCCCTACATCGTACTGAATTTAAAGATGAACTCACGTCATAAAGAAATATAATTAAAAAGACGCATTTCCATTTGAGAACAAAGGAGAAAAGTAAACTTAGCGTTCAGTATTGTAAAACTGAATTTGTTTTAATAGGTATTTTCTACTCTTTCGCCTCTTGCACGCAATCTATATGTTTATTGCCGTAATCACGCAAGTAAATATTACGTTTGCATTAAAAGTATATTCGCATGACAGGAAACTACTTCAACGAAACAAATTACCGTCTTTACTTTCTGGAAACCACAGGCTAAAAGAAACGAAACAATGAATTACGTTTAACCTTGTTAGAACAAAGCAGAGAGATGGCAAGATCAAAGTGCAAATAAGCAACACAACTAAACATAACAGTTGGGAATCTAATTTACTTAATTTAAAATTAATGGAGCGAACACATTGCTCAAACTTTCTCAGACACCAACTTAACAAAACTAAATAATAACAAAAATATACGTGTTAAAAGTAATATCTCCATGTCACTTCCTGAGTAAAATAAAACTAAAATTTTTTTCTTTTGCTGCTCTTATTTTTGACAATATGGCAACCAACACAGCTTATTTGAGATTACATTGTAATAAAATTCGAATAAAATCATTAAAGCCGATGGTGAGAATATTGTCAATGTTAGAAAAATAAAATAAGAGAGTCAAGATATATTTAAACCTAAAAAAAAAAAAAAATACGTAAACACATTGATCAAAATCTATACACAGAAAACACACCAATACTATATTTAAAATATTAAAATGTTAGGGTCAGTGAAGCACAATACGTCAGTTTTATTTAGGCAAAGTTTTGAGGGATCAAGTACTGTTAGAACTGAACATCACAAAGTAGGTTTATATCCCGCAGTAGTAAACCCCAATAAAGTGGAAACCTTTTGAAAGAGTCGGGTTGCCGAATGGCTCGCTATAAGAAGTAAATTGCAGTGACTGATAAGAGAGACAGATATCAAAAACGTCAGCTCAATCTGATTCCCTCCCTCTCCCTCCTCGAGCAAGTTAAGAATAATTGGACTGCATGTTAGAACATCGTTGAAGAAAATACTTAGATAGCGAACATATATTCGTCATGTGCTAATCTTTTTAAATAGAATGATTCCGGGGATTTGGGGCTTTACAGGTCTGATTCGATATATTTTTAGAGTTATTGCGGAATGTATGTTTTGAAATATAGAGTTGTGAATACACACAAGTAGTGTCACTGGTTTACTCAATGTAATCATTATTTAGCTTTTTATGATTTATAGTGATTTCACTATAAAACAGAAAAAAAAATTAACTATAATAACTAATAATAACCTATTTTAGTTGATTGGTGGGCTAAGGTTTCATATATTCACTATAAAACAGAAACACAAATTAAACAATAATAACTAATAATAACCTATTTTGGTTGATTAGTGGGCTAAGGTTTAATGTATTAAAAGGTGTAAATGTTAACTTGGTTTCCGCCATTGAATTTCTTACATAGCATGACAAGATATTTAAATTTAGTTTTATTTTCATTGCCAATTCACAAAAAATATCGACGACATCACAAGCGGTAGGCCATGACACGATTTTTCTATACTTGATACTGTAATAGGCCGGGATCTCATTTATAGTGGACACTAGTTTGTTAATTTCCAGCTAACCTAAGTTGGGTTCTTTTTTCGTGTAGTCTTGTGTTAGAATGGTTTTCTTCCCTTTTTTATTAGTCTTTCCTATCAAGTTCCTCTTGACCACCTCTTGTTCTCTTCTGACCCTGATTCTATTAAGGTATTCTAGTATCAATAATTTATGTTCTTTTTTTATAAGGCAATGCAGACCGAGAGGTTTTTTGGCTTTAAACAAAGGTGGTTCATTACAGAAGTGTAAAATTTCTTCAGATGGGTTCAAAACTCTAAAAGTTTCTGCAATTTTATGTCCGAAAAAGCATAATATGACGTCTGTATTTTTTTCTAAATAAATTGTGTATTGAGTCGATATTTGATATAAACTTTATTGTATCCAACTAACCGTTGTTTATACAAAACAATATAAGTGATCAAATTTATTGCCATTTCAAGGTTAAGCTACTCTTCATCTTAAGAACAAATATCATTTAACACAATTGCCAAGGTATATTATTTTAAATCTTAAGCAGCAGTTTCTGTTTATATTCGCCATAACTCCTACCTTTATTCATAAAATGTAACATGTAATTCACCCAACAATATTATGGAATAACCGGTATCATAACTTCTCGTTGTTGAAGTTAATCAAAGAAAAATTATTTGTTTTAACTATTCAATAACTTAGTTATCCTTATCGTAGAGTGAGGGAACAAGGTGCAACTCCTCCACTCAAGATACAGTAGCCTCAAATTAGGATTGTGTCTGGTGTGAGGGGCGTGTCCTCCCCTCTACTCGCTTAAGGTAAGCGAAACAAACAAAGTATGGTGACACCTCTTTTCCTCTCCACCTGAGATACATTCCTACCATAAGGATACTTTACAAAAAAGGATTTTTGTTAATAGTATTTAAACAAAAATCTGTAGTATAGAGTATCAGCTAGAAACTTGTTACAATCTTTTTTAACTCCTGATAGATCTCTAACCCTGAAAGCCAGTCAATAAATATTTCCAATATCCCTTTACTCATTTACCCTAAGTACATGTAATAAAGTAAAAGAAGCGAAACAAAGAAATAAGGAACTGTATGAAACGACATGAATGATAAATGTAAAATGGAAGTCTATGTTGAGAATTTAATAATACCTGGGAGACAAATGGGCGACATTGTGACTTCTGCAACGGAAGCTTGTAATAACACATGGAGCATGTGTTGGAAGTACTGCAATTGTGTCCTACATATTCTACAACAAGTGCTACTAAAACAGAAAGGTTTTATTGTTGGAATAATGCAAGCAGATCGATATGCTTCATTAACTCAACCATTTGGAACGTTTTACATGTGTGTGTGTGTTAAAATTTTCTAGTAGATACTTAAATATAAGATGTGGTTATTAACAATAACAGGTGTCTGTGGTTAAACTGAACAAGTATGATTACGACTGAGTAACATTTCGTAACAGCGTGGTTTGTTAGTGTGATAATTTTTCTTTTCCTACTTGTGTGGAAAACTCGAGGGAAGGTCCTCTAAAATATTAAAATGGAAGGGGCACTGTAATACATCATTTTAAATGGTCTTTGTGAGCGGATTAAAATGGCTAGAAAAAACGCAACTTCAGTGCGTCGTGAAGAAATTTTAAAATGGCGCCCGATTAAAGATAAAACACTACTCAAGCTCTGTAAACATTTTAAAAAAACTTAAACGTTTAAAAAAAAAATTTACTCCTTTTGGAGAGAGTATGACATACAATTAATTTTGAAAGACAAAATAATAACTTGAAAGTATTACGCCAGGGAGACCATTTTAATTGTAATGTTGAATGCTTTATAAGACACAACAACATAATGGATGAAGTGTCACGGATAATGACATACCTACAGGGAAGATAAAGGTAGAGGTAGAGGTGAAACAACTGCGTAGTGTTTTACATTGATATATTGCGTACTGTTTTAAGGAGTAGGCACAGCATTTATGGTAAATCAGCTAATGAAGAGATTAGCACAATCTTAGGATTCTATTCCCACTCGCTCGCGTCGTTGTATGATGTAACTTGCGGTACAGTTTTCATCATCCTCCTCTCAACACATAAAGACACCTTGATCATCGGTCTTTACTTTTAAATATTACGTCGTGATCATCGGTTTTTGACATGCCCCAACATTTCCTGCCAGTTCAGAAGATCACAGTCTGGTGCAAAAACGTTTGCTTTACTTCCTGACACAAGAAAAGAAATTGTGCCTTATCGAAGATATTCGCTTGATAGCTTGACTATGTAAAGATCTAGTTTGAAAATAATAATCAATGCATACAACAATATGTACGACAAAATGGCAGTACTGCCAACACATGCTCCATGTGTTATTACAAGCTTCCATTGCAGAAATCACAATGTCGCCCATTTGTCTCCCGGGTATTATTAAATTCTCAACTTAGACTTTCATTTTACATTTATCATTCATGTCGTTTCATACAGTTCTTTATTTCTTTGTTTCGCTTCTTTTACTTTATCACATGTACTTAGGGTAAATGAGTAAAGGGATATTGGAAATATTTATTGACTGACTCTCAGGGTTAGAGATCTATCAGGAGTTATAAAGATTGTAACAAGTACCCGTTTGAAACTGATACTCTATACAACAGTATTACTTTAAATACTATTAACAAAAATCCTTTTGTAAAGATCCTCATGTTAGGAATGTATCTCAGGTGGAGAGGAAAAGAGGTTAGGTTGTTGGGTGAATAATATTGTTGGGTGAATTACATGTTACATTTTATTAATAAAGGAAGGAGTTATGGTGAATATAAACAGAAATTGCTGCTTAAGATTTAAAATAATATACCTTTGTAATTGTGTTAAATGATATTTGTTTCAATGATCCATTTCAAAAAGGAGTCCATTTAAAAATTTTAATCAAAAATAACTTTTATGAGTTACATAAAAATAATAATAAATGGCCATCATTTTGTAAAGGATTTTTGGAACAAGTTGTCTTTTTTTAAAACTGGGTCTTTACATTGATATTCACCGATCAAAAAAATGTCAACTCAGTCGGTTAGGGCGTTCTAGAGTATATAAATTATTAAGAAAAAATAATAATGAGAACATCTAGTTAAAGAAGAGTTACTTGACATGTGTTTATAGAAACGTTTTTCTTTATTTTGACCCATATAACCACCCCCTGAATTATCTCAGCGGATTACATAAACACTCTCTATATATTTAATTAGTTCATCAAAAATGATAAAAAAAACCTTTCCTGTACCAAAATAGCTCCCTTAAGAAGTACATGTAGAACCACAAAAGTAATAAAGAAAATTACAGTAAACTATTCTTTATTTTAGCGTAATTAAGATAAAGTTATGGGTTAGGAGTTTGATGTCGTGTGTGACAAAGTTAGTGCAATGTTTGTACTGTTTGCTTTGATATAGAATTAAAATATAGTTCACTGACAAACAAATTTTCGTCAATAGTTTGTTAAAAATAGATGTTAAGATTTTATTCGTCTTGTAAAGATTGTTGGAGAAGTGCAAAAGGAAATGTTTTAAATATAATAAAATTTATTGTTTTCACCTCTGATGGAATGAAGTTACGACTTAAATAATTTCTTACAAATAAAGAAAACACCAACAAAGCTCTATATGTGAGCTCAAACAAAACTGAGTTGTAAATTTGTAGATAAACATTTTCAATTTAAAATCATATTTTTATTTTTTTCTTCATTTCTTACTACTAGATATTACATCAATAAAAATATAAATATATTGGACTATTTTAATATATTACATATTATATTTTGAAGACTGACACTATGCTCCATAACAGTTTATATAGTTTCATAATAGTACCTGTTCTAAGACTCAATCAACTTTTTTAAGTACTTTAAGATTAGATAGAAAAAAAATACTAGAACACCAAATCTCACAAAAAATAATAAATAGCGTTTATCAAAACGATAAAGTCGTCACCCTCAGTGATACATGAGCTACAATAACTAAACTAGCACTGCGCCAACCCCCGTATTTATACAACACTAAATGGGGAGTGGCCTAAACCTATTTTATAATATTAGGGCGTTAACAAGTGCCTAGCGTCATTCTGAGTAACTTAAAGTTAACATTTAACTAATACAATATTCTGAACTAATCTTATATCTAACACTACATTGTCTACGTTACTTTAATATAGAACTTTGTATCGGCTCTAATTCGTTATTTATATTACGGTAGGCCTACATGATATAAAAAGTTTCCCATGCATTTGTTGTGTTTAATTTAGTAACATTTTTCAACATCACAGAGCTTTCTATTTTGAAATAATGTTTTTCCTCTAAACAATGTTTAGCTATGGCTGATTTATCAGGTCAATTATATTGGAAGTGGACAAAGTGTTCTTTTGCTCTTATCCTGACATTTCGTTTTGTTTGGCCTATATATTTTTTTTCGGACATATCTCACAAGTTATACAATAAATTCCTGATTTATCTTGTTCTTTAATTTTATCTTTTGGATTTCCTATAAGGAAAACTATATTTAAAAAAAAAATAAATAACAACTATTGTCTAAGAAATTTAAAATAGTATGGCTCCTACACTAATTTTCTAAATGGAGCTTATAACCTTATCTTTGACTTTATCAATTTTACAATTATCACTAACTTTATATTTGTTATGTAAGTACTAAGTTTTCTTTCACTTACTGAAATAAAATTTTTAATACTGCAAATAAATTATTCTTATTTTAAATATTCCAAATTATTATTCTGTCATTCAAATTAGTTCTGTGTAAAGGGTTGTTCTTTTATCAACTGTACCAAGTATTTGGCGGTTAAGGCTAATTGTAGGTAAGCCGATCTTGAATCAGGTCTGTAGATCTATCAAAGCTAGAGTATAATTATTTAATCCTGGTCAACCAACCAGCATACCAAGGAAATAGCTTTGATAATTAATATAAATTACTCGATTCGAAAGTTAAGAAATAACTCTAGAAACATTTCAAGTCTACTTTATCAATAAGTAGGCTATCATAATCCAATTGATACCAACAATTTAGGAGAGATGACAGCCAATACGTTTTATTTAGGTCTTTGTGGTTAGAAATGAGCAACTCTTTATCAAACTGGTTAGAGAAAATTTTGAAACAAAAAATATATAATTTTGTGTTGTCTCTTGACAGCTACCCCTAAAGTTTGAGTTATCAGGGGACTTCCAAACTGATATACCCCCAGAAAAATCGACTCATCCCTTAACTCCAAATACACTACGGATATGTGAGAAAGTTAAAACATGTGTTCGTACACAAATTTAATATATCATTCATGGATTACAACATTCCATAATTTTACAAAATTATAAAAATCAAATAATATTTACCAACATAACGAAATGTAATATCGCGGAGATAACAGACCTGGAAGACGGAAGGCTACGCCTACCATACGTCAGATAACCGAGGCGGAGCGAATGACGTCACGGAAGATAACGCGATCTCATTGGCTAGGCCAAGAGATGTCGATGTTTCAAAACGTATTTAAAAAAATTTAATGTAACATTTTAGAAATAAGCTTTTAGTTATAAGGAATATAGAGAAATAATTATATTACGTGATCGTATAAATAAAAATTTTAATTATTATAATATAAAAATCTTTACATATCTTTCGTTATTAATTAATAAAAAAACCTATAAAATTATGACAACGAATTCGTGTTTCATACCGTGTATTAAGATAAGTAAACCCCCTGCGCCATCTTATAAAATTTTGGAACTGAAGCTAAGCAAGAAGAAAGCGACTTTTGAACAGTTCAGTTTTGAATACCGAAGACGATAGACCTGTACAGCGACGACTACAAATTTTGAATTTTTATTGTAAAAAGTGAAAGGAAGTATAGTTTTTTTGTGTTTGACGAGAAGATATAAGTGCTAAGAATACCAGGACTAAATTCGATAAATTGGTGAGATCTCCCCAAAATATTTCCAACTTTCTAAATTCCAAAACAAATTTTTAAATTTGTATTTCTCGTAATCAAAATATAATTTAATATTAGTTGAGAATATCGATGAATACGATCAGAAGACTGGATAAAGTCGGCACGTTACCTTACCCTGAGATTGTTATGTATAGGCCTATATAAAAGGAAAAGACAATATAATTTTCACTCTTGCTCTTATCAAACTATTATATTACGATTAATATTTAACTCATATTTTGTTTTTAATTCTTGATCTTTTGCTTGTAGTTATTTTGATATAATAAAATTTAATTTGATTGTTTACTTTGTAAACCCATGTGTGTGTTCATTTACCATTGAGAGTAAAATTCATAATATAAAATAGATATAAATATATTGTAGGATGTTTTGTTTTTATGGTCCAATTATTAACAATAAAGGGGGGAATTTTTATAGATATTAGGAGGAAATCAATTCAAAGTATGATGTATGTGCACAAAGACACGATGTTAAAATTAATTCCTTAATTAGAAAAAATAATTGATATGGAAAAACATCCAAGGTTTTCAGTAATATTCAGTACCACCAGGTAGCCGTCTTAAATGAAATCACCCCTTATTTCCTCATCCATAGTCTTAATTATCAAACTTTTAATTCCCGTAAAAATTAATACCATGTTGTACAGCTCTACATATAACTTTAACTTGTGGTTAGAGACAGCACTGTTTCCTGTTCAATAGAGAACAGGGTAGAGCTCTATTGTTGATTAATATAGAGAAATGAACATATGTTGCCAAACTTCGTAAATTGGAAATTATTTCAAGTTAAAATATGATAAAAACCACGAGTTTAACTTTTCGTGTTTAAAAAATATTTCTCTTAAGTTGAAACGTATAGACATATTAAAAAGTACACAATTAACTTGTAGACACGTTTAATATTCGAATTAAATTTTGTATGTGATCATATTTTTTAGTATCTTGGGGTTTTTAAAAACATGTTTTGTATAACTCAAAATTGGTATAATAGAATTTACTTAAAGACAGCCTAGCCAATTTCGTTATTTTTTTTTTATTAATGGCCCTAATAAATAGTTATATGATTAAATTGAAGATTGTTTAATTAAAGATTATATGATTAGTGTGTAAAAGAACATTTCATTTCTGGGATAATAACCGCTTTCATTTAAAACTCGATTTTAGTCAAGTGCGATTTTGTTTATAATATTCTTTTTACAACTTTGCAAGAAATTTACGAAATTACAATAACGTCTTTCATATAAAAAATAAAAGAGAAAAGAATTGTACTTATTTTGTTTTGTGGATGTGTGAGTAAGAAAGTTAGTGTGTAGTGTGTACACACTTTATTTGTGTTATAATTGAGTATATATGTTAAATTCTAAAAAATAAGAGTTCATTAACGTACCATAAAATGAAACAAACAAGCAGCTCAGAAATAATTGAAGTGCAGTAAGTTAAATATAACCCAGAATATCTGTTGAGAGACTTCATCAAGGCAAGGTGGGTAGAACACAAGGTCTGTAGATATTACATCAGAAATTTTTACCACGTATGATGAACTTTTATGACACTCCTGGGAGCTATAAATGTACACTCTGCGTGGAACAAGATGAAAAGATACTTACTTTATAAGTTTTAAAATATGACCACGTAACAATTCTGTTAAAATATAATGGCCTGAGACTTTATTATTACACATGTACAGTGTGTCCAATAAGTAGGGTGCTAAACTTTAGGAATCGATTTTGGTTAACAAAATAGTTCCTATAAATTTCCAAAAATGTTTCGCTTACCGACAGTCTACACTTTTTAAAACCAGTTGTAACTCTAGACGGATTGCGATATCGGTAACAAATTTTGGAGAATCTATTATACTATTTATATTGGAGATTTACAAAATCTTACATATTTTCACTTCAGAGTTAGAAAACAGTGTATATATATATATATACATAATTTATATACATTTATATATACATTTTGTGATACTAGGTATCTCTAAGACTGGTGATTTTAGAAAAACATTTCAACCTACAAAATAATTGTTCTTTTTATTCTGAAGAAGGAGTTTTTTTTTTATTGCATCTTGAATATAGCTGAAATACAAGTTAACAATTTAAAAAAGGTTAATTAAAGGTAATTTACTAGACCACACATGAGTTTTTTTTTTAATTTTACAGAACATTGACGTCAACGTTTAAGATTTGACAAGTTGAGTACTGTATAACAAAGGTTGAATTTTAGTTTGTTCTAGGAAATTACCAGTTACGCTGTACATATTTTGTAAAATAAACGACTTTTTAAGTACTTGGAATAGATAATATTAAATAAATGCCATTTAGAATCATTAAAAGAAAAATCATCTGGTTTTGTGGTAGACTCATATCTAATAGTATTAAACATTCAGAAAAATATGACATGTGAGTCTCAATCCGTTTGGAGTTATATCTTGTCTTTGACAAAATACAAATAGATGGACAGAAAATGAAGTAATTTTTGACAAATTATAGAAAATTGTTTCTATATTTGAATGTCCGAATCACCTTCTAAAGTTTACTTACTGGCCACGATATATAAACACAGTTTGAACAATGAAGTTAATAATCATTCGAACAAGGTATTTTTACAGAAAACTAAACTATTCCCATCTTGTATTTTAAAAAAAGCTATAAGGTCGACATTACTAAGTACCTCCCTTATACACAGTATGTCTAAAATATTTGAAGGACAGAGGTGAACCAGACAAAGATAAATGGTGAACAGAGTTTTTAAATTGGTTGAAAAATATAAAATTTTAACAGAATATCAGTTTTAATTCAGAAAAAGCCACTCTACAGAATTTGATATTTATGAATCATTAGTACGTTAGATTGACAAAAGAGGTCATGTTGCATCTGTGTTGTTTGACCTTTCAAGTAAATAGAGTTATTATGGGATACGTGTAATAGCAAATTGCTGGTTTCAGTGTTATTTAACTGGCAGAAGTCAAAGATTAATATATACTCTTCGTTTTTGGGAAATCGAGCCACGAGGGGTCCCCAGTGTTCAATATTAGGACCTCTACTGTTTTTGATATATATAAATGACACCATATAACGGAGGTGAAACTAAAACTGTACTATTTGTTTATGATACCACTCTAACAACTTCTGGAATAAAAACATTAAAGATTTGGAGAAATCCGCGTCAAAGACATTAACAATGGCTGAAGATTGGTTTTCAATTAGCGGTTTAAAATCAAACACAAATAAAACGACACGATTAGTGTGCAAAGTCCATCAAGTAAATTAAGTCTTGTGCAAATTGTAATGAACTATCAAAGACGGTTTAATTGCTAACAGAGCAGGAGGCTCAATTATTGGTAATTTTTTCTAAAATTATTTCTTATAAGACCGAATCATAACTTCTGGGAATATAACTTCTCCTAGGGACTAACTTCAACAATACCAACATCGTCTAGCTTTCTAGTCTACATTCGAAATCGAATTTGCAAATGGACATAAGTGTGTCTAAGATAAAATCGTCGTCATCGTCTATTAAGTTATTAAAAGAAAATTCTATCACTTCTCAAGTAACAAGGCTAAAAACTAAACTACTGACTTTCAGATCGGAGCCGTTTGTGAACAAAATTAAAAATATAAATGTAAATTAGAGGTTCTCTCTAAATACCTTGTGACGGTGTCTACTAAACAGCTCTCACAGTCAGTTCCCGGGTTTTCTCAGTTCTCAGCGCCAGTAAGTGTTCTTGAGTTGATGTTGAACTAGTTTGAACCTCTGAAAACATAAAGATAAAAAATTTAATTAAACCACCTTGATTGAAGATTGAAGCAAGTGAAAAGAATAATACAGGTCCAAACCCATATATAATAATTATAACTAACAATTTCTTATTTTATATATCATAAATATGGTCAGAAATTATAATTGAAACAGTGTGATAGAGTGGAATATTACCGACGTGGGAAGTCACATTGAAGATTTTAAGCTTCTTATTCGTAATACATCCCCCTTATTTGTCTGCAACAGTCCTCAGCAACCCAGTTAAAGATGTTTTCAGTTTTTCGTACTGATTTTGTCACTGCAGACAGAGCCAAGGATGTAGTGGCAATACTCAATTACATTACTACATCTGTGGTACTACTGTGAAGGTTAGAATTTCATTGCAAGCAGTAGCGATAAAAGTAACTACTTCTTACAAATGACAATTTGTTCTATGTACCTGCCATCTAAAAACCTGCCATATACCTCCTATCTTGCTATCAAGCCTTCTACTGCTATACTGTTACTGCTACTGCTATTGCTAGCTTGCTATCTTTTACAACATTCATAATCAACATTTTTATGGTCTATACACTATTGTATTAAGCGAATGGATCATCCCCCCCCAACTTGGAGGAGCTGATAATGAAAGTTCAAAAATGTTTACACAGTTAACTACCACGTCACAATTTTAGAAACAAAAATAACGATTTCACAATAAAATATTTAATATTCGTGTTTTTATTATTGATGGTATTGACGTTTCTGGACAGTTTCTACCCAACCTTTTCTTCTTCGCTTGTTTTAAAATTTTAACAAACACAATTTAATTTGTTTTTAAAAGTTAATGTGAATTGCTAGACAACGACAATTGCGTATTACTATTGATAGTTTTTACTGTTCGAATAGTATTTTATGAAGAAATACTGAACAATTTTAAATACTTTCAAAGTCATTGATCACACAAGATCATATGAGTGATGTGGTGATTAATTTAATGCCTTCATTAATTTATTACAAAGTATAGTGTACGCTTCCGTATAATGATTTATTTCACATATTTTTCCAAACACGATATTTTATTTCACCCCAAGTATGAGTCTCGCAAAAAAAATTTTTTTTCAGATTAAAATTTGAACGTTGTCTATAAATAAAGAGAAGTCAATTTGAAAGGCGATACTTTGCTATGATGTATCGAACGGATGTTATTTCTCATTGAAGTTGAGAGGCTCATTTGACACAAGGGTCAAAATGATACTTTATTTTCTTGTATCCCGTCAATATTTTATTACGAATTAATTCTTTATATTTTTGTACTAACAAACAAAATAAAACGGACAAGCGAAATCAAGGTAAGTTTATGGTTTATGGCGAGGATTAAACAAATGAAATGTACGTAGTATTTATTTATTTATCTTTCAAGTGAGAATAATTAATTGCGGATTTGTATTTTTAATGATAAATATGAATGTCCGAAACGGTTTGTAAAACAGCAGTCATGTTCTAATGAAAGAGAACTAGTGATAAGTACCGAGTAAGCTGTTTTGTTTTTGTTTAAATGATAGGCGATAAATTATGAAAATAATAAGGTTAACAAAACTTAAGTTACCTTTTTTCTACAAAATGCTAGAGTCCACGTAAGACCTTGGACTGTTTACGTTTACCCATAGTGTCGCTCTTCTGTCTTCTAATACTCTTCTCCATTTCCGTAACCACATTTTCTGTAGGTCCTCTCCCAAGTATAAACTCATGTGTAATTTGCCCTTACAATCATTTTCTCCATTCCAGAACATTCCTTTGTCCTTTTCCCAATGCCATCCGTTGTATTGGTTTTAGTTCGTCCTTCAGATAGTGAATTCATGTCAACCTCAGTTTTCCTTTCATTCTCTTCGTATTTTCTTTCATAATCTTTACTTGATCCTCCGCTTTCTTTCTTCCGCTATACATGTCCACAGTCCATCTCAACATTCCCGTATTCTTAGTTTTATGTCAAATCGCCATTCTTCTCCTTAAATCCACCTATTTGTATTCTTTTTAAAAGCTTTTGGAAGATTTCCATTTTCCTTACTCTGTGTATGTCTAGACTATCCTAACTTTCAAACTTCCCACTTGTTGCCAACCTCCAGATAATTAGTTCATCTCAACCTTTCGATTTACCCCTTATTCCCCTTCCATTTCACATTTTTGTATTCACTTTATATCATTTCCGTTGTGCTCTTCTCCCTTTAATCCGATCCGTATGTCCGGCTCAACTTAATCTAGACATTATTCTTAAGCTAATTTTATCCAATGGTGAACACTGAAAATGCCGAACCAACGTATGTCTCTAGGCAATGAAAAATAACGTTTCGAAATATTTAATTTTAACAGACATAAGTTTTAACAGTCCTAAATTTCGTTATATTAAAATTTCTGAACATTCCTTATTAATTTATGAGATTGTCATGGCTTTGAGAAGGGGGAGGGACCGGAATCCTTATACACATATTTAAAGATCGCTGACTTTTGAGATGCCTTGAGAGTTTTGTGTTGCCAGCCCACTGAACTGTGCAGTGGAGTGTCGTCAGTGGGTTTGTTAGTTCAGTCAAACATATTGAGTTTTCAGGTCTAGTGAGGAGAGGGGGGGGGGGTATTTTTGTATTTTAAAGAGAAAGAGAAAAATATTCGAACAAGGGCAAGGTGTCTTTTTGAGGTGTGATAATTTTTTCTCTGAAAAATGTAGAATTTGTTGAGTGAATTTTTTAATTTTGTATATTCCGTATTAGGATTATTGATGAAAAAACAGTGAATTTATATTTTTTATTCATTGTCTGACTCCCATTGACATTTAAAGTAATGTATGAACTGACTAGTTTGTTGTTTGTTTGCTTTTGTTTACCCCTTACAAAAGGAAAGTCAACTAAAGTATATAACAACTTTTTAAAGTGATGACATATTTTTGAAATGGACAAAACACAAATTATTAAATAGGGTTTATTATTAAAAAACTATTAGAGATCGCTCAAGTAAGAGATGAGCAGACTTCAATCACTATCAGTTCAGCTAAGATTTTTGTTGTTGATTTGATTTGTCTTAAACAGTTCTAAAAAGAAAATATTTATTTCTCAATTTCGTACGTACTTTGAAATGCTAGCATATGGATTTATAAAAGCTGTATTGAAACACAAGACGCAGAGTTATACCATCCGTAACACTCGCAACTTTACAATTTTCTTTCGACCAAAAAATATTAGCTAGTAGATTTTAAAACAGGTAAGATGTAAGCACTGTTTAAAGTAAAAAAACTATAAATACAAAATTAAAATTACTTATTAAATAATATTATTATTTGGTATATCTAAATATTGGCAATTACTTCCTATCCATATAACGAAAATTAGCAACGAGATATACAAGTACATTTCCCATTACTCCTGTATTTTAGTCATTTTTATTAGTCTACGAGTATAAATTCTATAAGTTGTAAAACAATTACTATTAAACGACACTTCAATTATTGGCTCAACTAGAAAAAAAATGTTAACGAATATTGAAGTCGGCCCAGAGACTAGGACGGAATACAACATCCTTAATATATTACATATTTTTAACTCTATAATCAAACGTTGTACGCGGAATAAGAATAATGTCGTAGCGAGTAAAGTGAGCACGCCATTCATGTCCTACACGACAACAATAATTGATTATTTTTAACGATTACTTTACTTGTCATTTTAATTTTCACACAAATATATATTGCTACATTTATAAAAATAGCTAGTTTAATTGTAGAATGTATCCTTTCTAAAAGAACAAGCTCTGGATAAAGTTAAATATTTTCCATCAATAAATGAGTTATTTTGCATCAATTCTTGATTACCCCAATCATTAAGGAATTCATCAGTCTATCTAATTCTACTGATATACTGAGAATTATTCCCACACAGGGAATTATCTACAAACTTCAGTCATTATGAGACGTTACTGCCTACATCTTGTGGTTCTGTTCAATTAATGTTGTGTACCACTTTAACTCGTAACGAAACTGCTAAACACTAAAACACTTTTACACAATTGATTTATTTTGTTTAATGCCTTTCTACTAAAGTAAGCAGTAATTGTAATTTTATGATGTAATCATTAATGACATATTATGGTACACGCAAACGAATCTCTATTAGGTTCTTTCCTGATCTACTAAAGTCAATATGGTTTAGGAGTTTGTATGGTGACTACACCTGAGGATGACTACTACTCACGTAAAACTAGATGGTGGTGTATTTTCTTTTTTTAGAAAATAAAATTGTATATGTTATTTATTACGAATATTCAATAGGTTTCGTTCAATTTAATTGTTTGATAAAGACGGTTATATATGTATCTAAACAAGTTTTTATTACAAACACAATGAAAGGTTTTGTAAACGTTGGGATTGTAGCGTCGATCTTTAGCCCTATGCTTACATCCTGCTACACAGTTTCAAATAGACTTATATTATTTATTCACTTAGAAAACCGTTCTTAAAAATTTTCAACTTCAAAGCGAAACTGTTTCATCATGCCCTTTGCAATCTTATTACATTCTTGTAGAAATAAACGAAAAACTGACGTAAAAGAGGTAATGCGTTTATTAAACAACAAATGTTATTTCTAAAAAAAAAAAAAAAAAAAAAAAAAACATACATTTTAAATTGTCAACCAATGGCATTTATAAACAGGAGAGAAAACAATACATTAAGCAAATTTAAAACAGAAAATGGTCTTAATTATTTTCTCATTTCTATGAATTAAAATTTAAGTGTTCATCAGAAATTGCATTTACGTAGATGTGTCTAAAATTAAAGGAAGATCGTGTTTTCCAGCTCCTTTTTTATAAAGAAAACCACTTCTTTTGGTAGTGCGCACTCTTAAAGGACAAGTTTACTAGTTTAAAACTGAAATATAAACTGATAAGTTCATAAATTCGGATGGTGGAGATTGAAATAATCACAGCTGTGATAATTCGTAACTTATTCTTAAATATTCAAAAATATGACTAATGGTAGTAGTACAACATTTTAACCAAAGATTGTTGCGCCCTTTGTAAAATTAAAATACAAAACTTACGTTTACTAACATAAACATTTTTCCTATATCCGTTAGAAATTCACACAATCATGATATATGTTTGACATTATTGTTGTAGAAAACACTTACAGTCTCACAATATTTTTAGCAAAAAAAAAAATAATAAATCCTAAACACTTTTTACAACACGAAAACCCTTGATTTGTTGCCAACACTCACTGTGCTTCAATTCGTACCGTTTCTCAATCCGCCATAACTACAGTTAACTCGTGTGTTTTTAACATATTATAAAAAGTTAAAAGTTAATGTCAAAGTATTATAAGTAAAGAACCATTACTTCAATATTATCGATGAGTTCTCTGTATTCAAATATCTTACATTATCTTTACTGAGACCATTTATATATTAAACTGAAGATAGAATTTCTATTGGTAATAAATGTATTGAAAACTGTACCTAATAATTTTGTAATAGTTGTCGTGAGATCAAACTATACATCTTAATTATACAATATTATTTATCATTTACGAATAAAACATATTCAATGAAACTAAATTTAATATTTAAAATAAATTATTTTTGAATAATTTCATTTGCTGTATTAGCATGTTTTATCTATTATCTTATGTATTATACATTAATATATTGGTTATTATTTCACTCTACTTATGTAGAGCAGATATGTCGTAATAAATATGTCTTATATTTCAGTATAATTGAAATATAAAGCATTTAAAACATTAATAAAATGGAAATGTGAACTAAAATATTTAAAGCTAAAGTATGTGTCAATAAAAAATAGTAATCCTATACTGAATTAATATATATAGATAGATATAAATAGATATCCCATTACTGAGATAATTGAAATATATTCTTGAAGTAGAGACAAATATACTTGTGACCTAATTATGTCTCAGCCACCCTTGAGTATTGCAGAGGTTGTCAAAGTGAACACTTAAGTGTTATTAGGATAATGTGAAAATGTAATTAATTTAAAAATAGAAACTCCAGAGAAATATATATTCAAGTGTAAAGTTCACTTCATAAATTTCAAGCTATTGATCAGTTAAAATATTCTCTTATATTACTATAGGGAACACTGGGAGAAGCTACAAAATATGATAAAACAAGATTTTGTAAAGTGTAGGAAATTTATTTTAGTATAATACAGATTTACACAAGTCTGATAAACTTCCATATGTAAATAAATAGTGTAAAATAAACATTGCACTAACTTTCTTACGCCTATATACAAAACAATATACCAAAAACAAAAACAATATTAATAATTGCCATCTAAAAATATAAGTTTTAATGCTACATATGTAAGTATGAAAAATAACAAGTTATTTTATTAATTAATTGCTGAGTATTCTCCATTGTTTTTTTTATTATTTGAGATAATTTAATATAGAAGGATCCCTATTTGATCAATATTCTCAATTTTCCAATACCTATTTTGAACTATATTTATATATTTAAGTAATAGACTTGATTCGCTTTTGATATTTTCTTTACCAAAAATAAATTGTATATGATTTGAAATCTAGTTTTCCCAATATTGAATGGTCATTTTCAATTTGACGATTATTTCATAATACTTGAAAAAAAATACAACACAATCAGTAGAGCCGAATTTTGTAAATTAGTTTGTATTGTTTACCCATGGTATTATTTACACATGGTGTTTTAACCGTGGTATTGCGTACAAATGTTTGTTTACTCATGGTATTGTCTAGTCATGTTATTAATTACCCATGGTATTGCGTGTTCAATGTTTTGTTTACCCGTGGTATTCTGTATTCAGATTAAGGAGAAATAGTTACGAAAATTATTTGTGGATTGTGTTTTGTTTAGTATCTAAGGCGTGGATGTAAGAAAGGTAATGCTCTATTTTTCATCCTGTATTATATATTTACCAGTGTTCTTTGTTTGTTGACAGGAATCCTTGAAATAGAAAGAACTTAACAATAGTTGCAAACAAGTGTTCCCAAGAAATAGGAAAAGCGTTTATCACTAGGAAATCACAGCTTTCAGACATCTGTCAAACTTATAATCAATGCTCAATATGGTAAATCACACAGTTCGTTTATGGATTAAAAATAATTTACGACAACAGATTTTCAGCCGAGCTACACACAAAGGACCTCTCTCGTTAACAAAAGTTATCTTTTTATAGAAGTTGGAGTTGGACGACAGGTTTATGTAGGAAGTAATATCCATAACCTTGCTCTACATATCTTTACATCAGTTTCTGACTCTTCACATATGAAAATACAAAAAAATTCATGCCTATTCTCACATAAACAGGTCTATTTCATTTTAATATAATCCGTCAGTAGTATCTTTAAAACATTTTAATATGAAAAGAATAAAAAACATCTGAACTTTAAAACTATGTAGTCTATGTAGAATTTGGTTGTAGGTCTATGTTTAAAGCACAGTTTACGATGTTACAATATTCACGTGAATTTTACAAAATATACGTGAATTAAAATATAAACATTTTGTCTATGATAATAATTTTAAGAAATCAAAATTATTTTTTATCTTTATTGATGGCTTTAAGAAAGTAGACATTTCTAACCAGACAGAAGATCTGTTGATAAATTGTACAGACTGATTGGAAGGGTTGACAGCAATGGTGACTTTCATCCCTAATGAGATTGTCCTTCTTTTTGTTTCATTTGCTTTTTCTTCGACTAATGACACACCTCTATTGAATACAGATGCATCTCTTAGGAAATCCTTGTAATCAGTAATACAACAGTTGACAACTCGTAAGGTGAATGAAATTATATAATAGGTATACATTTGTAAAAATCAATTAGGCCTACATGAGTTTATTAAAGAAAGAGTTTCTTCTACGAACACCATCGTAAACTATTTAGGAAATAAAACCTTTGCTAAATCTAATCAATGGTTATTCAAAATTAAATAGTTATTCCAATATTTTAAAACCAACATTTAAATGAAATGTGGTGAATATGCAGAGGAATATTGTAAGTCTTATGAGTTGAAAATGTTAAACCAAAACAGGTAATAGACGATGTTTTATTGGTTTATTTGTCTGATAAATTTAAAGAAAACATTTTTGAAGACCAACCAAAGTCTAAAAAATAGATAATACAAACATGACCACTACAAACGTGACAACACTACAGGGACTACAGAAAAAACTTGTAAACGAAGAAATCAATGTTACAAATAATCAAAATTGTACAGAAAACATCAATCTGAACTTTTAAATTTTAGGTTTTTTATGTTGCTTAACTCTGTAACTCATTTATGTTTGTTGAGATAATTTTGTTTGTAATAAAAGTAAAAATTATTAACAAAAAGTTTATGTTATTTGAAATGTAGTACTTTTTATTTTTCTTAGGACTATTGTGTGTGTTTTTTTAATCATGATGAAAAGTATCGTTCATAACTCGTAGCGAAGGTGCTTTTCCGCTGCTTCAACTAATTTTCGTAAAACACGATTGAACACGGGCAAAGGTCACTTTCGGTACTATTAATGAAATATACTATTCCCTTCAACAAAAACCCAGATGAGGATCTTGATTTTTAGTCATTTTACTATTAGCTAGAGGAATACCCTCATAAAAATGTGTCTTGAGTTTTAAGTCGTCTTCTACCTAGTTGTTAGTTAAAACTAGATCAAATTGATTTAAATTATTCCCCTTTTTCCTCGTAACTATCATATTATAAAATAAAATAAAGACCCCCCCTAGCTCTTGAATACTCGAATAGCATCAGGGTCACTAAATGCAAAACTACAAAATGATAACTTATAAGAATGATAACTGGGGCTTTCATATCGGATCGGAAATGTAATTCCAAACAGGACTTGTGTCGCTATAGGTAGTCTTATACTTCGGTGTAAGTTTCTATAGAGATATTATCTTTGATATTCACCTAGAGCAAATACCAGCGTGACATTTCAAAGGGTTATCTACTGAAGATGGAATAATTAGTAATAATTATTTTTACAAAACCAAACCGGACGTGAAATATTTTGTTATTCCTATATCATTTAATTAAATACACTATGTATAAAATGTTTCATCCTTATGTTCTAAAGGTACGCAAAATGTATAAACTGCCTACCTACTGTATATATTACTTCGTAAAGGAAGATGTTTGATTGTTCTATTTCATCTATTAAAAATTTAATGAAAATTAATATCATATGCATTCCTGGCGTGTATAACATTAATATTTATAGTATTACTAGCATAATGCAATTTTTGGTAACAAAGTTCTATTAATTTAAATTAAAGGACGTTAACGAGGAAACAAAATATCCCTGCCTGAGAATAAATTGCTGTTAATCTTTGCTGAGAGGGAAGAGAAGAATGTTTTGCTGTACTCTGCGTTCTTCCTTAAGTGCCGTGTTATTTATTTACCTTTCATTTTGTTTTAATTGACAAAGCAAAGCAATTCCCTTGTACGGGCATTCCGTTTGTATATTTTATGAGTTTTTAAGAAGTACAACTAATTGTTACGAAATTTACACACAAGGTAGTAAGTATCTTAATCGTAAATTACATAACTAGGCGTAGCGAGTATGCAGGGAATGTTCATTTTATTTTCTATTTCAAATGGGTTCACTCAAAACACTAGTAATTACAAAGCCATTTGATATGAGCAATACTTGTGTAAAGTTCAATCACCCAATGAAAGAAAACAAAATTTTCTACAATAAACATTTTATTTGGTCAAAACTAATTTTAACGATTAGACCATTGTTACAAATACATTCAGCTAATGCACAACACAAATAATAAATACCACGAGGGAATGCAATACGGCGACGCCTCCAGATCCAATGCTTCGTCCGAAGCAGTTCTGTTGCTTTACGTGTAACAATTAACGATGTTAATTTTTGTTATTGAAACGTCCTTTTTAATACACACCGTCTTTATTATGGAAAATTGTGTTTTCATTTATTTCTTAATTCAAAACGTCTTACAGAATGTCATTCAACGCCTAATAAGTTATCCATCTGAACTTTCAAAAAAGGAATCTCAGGTAAAAATGTAAATTTTTAAATTCCTATAAATTCCTCATTTCAAACCTAAGTTTGTACTTATTTATCCTTTAATTATCCTAAGATAGTACAATTTTAAGTTTGTGTATTACAAAAATTACTTAATATTTGAGGTTTTCTACACGATAATCCTCTCAGTTCAATTTAGTTATATGTAATTTGGTCGCGATATCATTGAATGGAAATACGATTATGTTAGTTAAGTGGTAATGGTTGTAATAAACTACTTTTCTGAGCAGAGATTCATCACTTTTGATATTTCTAGGAAAGTCAGTTTTTAATTGTGTATTCGAAGTATGTGGAGTGAAATATGTTAGAAACAGACATTTAAATAACTAGGAAGAGTAACCTACAGAGAAAAACTATAAAGAATATCAAGGTAAGTTTATTTTCCATTTAAAATATTAACATTCATTCCCCTACTACTGGTAACACGGTTATGACTATCCTCTAATTATGTGGCTTTTTAGGACGAACTGATCTCATCCTCTTATACAAATATTATTGTTCAAAGACTGTTTAATTATCCCCGTTGTGTAGTAGAAATGAGAAAGAAGACATTTTTAAACTTTGTCACTAGATATTAACGAAAATATGATTAAAATATTTAAGGAACCTGCAAGTCAGCGAGTCTACGAGATATCTAAATCGTTGAAAATAGATAAAATTGGATTGTATTTGTAAATATGTAGATATTATTTATTTCAGAAATGTAATTATTAAGAAAATGAATGTCAAATTTTCCTGTAAACCGGATGTAACATTTAATTTGAACTAAATAACATTATATAACGCACAACCACTCAGACTGAGTACAGTTGTTAGTTGATCAGTTGAATGAAATCAAATCCAATACTAGTAAAATGCTGAAATAATGATGCATTGAATTTGCACATGTTTCACATACGCCAATATTTACTTGTAATAATTGATCACGGCGAACCCAAAGTTGTAATAACTTGTGTTCGGTATTTGTTTGCAAGGATTCCTTTATAGATATCAAAAAAGCTTAATTTTTTCCGACTAGGCTCAAACAGTGAGACATGGTGGGTTAAATAGAGTGTTTTATTAGTAAAGAATCCATGTCACTACAGTTAGAACTACAGCGACGGGTACGTCTTCTCACATCAGGTGTTTGTGATTTTTGTAATTTGGATTTTCGAATGCAACTATATCTGAACATATCACTTGTACTAGCTGTGTATTTTAAAGTGTTGGCATCTGTTACTCTGTCTCTCTGTAAACAGATGTAAAATTAATGAATAATGAGCCTGCTAATAGACGTTGAGATGTTCAAAATATATGTAATACAATATCATACAAGCAAATCCTCTAAACGTAACGAACGAAAGGTGGTTTCTCGAGCTTTGTAGGAAATACTAAATTAGGTTGGATATATTAAATGTTTTTGGTAGATTTAGAGGTCTTATCCGGTAGGGTAATTGTTTAAATCAATTGTTACACATGGAGATATATAAACAAACATCTGTTTAAAATAACCGCAATTTCGATATTTTAAATTTGTTCTTTCAAAAATTATGAATTTCAGTATGGTTCTTTAGGAGCACACTATTGTCCCTGATACCAAATTTTATGTTCCAATCTTAATTTTATAGCTGCTTTAATTTTGTTCCAATATTAATGGTGCTTATGTTGACGTACAGACAACACGACGACGACATATTGCGTTAACATATTGATTACTAAAAACAAAAACTAACTACTAAGTTAATAATACATACCTCAATATAAGTTTTGGTGTTTATAAATTGTGTAGTTCACATACTGGTCTCTTCTCAATCACAATCTTACAAGGAAATATATTCAACAGTTTTCTCTCTTCTTTATTTCTAAATAATTAATTATAAATGGGCAAGTTAGTCTGTGTGTTTGCGGTTAAGTTTAAAACTGATTGACCGATTTTGATATTGCGAGTGTAGTCTCTATAATACGTTTTCCTAGTTTTGATTCTTTGGAACCTTTATCAGTTGATAAATTCTAATTTCAGCTAGGTAGATCGTGAAAGGTTGTACAGATTTTAAACCTGCTGATACTGTCCGTTTTAAGTTTAGTTGACATTGTACAAAATGTATTTAAGAGTCAGCACTACAAGAGTAGGGCACAAAAGTATTTAAATAAAGATATTTTGAAAATTGAGTTCATACGAGACAAATCAGCAGAACTTGAGACATAACTAGTAATGTACTCAAATCAATTATCTACTTCTAAGAAAAAATCATAATAATCTGATAAATAGGCACAGTCAAACATTTTGTTATAATGAACTATAATTTTGGAATAGTTGTAAAATTATACAAAACTCAAGGATAAAATAAAGCAATAAAGCTTAAAAGTTTCAAAATATTTTAATAATATAAATGAGCTACAATTGTTTCGACTTGCGGCATCATCGAACAACTGATAATTAACATATTATCTTAACTGTTAATTATCAGTTGCATAATGTAAATTATTAACTGATTCTGTTAATTACTATCAGTTTCCCGATGAAGCCGTAAGGCGAAACAATTGTAGCTCATTTATATTATTAAAATATTTTGAAACTTTAAGCTTTATTGCTTTATTTTATCCTTGAATATGGAGTTTCAACAAGAAATATCTGCTGTTACATTAAAAGGTATACAAAACTCATTCCACCATCACCATACGCCCCACATTTAGACCAAGAAGGTAAACTGTACGATAATCTTTCTATCTTGTGTTTACAAAGTTTAAATTAATCTGTCAAGAAACATTATTTCACCTCATTGCACAATGTATATCGTAACAGCTGTCTTGTTACACGCTTACCTCCTTTATGATATTACTTTTACAGCCCATTAATACTAAACAGGGAAGTTTTTGAAAACGCAAAAACTTAGCATAATTGTACTAAATGAAAAATATTGCAATTTATTATATGTCAAATATTACCATTTCTCGCGTTGTAATTGGACTTTGTTGTGTGTATAAATTGTCTTCCGCCCCGCCCTTGAGGAATAGATAATTTACTTTATACAATGTTTGAAGCTATGGATAGAGTACTATGGGAATAATGGTTGATTTTAACTTTTGACATTTTGAACTATTTATGCTAAAGACCATAGGTACTTGGTGGTATTCCAATTTAAATAAATTAAGATAATAATTTTTTAGTATAAACCACAATATTTTAATTGACGTCACCTATATATTTTAATTTAAGTAACGCTACATTTATAGGGCAAACTGATAGAAATTTTAAAACGAGATTAAGTGAGAATGATAGAAGTTGGAGGTTAGGACATGATGACTGTAGTTTTTCAAATCATTTAAAAACACATAACGTTTCGGATTTTCATGCTAATATAAATTTTTATATTTTACACATAGCTAATAAATCTAAAAAATTAAACCTTCTGAAAAATTTAGAAATTAATAAATTATTTTAAAATAAAAATGTGTTAGTTTTAAATGAACAATTAGATTTAAGTAATTCCCCACTTTTAAAATCATTAACCAGGTCAAGTCATTGACCCACCTCTCCACTCCCCTCTTATCCCTTTCTCATTTAGGTTACAAGGGAAATACCCCAGCTATTGTTATACTGTGTTGTTATATTGTGAACTGAACCTTTTTGTTTCATTCTTGTAAAATACCTTGACAATGCTGTAACTAGCGAAGGCATGGTCGCCAAGTTTCAATTAAAATATTGCTGTTTATACTAAAAAATTGTTGTTATAATTTATTTTGACATTTTGGTGAATGTCTATTCAAACATTTAGTTTTTCCTTTAGAGGCAGAGAACGTAGAGTTGTTGTAAGAAGTAGGATGCGGACAAGCCACGTATCCAAGTGAGAAGCACAGGTCTCCACAGATCAATGACAGGTTTCTTTGTTTGACCCGAGGTGTATCACGTAAATTAAAATACGTTGGCTTTCACAATAAAATCATTAATAACTTTGTTTCATCATTTAAAACTCAATAAAAATTAATAATTCTAAATAGCGTTTTAATTGTTTCAACTTTATTGATGAAATGTATGTTTGAATTGTACGTCATAATATAGAATTCTTCTTGATCGCCAACAAAAAATTGTTCATCGTTAATTAGAAACTACTACTTTTCAATTTCACTTGGTGTTTAAATCATATATCTATATTATAACTTTGACGCAAGTTTAGTTATATTATTTTTAATCTTGATTTATAATTTTAAACAAAAGCCACACGTTGGTGAGCCAAATATAACTTTGGAGATGTTATATTAATTTTTTAATCTACTTTTTTATTTATTTATTTTGAATATTTTGAATAATAATTATTATTAGATATTAATAATTCAATATTATTTTAATTACCTGCTATATGTTTAGTTGTTCCTAAACTTGCAAAATGTGGAAATATAAATAACACACCTGACACAACGTATTACTTAAAAAACAAACCTTAATTTATTTAAGCAACATGTCAAAGAATCATAAAAACGTACATCTATTCCATTAGTGTCTAAAATTTCTTCATTCATTCCACAAGCATTCCTTAATGTTATGTAATATACAAATTTATCTTAACTAATTGTCTTTCCTTATGCTAGACTTTATTACTAAAAAAAAACATCAAGTTTCCACAATTGGCGTTAATTTTTAATGAAATTAATCTGTAATTTGAATTACTTTTATTTTTTTTATACACAAACAATTATTTCCTTTATAAAATTAAACTTTATTATAATCTTTATTCAATTTGTTAGTTATTAATTTATTTAATTAATTCTCTTATCTCTTTTTGGGGTCGTTAGGTTCTTTTATGGCTCAATTAAAGTGAATTATTTTAGAAAAATGAATTTATAATTTTAAAGTGAACAAGAATTTTAAATTGTACTTATCGTTGGTACTGCTTTCCAATTTTGATCGACGAGACACTTTCCACACACAACACAACGATGGCTTTAAATTTGATTTAGATATATAAAAAAACAAAACACTCCACACACTATCTCCAACACTTAATCCTGGAATTCGGACTGATGATCCTCTTCAAATCTCCACTGGCGATGAATTAGTTCTTCCGACTCTTCTCTCGAACAATTCTTCCAAAATATTTTAATCTGCTCCAAAATCTCAGCAAACTTTTGACTAAAAACTACTAACTCTCTTTTCAACTTTGATTCAACTAATTAATTTTCTCGACGTATTGACACAGAGAACCCTAGTCTCGTGGTCAATCTAACTCCCTTTTTCTGTCCCACAGAATGCTCTCTGTCTCTCAGACCTCCTCTCACCACTCCAGATTTTAGACTCCTCTTCAAATTTTCGACGCCAAAAACCTCTCCCTTCTTCCCAAACTTTCCTTCGCTTTCACCCCTCCGATTCGCTCGCTGAATTCTCGATTTCTCCCCAGATGTTGTTCTTTTTTCCTAGTGGCTGTATTTTTTTTAATTCGTTAGCTTTCACCATGTGGCTGTTTTCCGATTGGCCGACCTAGTTCCTTTTGTCGGTTTCTCATGTTTTTTAGAAGTACCGTTATGCTTCTAGCGTGTCCCATCAGGTCTCTCACCCTGTAGATTTCTCTTTTTTTTTATACATCCAGCTGCGTGACATAAAATCTCCCTTTAGATACCGTTACAAATTGTTTAACGTTAGCACGTGTATACTACAAGGTTAGCGAAAACGGCTTCTTTTCTCTTTGCACGCTTTCTCTCCTAATTTGTTGTGCACAGATGTCCTTTTGATTATATTTTTTGTTAAAATAATATTTTCTGTTACCAGATGATACTAGTTGTTCATTATTTTTCTATTATTTAATTTAGTTTCTCCCTTATATCATAAATTACATGTAATTACTCATTTTTTTATAGAGATCGTTGTTATCCTTTATTTTATTATTTATTTGATAACGCGATATCGTTATAGTGTCCCCAGATTAAATTAATTTCCTGGTTTGGCTAAGAAATAAATTTAATCTTTGCCCGTGGAATTGTAAAACTATTTGTCCCAAAACCTTTTCCTACAATGCCATTGTTAATTGTGGTAAACCTCAGTGTTTGACAATGGACCCCTTCTCCATTGTTCTCTTGTGGTAGGTTGTTGACCATTTGTTTTGGGTCATGTCTGCTTCCCCTTTGTTTATTTTTCATCGTCCTAACCTAGATTTCTTTATTTGTTTACCCTGACATGTGTTATTTCTAATCTTATTTCCTAGTGATGATATGCTTTTAATAATCTACAATTAAACGTACCCCTAATCTTATCCTTATGTAAATATCCTAATTTATATGTAGTATTTCCTAATTTTTCTCTAATTAAGTAAGGTCCTTCATATAATTAGTCCGACCGTTAGGCATCTGTTCCTTGACAACCCTCTTGTCTTGGCTGCCCGGGTCATTGCTCGTACTAGGTTTGTTTACGTTTTCCCTTTCGTTAAAAGGTCTACGCCCCTCTTCTCGCCATGTGGTTTGCCTGTCATATGGTCGTCTACCCCAGTTATCTTGCCTACTATTGTAGTTATAATTTCCCTTTTCCTGGTAATTCCTTCTGTTTATTTCCGTTCCAGCACTCTCATTAAATTGCTCTATTCTAGCATGCTCAAATTCCATCAATAACTTTATGAAATCTGTTTTCCTTTTTATTCCTCGCGTAATTATTGCAATGAGCACATTTGGGTGGAAATGCTTCCCCGCTTTGTATACTAATTGATCCTCCGTTAATGGTGGATTTAATTCCGAACATTGCAACATCAATGTCTCTACGTATGCGATCGCTTCTTCCCCCATTCTACCTCTGAATTTTCCAAATTCCAACTGATCCCTAATCTTGGCCTGGATTATTTCGTTGAAATATTTTTCCTTAAATAATTCTTCGAATTGTTCGAAATTTTGCACGCTTCCCCTATGCAAACGCCACCAGATATACGCGTCGTCCTTCAGGTACCGGTCGATCCAGTTCATATTGTTCCCTACCATATTCTCACTAATCTCCTTCATTACGTTTACGAATTGCATAGGAAACCGCTCCCTTCCTGAGAAAGTTATGTTCCTTATTTCCGGCTCTTGTATATATCCCTCTCCGTTGTTTTTAACCGCTCTTAACCTTCTATCAAGCTCTATTAATTTCTTCGCGACCTCATCCGTCTTTTTCGCGTTTTCTTCCAGTTTAGCAGTATTAACGTCATTAAATTTTACACAGTTCTCCCGTATTTCTCCGTCTTTTTGCGCAAGTTCCTGTATCCTAACGTCGACAACGATTCCGTGGTCCTCGATCTCTCGCACGCGAATCTCGGTTTCCGCACGATAATCCTGGATTCGGTTTCCGAATTCTTCTCCCGTTTTCTTGACTTGTCCCTCGAAATTCGTCCGGATTTCCGCTACCGTTTCTTCTACCGTTCGGACTCGATTTTCTACGCCGTCGCATCGTTCTTCTAATTTTTTATTAATCCTATCCTCGGCCTCGCTGATACTATTTTTTAACTCCCCACGAATTGTTCCTAACATCTCCTCCTGTTTTTTCGCGATCTTCTCAATATTGTTCTCGATTAATTCAAAATTTTTTCGAGTTTCTCCCGCTAACTTCTCGGCTTTTTCCTCCGCTAACTTAGCTAACTTCTCGGCTTTTTCCTCCGCTAACTTAGCTAACTTACGATTCTCCTCTGTAGCTTTTTCGGCTAACTTACGATTCTCCTCGGCCATTTGTCTTATCATTTCCTGCAATCCCGCCATACCGTCTCCTCCTACCTGTCCTACCGCTGTTTCTACCCTTGGATTCCTATCGCTGGTCCCCGCCCGGAATTCTACATTACCCTCAATTTCTAACCCTCTAATTTGTTCTACTTCCCCAATTTGATTCCCCTCTTCGCTGAAATTTAAGCTTTCGCTCCCTAGCCCCATCTGGTTATAAATTTCACTTTCATTGGCCATATTTGAATCTAATACTCTTTTCCTACTTCTCGTCAACATATATCTCTATCTAATTCTCTTATTCTAACACAATACACAATATATAATATATCCTACAACAATGTCTATGTCCTTATTCTACAATTTCTATGTTTAACAATTAAAACTTCACTTTTAATTGAGCCCTGCCGTTGAGCGCCAAATATAACTTTGACGCAAGTTTAGTTATATTATTTTTAATCTTGATTTATAATTTTAAACAAAAGCCACACGTTGGTGAGCCAAATATAACTTTGGAGATGTTATATTAATTTTTTAATCTACTTTTTTATTTATTTATTTTGAATATTTTGAATAATAATTATTATTAGATATTAATAATTCAATATTATTTTAATTACCTGCTATATGTTTAGTTGTTCCTAAACTTGCAAAATGTGGAAATATAAATAACACACCTGACACAACGTATTACTTAAAAAACAAACCTTAATTTATTTAAGCAACATGTCAAAGAATCATAAAAACGTACATCTATTCCATTAGTGTCTAAAATTTCTTCATTCATTCCACAAGCATTCCTTAATGTTATGTAATATACAAATTTATCTTAACTAATTGTCTTTCCTTATGCTAGACTTTATTACTAAAAAAAAACATCAAGTTTCCACAATTGGCGTTAATTTTTAATGCAATTAATCTGTAATTTGAATTACTTTTATTTTTTTTATACACAAACAATTATTTCCTTTATAAAATTAAACTTTATTATAATCTTTATTCAATTTGTTAGTTATTAATTTATTTAATTAATTCTCTTATCTCTTTTTGGGGTCGTTAGGTTCTTTTATGGCTCAATTAAAGTGAATTATTTTAGAAAAATGAATTTATAATTTTAAAGTGAACAAGAATTTTAAATTGTACTTATCGTTGGTACTGCTTTCCAATTTTGATCGACGAGACACTTTCCACACACAACACAACGATGGCTTTAAATTTGATTTAGATATATAAAAAAACAAAACACTCCACACACTATCTCCAACACTTAATCCTGGAATTCGGACTGATGATCCTCTTCAAATCTCCACTGGCGATGAATTAGTTCTTCCGACTCTTCTCTCGAACAATTCTTCCAAAATATTTTAATCTGCTCCAAAATCTCAGCAAACTTTTGACTAAAAACTACTAACTCTCTTTTCAACTTTGATTCAACTAATTAATTTTCTCGACGTATTGACACAGAGAACCCTAGTCTCGTGGTCAATCTAACTCCCTTTTTCTGTCCCACAGAATGCTCTCTGTCTCTCAGACCTCCTCTCACCACTCCAGATTTTAGACTCCTCTTCAAATTTTCGACGCCAAAAACCTCTCCCTTCTTCCCAAACTTTCCTTCGCTTTCACCCCTCCGATTCGCTCGCTGAATTCTCGATTTCTCCCCAGATGTTGTTCTTTTTTCCTAGTGGCTGTATTTTTTTTAATTCGTTAGCTTTCACCATGTGGCTGTTTTCCGATTGGCCGACCTAGTTCCTTTTGTCGGTTTCTCATGTTTTTTAGAAGTACCGTTATGCTTCTAGCGTGTCCCATCAGGTCTCTCACCCTGTAGATTTCTCTTTTTTTTTATACATCCAGCTGCGTGACATAAAATCTCCCTTTAGATACCGTTACAAATTGTTTAACGTTAGCACGTGTATACTACAAGGTTAGCGAAAACGGCTTCTTTTCTCTTTGCACGCTTTCTCTCCTAATTTGTTGTGCACAGATGTCCTTTTGATTATATTTTTTGTTAAAATAATATTTTCTGTTACCAGATGATACTAGTTGTTCATTATTTTTCTATTATTTAATTTAGTTTCTCCCTTATATCATAAATTACATGTAATTACTCATTTTTTTATAGAGATCGTTGTTATCCTTTATTTTATTATTTATTTGATAACGCGATATCGTTATAATATTGTCATCGACAGTACATACGATGTCAGGCGTCCATCTGCATAGAGTGACGTGACGGAGGTGTCACAGCCAGCCAGAGAGCTCATCCATACCTGTAATATCTGTCACGCACCTTACTGTACCCTTTGTCACGTTCCAATTTATTGCAATTCAATATATTTCGCTTACATGTTGCATATGATTGTTTCTTATACGTATACTTCCATAATCACCTATTATATTAGCCTACTTTCTATATTCAACCCTTTAAAAATTCTTCTAAAACCTACATCTTTTGGACTATTACAGAGATACTATCGTGTGCAATTTAAAAATCGTTACACAAACTACAATAATTAATATGCAATTGTTATATAGCCGTAAGTTTTTATTTAAAACGCAAGTTGATATGGATTATAAAGTGTTTACACGACGTAAAATATTTATTACTCTGTCAGGTCTCTATACTTTTCTGTAAAGACGAGCTACAAAGGTAATAACTATCCATTGTTAAGCCATTTTAATCTTGAAAGACATTATTAGGTGGGGTTTTTGTATAATTTACATTATTAATAGACTTTAACCCATCTTTGTTGACAACGAAGTTTGTCCAGATATCGAGGCCAAATATACAGAAGAAATTCGGCAAAAATTTATTTTCTTTGTAAACATGTTTTAAACAAGTCACACAACAGCATGGCACTACATCCGGGGACTGCTGTATACGTCACACTTCATGTAAGCAACCTCTCTAAAACCCTAACTCTAACCTGACCAAACCTAACCTAACACTGGTCAAGTGAAGATTGGTGAGAGGTCGAAGGATTAGACCTTAAATTTATAAAAGGAGTTTTTATGACAACGAATGTTTATAAAATGGTCTACACTTCATAGAAAAAGACAACTAATTTATAATTTCCTATAGATACAGTGGATTTTAAATTTTGGATCAATTAAAACTTTTGACTAAGATAAAAGAAATTTCGTTCCTCTCAAATAATACAGGTGAAATTTTTGTTGTTTTTATTGTGTTTGTAAAATATTGTATAAAAATAGCAAAAATAATATAAGACGTGTCTAGCAAAGGTTTTATATTTTCCTGGAAAACAATTCCTTGAAAAGTATAACATTTCACTTGCAAAATAAAAATGACATGGAAATACAGCACATTTGTTATGAAATCGTTCGAAGCGTAAGAGATCAACTCAAGATAAAATTAATTCATGTTAATATCTCAATACTCTCGGCCTCAACTTTTCTAATGAGTCGGTAGGGGAGGTTAGATTGAAGGACCTGATTGGAAGAGACAACCATGATGTCTAATAAGCGCACATTGAGTTTTACTTCATGTGGTTATTTCAGTAACCTTCTTTGAATATAACTTTAGAAGCGTACTTATTTATTCAAACAATTAGTTAAATATACTTATTATTATTTAAAAAGGAGCTTTTATTGTTTCAAAATCTTTTAAAAGTCGTGCATATTGTATTTGATTGAAACTTAGTTTTTAATCACAGCGCTATTATTTTGTCATTTATTGCTGTAATTATATTTTAATTGCTATTGTGTGTATGCTGGTTTAGAAAATGTTTCTTTCCACTTCATTATGATTTTATCAAAATCGGTAGATTTTAAGAAATAAAGTTGTTGTAAAAAGAAAGAAAATAATTCCAATATATAAAAATATATATTATTTAAACATAACTTAAAGGAAAAACTAGATAACCCCTAGAGGAAAACATTCCAATATTTCGGGGGCATAAACTGTCAAACTTTGGAAAGTAAAACAACATCAAAATAATTTCAAAGTAAATAATGAAAATAAACTGCGCTAAGCGATTTGTCGAGAAATCATTCAAATCTAAAACACAAGAGAAAACTAAAATAAACTAAAAATAATTCAACTCTTGTCAATTTCTCCCATCCCTCAACCTCTACTCCTCTAATCAGTCAGTAAGGGAGGTTGACAGTTAGAAGGATGTGAATGGAATTCTCGCCTGACAACACTCAAACAATGAAAGTAAGTCGTTTTTTTCTAAAAATAAAGAAAAGTATATATATAAATATATATATATATATATATTTGTAACTTGAAAGGAAAAAATAAGTACCTTGTACGAAATACTCATTTTTCTCCAATAGTGGAATTGCAATTTAGTTTTTTTGAAACATGTTTAGGAAAGGTTTTACCATTTCCTTGAGGGAAAATGTATACATCCTTTTCGTTCAAAGCAAAACATTTCAATATTTCGAGGGAGGGGCGTCAAACTTTAAAAATTAAAACTAAATATAAATAATTTCAAAGTAAATAATAAAACCATATAACCAGAAACAATTCATTACGAACTCATTCAAAGTTGAAATAAAAGAGAGATCAAATTTATATTAATTAAGTATGATTCAATTCTTGTTAATACACTCAGCCTCTATTCCTCTAATCAGTCAGTAAGGGAGGCTGGCAGATTGAAGGATCTGATGGGAAGAGGATGTAGGTTCCTTTGTTTAATAAGTGTACATCTGGTTTTGCTTCATTTGTTTAAGTCAGTTGGCTTCTGATAAATAACTTGAGACTGATAAATAATTTTAGAGACATTAATGTTTGTTCAATTTGTTATTTGACGACATGTTTTAATAACTGAGCAGTTCTGCATGAACTGTAGTCCAGTTAAACTAAGTTTAAGTTAAAAAACGTTTTAATTGAAACTTTATTCATTAAACTTTTGATTTTGAATATATATATTTATTTATTTATTTTATATATGAAGATTCTCGATTATTTTAAAAATCAGGTAATCATATTTGACCTCTTTATAACTTTCTTAGTTCCTAATATATTTAGTGAAAAACATTTTATATGGAGATTCCTTGAAAAGTCGTAAGGTACGAGTTTCCTGTCATTATTTCTGTTCCAAGAAACCCCTAGAACAAAAACAAAAGTTGTTTTGGCAACGTTGAATAAAATACAGAATGTGTCTTAAATTTAAGGGTTGCTTCATTACGTTCTGAATGCAACGTTAGCTTTCTGTTAGCTCTGAGCTGTTTTGCAAAGGTAACAAGGAAAATTAACAAGGTTAGAAAAGCAAGGAAATGTTTAAGTTATTTAAATGTTCATGGACCTTCTGATAAAACACGTGATGGTAATATGTAATATAATTATTTTTTTTTAAATGAATGTGAATGTTATCTCTAACATTGTTTCTTAAAATATTATATTTGCTATTTAAAATAAACCAAATAGAATGTGAAGTTAATTCATTTGTTGATTGAGGTTTCCACAAGTAAATTCATTTTTAAGTTGATTTTAACTGAAATTATTATTAATTTTTCATTTTCATTAATTGTTTGAAATTTGTTTTTATTTTTACTGAGTTTTGTTTATAATATTTATTTTAAAAAAATATTTATAATACTCTGATTACTTGTCTAATTGAGAAAAAAAAAAGAAAAAGATTATTTACTGTTTATATTGTATTACCTCTTTAGCTGATCTCAGCCAACTTAGTTGTTTTATAGAATTGAAAAAAATAATAAAATCTAAAGTTGATATATAGCTAACGTTTGTTGCATTTATCAATTTTAAAAATTTAATATTATGTAAATTTAATTTAAAATTAATAATTAGTTTAAATTAAGGAAATATAACATACAGTTTAATTCCAAATAAAACTAGAAATTAACGTCAGTTTTGTCTATCAAACCCTATGTACTAATCCCCACTTTATTACGCTCTTTTATTTTTAATTTGGTATGAAAACATTCGTTCTCGTTTAAAAACATAGCAAAAGGGTTCTGAATTATTTAATGTAATACAAATCTCAGTTACGACACCTTCATTATTTGTACAAAGTTTATCTCAGGCAAATACAATCCAACAGCTATTGTGGGTAAATCTGTGAATGTTTAGAGGGAAATTAATTTTCAGTCAGCGAGTATTTGAAGATTGATGGTTTCCTTTATATCAGCGATGACCTACTGAAATATATATAAATAGTGCTACAATTCACAACAGATATGTTATAACTTTACAGTATATAAAATCAAATAAGTTTAGTAATTGATGAAAGATTTGGATATGAGTAACTTCACCAAGCACTGTAAGTTCAAAAGAAATTGACGTAGTGTGGTCTTTGAGCCGCCCTCGTAGGGAACGCTAACCTCGCCTCAGAAACGGAGTCCCTTTTGGACTGTCAGATATGCGTGGTAGTGAGTGTTACAGGGAGGATCGGGAAGGTAGATCAACTCGGGATGGTCGAGGTGCTTTCGAGCGTGGAATGGTGATGGTTTTCCGGACCTACTGGGGACCAATTGTTGGCACTGAAATGTCCAGTCGGTCTCAGTATCTAGAGAACCTTGTACAGTCGGGCTCTAGGATCGATGGGGGCTGGGTTGAGGATGCGAACAAGTCGGATGGATATATGGATTTTCGTATGGAAGGAGTAGGAAATCTCGGCTGCTATTCGTTTATTACGGGACTGCCTCCTGGCCTTCCCGGGGGACGATTCGCCGCTCTTGGTTGGTGTTGGGCATCAACGGAGTTGTGTCCACTCACTATCGCCAACACCAAAGCACCTACAAATTCCTTTTCAGGGGGCGATGCGGGGGAAGCAAGATGCTGCCGTTGCCCGGATTTCTCCGTTTAATTTCCCTTACGGGAGGCCACTAGATGACTCTTGGAGAGACGACGATCCTGGCGATGAAAGCAGGAGTCAGGTGAAATGTGTCAGAAGAATCGAAACGTGTATTGGTTGAGCGGCAATCTGGTAGGCGGCAGGAGGCCTAGGGTTCAAGGAGTAAAGGTGTGAGTTGATTAGTTCCCTAATAAGATGTGAAAGTGTTGACGCTTAGTCGCCCGGAGGAGAAGTGAAAAGGTGTTCACAGCAGGTCTCCCGGAGGAGAAGTGAAGAAGTTGGTTGGCTAGGGTCCCGGAGGAGAAGTGAAGTGAAAGTGTAAGTTGAAATTGGCCGAAGCAAAGCCGTTTACGGCCGGGGAATTGATGTGTTTGTATGACGTGTGTGTGTGTTGGCAGGTTTTTCCACGTGAGTGTTGGGAAACTAGTAGGGTGAACTAGTTCCCTGTTGCAGTGACGTTAGCAAAATCAAACACAAAGTTTTGTCTCACCTTCGAATTAAAACACGACCTAGAGTTACATCAAGGAGACATTGTAAAAAGTTGTAGCAAACGACAAGGGACATCACCAAAATAAGCATAATATACAGAGTATAACCATGATACTTTACACGGAATTTGGTTATTTTTTATAAAGTATTGACCTCCAAATTTTCTCTTCCAAACTGTTATATTATAAATTTAAACAAAACAGCAACATTTAAATTATTTTAGTTAAAATTAAAAAGTTTTTTTTAATTAGATACGAAATGAGGTTATGTGTCAGACGTTTTGCGTATAGCCAACATTATTTAAAAAAAACTCAAAACTCTACTGTTCTTTGAACAAAACATAGGCCTATTTAGGTCAACAAAGTTGTAAGAAAATTTCATTGATCTTTTTTTCGTCGTTAACTTACTGATTGTTACAATAAATTTGAATTAAAAAAATATATATATTTCGTCATACTGCTTCAAAAACAGCTGTTTTCAATACATGCATTGAGATGCTAAAGTTGTTTTATTTTTAGTCCTAAGCCCTACAACATCAGCTGAGGTCTAGGTCATCAGCTGTTACTTCGTTTATAAGAATTAATTAACGATTGTAAAGGATCTATAAAAACAATCGATACTCTCGATTGTAAATAATCGTTAAAACAGCTCTTACCATCGATTTGAATGTAAATAGGTTATAACATTTTAGTTTTTGTGAATTTTTTTTCTTATATTATGAGCAGTGAAAAATATAGTTCATCTCTTGAACCAAAAGAAGCTTTTCGATCCTCGCTCATTGTCCGGCCTCGGCTAAGCGTCGGACTTGAGCTTGTATTGAAAAGCTTCACTTTTAGTCCTAGTGATGAAATATACAATTTCGACCTTAGTAAAAGTTCAAAAATCCCTGGTCAGTTTGAAACCTTATGTCGACATTTCACCGTTCAAGTGAGTTTCCTCTTTGAACTAAAGTAGGGCGTAACTTTTAACGCAACCGTTTCCATCTCAAATTAGTATTTACTGAATTGAAGACTTTAAACCTTAACTTGCGTAACTTAATATTTTCGTTAAAGTTGTAACAAATTATTTATACTGTGTTTTGAAGTGAAAGTTGCAACCAAAGTTTTTGATTACGTTCAAAAGGATCAACGATGCTTTGTTTCCTTCCCTAACTTGAAATGTATTTAAAACTTCTGGACATAAATAATGGGTTTTGGAAGTGTAATGTTTAAACAAAGTTTTACATAATGTCAATAATTGGAGATATATTGTGTTACGTAACAATACAAACATTTTGAAACACGATGTATAACTAAGTTTTCCAAAATGTACAAAAAACTGTAATATAACTACACAATTGTCTGTATGTATAATCACCGAAATATCGCGGCAGATTAATATGTTATTATCACGTAGCTATCAAGGCAGATTTAAATGTTATAATCACCGAGCTATAGTGGTAGAATAACATGTTATAATCACCGAGCTATGGCGGCATATAACATGTTATAATCACCTAGCTATCGAGCAGATTAGCATGTTATAATCACCGAGCTATCGAGCAGATTAGCATGTTATAATCACCGATCTATAGCGGTAGAATAACATGTTATAATCACCGAGCTATGGCGGCATATAACATGTTATAATCACCGAGCTATAGTGGTAGAATAACATATTATAATCACCGAGCTATGGCGGCATATAACATGTTATAATCACCTAGCTATCGAGCAGATTAGCATGTTATAATCACCGAGCTATCGAGCAGATTAGTATGTTATAATCACCGAGCTATGGCGGCATATAACATGTTATAATCACCTAGCTATTGAGCAGATTAGCATATTATAATCACCGAGCTATCGAGCAGATTAGCATGTTATAATCACCGAGCTATAGTGGTAGAATAACAAGGTATAATCACCGAGCTATGGCGGCATATAACATGTTATAATCACCTAGCTATCGAGCAGATTAGCATGTTATAATCACCGAGCTATCGAACAGATTAGCATGTTATAATCACCGACCTATAGCGGTAGAATAATATGTTATAATCACCGAGCTATCGAGCAGATTAGCATGTTATAATCACCGAGCTATAGTGGTAGAATAACATATTATAATCACCGAGCTATGGCGACATATAACATGTTATAATCACTGAGCTATCGAGCAGATTAGCATGTTATAATCACGGAGCTATCGAGTTGATTAGCATGCTATAATCACCGAGCTATAATAGTGGTAGAATAACATGTTATAATCACCGAGCTATAATAGTGGTAGAATAACATGTTATAATCACTGAGCTATCGAGCAGATTAGCATGTTATAATCACGGAGCTATCGAGTTGATTAGCATGCTATAATCACGGAGCTATAGCGGTAGAATAACATGTTATAATCACCGAGCTATCGAGCAGATTAGCATGTTATAATCACCGAGATATGGCGGCAAATTAACATTTTATAATCACCGAGCTATGGCGGCAAATTAACATATTACAATCACCGAGCTTTCGTGGCAAATTAAAATGCTACGTCACATGAAATTGTTTCAATTTTGGTTCTCCATTTTTACACTAAGATCGTTTCAATTACCATTAAAAAATATTTCATAGAGTGAATTAAACTTACATTTAATTTGATATGTATGATTTTACGATTTTTTAAATATGACCTTCCAGCTTGCTAAATTTTGAGTAAGGAATAAAAATATAGGTTTGTTGGACCAATAGACAAAAACTACTAATCACTACTACCCTAAAAAAATGTCAGTCTCATTATCATATTAAGAATTAATTATTGTGACGGCTAGATATTGTTTTATACAGAATCATAATGTAACTATTTCCAGTAAAAACATTGAAGCCTCGTATGTAAATCATATTTGCCTTGATGTTAATCCACCCTTTTGGATAATTCCGAACGTGAATTGTGGTCTTAATGAAACACACAATATAGATTTTTAATTTTTTATTCAAGTCATGTAAGAAGATAATATCACCTATTCAATAATTCTATAATCATATCAGTCCTCCCATTATTATCTTTATAATCTGGCCTTGAAATCTAACACAAAAATCCACTTTTCCTAAATACAAATTCTTTTCTTTTAACAACTCCACTATCGAGACGCAAATGTAGAATAATTTCAAAGTATTTTCCTACTCGGATTGGAAATAATGATGACAACAGTGCAACGAGTTACAGTTACAGAGTAAACATTGTGCGTCATGACCCATGCTACTTGTTCCACGCGTCAGTTCCACACTCTGAATGCATTGTAGAGAATGCACTATAAGCACAGACTGTAAATGGATGGATTATTTAACATGTATATCAGTCTTAATGGGTCTAAGTAGATCAGATATATTCAAAGCTTCGGTGACATTCCCTACATTGGTAACATCTTAATGTGTTGCCTTGATATGTCAGTCAAAGTACTTGCAAGTTACATGTCACAGGTTTCAGCAAAGCTAGTGATTGCAAATTACATTACACCTTCCCGGAGTAAGTATTCATATAACTTGAAAGTGGAAATACGTTACAGGTAAATTGGAGAGGTGGATAAAACATAAACAATTTACAAAATTGGGAGTGGCGAAATATACATATACAAATCTTACAAGTGTCTAAAGTAACACTGTATAATTCATTCGTTATGTTTCACCAACATTTCATCTAAAACCGTTGATTTATTTTAATAAATTCGACTTTTATTAATGGTGCAATAAGCTGGTTATTATTTTTGACAAATCTACCTTAAACTGTAACTTTCGGGAATCTGGAACACTTTTTTGTGTATTAAGAGCTTAAAGTAACCGCTCGACGCATAGCGGAGAAAGACAATTTGTAATCGAATTATATAACAACATTTTTCCTACGACTACAGCATACATTATATTTCGTACTATTTATTTTTTAGATTTTGGTAAATCTGTACTAAATTTAGGTTGCCATGTTACAGAACAATAGTATTGTAATACTCTTACTATACAGAACAATATTATTGTAATAATGTATTATAGAGAACAATAGTTGCCATGTTACAGAACAATAGTATTGTAATAATATAGTATAAAGAACAATAGTTTGATCAGAAAAATCGTCCTCATCCATATAAAAATCGTGTTTCGACACTGTACGGAACAACTACACCTATAGTAAATGTATTTAATGTTAGCTGAGTCTGTAAATTGTTCAGGGAGCAGGCGACATGACAAGTAATAAACATGAACCAGCTGATTAATTCTTCTTGCCGATAAAGGAACACATTTAATTAATGTTAATTTAATTGCAAAATATATTTTTCCACCCAGAGTAGTAATCAGCTGTTTTTAAACTTGTTCTTAGGTTCTAAATGAACACTTTAGACAGAGTTGTACGAAAAGTAACTTTTGTTGAAAACTTAACGGGCATTTATTAAAATCTTTTCAGTCAGTTTTAGAGTTAAATTGATTGTTATATGTGTTACGAGAATACAACTACTTTTATTTGTAAAGATTAAAAAAAAGGAAAACGAATATGTTACAGCGATGTATATTCACGAGCATAGATTGAAAAATGTTAAGTGTTACAAAGTTTTAAGAATCACAGATTTTAGAGAATCCAATAAGGTGGCATATAAAATAATATGCACTTTATATTATTCTATTTTTATGATATGTTTATTTGTAACTATCTCAATTACGCCACCATGTTTATTGTTATTGTTCCTTATTGTACAGGCTATAAAAAAAGGTATAACTTTTAAAACTGCCGTTTTAACTGTATAAAATTACGCTTTGTTGAATTAAAGACTTTTATAAACAAAAGTCAAAGGATACTTTATGTTTCCTTCCGCAACTTGAATTTCGTTTCAAACTTGTGGGGATCTAAAGTGTAATTTAAATCTAAAGTTTTCGATATTGCCTATAATTTTAGGTTGAGACAGACGAGAAAATCAAATATATTAAATTCTGCATCGGCTCTACTACAAGTTTTTAATTTAGTTTCTAAGAAAATGTGTTGTTTTTAAAGGCGAAAAACCATTCAGTTATCATCACCTTATAAAAGAAGAAAGAAAATAACATAAAATGAAGAGCCCTAGCTCTCTAATACTCTATCATCAGTGTCAGACTAGAACAAGAGTTGCTCAAGATAGACCTGTTAGGAAAGATGAAAAAGATATATCAAACGCAAGAATACATTATTAAAAGTGTAGATCCATCTAGGGTCTTAGGGTTTGCTATATTCCCTCAGGATAGCTCCCTAGAAGAAACAAGCATTATTTACACAATACACGATTGCTTTGCTACGGCCGTTTTCTATATTATGAAATATTTACATAAAAGATGTTACTTTACTAATGAAAAATACGACAACTCATAGTAGGGCCTATATGTTTTTAACATTTGCAAATTCTTTTCATTGTTGTTACTTTTATAAGAATACTTTCTATTTCAGATAACGGCCCCACCAAAACTATATACACTTGAACAAATTAAAGATTAAGAGTAATGAGTCTTCTCTACCATCTGTTTGGTGAAATTGTGTTATAATATTGCACCACTGACTCGATGGGTTATTTCCACTCTGGACGAAGATTGATGTGGATGCGGACGGAATTTCTTTCAAATATCTTGTTACGTATTAGTGGGCAACCTTACTTACAATTGTATTAGGTTTAAAGTAATATTGCTATCTTGCGGATTTGGCAAGCTAAATAACAAACCCTCCTTTCTCCTTTAACAATCTCAATCACGCCATTATGTTAATTGTTATTGTTCCTTATTGTACTGGCTATAAAAAGTAAGGGTATAACTTCTATAAAAAAAAAGTATATCGATACTTAGTTTTTTTCCGCAACTTGAACTTTGTTAACTTGTGGGGATCTGAAGTGTAATTTCAAACTAAAGTTTTCGGTATAGTCTATAATTTTAGGTTAGTGTCTTTATGTTACCGTAACATTCCTTACGTTGTTGTAAAACATTTTGAAGCACGAAATTTCCACTCAAAATCTGATAGGATACAACACTATGATTTCCAAAATGTACAAAAAATCCTGACAGAACTTGAAGATGATTTTAACAAAATACAACAACCAACACACGGGGGAGAAGAGAGTTAATGTTTTATGGTAGAAGTCAAATAAATAGTTTATGGGAATGTTGTCGAACAATCCTTGTTTTGATGTCCTTTTTTTATATTCTTCACATGCCGCGTTTCGATTATCTATGAGACATTATCAAACGTACACATAAAATACACTACACAAACACTTGAACAACGCAAATTATTCACGTTTTAGACTATAAAATATATGGGTGACATGCGTTGTCGGTGTTCGTTTAGATGTGGCTCGATGGTCAACGCATGTCAAGTAAGTTATATTGTATATTCTTAAATGTGAATAATTTGTGTTAGGTGTTTGTGTAGTGTACTTTTACATGTAATGGATGACAGATAGTCGAAACGCGTCATGTAAAAAAAATCAAAAGGACATCAAAACAAGGATTGTTCGACAGCATCACCATAAGGTAATTGATTTAAAAACTAATGATTAACAATCTAGTAAGGCTACAAGCGAAAATGGTAGAATAAACAGCCAAAAACAGAGCATTAACTTCCTCACATCCACAACCACAAAACTAATAATAATGACAGTTACCATCTTCGCAGAAATCTCTTATACTTTTTCAGAAAGAAATAATATGCAATTATTTTCTACGTATATCTTGGTACACAAATTATGGGGAAAGTAAAAAAAAATGTATATGACTAAAGATATTTATGCGTGTAAATAGATCCTCATTTTGTTTATTTGTGCCTATCTTCGAAGGGCTTTGAAATTCTGAGGGTCCCTAACTAGATATACACCTAGTGTTTCATGTACTCTAGGAATAGATGTTTTTATTTTATTCTTCCTATCTGGTCTCTCTTGTTCTGTTCCGACATTGCCACAGATTATTCGAGGACTAAGGGTATGCAGATATTTTTAATATACAAGTTACACTTCTACGAGAACCTAACCGGCATCAAGAGAGTAACGAATACACATTTACAAAGTTCAGAAAATCAGTTCTACTCCTCCTCCTTTTTTTTATAAGCGATGATGATCGAGAGAACGAGGAACACAAATTATTGACAGGAGCAATCCTGGATCCGTAAATTTCTTTCCTTATGAAATCTCACACAGTTTTAACTAATTAATTTTTGCGTTATAAAATTGTAACGCTGTAAAATTTAAAATAGAAAGCCTACTATTGTACTAGTCTATTTCATGTACATTATGGATATTAAAGTACAGAATTATTCTGATTTTAAAGTTATTGTTCATATTATAAATATGGTTTAATCCGGACATTTACCACCATTTGTGTATAAAAAATGATACACGACGTTTCAAGAGTTTAAAACAACTCTATTTATCTTTATGAAAGTAGAACATAAAAAAGAAAAACACCAACATATCCTAGTAACCTAAAACTAAAATTAAATCACTAACTTAAGAAAAGAACTCAAGCCTAAATTAGGCCTGCGCAGTCAAAACTAAAAACAAATACAAACGTGATCAGATAAAAATCAAGTTGTACCTAAAACTTCTACTAAAACCTAAAAGTTCACCTAAAAAATAAAAATCACACAACCTAACCTAACCTAACTTTGTTGTGTAAACTCCTCCACAAGCATTGTGCCGACGATAGAGCTTTCAAGACCTCCTCGCTGTCAGAATAAATCGTCATTTTTTAAAGTCATTTTAGGCTCCTACATAAAAGTCAGACTAAATACACACAATATATTCTAACGAAGGTTAAACTATGCGTCACTGTATCAATGCTGATGAAGATTTAAATTTATTTAACCCAAGAAGATTTAAGTCTACAGGTTATTTCAACTGTCCTTGGTTAGACACAATACAGACTTATTACAAACAATATTGTTTAATCCAACAGTAAGATTCGATCAATGTCAAAGGAGAATTAAATTAATATATTGCAAAGGAATACTTCTGTTTAATATTGCATTTAATCTCCTTAATATTGCATTACACAAAACCCGTTCTGTGAACAATGAGGAGTAAATTAATTTATTGCAAAGGAATCCTTCGGTTTACTATTGCATTACATGAGACCCGTTCGATGAACAAGGAGCAGTAAATTCATTTCTTGGCAGGGAGATTTACGTGCAGAATTAAGTCTCATTGGTAATAATTCAACTTGAAGAACAAACATTTTTTTTATGAAATAATCATTTAACGTAAATATATATTAAAATAAACGTTCAAAACAATTAAATTTGTACTGCTCACGAATGAAAATGATGTTAAAAAAACATCAAAATATACTACATGTATAACAGCTGTGCTGTTGGGAGAGAGGCGTGTCTGAATAGAAATTTACGCTTGAGAGAATTATGTTGTGTACGTCTTGCTCATCCGTTGATTTGAGGCGGTTTTCATTGTTCCTGGGCGTATAGTTGTCCCGTAAAATCCCATACTACCGTGAGAGTATTTGTCTTATGATGCCACTGTATTTTATAGTTTATCTTACTTAATTCTTGTTATAAATTGATTCTAAAATAATTGCTTATTTGCATAATATGCATTATCCCCTAGACGTGTCCTTTACTTTATTCATATCATCCTAATTTATCATTGCTTCCAGAAACTTAAAACAAGAAACTCCTTCAAACTTCGGTTCTCCAACGGTGAAGTCCTTAGCGCTCTTTTATCTCTGAGCTTAGTATTCTCTCGTACTTAGTTTTTTTTTTCATTTACAATAACCCTCTAACTAGTACACATCTTTTTATATTTGTCTCATGTTACTTATGAACAGATTTGACTGGGTTTTCCAAATACTCTTCACTTTTCATGAATCATCGGGATTAAAGTAACTAATCAGTATTATCGTTCCACTTCATGAAGTGGTAAGCATTGAAATTCTTCATAAGAAAGAATTATAATTAAAACAGTTTATGTCTTTATTTGTTGGCCATTATCATGACAAGTTCGTAGTTATTGAGGCTCACCACCGTTATTACGTTACAGACACGAAATTAGCGAGTATTAAATACTTTAAACATTGAACATTTGTAAGCCCAGAAGTAAGATATACTGGACAAAAGTAAAGTCCATAAATACTATGTTTATTTGTGAAACCAGTTGAAGCTATTCTGCATCACACGATAAAAACCGGGTTTTAATTTACAAAGTCTAAATAGTTTTTATGTTGGTGGTGACCTTAATTTAATTTTACTTTTTATTATTAAAACAAAAAATTTCTACAACAATAGATAAAAAACGATTAAAATTTAAATAATGTTTATTTTAATGTTTTAAATTTAAATAGTATTTACTAAATTGTTTTCAGTTTAAAAAGTTTTAAATTTATTGTTTTCAATTTAAAAAATATTCAATTTATTGTTTTCATTTTTAATAGTATTTACTTTAGTGTTTTCAATTAAAAAAATCATTGAATTTATCTCTTTCAATTTAAAATAAATTGAATTTATTGTTATCAGTTTAAATAGTAGTCTATTTACTTTATTGTTTTCATTTTAAAAAGCATTTACTTATTTTTTTTCTATTTAAATAATATTTACTTTATTGTTTTCAGTTTATATAGTTTTACTTTATTGTTTTCAATTTAAAATGTACTAAATTTATTGTTTTCGGTTTAAATAGTGTTTACTTTATAGTTTTCAGTTTAAAAAGTACTTAATTTATTATTTTTTCAATTTAAATATTAGCCTATTTACTTTATTGTTTTCTGTTTTAAAATAATGAATTTTTCTTTTCAATTTAAATAGTATTTATTTTTTGTTTTCAGTCTAAAAAGTATTAAATTTATTGTTTGCCTTATTGTATTATATAACCTTCGTTTAATCTATAATGCCCAATATTGTTTACGATACTACACTACATTGCTTAACTTTTGGTGAAACGAAAATGGAATAACCAACATATTTAGCGAAGAAACAACCATATATAAATTTGGGAAAAATACATTGTGTTTAAAACTCTAAAGTTCAACAAATGTAGTTTCAATTGATAGAAAATACAAAGTGTTGACTTAATACATTTCTTGTGTCTGGAAAACGTACCTACGTGGGCTTTTCCTTTCCATTTGAGATTATTTATTTTTCTTGTTTCTTACTCAGTAAATAGTGAGTAAAATTTCTTTATTGGTTTTGGATTCCCTTGTGTACATATAATTGTTTTTCACAAAACATTTCTCTCAAAATGTACGCAAGCACTGATTTTTCATCGAAAGTTGTTTTTGTACACCAGTAGGAAACAAAAAGTGTAAGTTATTTGTCCTAATTCACAAGGAAAGATTGACCATTGTTAGTTAAACATTTTAAAATAATCTGTTTAAGTATTTTTCTGTTTTTTTTTTTACTCTATTCGTGTTGACAACTAATTTAATTACAAACAGAATTAATTTAACTATCACATTTAACAAGAAACATCGTTTTCCGTTTACCTTGTAACTTATTATCTAATAATTTAGGCTGTAAACTTAAAGTTCCTCAGTATGTGGTACTGTCCATCAATCCGGGCCCCAATGTACCACTACCGATTTTCTTTCCTCATGTTTTCTACATTTTTTAGTCTAATATTGTCCGTATTTCATCAACATATAGTCCAACAAAAATATTATTTAGTCTTTCAAAAACCAAACAAAAACGATTGAAATATCGATGAACATTATGTTTGTTTCACTGTTTATTAAAAATAAACTCTAAATTATTATAACAACAAACTAGATACGGTTACATTTAAATCTGCCCAGTAGAAATTATTAATGATTTCACAATGGTTTTTATTTAACATTTACTTTTATTATAGCCTGCTTTCGTAAAATGGTCCGAGTCGTAATAAAGTGAAAAAACTAGTAGATTTTTAATTTCTTTGTCCCCTTTTCCCTCCCTGCCTAGATATAGATTACAAATATTCGACTTAAATAATGATCGAGGAATGGAGTAAGCAATATTGTTAACCTCCTTTACTTACTTCTCACCGCTAATCAAGGCAATGCTCTACTCTTAAACTTGATTATACAGCTTCCTTTGTGAATAATTGTATCTGAAACTTCATCTTCTTTGTGTAAACAAACTTTAATACAACTAATATAAAAATACGTTTTCATGAAATGAAAGAGTAGAGGGGAATGATCAAGTTTCTCAGTGAATTATTTATTACAAATAAACAACTAAATGCACAACAAACATAAAAACAATTAATAACCAACTTAGTAATATTTATGATTATGAAAACAGTTGAAGTAATAGAATGAATTCGGCCCATTGCCCTCAAGTTGTGTAAACACAAATGATGTTTACACAACATTTAAATAAATGTTGAGGTAATCTTTCTTAAATCTACCAACTTCAGTTTGATTTTATCCCAATTCTTAAAAATCAGATAATAATTAGATAAATGGTTTCTATGGTAATGTTGAAATGGTTTAAACTTTCAAGAAACTGACGGATGATTTGTAATTCACAATATTTTATCACAAGTAGAAACGTTCTCCTTCTTCACAATCGATATATTGTCGAGTTTATATGAAATTGTTCGGTCTCTAATAGTTTTCAAGAAACTGTGTTAGTTAATACTTCTAGAGAAACAGGTATGAAACAATGAGGAAGAGATAAATTGCTATAGGGGTTATTAGTTTACTACATGGTCTTAGGCTATGGAGGTACAAGGGATATGTTGCTGTTTTTCTCTTTTATGGTATAGGGTTAATAACACTAGATAACGAGAGTTGATTTATACTCTCGAAACATTGTGTATTAGTTTTTATATAGACAAACGATGATAAACGTCCGCTTAAAACCATATTAATAAAATTGCGGCGATTTGATACTCGTTAAAAAGCAACAATGCTGCTTCGGAGCCCATTGGGGACAGTTAGGAATAATGGGGATTAATTGAGGGGAGGACCATTGATTCTACCATTTTTCTACCCGCCTGACCTTACTCATATGCCACCGACTCGTCCCGCTTGACCAGCCATTTTTGGACGATTCCCTAAATTTTTAACTATTAACTAATTAAAATATTGTAACTCAATTCATTATCCTTTAACTACAATGGCTTTTGTCCCAACCTATTTACAAAGAAACTTTCTATTTACAAAGAACCCTAACTATTTTCGGCAAAACATAAAATCCTTTGTATATTTAACCTAAGGTTACAACTATGTTCCCCTTTTATAACATCTGTTACCAGTCATTCATTTATTCTTTGAAAACCCACTACTTGAAATATTTATGACGCGGTTAACTTTATACAATGTCTTTCTCCCCCAATTGTGTGGACTCTTGAACAAACAATTATTGTGTTTATTTATTTACTACTATTACTACATGATTTATTTTTGGAATTTCTTATTGACTATGCTATTATTTATTTATTTAATTATTAACTGTGATATCTTTTTATCAACCTACAATTAAATATTCTCCTAATTTTATTCCTATTTCCAATTTTTCTTAACTTGTGTAGTTTTTTTTTCGTACTTTTTATGACCTACGGTGGATTGACCTGTCTTTGTTGACTAGATCCTTCTCCATCTGGAACTTCCCCTGTGTTGTAATACTGACGGCTTTTGTTGGAGCAATCCTTGCTTCTAGTCTAATGACCTGAATACTTTCTCCCCTCGTCTCGCCTTTCAAAGTAACTGTTTCGTTCATTGAACCCTCTGTCTATTCTAAACTTCTGATTTTTGCCGACTTCGGCTGTTAATATTGTTTCTAATATTTGCTTGCGGTAATGGTACGTTTTTTAATTCCATTATTAATTTAATGAATTCTGTTTTCGTTGAAATCCCTCTCGTGATTACGGCTACCAGTGTTGTAGGATGAAAATGTTTTGCTAATTTATGGACCAGCTGTGTTTGTCATCTGTAGCTCTAATGCATCACATTCTAATAAGATATTTTCAACATAGCTCACTGTCTGCTCACAAATTGGTCCCCTATATCTACAGAATTCAAGTCTATCCCTAATTTCTGTTTGTACTATCTCGTTGAAATATTTTTCTTTAAATACATTCTCAAATTCGCTAAAAGTTTTCACGCATTTCCCTAAATTACCACCAGAAAATGCATTTTCTTTTAAATAATTATCCTTCCAAAATAAGTTTTCTTCCCCGTAACTCTCTTTTATTTCTCTCACGATCTTTAAGAATTGCATGGGAAATCTCTCCTTACCCGTGAAGCTTATGTTTCTTGTTTCCGGTTCATGGGTGACCATGTCTCCTCTTTTTATCCTATTCAACCGAGCATTGACCTCTCACTTTCCCTTGATGATCTGCCGTTTTTCAACATAAACTTTCACCTGACCATTTGTTTCTGACATTTTATTTCGTATATCTTCATAATTACTGTCGATTTTGTCCTTGATCTCGTTCAAATTTGTTTTTATATCCGTTGCTCTATTTTCTATTCTTAAAATTTCTGTATTAGTTTCCCTTTAATTTCCGTAAATCTTTTCCTCTCTCCAAACTTCTACAGTTTTAATCTCCTCCCCTACTCCTTTGAATTTATTATCTACAGTTTTCATTTTATTTTCGATGACACTACATTTTTCCCTAATCGATTTTTATATGTTTTCTTCCACGGCTTTATTGGATAATTTAATTTCTTCCCTAATACATTCAAGTTTCTTATACTGTTCATCAATTTTATTATTAATTTCCTGAAATTTACTATGAATGGATCCTATTATTTCTTTCTTATTTGATTCTATGATGGCTTTAATATTCTCTTCCTGGGTTTTAATATTTTCTTCTTGGTCTTCCTTATTAGTTTCTAATATGACTTTAATATTCTCTTCCTGGGATTTAATATTCTCTTCCGGTTATTTCTTATTAAACTCTAATAGGACATTAATATTCTCTTCCTGATATTTCTTATTAGATTCTATTAGGGCTTTAATATTTTCACCTTGTTCTTTCTTATCCTTCGCGCTCTGTTCCATCATCTGTCTAAGCATTTGCTCTATACTAAAACTAGACTCTGTCCCCAACACCCTGACATTTGATCATTTTCATTAGTATTAGCCTACCTACTGTTTGTTCGTTATTTATTATTACATGTTCCCCCGTAATTTCAGATTCTATTTCCCTATCCAAAACCCCATCCACACCAAGCTGATTAAATACTTCTTCGCTTTCCTCTAACTCTACCTGATTAATATTAGACATTTTTGAATTATTAATAATTTTTTATTTCTTAATTTTAATTTAATTTTGATTTGGTAAGTATGCACTTATTTAATTACAGCAATAGTCTAATTCCTTAAACTAACAAATGAAATAACTGCAATTATTTCTTAACCTAAACAAATAAAAATACCTGAAATAAATCACAATGTCAATTAAACACAATCTAATAAGATTATATAATGCTTTCTTAACAATTAAAAAGATAAAAAACCAAGAGTGTATCAAAATAGTATAATTCCTTAAACTAACAAATAAAAGAACTGCAATATTTCTTAACCTAGACATATGAAAATACCTGAAATAAATCACAACGACAATTAAACACAATCTAATAAGATTATACAATGCTTCCTTAACAATTAAAAAAAAGAAACAAAGAGTGTATTAAAATTGTTATTAGTCTGAATTATTTATAATGAATTTAATTTAATTGAAATTTATTTTATTTCAGTTATTTTTTAGTAATTACATATGTGCAAAATTTCATTAATTTACTAGCTTCTTTTACTTAAAGATTGATTTTAAATAAAATAAAATATCTCTCTCTCTCTCTCTCTCTCTCTCTCTCTCTCTCTCTCTCTCGCTTTCGTTTGTTTCTTTGGTAACTATAATTTAAACTTTAGTTGCTGAATCAAAATGTTATTGGTGGTTAATTATTTATACAAATGTTCACGGTCTACTTATCGAATTTGAAGTCTTTTCACAATCCGAAGCGTGGTTGTTTGGCTGTTGTTTCAGCGGATAACCTCGATGTTGATTTGGTGTCCAATAATCTCTTTTATTCTCGCAAAGCAGTAATCTGGTCTGGCAATTACTTGGGGTAACTCACGTTCAATTCTCACAGAATCCTTCTTATTTTCGACGCTGGTATTTCATCTATTAACTTTTCACTGACTGTACTATTCACTTTACGACGTATTTAACTAATTCACTGTTCGACGTACTTTCTTTTATTTTAACACTACACTTTCGACGTAATTTCTTTTATTTAATATTCTTCGCGATTACTTTCAAATGTTTAACAATTTCCCAGAAGATTTTACAATTTATTATGAAATTTGTAACAAATTAAACCCTTCAGTTTTGTTTTTGAAGTATGGGCTTGTACATGAGCTGTCAACTCTTTTATTTCTTGTCAATTTGATGGCTTGTCTTTCATTGACCCTAGCCACACCTTTTCGGTACACTATATATATAAATATGACTTAATTATCTTACATGACCTTCAAATTTCATGAAATTAAATGGTTTGCACAAATTTATTTCACTAGGCCTAACCGACCATCGCGTTGGTTTTTGTTACGGAAATTAATAATTCTTAATATAATTTTAGGGTGCGCGTCCGGGGAACTCACTAGGGGTCGTCCGACCAATTTCTCAAATTCAACTAAATGGTCATTTCTGCGATATGAAACCACATGTTGAACATAGATATAACACACAGCTAATCGACTATACCGTTTCAAAGGCACGCACTAAGTGTCGCTGTAGGCCTGCGATGCGCACTCCTCCCCTTCGAAAGGAGGGGGGATATAGTTTCCTCTTAGTGTTTGATAAACGCCTGCGGATTGCTTGCTAGGCAACTCATGATACCAGCGTGCAATGTGGGTACCACAGTCACCCCCGCCGGCAAAAAAAAAAATAATAATCCAAAACGCCAGCGCTAACAGGAAAAGAAGGAATAACAACAATGGAAACCTTCACTATGGACCAAAGAAATGGAGCCCAATGGGGTAGAAGAAAAATCACTGCCAGCAAGAGAACGGTGAAAAACTAGGAGCTGAAATGAATTTTAAAATGTAGGTTTGAGTTCTGGACTCACCTGATTTGGCTCGTCACCCAATATTGACCGGTGAATTAAAGGAATATCTTGGTATAAAGAAGAGAGGGGAATTATTTAGGATAGTAATTTGTGGGTCGATACAGAGAAAATTACCAACAACCGAATGGAGGAAGTAAGAGAAAGTGTAAAAGAGAATAGATAAAATATTCTATTAAACCAAAGGGTAGTTTTGTTCTGTGGGAGTATTCAGCATGCTAAATTTATCATGATTTGTGTTTATTAAAAGAAAAGGGAAGGATCAATCGGTGATACAGCTTTACTACAAAACGAAACTGGGTGGATAAAATTTATTTTGATTTACAATGGTTATTTTTTTAATTATAAAATATATATATTTTATATAATTTTTTTGTATATACTGTAGGCTATATATATATTTTTTACCACATAATACACTGATTGGTTTAGTGGTTCGTCACACCCAAAGCTGTACTATAACAATTTTAATTACTTATAAAGGTTTTACGGGAGGTGGTGTAGGATGCAGGTTAGGATATATGAGATAATAGCATGTTTAAAAGATTGGTCTAAAAAAATATAATGGTTGCAACCAATAGCCAAATACTACCACAGATAGAAATAATACTGAAGGGGAAAATACCTTTGTATATGGGGTATGTTATCTTAACGCTATGGGGGTTGGAGGCAATTCGCAAATTGAGAAAAAAATATGTAGGGTGTAACTCGTAAAACAGTAATATTCATTGTATATATATATATATATATATATATATATATATATATATATATATATATATATATATATATATAATATAAATTAACGAAAACGAAACTATCACAACCACAATGCAGGGTAGGCCTGACGGCCAGTAGGGTAGGTAGGCCATATTGGGACAAAGCTCAAGACAAAGAACGCCGGTAATCTGCTGATTTAACAAACCATAAAGAGACATTAATTAATTGGTCAAAGCCATAGCTTCATGCCATACATATTTATGACGAGCTGACTGTTTAATTCTCTCCGGTATCCTGCGGATTGGCGTTACATCCGGAGGAACTTGAATCTACGCGCCATGCGTTATGCAACGACATAAAATATAGTTGGGTAGGGATATTATATACTCTAGCAACAAAAACATGTAATTTGGTTAACCCATGGGGGGGGGGGGTAATTATTCCATATTCTTAATTACTAACAGTAAAAACTAAGGCTAAAGTCTAGGCTTAACTATTAGAAAAACCAAGATTGGTGGTAGAGGAAGAACTAGTGATATCCTGTTAATGAAAGTAAGTGAAATGTACATGGATGGGGGGGATCAAGGAGTGGTATATAAAAAAATCCGGGTATATGGTATGATTCGTGTGGATGATGTGAGACAAATGAATAGGTAAGATGGTTGAGAGGAGAGTTTCAAATTAGTGGCCTACCAATTGGTTCGCATAGACTGCCAAATTGCCATCCCACGCCACACTCTGGATATTAAAAAAATTAGGAGAAGACAGTAAAATAAAAAAAGAAAAGAAATAAAACAGAATCTCCATTAAAAAATTCCAGCTCCAGGTAAGGAATAAGCTTTCGAACTCAGGAATACAAGGAACCTGTTCTCTCAGCGTAGGTTGTGTGTACAGATGTGGGTGTGTTTGCGATTATTGGGTGAAAGATAGAGAAAGAATGAAAAAAAAAGAAAGCTTATAATTACATGAATCGCCCTCATCACCTAGGATGAGGGCGATAAATCGAATGCAATGAGGAAAACCCTTAAGAGGAAAAGGTTAACTTTGTGTGAGGTATGTTAAATTGCATAAATGATTAAATTAAATGAGAGTGAAACATGTAGTCCGTCCCTCAAAATACAGGAGGACGGGCAACTGTAACCCCCGACTTCGGCGATGACCCTAACATCGCTAGTTGTAAAGGTGGGTAAGTTTAGGTCAAAGGCGTTAATAAAAAAAAAAAAAAAAAAAATTGTTGGGGGTGACATCGGATAAGGGGGAAAAAGGGAAGTTGAAAGAGACTAAGAGTTTTATAAGGATTAATTCGACGAATAAGACGTAGAAGTGATGCGAAATTGGGTTTCAAAATTTACCGTTCCCTTTTAATCTGTCGTTGGTTTCTATAATAATCGCCACGTGGGTGGCCGGGAACCACGAGTGTCGAGATGCTTTACCATTGGCTTTTAACTCTGGGACAGTGAGACCGGAAAAGCCCTTGAATAATACGAGGATTTTATTCATGGGTTCCGGTATTTTATGAAATTAGTCGAGCCAAACTACGTGACTCTCTCAAAACGACGAAAGTTCAAAGCATGGTTCCTATATGAGAGGTATAACAGTCGTGACGTTGAATTATAAAGGAGGCAGACTTGGCAAGGTTGGGTCGTCGAAGACCTCGAACATTAGTTACTCCGACGCGCCTAGGTCTTAGGAAAAAATGGGATGTTTGGAAGAAATACCAACACTAAGACATTTAAAGTATAATAGGATTTAGATTTTTTTTTTATTTTGTGCAAATCCACTGAGCGTAAGTTTATTTAGTTAAGGAAAGATTAAAGGAAAAACATAAATTAAGAAAATAACGTGTAAATTAGGAAATGTTGAACGAACAAGGAAAAAAAAAATTTATAAGAAAAATTATTATCAGACAAACAAAAATCGGAAGTCGAAGTACACGCGTACTGCTGGCCAACTGGAACTTGTCGGTCGATGACACAAGCCTATGTTAATTTTATTTTGAAGGGCCGAAAAAGAGTCTCACGCTCTGCTATCAACTGCGGCGATTTGGGCAACTCGTAAAAAAGTAACAATGCTGCCTCGGGGCCTTTTGGGGAGAGTTGGAAGCAATGGCGAATTAATTGAGACGAGAACCATTGATTCGATCCGCCCGACCTTACTCATATGACATCGATTAGTCTCACTTAACCAGCCATTTTTAGACGAGTCCCTAATTTGTAACTTTTAACTATTAAAAACAATATATGTTACATAAATATGACGAAATGAACTTACGTGACCTTCAAATTTCATGAAATCAAATGGTTTGCACAAGTTCACATCGCTCGGCCTAACCGACCATCGCGTTAGTTTTTCTTACGAAATTAAATCATTATTAATATATTGGGGAATTCACTAGGGATCGTCAGACCCTTTTCCTAAATTCGACAAGTGGTCATTTCTACGATAGTAAATCACTAGTTGAATTTTTATATAACGCACAGCTAATCGACTGTCCCGTTTCAAGGACACGCAATATACTTCATTCAGCGAGTGTTGGCAGTGAAGCGCCGCCTACTGCGGGAGGGGCGTAAGGGTCGGGCCGGTTCACAAGCCGTTCTCATTGCACAGCCTTGTCGCTGGTTTCAAAATGCGTGTTATTATAAAAGGCTGGCGACTGCCAACAAAGGAGGGTGTGTGAACCGGACTCAGGGAGCGGCACGTTCCGTTGGACTTTCCCTTACGCAATTGGCTCCAACCCTCTGTACCGTTAGGCTGTAGGCGGCGCTTCACTGCCAACACTCGCTGAATGAAAAATATATAAGTGTGTCGCTTTAGGCTAGGCCTGCGCACTCCTCCATATCGGAGGCTGTTACGAATACTTAATTCTCAAAATTAGTTTTATTCATTTCGTTCAAATTTTGTAAAAAGTGTAAATATATTCATGTTCAGGAATAATTTTGAAAAAGTCAAAATTAAACTTTACCAGCGTCATTTCAGTTTCAATCAAATGATATGTTCTGAGAACATGCATGTCAGGGATGAACAACTAATTGCAACATGTTTTAGAATAGATCAGGGCGGGTGTTTTACTTATTACAAAGGGTTTTCGCAACAAAAATGTTAAACATTTACCTCTTAATGAACCTTCTATTTCTGCAAGTTATAATTTACTAAGTTAGGCCTATATATGTTACAGATTAATTTCTGAAAATTTTGAATTATCAGTCTTTTTACTTTAATCTGAGTGAACATACTAACAATTTGAAAAAAATTAAATTAATCTTAATGAAAAAAATTGCAGAAAACAAACACCTTAGATACTAATTAAGTTAAAATTTTGGCAAAGTGAATATTTTGAATTATATTTTAAAAACAGATTATTTTCAATAATATTTTATAATAGCATTTAAAATATTAAGTTTGTTTCTATGTCATATTCATTTAAATATTTTAATTTAATCTTACGTCTAACTTAAAGCTAATAAATAAAACACAAAGACCATAATGTGAAAGTTGTTTTATTACAGTCTTGTGTGTACCAGCTGAAAGACCCACTCGTAAAGAGTGTGTGTTGTGTGTTCCATATAAAATATATGCGTGTGTGTGTGTGTGTGTGTGTGTGTGTGTGTATATATATAAATAGCTGTCAATGCATCGTCAGTTAGTGACCACCAGGAAAGGGAGAAGTCATCATATTCTTCCTTCGCGGTTGACAACCCCGGGATTGTACCGACACTACTTTATCGTACCTAGCACTATAGATGTTTAATTACCGCGACCGGTCATAACAGAAAAAAAAACTTTAAAAATTAACAATGAATTATCAATTAATGAATAAAGTCGCGTACTGCATTCTTCATTGCATGTTTTGTTGTGTATCGGAATTTAAAAAATCAATTAACAACGGATAGATCCATGGATTCTTTACTTCCATGTTTTTTTCTATTTGTATGTCATGCAGTAGTTACTAACTTTTTTTTTTTTTATGACTTACATGTTTTCTTTTGTCATGCAGTCATAATTTGCATGTTTTGTTTTGTACACACCCTATTAATTCGATAAAAATATTCCCTTATTAAATAGGTTGAGAACGAATTGTATATCTTACTGTGTTTATACTTAGTTCCAATCACCGAATCGACGTATGATGCCCATCTTTCCATTCTAACCAAGCGAAGCTTCAACGACTATTGTGTTGCAAATGTAAGTCTTTCAGCCAGCCTCCTTAAAGGAAGATGTGATCTGTGTGAGTGTTGGATATAGAATCAGCTCCAACAATAGAAAATTTTGATGAGCTGCATTCAGTAGTTATAGTAATTTCTAACAATATCACATTTTAATTGTTGGAATCTATCTATTAAAATGTTGTACTTTTTAATTTTAAAAATATATTATGTTGGTTTAGTTAGGTTAGGTAAGATTGTGTACAGCCGCCTGCAATCTTAGCACTATATAATATATATCTAAAGACAAACTGATGTAATAGACGAACATTTGGTTATTAATATATGAACTATCATGTGTACATTTTAAACCCTCAATAATAACTGATACTTTTTTTTTTTAATTTGTCGTAAAATAGTTCGTTAACGGTTTTCAGGATTTGACAGGAGCTCAATATTATGAACATTCTTAGTTTTAACTACACGCGGAAATAAAGCAATTTTTTTTCGCCATTATGAATTTGAATTTCTTTTGATTATTAAATACCGAATATTTTTTTTAAAACAATTTCATTCATTCAACACTAAAAAGATAAACAATTTACAAACTTACCAAAAGAGATGCCTAAAAATACGGCGTATAATGGGTACATACTCAAAGGTGAGATAGAGTTTCAAAGAGGTCTGAGATCTAAATTTAGTAAAGACAAACATTATACAAGTTACGAAATTTTTTTCTCTTGCTATAGCCAAGCATATTTAACCGTTTAAACGAAAAAATTAAATCATGCTATATTCACTAGAAAATTAACCCTTAAGTGCGCACGTTTGCATATCTGCAAAGCTACACTGACATAGCTTGTATTCAAAGCTAAGTAGATAAAATACTCTGAATTTCTCCTTTACACATCAGCAAAAGTGTGCATTAGCGACACAACTATAAACTGTGCCACCAGAATGCGCTGTTAACTTGTTTTATTATTGTTTGTAAATCTATGTCTAAGGTTGTGCTGGCAACTATAGTTTGTATATTTCTAGGCAGTATTTAAAGAAGTTAATGTTTTTATTAACAGTTAATAATTTAAGTGGTTTAGGTAACATTTTAGGTATCTATTGGTGAAGTTTATTTTTTGTGTTTAGTATAATTATTGATTTTGTATAAAAAATGATTTCTTTGCATATCTGTGCACATTATAGTGCACATTATAGTGCACACCTTTGCACATATGCAATGTATCGAAAAACCATAATTAAATCTATAAAAAAAGTTTAATATTTTTTTTAGCATTTTTCCCTTTTAAAATGATGACATATGAAAATAAAAATAATATTTTTTGTTCAAAATAAAAAATTGATCTTTTAAGGGTTAATACGATAGTGGACAAAAGTGAGAATACAGAATCAATATTTAAGTACAGTAGATAAAAAATGAACAAAATAATATAATAAAAAGGTGAAATATATGTATAGGTTTATATTTGAATATGAAAAAGGGGCTATATACTCAAGCCTTATTTATCTCTCGAATTCTGAAAAAAAAATTCAAATAAAAATCGAGACGGTAAACCCATAACATCCTAGCTTTGATGAAGGGTGACCTAATTTTCCAGAAAACCCTCACACAAAACCATCAAAGTCAATGAAATGTTTTCCTGTATACATTTTCTATTTAATTATTAATGTTTTCGTAACTGCCAAGTTGTAGCTTTAAGTTTTACAATAAGGAGCAATTTTTGTATTTTTTTGTGTATAGGTACTGAGAAGAAATTATGTACAGGTTTATGTTTTGTGTTTTTTCTACAAAATAAAATTAATATTATAACATACTACTCATAAAAAATTACGCTATCGCCTTAGTATAAAACTATTTTAATTTATATTAAACATTTTATAAATATACGGACCTTAGAGTCATCGACGTATTTAGTCGATAGTTTTATAACGTCAGGGGGTCAGAGAAATAAACAAAAGTTGATCAAAAGAAATTTGATAAGAAATATGGAAAAGAGTGATGTATCTCAACGTTACACGAAAAAAGTTGTAAATCTAGTTAGAATCTTCGGGATTGCAAACCCACAATCACTGTGTGTCCTTCAGAGGGGAAATGTTGCTTTTAACACACAATAAAGTGTTCATTGTGGACAATTTTGTTTCGTTTGTTGATTTATGATATATTTCCAAAAACCCTTCTCTAGTCTATGCTATATGTAAAAAAGTAAAAAATCGTGTACATCCAATGTACGGCCAAGTGGCAAAAAATTTTTTATATTAAATTTAAAATTTATATTAATTATTAATGTTTGTAGACGCTTTTAATCTTACCCTAACCTAACCTAATCTAACTTAACCTAACCTAACCACCAAAATTGTCGAGTTATATCAAAACCTATCAGGGTCTAATATGATAAATACAATCGTAAAGGGGTCAAGACATTGTACAATAAAATGTACACATTGCAAATTCGTCCCTTATGGCAGTGAAATTAAACCTAACGACAAATTTAAACAATTGAATTTTCAGTCTCCGTGTTAAACAATATTCATTTTAATTGAGATATCTTATAAAAACGTCATGTTTACTTATTTTAGTGAAATATCAGTTAAAGGTCATAATTATAGAATTTGGAGGACGGTGCCACCACATGAAATTAATTAACAAAAGCGTTACGTTAAGTAAATGTTAGGTGCTGATTAATTTACTACATGAAATCGATTATTTTTATTGAAACAATAATTATTGGTGATATTTATGGCGTTTTAATCAACCACTTTTAAATTAGTACAGGTTAATAAATGACAAATAATTTCAGTCACCAACAAAAGAATGTTTGGGTAAAAATGCTAAATGTAATAACATAACATCGAAAGTGTTGCACATTTTGTAATAAAACCTGGATCCTTTTCACTATTTCTTCTTAAAGTGTATTTAAACTGTTTTTGTCTAAAATTCTTTTATTTACGACAAACAATTGTTGCTCTGCGTGGTGATTTCACTTAATTTATACTCGCATTTCAAAATATATTTGATTGAAGTAATCTCGGTAAAACTGTCACAACTGTCTCAGCAGTTTTTTATATATTTCTTACAATAAATTCAGATTACGAACACATCATTTGTGTAATTAGAGGGAATAGAAGCGCGTGTGAGCAATGCTTTAATGCAATCAGAGGATTTGGTGGAAAAGTAATTAATTTACGACAGTGCTCTAATGTTTCCTTTCTTCTTAGCTTTGCTTTAAATTAATAGTAGAGTGTTTTGTAATATTACGTTTAATCTTCTAATTTATTTAAACAAGATTGAATCTCTAAGCAGAACAATGTGACTGTTTACATATTTCAACCAAGTTATAAGAGTTGGACTGTAATTTGCTGAGTGATCGTCCATCCTGAAGTAATACTGTCGCAATTTGTAACTCAATTACACGGGCTCACGAAAATCTGAGAAAAGTACAAACAGTTGGGCTGTTATAATTATTTATTTTGGCACTAATCGATACGTGACAGTTCAAATATTAATCTTATGTGGAAGAATAAATAATTGACTGCAGTGTCACCCTTAATCTCACCTTTATATTAACTATTTTTGATGTTTTCGTAAAATCATTGCTTTTAATTTAATTTTGTTTTATGAAAGTTCATTTCTAAATTCATTTTCTGAATATTAAAAAAAAATGTGTTTATTTATTATTAGTCTAATAATCACTAAAAATAAGTTTTGTCTGCACTGGGCTAACCAGTAACCTTTTTCTTAGTTTGATGAAATTTGTTTATTTTATTTCATTTGGTAATTCAATAGGATCTAGGCGGCTTATGGTAACATTACGTATGGTAATTTCACGTAACATTGGCTTAACATCTATTCGTTCAGTGGCACAAAGTTTGTTGTAGAAATAAAATATTTTTTACTGAACATAGGGTGTTTTATTTTATTTGGTAATAGTCTAATATTTAAGGGAAGTAAGGCTATTTAAATTGCTTCCCTGCTTCTAACTTCACGTAACATTGGCTTAACATCTATTCGTTCAGTGGCACAAAGTTTGTTGTAGAAATAAAATATTTTTTACTGAACATAAGGTGTTTTATTTTATTTGGTAATAATCTAATATTTAATGGAAGTAAGGCTATTTAAATTGCTTCCCTGCTTCTAACTTCACGTAACATTGGCTTCACATCTATTCGTTCAGTGGCACAAAGTTTGTTGTAGAAACGAAATATTTTTTACTGAACATAGGGTGTTTTATTTTATTTGGTAATAATCTAATATTTAATGGAAGTAAGGCTATTTAAATTGCTTCCCTGCTTCTAACTTCACGTAACATTGGCTTAACATCTTGTGGTGATTACCACCACTCCCCCTCCCCTTCGCGAATCTGGATATATCCGCCCGGCCAGCTGATAAGACCAGAGTAGTGCTCGAGACAGCTGTGACTAAGGACGTCTTCAGCGATCCTCCTAATTATATTATAGTGCGGTAAATTTGTATTATGCCTTGCTAAACCCAAAGGAATAGGGCCGTTCGGCCCTTGGGTTTATATCTGGGCGCATCGCGACTTTTGGAATATCGTATAATTATTAGTCAAACTATACGCGGCTACGTTAGGCCCTACTATAGACCGACATGTTGTTGCAATACAGTGTAGTTAATATTAACATTAGTATTAGTGTAATTCTCTTATTTTAAGTAAATTAGTTTCTAGTAATACTTGTCAAAAATGGCTAGCCTAAGTTGAGAACCGCCCAGTGTACTTAATTAATTTTACCACGCGATCGGGACCCGGTAATACATTACCAAAGTAGATCCGCGGACCACCCAAATCGTGACCCAAATGCAATCCCAATACTATCCCTGCCGTTGCAGAATGGTAGCAGAGAGAAGGGCTTTGTCTTGTGTTCCGGGTTCTTTTGGTCGTATCTAAACGAAAAATTTTAAAAATATTCATAAAATACCCTAATTTTTACGAGTTAATATGGTTTTTGTGCGCTGGGCGACATGTCTCGAATGGCTGGCCACACGTGTCTTCTTTTTTGCTAAATTTTGTTTTATAAAATTTTCAGTAAATTAAATTATTATTTTTTATAGATAAAACTAACCCTTAGCGTTTCATTAGTATTGCACAACATTTTTTTCGCGAAATCTAAATTCCGTCTCTCTAATTAATTATAACTCCTAATTAACCTTTTTATTTTTATCCCCGCGTATATTAAATGGTAAGTAACCAATATAAATTCGGCCTATTTTTGTTAACATCCTGTCTGGCAAAATGGTGAGTTAACTATTTAATTACAATTTTTATCTATAGTTAGAAATATTATTGTTTATTCTCCAAATTTAATTCATGTTATAAGTTACTAGTTTAAAATTATTTCCGCATAAAATTAATAAATTTCATTATTAAATTATTGTTAAAATATTTTAGTTTGTAAAATAATGTGAAAAAGAGTAATATATATTTATTTATTGAAGGCAATAACGTATTGCATCGTTTAAAATAATTAATTATAGATTTTTTTCTTTCTCTTTCGCTGTTCGCATACGTTAAACGTAAATTCATTTAAATCATTTGTTTTCATTCTTTTATTCACCGATCTATTAATAATATTTAATTGTGTATTTTGGTAATTAATTATAAAAGTATATAGGTTTAGAATGTTTAGATATGTATAAATTATGTTACGACTTGTATTTTTTTTTCCAGCGTAAATTCACATAACGTAGTTTTTAGTAATTTATTTCCGTTTTTAAACGACAGTTTAGACCCGTCAAACCAGTTTACAGTGGTTATCGACCTTGGTTTTTATCTTATACAGCTGATAGCGCATCGTAGATAGAAATCATTTCTCAATATCTTCTACTATAAACTACGAATGTTAGATGTAGGATTTATTTAATTTAAAACAAACGAGTATTATGCATAACTTTTCCGATTAATTGACGCTACATTTTACATCGCTCTTTTAGCGAACTTTTAGCCTATCGGTTAGGTAATATTAGGAAGCAATCCCTACTGGTCGCTAATTTAACCAAACGTACTGGCTCATACATCGAGGATAGGATGTTGATGAAACTTTTCCAAATTTTTTTTTTCCGCACTGACGGTCACAGAAGACACTCACTCCATTCCTTTATTTATTAAACCTTAATTTCTAAATTAATTATTTAATTTTATAATTTTTTTTAAACATATTAATGAACTTAAGCCTACTCCACCCCCACTATTGCCTTTACTCTCTTTTGCTCCCGATTTTAACGAGATTTAGTATACCCCCCCCCCCTATAACCTATTTATATACCTATGCGCCTTTTTATTGCCCAGGCCACCCAACCCTTTATGTGCCATATTTTTTCAACATTCAGATTTCCGAAAGCCCCTTCAGTTTTTCGATATATTCAAAAAATTATTTTTCTACAACGATAATAATAAATTCAATATTTTAATGATCGTACGTTCTCATACTACCCCGGACGGGGACTCTCATTCAATTACCGTCCTGGGGGATAGTCATGTCCGTAGATTAGCTAAATTTCAGAATAGCTCAATCCGTTTCACAGTCCCAGGGCTCAAAGCCCTTATTAAACATAACCGTCACTCCTGGTTTCCGGTTGCACATGTCGTACTTATTATCGGTACGAACGACGTTTTGAGACGAGGGCATGAACATTTAAAGTCCAATTTTGTGTCACTCCTGCGCCTTATTCGTCGGGTGAACCCAGCCGGTTCAATTTCCATTTTTAAACTCCAGTTTTTCCCTATAATTCGTTCCCAAATTCACCAAATTTCAATTATTCAGACATTTAATATTTTCCTAGCAACCTTAACAGCCAGTGATGTGACAATTCATGATGAGACCGCCGACCGGAATTTACCAGACTCGTGTTTTTTGAACGATGGCATCCATTTTTCACCCTTAGGTAATTCCCTTATATTTGACATTTTAAAATCTATTTTATAATTCCGAGACTCTCGATCCGCCTCCCGGACTTCATTGGACGGCCTCACCGGTATTTAAATCGACCCCACCTCTGGTAGACAGGTTCGCACAGCCCATATATCCCACTTAAAGAGATTTTTCCACCCCAAATATTAAATAGAAGTGTTACACCCTATATACCGCCTTACACTTTTTTCTCTACACTTGGGCCAGTCTCAACCGGCTTGGGTGATATTAGTTTAGTTCTTTTTCAATTCTTCCTTCTTCTTCCTCTTATAATTGTCACATCACTCAAAACACTTTCCCTATATCATCTATTACCATTCACTCCATAACCCCACCCCCCTATTCTGGTTTCGTCTACCATGCGGGCCCAGTATGGCTAAGGTGCGTCCTTGCTAAGGGCGCACCTCTACGAAACGGCGCCTTGGTGGATGGGACCATTTAGGGGTTGTCAGTCTTTTTTTATCCACCCCACCGAGAGGGCAAGCTCAATGCAGCCTCGGGTTTGTCGGCTTTCCCTTGCGGATGGAATAGTATTACACTTTTTTTTACTTTTGGGGATTTGGATTTTTTTTAAAGCCTTTTTTATTTTCCTATCCCCAATATATTTTTTTTTTGTGATGCCTTCCCCTCGCTTGGGTCGCCCGACCGACCTGCTAACCACTGCATAACGACTAATCCGGAGTTAGTCCGAGCTTCCTCTCTCAAACCTCATTCATCACTCATTTATATACCCCCACCTTATTATTATCCTTATAAACCCTTAGTTCCTTTCAAACATTCCACCCCTTGACACACTACACTTACCTCCTTTTTTTCTATCACCAATCTTGGTCTTTCTAGTTTAAGGAATTAAATTGTATAATTATATGTGCGAGTTATTTGTATTAATGGTGTTGGCATTAACCATTTTTTTAAAAATTCAATTGTCTAATGTTCCCCCCCCCTACTGTATGTGCACAAATTTTTTTAAAATTTTCGTTAAGTAACTTCAATCCCAGAACTACCGGCATATGTATGACCTCTGGCTTTTGGTCGGCTGTAACGCCCCTCAGCACGATGCCGACCAAGCCAAGGAACCTTATTGCTGCGACTTTACCTAGCTCTAACTCCCCCTTTCCTTCCTTCAACTCCTTAAGCCTCTTGTTGACCTACTAATAATTTTTGGTTCTAGGAGCGAAATTTAAAAAGTTTGTCAGTGGTCAAGCATTCGTATTTTTCTTATAGTTGTTTGGTATTAATTTTTGTCTATGGTTAGTGTAGGACGAGTTGTAAGTTTTCTTTTCTCTTTGGCATTTTAATTGCCTTTTGTGTTTGATCAAGTTCAACATAAGTTGTTATATATTTGGTATCAGATATATATTTATATTTATAAATTAGCCTAATTGTTAGGGTCATGTAGCTCATTCCATTACTTCCCACTTAACCAACTCTTAATCCTTTTTTCTACAACCTCTGCTCAACCCGCTGAAATTTTATAGGTTTTATCGCTAATAAGCGATATCATTCCAAGTTCAATTTATCACCTAATATCTAGTGTATTTCCACTAATTTTTAGTGAAAATCACGAATTTTTTCTTTAAGTATCTGGTCCGTGGGTCTTACAATCATGGCATGGGCAACAGTATTGTGATTGCCTATCCCATCGATTTATTGTAGTAATTTAAATGCCCAAAAAAAATAATAATAATAAAAATAAATAAAAAAATTATATATAAACAATAAAAAAATAAATAATAAATAAAACAAATTGTAAAAAAAAAAAAAAAAAAAAAAAACCATGAAAATTTAACGATAAGTGGCTCGTAGATAATCAAGCACCCTTCATCTTCACCACAACCATACTTAATGTAACAATTACAAACTTAATTTTTTAGTTGATAAGGAATCCTTTAACTTGTAAAATGACACCGTTACACAAAATTTTAATTACAAACTTTTTTTTAGTTTATAAGGAACCGTTTAACCTGTAAAATGAGACTGTAAGTAACCTTGAAATTTAACCAAACTACAGATCTACACCTTACAAAACCCACTTGTGAACATCACCTCATTTTTCGTTATCAATATCCTATTCCGATTCTTTAAACCACCCACCTTCTCCATTTTTAAAACCAAATCAACAGGATGAAAATCAGAGCCAAATCTCGCCTAAAGCCAAATATATAGAAAGGTACCAGAGAGTCTCCAGGGTTACGCTTCGCTATAATGGATGACATTAAGGTATTTTTGCCTATACGCTCTTTTGGCTGCTACAGTGAACAATTCATAAATGACGTCATCAGTGCCTCCTACCTGTTTACTGGGAATTGCATCTTAATTGGGAGACCTATTTCTTAGTTCCTGTGCAAATATGTACAATGTTTGGATAAGAGCTTCATGTGACAACTCCGGGACTCGGTTACTATACTACCTAAGGCGTGGCTCACTAATATACCTTTTTTGCCTGTTCTTTCACCCATTCCCATTTGTTTATTCTTCCAATCTGCACACCATACTTCTCTAAACTCTCTTCCACCCTGCATTTTACTCAGTTTTCCATCAGCCATTTTCAAATTTTTTTGTTAACAAACCACTTTTAGTTTAAGTTTTAATAAACAATTGTACGGCTAATCCTATCCCATAGCAATCCCATTCAATTCCACAGCCTCATTTCGCGGCATAATCTTTCTGTTTATTTCTACCTTACCTTCTAAGTAACCCCAGTTAAAAAAAAAAAAAAAAAAAACTGGGTACAAAAAATAAATAAATATTTTTAAAAATTAAATATAGTCATATTTACATTATATTATATTGTACGAAAGTTGTACACCTTCAGACCAGACAGTTAGTATATATTAAAAAAAAATATATAAATTTTTTTTCCTGGCACCGGGGGAGGATTTCCCCCTTCCTTTTTTTTCTCCTTTACCCATATCGGTTCTTCCTTTTACCCCAATTATAAAATTCACTGTCAACTCTGCCCTTTCATTCAGTGGTTTTTAGGCTTCCAGTTTGTTTTAAGTTACAGTCGTTAGGGCGAGCACTTCGCGTGTAAGTGTTCGCATTTAATTTTTTCTTCGCGAGCTGACCACTATGACAATGTCACCTAACACTAACTAACTTTATACCTTGTCCCATCCCCATACCTTCACTCCCGTCCCGCGCACGGCGTTTCTTTTTTTTTGGTTTTTTTTTTGGTTAGAGGGGGTGACTGTGGTGATTACCACCACTCCCCCTCCCCTTCGCGAATCTGGATATATCCGCCCGGCCAGCTGATAAGACCAGAGTAGTGCTCGAGACAGCTGTGACTAAGGACGTCTTCAGCGATCCTCCTAATTATATTATAGTGCGGTAAATTTGTATTATGCCTTGCTAAACCCAAAGGAATAGGGCCGTTCGGCCCTTGGGTTTATATCTGGGCGCATCGCGACTTTTGGAATATCGTATAATTATTAGTCAAACTATACGCGGCTACGTTAGGCCCTACAATAGACCGACATGTTGTTGCAATACAGTGTAGTTAATATTAACATTAGTATTAGTGTAATTCTCTTATTTTAAGTAAATTAGTTTCTAGTAATACTTGTCAAAAATGGCTAGCCTAAGTTGAGATCCGCCCAGTGTACTTAATTAATTTTACCACGCGATCGGGACCCGGTAATACATTACCAAAGTAGATCCGCGGACCACCCAAATCGTGACCCAAATGCAATCCCAATACTATCCCTGCCGTTGCAATCTATTCGTTCAGTGTCACAAAGTTTGTTGTGGAAATGAAATATTTTTTTTTTGAAATTAGGGTGTTTTATTTTATTTGGTAATAGTTTAATACTAAAAGGAATAAAGACGATTTAAATTGCTTCCCTGCTTCCTTTACATCAGGATGGGACTAAATCTCATTCCACATGTGTATAGTACTCTTAATCCCCGTATTTTAGAACAGAATCGTTTATAAATCCATTTTTTCTCCAGATATTTGGATATTTCTTCCCCGTTTCTCTCTCAGGGGATGAAATACTCGAACAATCCTCATATAATTATTGATTTGAAGTAATGAGACTAGCAGCGAATATTTTCAATATTACTTGGCAACTACGTGATCATAGTAAGCCATTTATTTATTTTGCACTGAAATCATGACAGAGATGTTTTAACATCCTGTATAATGTTCAAAGTTTGTATTTTGTAGCAGGTCTAATAATTCCGCTTCAATTTGTTTGACTCCTCACGGAACGGATATTGGAAGCCATTTCGAATACATCCGTAACAGAATGGGTTGCTCCTAAATTGATTTGTGGAATACAGTTCGGAACATATAACACTATGAGGAAAGTAAGATTAAGATATAATCATTATTGATATTATGTTCATTTACTCTGCTGCAATAATAATAAATTATGTAACATATTTTAGGTTATTCCTAATTTAAAATGTACACTGATTATGTTTCATTTATAGAATTAAGGGTGATTTTATAAAACATAAATTCTCGTTCTCGTGGTCACCCTCTGATAAACTCTATTAACCATGGACCTTACGATGTTTACCTCTTGGATCATGAACAGGATACTTAAGTTTCTATAATCATAAATCCAAAACCGTTTTGTTCTTCGTCGGTATGTCTGGGCTTTCAGAGTATACGTCATTTGTTACTATCCATATACTAGTATACCATAAAAGATGGCTTTATTTGTCGATTTTTCAAAATAGCGGCCATTGAAAAGGTTTGATATTGGTTATCACAAAAAAAAACAACAATAACTTCATTATGAACAATTGTAATCCCTAAAAACCCATTGCTACAATTTATAACTCTTTTCTCCCTAAAACCATGAGGTGTAATTAGTGTGTTTTGTCCAGAAAAAAATTGCCCCTATTAGACTTATAATTGTTATTACGTTACTATATATTACAATAATTAAAAATAGAGAAACAAAACTACACCAACTATTTAGTTATCCGTTCACAATGTTGTTACAGTAATTTTTTTTTTGACAGAGAAAAACTCATTCAGAGAGTATAAAGGTAGTCAGCCAACTATATAACCTCTTTTTTAAGTCCTCTAGTTGCTAGTCCTTCAATATAATTTGGGAGTCTGCTAAAAATCCTAACATAACATATTATTACTTTAAGAGTATATTATTTTCTTATGCTGTCCTGTCAAGTCTTGTGAATAAATAATAAATACAATTCAATTAATTTTTTTTAAAAACACTATAATTGAAAACTAGATTTATATATACAACGTTTCAAGAGTATAAATCAACTATCGACATCAAGAAACCTAGAACATAAAAGTGAAAAACACCAACATAGCCTACAATTCAGAAATACTGTACATTCTGAAACAGACATGGCCGTAAACTTCATGAAGTAGGGTATTTTTCTCCGTTAAACGTTGATTGTAATTTCTCACTCGACTAAACATATAACATAAGGATTTAGTTTTAGTTTCCAAGATGGTCCTAGATTGTGTTCAACATGAAAATATTGGTGTTTTAAACTTTTATGGTCTATTTTAACAACTGATAACGATAGTTGATTTACACTCTCGAAACGTCAACCATTATGGTAAATGTCCAATTAAATCATAATAATAATATGGACATGTCGTAAAATGCTATTTCAGTTATAAGAGTTACTGAAAGAACATGTTAAGAACAATGAGGAAAGTCGAGTGTGAAATTATAATCAACTTTTACAATGGAGAAAAGTTCCTGCTTTGTGAAGTACCCTTTATCCTCGGGCTTGTCTGTTCCAGAACATACCCTATATTAGGTTCTTAAATTAAATTTCAAACAAAACATACATCCTTTGACTCAAATATAGCGGTAACTGTGGATACCCGTTTAGGAATCCTGAGGGAATTACACCACTTTTCATGTGCTCTTGGGTTAGATCCCTCTCTTTCATCTATCCTATCAGATCTCTCTTGATCAACTCTTGTTCTTTTTAGATTCTGACGATAGTAGGTATTAGTGGTGCTAGAGGTATTTAATCTACGATCTTATTTTCTTTTTTTTAATAAGGCAATTATGACGGAGAGACTTTTTTTTTTTTAAACAACAACAAAATGATAACAATTACAATTTGTAAACTTAAAACATATTTAAATATGAACCAGAAATTATAAATTCATTGTTTAATCATACATCGTAAATTGTACACGTCTGTTAAAAATCTGGTATATCGGGTACAAATATGGGAAGAGGATAATTATTTTTGTAATGTTTCAGCCATCAGAGAGATTCTATAAACAAAATGTTTATAACCGGCGTTAACCGGAAGAGTTTTTTCTGATAAATCGTTTTTATTCCTGTTTACAATTCGTAGTCTCGGCTTCTACGCGCAATTAGTGATGATTAAAGTAAGTATCGTGTTAATTATTTGAATTTGAAGCTAACTGTTAGAGACATTGCCGATTTTATTTTCCGCGATAAAGTTGTAATCGTGCCTTCGCCGCCCAATATCTGCGAACCTAATTCCATTTGGTTAAGTGTCATTTGGTTTATTTTATTTTAATTAGTTTATATCTCATCGCCGCTAGCTTTAGTGCCTGAACTTGTATGTAAAGAACTTTTCCTATAAAATCCAATTGGTTATTTATTTATTTTTTGCCAGATAGTATCTGGTTGGCCTAAATTCATAGAATAGACTCGTGAAAAAAATGTTGGATGGCCACATTGTGCCTGTAGTCAATGCTGAGTAAACCAACCTAATATTTCCCTAACCTAACCTATATCCCTGTCGACACCATTGCACTAGTTCTATTAAGCTTACTATTTGTAGCTAGTATGGGCTTGGTAATCCAGAGGATTTACATTGTCATGGATTAGATACCTTTCCTTTACTCGTTCCTATTACGTCTCTCTCAACCAATTCTTTTTCTCTTTCGATGCTATTAGAGTATTTGAAGGTTAGGGATTTTTTATTTCATCGTCTTTCCTTATTTTATTATGAGGCGATGATGAACCGAGAGGTATTTTTTATTTAAATAAACAAGAACAAAAATGCAAATATGATTCCCGAAGTTTGGAATTGTTACTCTATTGTTAAACAACTTTCAAAAGTTAACGGGGGGAGGGTAGTCTTTATGTAAACTTATATAACAAAATATCTTAGTTTAAAATAATACCTCAGTTGACTTTAGCAAGGAATTCAATCAAAGCTGGAATTTCAAGGTCTTTAGTCGTTCTATTGGAATGCTTTTGTAAGAACTTGTAATTACGTATTCATTCAAAGTCAATGTTGTATTAAAAGGTTTCATTGCGCAGAATCCAACTCTTTGATATTGCATTCAAAACATTATTTTCTGCAACATAAAAGAAGACGTTTCAATAACTGTCATAATATTCAGTTTTTATTTCAACATATCTTAAAAACACTTAACTATAAGAGACAAGGGCAATAATTCCTTAATGGGGAATAAAACAAAACAGTGTGGCCAGGCCTAAAAGTATAATTTCCGTTCTAATGTTAATTGTATAACAAGGCTTTGCCTTTTGTAGTTCAATTACAAATTTGAAAAAAAGGAAATTTTAAGGCCTTAAGAAAAATCAAAATGGTACATTTTAAAATGCAAAACAACTCTACATACACTCAAATCGTATTTCAATAAAACATCGATCAAGTTTCAAATAAATATACAGTATGTAAGTCAATTTACATATTTTACAGTATGAGATTTAATTGAATTGATGACAGTCACAACTGTTACTCGAAAAAACTCAACAAATGATTCAAATGCTTGACCAAGTGTCGTAATGTGTTTTCATTTTGGTTTTATTTTGTTTGTGCATTAAATGTGATATTGATATGTTAATAAGTGTAAATACGAGAAAAGTGTTTTTGCAATATTAGTTCTGATGATGCCTGAAATGAATAGGTGAAACAGCTGTAAACAGAGAAAACGTCTAAAAATGAATTGCTAAGGCAAGTATAAATAAGATTATATTATCAAATAAATTGTTTGCAAATTATTCCTGTTCGTAATTTGTAATAATTTTCACACCGTTTTGTATCAATATCGTCACATCTCCTCCTGTACTTATCATATTAACCTGCAAGTTATGTTTAAGCCACCAAAACCATTTGTGATACAATTTGTATTCCGCTTTTGTTGAACATTATTATACTGTTTATATTCTTGGAATGTATAAGGACAGCTTTTAGTTAAAACAACTAAGCAATCCTTCAGTTGAGAGATACCATTTGACATCTTACCGATATGCATGACAAAAATCGGATTTTACCACCCCTGGTTAATCAGTCGTCACACTCATTCAACTTAAACGGCCGTAATAAATTGCACAAACACTACTGAAAATTCAATTCATGGCCGGTTTGGTTTCGGGCAGACTTTGCGTTCAAACCCGAAAAGATAATGCCAAAAACCTTTACTTGAGAGTCGTGTCTTATACGTTTTGGATCACAGATTAGCAACGGGTAGATTGACAGGGCTCAGAAATTCAACCGGAATCTTGACCATGAATCAAATAGTGTAGTAAATGTTTAGAACAACCGCCATTCTAAAACAGAAAGTTAATTAAAACATCTGATAGAAACATCATTCGACCTAATATTTTTGAATTTTAAAGCTATTGGTAAATAAGTTTGGCCAAAACCGAGTAATAATACACACAAAGAAAAGCAATTCCAAATGTTTGAATCAATTCATTTCACCTAATAAATTTCTCATCCTCTCAACACAATTAAATTCACCTCTTAAATGTCCCCTATTTGTTTTTCCATAAATTTTAATACATTGTTGCTACAGTTTTTTTACATCTTTCCTATAAGTTTAATAGATAATTTCGTTTAAAATTATTTTCCAGTGACATCCAATATAACTTGTATAACTAGATTAAACTAAAGTGTTAATGCTATTGAAATTTACTGAAGTGGTAATTTCTGCAAGTCTTGCAAACTTTAATTGGAGCAGTAACGTTAACAATATCTGAATGTTACAGCTTGTCTGGGAATCATATTAAAAGTAATTTTCTGTAACTATCCTAGTTTAATTAATCTAATAGATCTGAGAGTTTTGTCTGAACAGTAAGGAGACTGACTAATTATTGAATGTTAAATCCAGTCGATTTGTTTTTAAAAAACAATTATTTTGGTTTTTGTGAAGTGAGATTTTTGTACAGAAAGAATTACTCTGGTATATTAATTCAAATATTTTTAAAATTAAGTTATAAAGTTGGTAGGCGATATCATGTACCAGATCTTCTCTATGTAATGACAAAAGCTAGTTTCTTGAACCTTGTAGGAAATGTACATTTAAACTGGGTCTTTTAAAATTGTATTGGTAGATCTTGTGCCCACCCCCAGTTGTTACAGACATTTTATGGATCTCGTGATTGTGTATTATAACGATATCGCGTTATCAAATAAATAATAAAATAAAGGATAACAACGATCTCTATAAAAAATGAGTAATTACATGTAACAATGATATAAAGGGGAAACTAAATTAAATAATAGAAAAATAATGAACAACTAGTATCATCTGGTAACAGAAAATATTATTTTCTGCAAAAAAATAACCAAAAGGACATCTGTGCACAACAAATTAGGAGAGAAAGCGTGCAAAGAGAAAAGAAGCCGTTTCGCTAACCTTGTAGTGTACACATGCTAACATTAAACAATTTGTCACGGCACCTAACGGAAGATTTTATGTCACGCAGCTGGATGTATAAAAAAACAAAAAAAAAGAGAAATCTACAGGGAGAGAGAGACCTGATGGGACACGCTAGAAAGCATAACGGTACTTCTAAAAAACATGAGAAACCGACAAAAGGAATTAGGTCGGCCAATCGGAAAACAGTCACATGGTGAAAGCTAACGAATTTTAAAAAAATACAGCCACTAGGAAAAAAGAACAACATCTGGGGAGAAATCGAGAATTCAGCGAGCGAATCGGAGGGGTGAAAGCGAAGGAAAGTTTGGGAAGAAGGGAGAGGTTTTTGGCGTCGAAAATTTGAAGAGGAGTCTAAAGTCTGGAGTGGTGAGGAGAGGTCTTAGACAGAGAGCATTCTGTGGGACAGAGTAAGGGAGTTAGATTGACCACGAGACTAGGGTTCTCTGTGTCAATACGTCGAGTAAATTAATTAGTTGAATCAAAGTTGAAAAGAGAGTTAGTAGTTTTTAGTCAAAAGTTTGTTGAGATTTTGGAGCAGATTAAAATATTTTGGAAGAATTGTTCGAGAGAAGAGTCGGAAGAACTAATTCATCGCCAGTGGAGATTTGGAGAGGATCATCAGTCCGAATTCCAGGATTAAGTTGTTGGAGATAGTGTGTGGAGTGTTTTGTTTTTATATATCTAAATCAAATTTAAAGCCATCGTTGTGTTGTGTGTGGAAAGTGTCTCGTCGATCAAAATTGGAAAGCAGTACCAACGATAAGTACAATTTAAAATTCTTGTTCACTTTAAAATTATAAATTCATTTTTCTAAAATAATTCACTTTAATTGAGCCATAAAAGAACCTAACGACCCTAAAAAGAGATAAGAGAATTAATTAAATAAATTAATAACTAACAAATTGAATAAAGATTTTAATAAAGTTTAATTTTGTAAAGGAAATAATTGTTTGTGTATAAAAAAAAATAAAAGTAATTCAAATTACAGATTAATTTCATTATAAATAACGCCAATTGTGGAAACTTGATGTGTTTTTTTGTAATAAAGCCTAGCATAAGGAAAGACAATTAGTTAAGATAAATTTGTATATTACATAACATTAAGGAATGCTTGTGGAATGAATGAAGAAATTTTAGACACTAATGGAATAGATGTACGTTTTTATGATGCTTTGACATGTTGCTTAAATAAATTAAGGTTTGTTTTTTAAGTAATACGTTGTGTCAGGTGTGTTATTTATATTTCCACATTTTGCAAGTTTAGGAAGGATTAAAACAAATAGCAGGTAATCAAAAATAATATTTAATTAGTAATATCTAATAATAATTATTATTCAAAAATATTCAAAATAAATAAATAAAAAAGTAGATAAAAAAATTTAATATAACATAATCAAAGTTATATTTGGCGCACCAACGTGTGGGCTCGATTAAATCAGAATAATCAAAGTTATATTTGGCGCCCAACGGCGGGGCTCAATTAAAAGTGAAGTTTTAATTGTTAAACATAGAAATTGTAGAATAAGGACATAGACATTGTTGTAGGATATATTGTGTATTGTGTATTGTGTTAGAATAAGAGAATTAGATAGAGATATATGTTGACGAGAAGTAGGAAAAGAGTATTAGATTCAAATATGGCCAATGAAAGTGAAATTTATAACCAGATGGGGCTAGGGAGCGAAAGCTTAAATTTCAGCGAAGAAGGGAATCAAATTGGGGAAGTAGAACAAATTAGAGAGTTAGAAATTGAGGGTAATGTAGAATTCCGGGCGGGGACCAGCGATAGGAATCCAAGGGTAGAAACAGCGGTAGGACAGGTAGGAGGAGACGGTATGGCGGGATTGCAGGAAATGATAAGACAAATGGCCGAGGAGAATCGTAAGTTAGCCGAAAAAGCTACAGAGGAAAATCGTAAGTTAGCTAAGTTAGCGGAAGAAAAAGCCGAGAAGTTAGCCGAAAAAGCTACAGAGGAAAATCGTAAGTTAGCTAAGTTAGCGGAGGAAAAAGCGGAAGAAACTCGAAAAAATTTTGAATTAATCGAAAACAATATTGAGAAGATCGCGAAAAGACAGGAGGAGATGTTAGGAACGATTCGTGGGGAGATAAAAAATAGTATCAACGAGGTCGAGAATAGGATTAACAAAAAATTAGAAGAACGATGCGACGGCGTAGAAAATCGAGTCCGAACGGTAGAGGAAACAGTAGCGGAAATCCGGACGAATTTCGAGGGACAAGTCAAGAAAACGGGAGAAGAATTCGGCAACCGAATCCAGGATTATCGTGCGGAAACCGAGATTCGCGTGCGAGAGATCGAGGACCACGGAATCATTGTCGACGCTAGGCTACAGGAACTCGCGCAAAAAGACGGAGAAATACGGGAGAACTGTGTCAAATTTAATGACGTTAATACTGCTAAACTGGAAGAAAACGCGAAAAAGACGGATGAGGTCGCGAAGAAATTAATAGAGCTTGATAGAAGGTTAAGAGCGGTTAAAAACAACGGAGAGGGATATATACAAGAGCCGGAAATAAGGAACATAAGTTTCTCAGGAAGGGAGCGGTTTCCTATGCAATTCGTAAACGTAATGAAGGAGATTAGTGAGAATATGGTAGGGAACAATATGAACTGGATCGACCGGTACCTGAAGGACGACGCGTATATCTGGTGGCGTTTGCATAGGGGAAGCGTGCAAAATTTCGAACAATTCGAAGAATTATTTAAGGAAAAATATTTCAACGAAATAATCCAGGCCAAGATTAGGGATCAGTTGGAATTTGGAAAATTCAGAGGTAGAATGGGGGAAGAAGCGATCGCATACGTAGAGACATTGATGTTGCAATGTTCGGAATTAAATCCACCATTAACGGAGGATCAATTAGTATACAAAGCGGGGAAGCATTTCCACCCGAATGTGCTCATTGCGATAATTACGCGAGGAATAAAAAGGAAAACAGATTTCATAAAGTTATTGATGGAATTTGAGCATGCTAGAATAGAGCAATTTAATGAGAGTGTTGGAACGGAAGTAAACAGAAGGAATTACCAGGAAAAGGGAAATTATAACTACAATAGTAGGCAAGATAACTGGGGTAGACGACCGAATGACAGGCAAACCACATGGCGAGAAGAGGGGCGTAGACCTTTTAACGAAAGGGAAAACGTAAACAAACCTAGTACGAGCAATGACCCGGGCAGCCAAGACAAGAGGGTTGTCAAGGAACAGATGCCTAACGGTCGGAATAAGTGAAAGTTGAAAGGGAGCGTAAGCGATAGCCGACAAGAGACTTTACAACCTGCCACAATAATGAACACCCTATTTACAGATTTAAAAGACCGTTTAGAGGAGGAAGACGACCCGTATTTTATAAATAAAAATCTTAATAAATGCCCGGAAATAAAAATAGAATTCAACAACATCAAATTAAAAGCACTAGTAGATACAGGTTGTGAATTTAATTCCTTGTCGGAACAGTATTATTCCGAAAATAAAGAGATGATGGGAAAATACGAGGAGCTACCAGTCGCCGGCGTTAAGGTTATTGGAGCTACTGGCTTACGCTCGAAGAATGTAAAAAGGCAGATTATTATAGAAACGAAAGTAGGAGAGTTTACGCTGAACGTTCATTTTATTATTGTACCCGAATTGATAAGAAATTGTATTTTAGGATTAGACTTTTTAGTAAAGAATAAGGCTGTAGTGGATTTCATAAGTAATAGGTTAGAATTAAAAAATGTTTCAAAGGATAATGATGAGATAAAAAATGAGATTTTGTTCGAGGATCCGGAAGAGCGATATGATAAAAAATTAATACAACATATGACTACGGAAAATTACGATACAAGTCAGGAAGAAATAATAAATAAATTAAATGAATTAGGGCATATTTCTATAGAACAAAAGGAACAATTAGGTAAAATTTTAATTAGGTATAAAGATGTATTTTGCAAGAAACCAGGGTTAATCACGACATATCAACATAAATTAAAAGTAACAGATAAAAGTCCCTATTGTCAAAGAAGTTGGCCGGTAGCTATGAAATTCCGAGAAAGTGTTGACATGGAAATTGAACGAATGATGGAATATGGGATAATTGAGAGATGCAATAGCCCGTACATTAATCCGATAGTTCCGGTTTGTAAGAAGGACGGAAGTGTTAGAATATGTTTGGATGCGAGGATTATCAACGCTAGAACGGTGCCGGATTACGAAGGATCGCAGCCTATACAGGAGTTATTAACCATAGAAAAGCGCGTTAATTGGATGAGTAGTTTTGACCTGACGAGCAGTTTTTGGCAAATACCGTTACATGTGGATAGCCGCGATTACACCGCATTTCTACACAAGGGGTTATGCTACCGATACAAGACTGTGCCATTTGGTCTAAGTACTAGCTTAGCTAGCCTCACCAGAGGATTAAACTCGATATTAACTGAGGAAGTTAAACAATTTATCACCCTATATGTCGATGATTGTTTGTGTTTAGCTGAGAACTGGATGGAGCATTTAAAACAGATTGAGAAAATATTAGAGGTATTCAAAAATGCAAATTTAACTGTAAATTTAAGCAAGTCTAACTTTTGTCGACAGGAAATAGAGTATTTAGGATTTTTATTAACCACACACGGTATTAAACCACAGGCAAACAAAATGGCAGCAATACAAAATTTCCCACGACCTAAGACAGCCAGACAGTTGAAGGGATTTCTCGGACTTACTAATTTCTACCATAAATTTTCAAAAAACTACGCATCAGTAACAGCACCATTACAGGGATTATTGAAAAAGGGGACCAAATTTAAGTGGACTAGTGAGATAGAAGAGAGTTTTAAAAGAGTTAAGAAGGAATTTGAAGAAGTAGTAACGTTACGACATCCTGACCGCGATAAAATGTTCTACCTACAGACAGACGCGTCGGAAATCGCAGCAGGAGGGCAATTATATCAAATTGGGGAGGATCAAGAAATAGCAGTTATTGCGTACACCAGCCGGACATTTAAGGGAGCAGAACGATTCTATAGCACAGCCGAAAAAGAATTGTATAGTGTAGTAATTTGCCTTAGGAAATTTAGAACCTACGTATTAGGAAAACGATTAACCGTAATTACTGATAATAAAGCAATCACATTCATTAATAATTGTCGACTATTGAATGCCCGGATGACCAGATGGATTCTGCTTATACAAGAATACAATATTACGATTAAGCATTGCAAAGGGAAAGATAACATCGTGGCGGATACTCTAAGTCGGTACCCAGAGGACAATGCGGAAATACAAGAAACTGGAGAAGAGAGATTTATAGAAATTTTAATGTTGGCAAAAGGATTTAATATAAAATTGGGGAAAACTTTAAGGAACTTCGAAACCATACAAAAGGGGGACCAAAATTGTAAAAATATCATAGAACACTTAAATAGAAATAATCCAAAATTTAAGACTTTTTATCAAGTATATGAAGAAAAATTATTTCGACGAGAGAAGGGAGTATGGAAATTAATGGTACCAAAAGACTTTGTAAAAATATTAGCCAAAGAAATACACGAAATATACGGACATGTGGGAATTAAAAAATGTTACAAACTATTTAAAGAGGACTTTACAGGAGACAGCATCACGAAACACATAAGGGACGAACTCATTAAATGTCCAAAATGCCAAAAATGTAAATTCGATATCAAACACAGAAATGCGGAGATGTTGCCAATAGTTCCAAAAGGGGTAGGAGAGTTGGTCTGCGTGGACTATTATGGACCATTGCCTAAGTCAGTTGGGGGGTGCAAATACATATTCGTGATGATAGACGCCTTCACGAAATATACCAAATTATATAAGGTACGGAATACTACAACTACAACCACTTTAAAACAAGTAGAAAAATACCTACAGGAAGTACAAACGCCAAGACACATTCTATCTGATAATGGGACACAATTTACATCACCAAAATGGGAAACGGGTTTAACAAGACTGGGAATAAAGAAGAGGACAGTAGCAATTAGAAATCCACAATCTAACATGGCGGAGCGTATCATGCGGCAATTGGGGCAATTTTGCAGAATATTAATAAAAGATAGACATCAGGACTGGGGAAAAATCATAGAAATCGTTGAAACCATTATTAACGAGTCATATCATGACACAGTAGAGACCACACCCGTAGAAGCGCAATTTAAAAGAAAACCTACACGCAATTGGAGCAGGTATATCATCAAGCCAGACGATCAGCGAGAACCAATCACCAGCGATGCTGAAATCTACCTGCGAATAAAAAATAAACGTGAGAAGTATGCCGAAAAATTTAACGAACAGCACCCACCAACAGAATATAAATTGGGAGAACAAGTCTTAGTACGCGCTTGTATACCATCGAAGCTAATTCTAAAAAGGTACCACAAATTTTGTGAATTATATGAAGGACCTTACTTAATTAGAGAAAAATTAGGAAATACTACATATAAATTAGGATATTTACATAAGGATAAGATTAGGGGTACGTTTAATTGTAGATTATTAAAAACATATCATCACTAGGAAATAAGATTAGAAATAACACATGTCAGGGTAAACAAATAAAGAAATCTAGGTTAGGAGACGTTGTAAATAAACAAAGGGGAAGCAGACATGACCCAAAACAAATGGTCAACAACCTACCACAAGAGAACAATGGAGAAGGGATCCATTGTCAAACACTGAGGTTTACCACAATCTAACAATGGCATTGTAGGAAAAGGTTTTGGGACAAATAGTTTTACAATTCTACGGGCAAAGATTAAATTTATTTCTTAGCCAAACCAGGAAATTAATTTAATCTGGGGACACTATAACGATATCGCGTTATCAAATAAATAATAAAATAAAGGATAACAACGATCTCTATAAAAAATGAGTAATTACATGTAACAATGATATAAAGGGGAAACTAAATTAAATAATAGAAAAATAATGAACAACTAGTATCATCTGGTAACAGAAAATATTATTTTCTGCAAAAAAATAACCAAAAGGACATCTGTGCACAACAAATTAGGAGAGAAAGCGTGCAAAGAGAAAAGAAGCCGTTTCGCTAACCTTGTAGTGTACACATGCTAACATTAAACAATTTGTCACGGCACCTAACGGAAGATTTTATGTCACGCAGCTGGATGTATAAAAAAACAAAAAAAAAGAGAAATCTACAGGGAGAGAGAGACCTGATGGGACACGCTAGAAAGCATAACGGTACTTCTAAAAAACATGAGAAACCGACAAAAGGAATTAGGTCGGCCAATCGGAAAACAGTCACATGGTGAAAGCTAACGAATTTTAAAAAAATACAGCCACTAGGAAAAAAGAACAACATCTGGGGAGAAATCGAGAATTCAGCGAGCGAATCGGAGGGGTGAAAGCGAAGGAAAGTTTGGGAAGAAGGGAGAGGTTTTTGGCGTCGAAAATTTGAAGAGGAGTCTAAAGTCTGGAGTGGTGAGGAGAGGTCTTAGACAGAGAGCATTCTGTGGGACAGAGTAAGGGAGTTAGATTGACCACGAGACTAGGGTTCTCTGTGTCAATACGTCGAGTAAATTAATTAGTTGAATCAAAGTTGAAAAGAGAGTTAGTAGTTTTTAGTCAAAAGTTTGTTGAGATTTTGGAGCAGATTAAAATATTTTGGAAGAATTGTTCGAGAGAAGAGTCGGAAGAACTAATTCATCGCCAGTGGAGATTTGGAGAGGATCATCAGTCCGAATTCCAGGATTAAGTTGTTGGAGATAGTGTGTGGAGTGTTTTGTTTTTATATATCTAAATCAAATTTAAAGCCATCGTTGTGTTGTGTGTGGAAAGTGTCTCGTCGATCAAAATTGGAAAGCAGTACCAACGATAAGTACAATTTAAAATTCTTGTTCACTTTAAAATTATAAATTCATTTTTCTAAAATAATTCACTTTAATTGAGCCATAAAAGAACCTAACGACCCTAAAAAGAGATAAGAGAATTAATTAAATAAATTAATAACTAACAAATTGAATAAAGATTTTAATAAAGTTTAATTTTGTAAAGGAAATAATTGTTTGTGTATAAAAAAAAATAAAAGTAATTCAAATTACAGATTAATTTCATTATAAATAACGCCAATTGTGGAAACTTGATGTGTTTTTTTGTAATAAAGCCTAGCATAAGGAAAGACAATTAGTTAAGATAAATTTGTATATTACATAACATTAAGGAATGCTTGTGGAATGAATGAAGAAATTTTAGACACTAATGGAATAGATGTACGTTTTTATGATGCTTTGACATGTTGCTTAAATAAATTAAGGTTTGTTTTTTAAGTAATACGTTGTGTCAGGTGTGTTATTTATATTTCCACATTTTGCAAGTTTAGGAAGGATTAAAACAAATAGCAGGTAATCAAAAATAATATTTAATTAGTAATATCTAATAATAATTATTATTCAAAAATATTCAAAATAAATAAATAAAAAAGTAGATAAAAAAATTTAATATAACATAATCAAAGTTATATTTGGCGCACCAACGTGTGGGCTCGATTAAATCAGAATAATCAAAGTTATAGTATATCTCTTAATTTCTTGACTTTGCGTCGGCTCGATGTGTATGAACATCGTAGATGTGTATAAGGTCTTCACTCACTTCGCTCGTGTCAGTGACTCGGCCTTGACCGACCACGAAACTGTATGTGAAGGAACCTCGCTCGTTACAGTTATTCGACTTTGCCGAATTCTTTACGAATATCAAATTTTCTTGAGATGTCAGTTTTCGATTATATTTTTGACAATAACTTCATTATTTATCATCGTAGAGAAGTAGTGATAGTACCGCTTCAAGAAGAATTTAAATCTGCAAATTGTGATTTAATCTCGTGTATTATAAATTAAATATCACATGAGATATGACAAAAACTATTTAATTTTTCAATCCAATATTCAGAATTTCTTTATGACTCTGTATTAGGAAATATTACGATCCTTTTATGGCCGCTGTAGTGCTTACATAGACGGGCGGACGAAAACGTTTTTGAAACGTGAAAAGCAGTCAAAAATCTGAAGTCGAAATTGCGTTTACCATAGTTTGCATACTCGGTAAGTAATTGAAACAAACTCTTACTAAGTAAACGAGAAAAGAATTTAAAAGAAGCAGCTGAAGGATTATGACCACAGAACAGTGTTACCCCAACATGTATCCTACACACGTCCGGTCAACACTGTCTTGTGTTTCTTCATCTTCCACTATCGTCTAATGTCCACACAGACAGACAGACCGTAAAGAAATATATAATGCTTCTTTTTACCAAAATTAAATCAACGTAGAAACATAATATATCTTACATTCAAGTTGGTTTTTTAGTTACCCCTTTCCCTGAATTTTTGAGGTCAACCTCACAAATTTTTGATTACGTTTACACAAATTTCTGATCGCATAAAAGGTAGCTAAATATTATAAAGGATGATATTTCCAATATGTATAACAGTATTAATAAGCTACACATTTGGAATATCCAACTAATATATTGATGTACAAAGTTGTGTTAAACTCTTGAAATCGTTTACAGTATAAAGGGCTGTACCAATTATCTTGAACCGTGACCAAATTTTTAATACATCTAAATGTTATAGGACAAAATGTCGTAGTTTTGAAATCTCCTAAAAGTATATTTTGGTTGGAATATAATTTTGTAAACGAAATTTTAAAATCTGCTTCAATATAAACTTTTACCTGTTTCTCAAAGTTACAACGTTGTGTATAATGAAAAGTTTACCGAAAATGTTAGGTACAGATTCCGTACTTACTAAATTTCAAAATATGCAAATATATTTATATTTTTAGATATACTATGTTATATACAATTAAAAGTGTAATTACATAAACGAAATGTTAAAACTGCATATTTTTAATCAAAATATAAAAGAAACCATAATGAAAGAATTGCATGGTCAGGGTTTAATTGCTGTATGAAACACTAAAGAAATTATATAAGACCGTTGGTCCACAAATCGTATTTAACAACAAGAGCCTAATTTTATACAATTTTTTCTTTGTAATTTTAAAACAAGAAATATCAAAGGGGTTTTGTCTGTTAAAATAAAAATCCCAATTACACCTTTTTGTTAAACATATAACAGCGTTATACATTCAATATTATACGAGTGAATAAAAGTTAAGCTTTACTTGGAAAATCTATATAATTATTAAACCTTTACTTTTACGTAAATAATAGAAAAAGGTTAAATACACGTTTGATATGTCAAATTATACAACCCATTCGGTATTACACGGGCAAATAAAGATTAAGCTTTTACTTGGGGAATCTACATCATTATTAAACCTTAACTTCTATGTAAAGAGTAAAAAAAAGCTTAAATAAATGTTTCACATGTCGAATTATATAGCCCATTCGGTATTGTGCAAGTAAGTAAAGGTTAAGCTTTCCTACTTGGAAATGTTATACTTTTTAAAACCATAAAGTCGACGTAAAAACAAACTAAATACAGATTTAACCAATGCACTCATTACAAGCATACATAATAAATGAAATTTTCTCAAAACCAATGGAGATTTGTATGCTTTGTGGAGAGAATTTAACACAAACACAGAGTAAATCAAAAATTTTACACACAGTATCAGAACTCTGATATTTGTCTACAATACCAAATATACCAAAGGCGTGAGGGAATATCCAACTTTAAAATATTTAGTTTACATCTATCATTGAGTTGTAATATTTGTGTTTCCTGCAGGATATTACATTGATCGTTTAAACAGTACAGGCGTTGTTTGTTGATGTTATTTCATATGGAATAATTGTTTACTCTGCCCACACAGAGAGAGAGCAAATTATGTACTAATAGTAGGCCATTTCTAACAACTAAATTGAAATAAATCGTAAAACAGGACTGTATCGATAAACTTGGAAAAACCTAAGAAATTTAAATATTGCTAAATATATCAAAAATTTACAATGTTTACACATTTGTAGAAAATCTAATAAATTAAATATCTCACTCATCCATACCTAGAACCAAAAATTATTGTTCACAAAAAATGTTTGTTTGGTATTTGTCAATAAAGAAAATGAAAACGAACCAATAAATGCTGCCATTTAAAAAGTACTTATTTACTTAAATATATGGGTACATATTTAAGGCATATTTGTGGCATTGTTTCGTATATGCCACATAAATAAATAAATTTCAACTTTGAGAAATTACTATATTAACAGTCCCATGAAAGATTATTTTAGTTTTTTCCAATAACTCACGAGCCAAAGTTTTTGGATAGATGGCGATTTATACGTTTTGTATGAGTACAGCATACTTAGAACATGTGTAGGCCTATGTATAGGAGTAATATTTGATTAAAATTGTGTATGCTGTTTTTGTGAAAATTGTAATTTCCTATTTGTTTTCTTGTGGCAACTACCCTTTAAAGTTGAATAACAAATTATAATAACGTCCCAATTGTATTACACTCGTTTAGACTATATAACACTGGACTAACGCCAGAGGCAAAGACAGATATTACAAAAAAACACCTTCTTTCAGACTCAGAAGATCTCAAAATTGATTAACCGATCATAAGTGATATGAGAGATCATATAAACGTCTCTGTATTACGTATATATAACAAAATAAAAACATATGTTATAAAAGTTAAAGTTTACTATTAAATGAGCAAACATCATTCTATTAGCATCACCTAATATTTGTTGTTTCCCACTCTGCTTCACGTAAACACGGGATTAAAGGCAAATATTTGAACGTTCCAACAACTCTGCTCTTGCTTAACAATATTCATTGGAAACTTGTATAAATTAACATCACCCAACGATTTGGCTCTGTGCTTTGAAACTGATTTATTTACTAGTTACAAAATGTACCTATTACAGACCACAGATGATTTTAACAAATCTGTTTATTGTGTTACAGAATGTTACATCTGGCCGTAGGAAAATTCTCAATGAGACGAAATTTGATTTCAGTGTTAAGTGTTTTTTATAATTTTAAAATAATCAGGTTTTATTTTCTCATTCATGTAGCTTAGAATTTATACGTGATTGCCAAAACAAATAATATCAAGACTTTTACGGGAAGTAACTATTTTCAGGTGTCCTAAACACGAAACCGTAGTTTTTGAAAACATCTGTCTATTGGTTGTAAGTTACAGTGCTGTACGGATGAAATGTTTTTTATACAATGTGCCCCACGAAGAGGTAAACGTTTTGATGTCTATTAATTGCTTATTCTTCAACCGATTCTTTTGAAACTTTAAATGCTGTTTATTAAAGTAACCCAAAATGTTGTGTGAAAATTTCAAAATACTGGTGTTTATAGAAAAGAAATGGCGCCAACACAAAAACAACCGTTGAAATAAAGTACTACTTTCGTTATATTTGAGAAAAACACTTTATTGCTGCAAACGTAATTTTATATATAGACAATTTTCATTTACAACAAATTTAAATTTGTTTTTATTTAAGATTCTCTGTAATGAAGATTTGACTCTAGTTTCATGGTCTACTTTTCCAAGTAATTTTGGTTTACCTGGAGAACGTAGTAATGAAGCCCATACCAAGTCTTTTCTTCTCTTATAAGGGGATCGAGAGTACTTTTTCACAACATAAACAACAAATCTTTCCACTGAATTATTAAGCATGTGGATCAACACCTGGGAAGGAAACCTGAAATTGTCTAATTGATTCTGCAACGTTATTAAAAACAATGGACCACATACAACATTATAGTTTTTGTTCAACTGTAAAACCCGTTTTGCATCTGCAATGAAGAATAAAATTACACTCAAAAGATGTAGGTTATAAGTTTCTGTTTAAATCTTAATGTTGTTTCATTTGAATCGAACAGCTGTTCAATAGTTAAACAATACAGGAGTAAATTGCCTAAGAGTATAGAGGCATAGAAGTACTTTATTTGTGTTACCGCTATTACCTTTCCTTTAAACGCTAGTTTGTTGACATATTCAAACAACATTTTTGGTAAATTTATTGCAAAGTATGTAAAGTTTCAAAAGAATCGGCTGAGATATAAGCAGTTAATAGAAAATCAAAAGCGTGCACCTCTTCGTGGGATTCACTTTATGTTTATATTAGCGATATGAAGGTGTTCTTTGTTTTATTTATACGCCTCATAAGCTCACTTATACTGAGTATGGGGGTGTGGCAATCCCGAGGTATACTAGCTGGGTGTACAGCTTTCTTCAAATAGTTTCGAGTTAGGTCTCTCTCTTTAATCTTTCCTATTAGGACTTTCTTGTTCTCTTCTGATACTGGCGTTATTACAGTATTCGTGAGGTAAGAATTTTTACTTAATTCTATTTTAAGGCGATGATGAATGATAAAAGAACAGTAAAAGAAAACAATTTCTATTTACAAGTTACTGAAGATCATACACGCACCAAGGCACACAGATAACATTGTCTACCAAAGGGATATAAGACAATCTAGATATAATAATGACAGTCCATTGTCCCTAAGAGAAGAAAATTAGTGCAAGGTGTCTAATATCCTTTATCTTGAGGCTTTTGTTTTGTCGATTTTGGTCCCTCTCTTACAATAAATCACGTGACAGATGAGACATAATCAAGGCCTGCTAGATCTAGTTTCACTGAAGTAAAGTTACAGAGTGATTCGGAAGACATTGACTATTTTTTGATAAAATAAATAAAACCCCACGAAGTACGTTTCGACTTAGGATTCAAACAAATTGCTATATTTTCAGTTTTGAAAAAGAGTTCACAGCAGTTCAATATTGACAAGTGAAAACGAAACTATCTAACAAAATTTACAAAAATTTAAATAAAACAATTTCTCAGAAACACGTTCATTAAATAAAACGCGTTTCAACGACAATTTTGTCATCTTCAGTGATGCATGAGGTATAATAAACAAACTCATGATTATACTGCAGTGATTTACAGTATATACAATTATTATAGTTTGATCATTCTACCTCATACATCATGGAAGATGGAACATTGTCGTTCAAATTTATTGCATTTGATTATTTAATAAATACGAGATCCCCGTCAAATAAAGTTAATATTTTCTGCCAATAACATAATATTAGAGATAATAAAATACATAGAAATCTCGTATCCTAAATTTAAGGGAAATGAGAAAGAATTATCTTTCAACTTTTAATGGTTATTCTGACAAGAGCTTTTCAATTAAAGATAAACAATGTCTTTCACAAGACAACCTAATTGTTGGTACGACATATGGGTTATCATATTTTTTAATTAATATTCCTCATCGCCCTCAAATACCCTCAGAGTTTATAAAGAATAAATCATCTCACTGGAGATAATCACCTGGAGATTTAACAGATCTGACTAGGAATAAAATCTTAGATATAAATTACATTATGTTAAAAGTAACTTTGTTCATTATTCATATGCAAAAAAAAAAACACTTTAAAACTTATGTAAACATAAAGACCTTAACAGGGTACAAGAAGTGTAATATTTTACGTTGTGTATTATCTCTTTGGGTTGCAGACATTTGACAACATTTAGGGGAACAAAATGTTATCTGATTTTTGAAAATTGTACTAGTTGTTTTTGATAACCATTGAATAATAACAACCACAATAATTCAAGTACATTTAAAAACTATATTATTCGTGTTATTTAACATGACTCGCTACAAATTATTTTTATTATTCATTTTTTACAAATTGCATTCAATTATGTTTTTGTATATTTTCGCCAAAACACATTTCATTATCGCCTGGATCTAACTTATACCTAAGTAGTATTACTATACTTTAGCAGTAAATCCAAGTGTTAAGGTTGGTGATTGCGTGAATTTAATGATGCTTGTTAGTTAGGACTTGGACACTCATCAATATAAGACTTTTCTACGTTTAACTTTAAACGACTTGAACTGCTCTGTACTGCATCCTAGTAGCTGATTCAATTAGCGCCCGGGCATTAAGACTTAAGGAAAAGTAAACTGTCACTTCATGTCGTTAAAAGAAGAGTAGTTTCATGACAACTCAAGGCCATCTGACAAAACAAATGGACAGGATGGGAATATATACTGGGAAACATCTCTCCAAAAATGGATCCTACAAAAGAAACTTGTATAGTACAGCTGGACTTTGAATGTAAACATATTGGGCAGAGAAAGAATGACAATTTTGATTTCTTGACAGGAGGTTTCTAAAAATTATGGTTCTAATGAACATTCCAAGAGTGCAACGAACATAATTTGGGAACACAATAAGCACTCGTGTCAGACGTGAATTGGGATAAGAAAGCCCAAAAAGAATAAGGTTTCGACTGTCCTAAAAAATCTTAAGATTTGCTGTATCTTCGGAAATAAGGAATTTGCTGTAGAAAATTAAATCTAAAATATTTGTAAGATATGAACTAGATTGCGACGTTTATGCTACCATACTGCGATGTAAGGGTATAGTTTGGCGGGGGGGGGGGGGATGTTGAACTTGATGGTTTGGATAAGCGTGTAGGATGTTAAGTTATTTGGGGGGGGATTTATTCAGGAAAAACAATATTTATGACGACGGACAGTTGAAAAGTTAAGTAGCGTTGATAGAAAATATGTGGATTAGAGTCTTATTTGGTAGACGGACGGACAGAAGTTTATTTTCAACGATAATGGTTTGGTGTAGGTTTATGTACAGTTGGAGTGTATTTAACAACATTATTAATTTTAGTAGAAGTAAAGATATTGCATTTGATTGGGAAAAAATAACTCGAACATTCAAGGTTGAACAAGAGATAAGGGTCTATTAATAGTAGAATATGGTATTGTAAAGTGTTCGTAGTCATGAGATTTATCCATCTTATCGCTTATTTAGATTGGTGTAAATTGCCCCACCTTATTGCCTATTTAAATTGATATAAAAAAGGCCCCACATAACGGCATATTTAGATTAGTATAAAAGGGCCCACTTTATGGCATATTTAGATTAGTATAAAAGGGCACCAACTTATCATTTATTTAGATTAATATATTCAAAAGAGACACCTTACCGCCAATATAGATTGGTATTTAAAGGCCCCCATCTTATTGCCTATTTGTGAATTTAAGACAGAATATTTTCAGTGATATGTATTAAATATAGCTTAAACATACTTCCCTTTATTTAAACCTTTAATTTATATATTTTCCAGTTATTTATGAACTGTAATTTTTTTACTTGCAAAACGATTTCAGTCATAAATCTTCAAATTTAATAAAATCTGAATTGCCTATTTTGTGTAATTAACTTATCAGGAACTATTTTTATGTTTTTTTTTTATTGATAACGCTTGGATTGTTATTATTGAGTAGATTACGACCAATACAGTATGTCTTGTCAGTTAACATTTTAACAAATTTTGGTCAAAATGGTTAGCGCTTACGGATAACTGTAAACAATTTGACATATTTTTTGACCCGTCACATATCTTTCCCTGCATCATATATTTGAGAAAATAAAAATGCGAACATTCAACTAAAGTTCAACTCAGTGTAATGAGATTTGGTTGAACCCTAACATTATATTTAATATATAAACACTGAGTGCATAAATCGTTCACATAGAGGATATCTGTTGCTACATTTGAAAATAAATCTCCAATCTATTATTATTATTATTATTAGAAAAGTTTTAGTACACTTCGGTGAGCAATATTTCTTCGGTTGTTTAAGAACTTTTATAACAAAAGTTTTCAAATTGGAAACGTCCTTAAAACCTTTCAGTCTGTGTCATGAATTACTCATTTCCAAAATCAAAAGGAGAAATCAATACTTGAAAGTGATAACATTTTAAAAAAAACTCTTAATATTATGTAACATAAGATAATCGTTTAATCGCATTCAAAAAGTTTGTTTCTAAAACATATTTAATTGCGCTCACTATTAATAATATGGTTTATTCGGATATTCGCCATCATTTGCGTATATAAGAAATACATGTGAAGCTCTATCATTTTAGTTTTTTTGACTATTTTAATAAACATTTGAGTAAAATTTGTTTTATTCCTGTTAGAGAGTGGTGTTAATGTAATTATATACCTTCATTCCGTTTGTGGGCACTGACATCCTTCACTACCAGTCTCCATTTTGTTTTGTCCTGCCCAGCGACATGCCATCTTCTTAGACATCCTTGGACCCTGACATCTTCACTATCGGCTTATCTTGTTCTGTCTGCGCCGTGACACTTAGTCTTCACACGCTCATCTTCTGCAAATTTCATATTCCTCTCCCTCCTCTCCTCATCCTACTGGTATCTTGGATCTTTTCTTTCTTTACTTCTCAATCCCATTGTTTTGGCTGTGCATAATCATCTTCTACACCCTTTAATGCGCCGTCTACAGTATACATTCAGTCGTTTCTTGCTGCTTAAATCAAAGACACAATACCTTCAATATCCACAATATCTGTCATGTATTTCCATCTTTATTTGGATTGGACTTCGTATTCTTCCAACTATGTTTCCTTTCCTTAGTGCTCAAGTGTTAAACCATATATGTAATGGGTTAGTCAACAAAGGAGAGACAGGAGCCCTGTTGATAACGATGAGGTATGGTAAGAAGCTGGACAACATCTACAGTGGAGGAACTTGGCAGGTCTACAAAGGAGTATAAGGATCGAGTGAGTTGACCTACCGCGGGTGTTGGAAGATCTCTAGAATGAAGAAGACTTTGTATTTTAAAATCAAAACACCTGATTCTGCATCAGGTTAATCACTTGACATCGTAAAAGTAATAATTTTCGACAACCTATAAATATACTTCGGAATGGTACAGGATGACATTAAATACAAAATTAAAATGTCTGTAATTAAGTGTGTTAACAAATAAACAATTTGGTAATAAATAAATGTAAAAATTATGTAGAAATGATGCTATTACAGTTTAAGTTTTAATTGAATTACTTAACAAGACAACTTCTACAGCTTAATAAAGACAAATCTGACATTATACCTGATTGGTTGGACTTCCCATCTGTCTGCGATAACAGCTGTAACTTGAAGAATAAGAAAAAGAAGTGAATCGTAACAAGATAAATAAATCACAAGACATTATATTGTTTAATGATTGTATTATTGTTACATGAACTAAAATTCTACAACACAATCTACAATGGTTAGCTAAAGTATAATCATTGTCTTATTGTTTTAATATATTTATTTCTATCGGATTAAATGTAGTTGCAGACAGTCTAGCGCTATCAACAGTTCAAAATCTACACATAATAAAGTTTCCTCAATTGCTAAAGTCAACTGATCTTCCATTCCATGGGCGGAGTTGAATAATTTATGACCCAAGCCCCAACTCTTCTAAGGGCATATTCAATTTGTAAACTTTTTTATTAGTTCTTTAGGCAAGTGATAACGTATTACTCTCGGAAGATTTCTCTTATAGTTGTAATTGAATGTTTGTTTTTGAGTGTAATAAGTCAAATAAAGGCACTTCAAGTGATTAATATTTTCAACGTCTCTAGGGTTTAATAAACAATCTAGTCATTCAAATAAGAAGGTTGTTTAATCGTAGAGAAAAGATCACTCTTATCTGAGGAAAGTAAATTCTTCATATATTGGAATGTACTAAAATTAGCAAAACAATGCAGGTTATGTACATCAGGGAACTATTATAACATAAGGGAAATAAATATTTTATTTGTGTGTGTTATTGTACCAACTTGTGGTAGGGGTTTCAGTGTTTTATATTGTTCAGGTTATTGTAGTTCATTGGATTTTCCCAAAAAAAAAAAAAGTTTACATACATTAGGAACATTTTATAAATAACTACAAAACAATTTATCAAGAAATTGTTTAAATAATAAAATAGAATTTATTTTATTGACAAAAAATATGCTTAATTTTATGATACTAGGATAGACATATACCCCGTGTTAAATAAGTCCCTGGTCGGTTTAATATTATTTTTTAAACCATTACAGATAGAGCTACAAAGCCTTGCACATTGTTAATGTACACCAAAACTTATTTTATTACGTATTAAGTAGACAGCTACCTTTCCTGGGGGGCGGGTCACATGGAGTAAGTAGGCAATTTTTAATGAGAGCATATATAGAATTGTACATCGAAATAAAGGTATCTATGAGTTGAACACAATGCCTCAAACCCGACCTCAAAAGGTTCATCCTAGTTAAAATAGCGTGGGTTTATAAAAAGCTGTATAAACAAAATTATAAATTCCATACCATATAAAATATCATGAAACGCTCTAAGTAAATTTGTGTGTACAAGCATACCAACAGAGGTAAACATTTGAAAAACCAAAAAACCTAATGTTTCTATTAATATGACAGGAGAAAACACACCGGCCCGAGTTCTTAGATATTCGTAACGAGAACAAAGTTTATATCTTTTCTCTAGTGTTAAACAACCTTCTTATTCGAATGACTGATTTTATAATGCAAGTATGCAGACATTGATGGTAAATATTATTAAACTACTTTTATTTGGTAAGAATTTATGATTTATTACATTCGAAAACAAACATTAAATTAGAATTATAAAAGTTTATGGTTCCCTTCCGAGAGTAATACTTCATCACTTGTCTAAAGAATTAATAAAAAAGTTTTCAAATTGAATATACCCATAGAAGAGTTTGAACCTGGGTCATAAATTATTCAACTCCGCCCATGGAATGGGAGATCAGTCGATAAAACTTCATTAAGTTTACATTTTTAAGTTAGATAGCGCTGGATTGTTTTCAACTACACTTAAATCGTGTAGATTGAAATATATTAAAACAATGAGACTAAGATTATACTTTGTTGCACACTTTTAGTCTATGTAACAATAATACAATAGTTATAATTCATTTCTTGTTCGTATTATTCAAGTTACAGCTTAACAGCAGACTTCACCCAGGACAGATGATAAGTCCTCCCTTCGTTAAGCTGTGGAGGAAGTTGTCTCGCTAAATAATTAAATTCATAAACAGTAACAGGATCAATTTACATGGTTTTATTGAGAACAGGAACTATTTACAAAAGAAAAGAACAACAAAATTAACAATTAAATATAATTACTTATTTAATAAGTAAAAGTTTATTTTTTAAGTTTTATATGTATCATATTATTTTCATTTTTATATGTATTATTGAAGTGTACTGTTGTTTTTGTTTGTGAAATAAATATTTTCATTAAAATAAAATATAAATTTAGTTCAACTAATAGGCCCACTACGCAGACTTGCGTTCAGATTTAATACTGAAACTAAAAACAAACAAAGAATCTCCGTCAATTCTTGTGTGACTTCAAAGAAAAACTCGAACAACAGTTTTGCGTTCCAGACACCTTTTTACTAGCATTAGTGAACAATTTAATGACGTTGGCTTTGAAATGTTTTTGAAAAAACAATTATAATTTAAACAAAAAATAGTTTGTATTCACTTTTTTTTTTAATATCTATACCAAATGGAATTTTGATAACATCGGTGCAAACATAAATTTATAAAACTGATTCCCTCAACTGAACATTTATCTAAAATATACATCTCCTTTTCGTTATTTCTACATAATTACAATTGAATAATTCAATGAATGATTTTAACTTTGTTTGCTGTTTCATACAATTTTCAAATTGATATTGTGCTTCAATTGTTAAATTTCTTCTAGATATATAGACTTTGGTACAGAATTTTGTTAAGAAGGAGGAGTAAAGTCTTACTAACGTCTGCTGATCCGATTGCCCCCTGTCCTGCATTGCGTCGTATCCTAACCATTTCTAAAAGAAACGGATTCTACCATCATATATTCATGTCACGAAGAATAATGATGTCATACGTTAATACTTGGACTCTACTAAAAGGAATAGTCAAATTTGGAAACTTCAGTAACAATATGTAAAAAGGAGTTACATTTTACCTAAGCAGGTGACATCGATTAGTTTAGTATTTGGTAATCATTTAAGTGTAACACTATAAATCTTACAACACTAATTTCAATGCTGTAGTTGAATACCAATTACACCCAGAATTATCCATAATATTGTGTTAAGTTGTTGTAAGAATTGCACAAGTAATAAACTATTTTATAGGTTTTCTTTATCATATTGTCGCCCTAAATGTTGTTTTGGGAATCCGTCTTTTTGTCTGATGTTGTGCAGACTGGTTGTGAGCTTATTTAATACTATTTTTTAAACTTTGGAGTAGCTGTCATAAGATGAATTTCAAAATTCCTTTATTACTAATATTGGTTTTAAATATTTAAATTATATTTGTTCTAAAATATGGCTTTTAAGGAGCTAAACAAAACTTATGCAAATCTCGACTCTAAATATTTGTCTAAACTACAAACAAAAAATATCAAAAGTTGTCAAAGGGTGATCTTTCTATATCAACCCCTTTACGACCTACCGAGGTGAAGGGGGAGGAGGATTGAGTAATAAATAAAACTGCATATAATCTTTCTGACGTATATGTATTACTGTGTCGATTTTGGAGCGATAGGGACCTACTTTTAGTTAGTAGCTGATTTTTTGGTTGGGTGAGTCGAAAATTTAGTTCAACGTATTTACACAGCTTAATTATTAGTAAAATAATTGAAAGAAATAAAAATTTTGATTTATTAATCTATAACAATTAAATTGTTAGTTAAAACAATAGTGACTTGGATACTAGCAACATGATTCTTATATCAATCCATATCCATCTTCAACAAATATATTACTTTTCAGTTTATTAATTACATTTACCTCTTTGCAAAGTTGCGTCAAGTAAAATTTATTAAAACAGTTTTTGCGTTGGTAGTTCAAAGGCTAAATTCATACCATGAACTCCCTTAGGTGTCCGGAAAAGGTTATAATACCAAAGTAGTTTCGTATGAAATGACAGTTACAAAATTGTGTTGTAAAAGTAAAGCGTCTGATACAAGGAAAATGTAAAGTATTTTACCTACCCAGTATGGTAGGTTTACTAATCGAAAAATGTTTGGATTAATCTTCACTTGTCATGAATTTAGGAAACCGAAAAAGTTATCTTCGACTTATCGTCCGTCCGTCGTCGTTGTCGTCTTTATGTAAGTGAGATACCGGCTACAAAAAGTCAAATAGAATGATTAAATTGTATAGACACTACTACAACGAGTTCCCTATTAAACCCTATTTAGGTCAAATTAAAACCCTATTAAAATTCAAAAAAATCTAATTGAAATGGTCAAAATCGCGACCATTTTAAACGGATTTTGTATATCTCGTGTGTTTTCCACCTTATGACACACTAAGTTAAATTAATATTTTTAGTTTATAATTTGCATGTAATGGTATAAACCCAACCAAATACTAAAGTTTATGCGATTTCGAAGTCTAATCTCCCAAGAAAATGAGGGGCGAGTTACCGATAAAAGCGCAGCGAGTTAAATTGTTTTAATGATTATGTTTAATTATAAAACACTATATCGATCATCCACTGATTGTGAAGTGATCTCGGTTATTAGATCATTGGCGACAAAAATTATATGTCCTTATGAAATGTATTGTCAACTTGAGGAAGTGTATGAGGAAGGAGATATGAGAGAGAATATCCTGTTTGATAAAGGAAGAACTGAAGATAATGAAGAGTCAAGATCCGCAAGACCAGCTGTCATCAATGGGACTTTACAAACTGGTGATGAGCACATTTGATAAAACAGACGTTTCACTATTGGTGAACTCCATGAGGCGTTTCATCACTTTCACTAATTTGTTGTTTCCGTTAATATTTGTGCGAGGTGGGTTCCAAGATTATTTATAGAGGAAAATAAGAACTAGCGCATGGGCGCTGCTCTATCGATTTAGGAGTGTTATGACTGAATTGGTGATGCATTTTTAATGACATCGTAACCGGGAACAAAACTAACTGATCTCTCACGTCTCACGTGAGACAATAAGGAATTTGAAGAATTCCCGATTTCCGAAATTTTGATAAAAACTAATGGCAAATGATTATCAATTGAAAAATCTATTATGAACAGTTAAAGTTGCAGTGTCCTCTGATGAAGGGACAATTAACTTCTGCTACATTTCAATAAGTGATTAGATGTTCATGGAAATATTGAAATGTTGTACTTTGTATTGGCATTGTTCTTTAATATCGTTTTCTGTAATCTGTAACAAATTGGTTCTTTCTTAGTAACAATTATATATTAATCAAAACTGAGATAAGTTTTGTGTAGATTTAGATCCACAAGATTCGAAAAATCTACGTTAAATTTAATCACCATGTGTATAGCTTTTAAACCCCTTAGGAATGACACAGACATTCCACTGAAAGCGAATGGAAACCTTTTAATATAAATATACACATTTATGAATTCCATTAGCGCCTTGTCGGTATCAAAAAATAACATTACGGTGCTAACGTGGTTCAGAAAACATTTATAATCACTTGTTTTAAACAACCTGAGCTTACAAAGATGAAGAAGCCAATTTTTCGGCATTACGTTTAGAGGATCTACTTATGTTAGTGGGCCTGGTTAAGTGATAACACCAATCATTTTGTTTTTTATCTTTCTAATGTCTAGAATGTCTAGACTAGGATTATAAATGAATAATTTAATATTGTTTTAAATGTAAATAATTATTCCATAAAAATACAATGTAATTATATAATGTTTATAATATTAGTTTGAAGCTTTGGAATTTGTTTGGTATTTGTATATATTATATAACATAGATTTATTACATTCCATTTTTGTTGAAAAATACATACCATGGTTATTTTATAATTGGTATTTATAATTATTATTTGTATTGGAAATTAAATGTTGTTTTTACAAAAGAATATTTTAATAAATTTTCTTTTAAAATATTATCTTACTAGGTTTTTTAGACGATATAAATTTATTTATTTTTTGTATACCTTCACGATAGGAATCTGTATTTGTAATTGAACCACTAAAAATAACAACTGCAGATGACTTGTTTTCCTTTGCTTGTTATAGTTCACTTCTTGTTCTTATTCTTCACATTACAGCTGTTATCCCAGACGACATCTAGGACAGATGAAAAATCCTTCCTATCATTGGATAGTGTCAGAGGTGTCTTTATTAAGTTATGAAAGTTGTCTCACTAAGTGATTTTAATGTCTAAAAGTACTCCAATAGGAGAAGAAAGGGTAAAACAAAATTTTGTCACATTTGCAATTTTTTAATAATTTTTTCAATTGAATAATTATTTCAAAATGTAGTAGCAAGTAGTTTGGCTATAAAAAGTCTTGAAGATATGAAAAGTATTATTTAATTTCGCAGAGTTTCAACCGATGAATCGTTTCAACAAGTTATGCCCTAAAAGGTCCGAGTTATAGTGCAAATTCAACAAGGAATTGTAATTTGTGTTGAATTGACTACCACGAAAACACTCTAATAGTAGATTTTACTTCAGCAATAAAAAATTTATCATCAATTACCAAATTATAGCCTAAAAAATGTCTACATTGCTGTACAAACAATCCTAATGTATGCTTAAACTCTGAAATATCTAAACTTGTTGAAGACTACTCACACTAAGATTGCCTACTATTTTGTCCTTCAATGGTGGATTTAGAACTAACATTATGTAAACGTAAAACACATTATTGTTGAAAAAATGGAAAGTTTTGTAAAAATCCTCAACTCTACCATATCTATCTATATTTATTAGGTTTTCCAAAATAGAGGCGTAAACGATGAAGAAAAAAATTGATAAAAGTAGATTAAAGGGTTTGCTATTGTACCGAAAATTACATGAGCGGAATACGGCCTTTCCGCTCCCCTTAAAATTAATTCTAAATTAAATAATACTTCAACTCACAATGCAGTAGCGGTTTTGATATTTATTTCGACGTTTTTGAAAGAGTTCCCAATCTGTCTGTGCTTGACGTAGTTTAGTGAGGAAGTGGTCATAAAACCTATATCCTGTATTAGGAACTGTTCATTTTTAACGACTTCTTTACATTCGGTTATACCTTGATTCGGTCAATCTCCTACGAATAGTCAATAAATCAGACTCATTCCGTCACGCAGCTCTCTTAAAACTAGTTAAAGTGTATTTATAAAAATATACGAAATACATTTTATTAAGTTCGATAAGTTCACATGAAGTCGGCATTGATTAGTATTTGTCATACTTGTAACATCAGTACAAACCGTATATTTCTTTTTTACATTTCCCCCTTCAATTAAAAAAAAATACATTATGGGGGATATTTCAAAGTAAAACTCCTCGATATTGTGAGTAATTCATTCTTAATATGAATTTATTGATTTTATCATGTAAAATTGCGTTTTGCAAAACATTTATACGCTTAAATTTATTCTTTAAAAACATGTATTCTTTAAAATTTCACCTCAGCTTTTACACTCCCCTAAACATTAACCGCAACAAATTTGATGTTACATCAGATTTTCTTAGTTATCAAAGGACATAAGGTGTCTAATGAGAGAGTATGTTTTGAACAAGAAGTTTTGTCTTGGGTGACATTTATAGTTTCGTATTTCAAAGGATACAAGGAAAACGTCTGCTTTGTTATTTGTCCTATAGTGTTCTATAACACCTGATTTGTAATAGAAAGAGATTTATAGAACACACAAATAATGAATAAAGGTATAATTTCTTGTCTTTGGTTACACTAATGTATAGAATCTAATGTAGTGGTCTTAGTACAATCTGATGTTTTTTTTTTTTGTTTTTTTTTTTTGACATGAAACGGCTTAATTTTAAAACAAATGTAGGTTTTAACTGATTTAAACTCTTAATCAATAGTACATTTTGTACAATATTTGCAAACAAACAAAATAATACAACCCTTTTAAATGTCTGAAACTTAATTCAAAATTTTTTTAGATTGTTAATGGGTGAATTAATTATTCTTTGTGTTAAATCAAGGGTGTGTTGTTTTGAGGGTTTTTGAACGAAAATAAATAGATTTAAAACATGTTGATTCTTGTTGCATTCTTCAATGTAATAGAGTGGTTTTCTATGGATATATTTAGTTAGTTAGTGTTTGTGTGTGATATGCGAAGCGGATGATATTCCAAAAGGAGGGGGCGAAAGGACCATCTTAGATGTGCCCTCCACTTTTGAGAAGAGTTCTAATAAATTAATTATTCCAGTTCATCAGGGAAAATCAGCACACATTAAATTAACAAATACCAAATCTTTCATTAATCTTATTTTAAAACTTATAAATAATTACTCTATATGAATATAACCGTAATCTTGATGAGATTTTCAGGACTAGATCTCGTTTCTGAACCTAAACGCACCGAACATTATGACTATATTGACGGTGTCAAATTTAGGGGCCTCAACGCCTAACATTGCGTGATAAGTTAAATTTAGATAAAATTATGAAAAAAAGTGAAAGGAAGAAAGAAGCATCACTCTTACCAGAACTTCGCTACTTCCTTCTTTGTCTCGATATGAGAAGAAATTTATTACCAATTCACAACAATATTTAGTTATAAACTTTGTGATTAGAAATATATATATTTTTTTAAATTCCGTGTATGTTTTATATCTAAGGATAAGTATAGATTATGATGATTTCACGAATTTTAGTTTCTGCTGTAAGGCAGTTGTATAAGAAAATGTGAAAAATTGAGATGTTATTTGCAACTAAGAGAAAAACTTGAGCTTGTGGTTATTTATTGGTAATGACAACATTTGTATTCAGCAGCTCCCCTGCTTTATATCCGTGTTTGGTGGGCAGTGGTACGTATTATTGTAAACACCTTTAATATGTTTCCATGTAAAAGTGATTTAGGACTCAGTACACCAAAGTCTTTCTCAAATATAAGTCAAATAGAAAATTTTATGTGATGGGTAAGAAACATGGATTTTGAGTTTTTTTCGGGTATATATTTTGAAGCACTCCCAGTCCAAAAATGTGATTTTTAAAAAAATAATATCTGTGTGTCTGTTTGTCTGTTGATTGCGCAGTTCTATACAGGACAAACATGTAGATTTAAATCAATGAAAATATAATTTTACAACCAGTGACTGTTTACATCGATTGTACACACTTTTCTCTTCTATTCTTTCACATAGTTATATCCACGTGTAACGAATCCGACGTGTATTGTTTTTGAGGAAGTAACTTTGCTTCAACGCAATCTATTTATTGTACACACTTTTCTCTTCTATTCTTTCACATAGTTATATCCACGTGTAACGAATCCGACGTGTATTGTTTTTGAGGAAGTAACTTTGCTTCAACGCAATCTATTTATTGTACACACTTTTCTCTTCTATTCTTTCACATAGTTATATCCACGTGTAACGAATCCGACGTGTATTGTTTTTGAGGAAGTAACTTTGCTTCAACGCAATCTATTTATTGTACACACTTTTCTCTTCTATTCTTTCACATAGTTATATCCACGTGTAACGAATCCGACGTGTATTGTTTTTGAGGAAGTAACTTTGCTTCAACGCAATCTATTTATTGTACACACTTTTCTCTTCTATTCTTTCACATAGTTATATCCACGTGTAACGAATCCGACGTGTATTGTTTTTGAGGAAGTAACTTTGCTTCAACGCAATCTATTTATTGTACACACTTTTCTCTTCTATTCTTTCACATAGTTATATCCACGTGTAACGAATCCGACGTGTATTGTTTTTGAGGAAGTAACTTTGCTTCAACGCAATCTATTTATTGTACACACTTTTCTCTTCTATTCTTTCACATAGTTATATCCACGTGTAACGAATCCGACGTGTATTGTTTTTGAGGAAGTAACTTTGCTTCAACGCACTCTATTTATTGCACACACTTTTCAGACGAATGTTCTAAACCTTTTCTAAGGAAACTTGATAATAATACCATTCAATTAAAAAATAATAATAATCCTTTAAAAAATCAATAGTGTTCAGATTTATCCCTATATTTTTTTCCCCTTTTCATAGTCTAAACACAACGATTATTTCATTGCTGCCCAAAAAGTGTATTTTTGGCGATATTGTGGTCTTGTGTTGAAAAATGTCATGGTAACCCAACGGATAAACTGATTTCATTTTGAGTTTCGTTATTGTCATCCTTATTTCGTCTTTTTGTGTATTCGTTTAAAAAAGCTTTTTTTTTGTATAAAAGCATTCATTATTTCTTGTATTGGTTTTTGCAAACATTAATCATTATTTTAAAATGAGGTAGGTAGGCCTATAACTTTTTCAACAGAGTTGAACATGGAATATTATTATTTTTTCAATTAATTTTTATTTTAGGTTATGTATTACGGTTTATTAAGTACATTTTCTATCATAACATATTATTTTAGGTCGTCGTTCCTGAATTTTCCACTAGTTTTGGTGGAACTTGCATCTCCAACACAACATGTAAATCACTTCTGAATTATTAACTTCACTTCAATTAATGAACGTTTATTATAGCTATCATTTATGCCAATTTTCTTCTCGAGATTTTAATTACAAAATAGGATTTTAAGTATCTGAACACAATTTTTAAAAGAGATTATTAAAATTATTATTATTAGTTAAATTCTAACTAATTTCAAATTTAAAACAGTTAACTATCAAAAATTACCAAAAATTCTGTAAAAAACGTTGGTAAGATGTCAATCAAAGCAGTTAAAAAACCGTCAGAAATCTGCCTGTAATGCAGAACGAAAGTTCCAAAACCATAGGTAAAGAAACACCCAGAGATGAAAGAGAGTTTCTTTTAAAACAACGACGGCTGCTTTAATATTTTTCAAATATTTACGGAAAATCTTGAAACAATCTCAACTCTGGAAAGATTGTTAATAGCGGACAATTAATTATTTGAGAGCACAAAACTTGAAGCAGGTGTTTTAAACCACAACTTTTGTGTTTCCACTCAAGTTCACGGGCTTGAATTGTTTTTGCAGATATTATTGTCTTGTGTTTTAATTAATACAAAATAGTCTTCTTGTTTTATAAATTGTACGACATCCACTGTTTGAAGGAATTTATTTTAAAAGTATGAAACACAATGTGTCGACGAATGTATGAATAATATATCTAATTATCTATACTAATATCATAAAAAAGAAAAAATTAAGTGTGTTTTGTTAAAGGTAATTCTTGCAAACTATTCAACATATTTAATAAATTATTTTACCGTAGAACAATTTTCCCGTGGCATTACTTAATTATAATTATTACTGTGTAAAAAATATGGATGATAAGAAAACGTTTACTTCTAAGACTTTTGTCTATTCAAGTATTACAATTATTTTGCCTGTTATGTTGGTAACGTTTTAGTGTTACACCTGACGAACCACTATTACGAAATTAAGCGTTCATATTTACCAAATGAACGAAATATATCATAACATATATTAAAAGATCTATTGTACGTCAAATACTAAACAAAATACAAATACCCTACAAAATATTAAAACTGCTTAATATCTTCATTTGATTGTCATCATTGAGTTCGAACTACAACTTGACAAGACATTGGACCACCACGTGTGTATTGGCTTTTCAAAACAATTAATCAAACATAACTTGAGTTTCCTATGTGTTAGATGTACAGACATAAGTTACTAGCTTACATCTTTAGAGACAACATTCATATAATTAGCAACATTCACCAGAAGTAAGTAAATAACAATACAAGATGTATAAATCTGTGCGATAACTCACCAAATCAGTAAACTTCGGCTGCAACTTCAGGATCATCTGTCAACATAAAATGGAAAATTTGATAATTCTATAAAAAACTATCACTTGATAGTTTTGCGTAATAAAAATGGGAAAACATTTATTCTATATTGGGAGTCTATATACAATACAAGTAAAAGAAGAATAAGTGCCCATTCTGTATGTTGTTTCTAAAGGGTTATTTTGATTCATAGAACTAACTTTATTAAAGGAGAGTTTAACAGAGTTTTACTCCCATTAATTGTTTGAATGGTTAAACTCGTTACACTTTCTCTGTGTGTTTAATTACCCCTTGTTTACTAGAACGCCCTGTGACACTGGCAAGAAAAGCTGCTGAATGTACATAATAGCCAAAATAAATGATCTTACAATATCTATTTTAAAGACGATCCTCTTCTAAAAACATCAACACGTATTTTTACAGAACTCTTTTTCTATATATATTATTTAATTATTATTAATAATATAGTAAATTAAATATTTAAACAGATAGCGGTGTATTTCTATAATATGGTAAATATGAAGTTTTGTGACTTTCTTTGTTTTACGTATAGATAAATATCAAGACAGACAATCATATCTATTATTAAAACTTTCATTATATTAAACCAACGTAACTTTATTTCGCTACAAAAGCCAAAGTCTTGTGTGCGTAAAGTAAGAAAACGCAAGTAACTGGAGTCATGTTTCCTTGTAATATAAATTTTAATTTATATGTACCATAAATAAGAAGACTTAGTGTTAACAGGTAACTTAATATGTTGAACAATGTTAAATTAACTTTAGAAACATTACACTTTCACGTAAAGTCACTAACTTCAGTATTTAACTAAAATACAGCAATAACTTAATGTGTATTTCTATTAATAGAAACAGAAAATATTTTTTGTTTATTTGAAGCGGATGTTTATATCTTACTTCGAAATATATTTTCAAAAACTACCAGAGACAATAGGTTCAAATTCTTGCTCAGTTTAAGAGATATCTAGTGAAGGTTTCCTACCGAAATTGAATAGAAGTAATAAATTTGTGATAATTTTGTTTGGATGTATAATTTTTTTCTGTAAATTATCATGTTTTTTCTGTATCATGTTAACACCGAAGCTAAAAAAGGAAGTCAGCTTCATGCCATTTACTGTACACCGAACTCAAATAATATTCAAAAACTCTAAACAACAAAAACTACCAATGGCTGTGCGTAGCTACTTTATTTCAATCGGCTTAGAACTGGCAATTTGTCGGCGTGTCGAGGCAGAATGGATTACTCACGCCGACGTTGCAAGTTTCAGTACGGGCTGTTGGGGCACATTATTAGAAAATATCACAACTAACTGGTTCACGGTCTTAACACTAAAGTAATTATATAAACAAAGGTTATCTTTAATCTAGATATACCAGAGCAGTAGATAGATTAAATAGTTGTGATGTGATGTGATAGATGAAAATGATATAGGCAGAATTGAGATTTGGGTAATGTTGGACAGTTTAAAAATATGTTTGGTAAAAAAGAATATACAGAGTGTGTCGGTGTGACTGTAAAGGGGTGGGATTTGGTGGTAGAAATGCAAACTCCAGATCAGTGCACTTAATCCATGAGCCAAGCTAAATCCAGCAATGTCCACTGTGGCTGAGTGTTACTAAAAAAATAGCCCCCTCCCATTAGTTTTTTATAATACGAAAAATAAAAACAAAATACGGACTACTACCCAAAAGAAAAATGTCAATCTATCTCCACCAAGAAAACATCGTTAATCCACTGACTACATGGTGAAGCTTCTAAAAAGTCTCGTGATGTTAATCAAAATAACGGAATTCGACTGGTCAGCCCCTTCGCACAGCCAATAGTAGAAACACGTCCTCAGCAGAGACAGTATAGTCTTTCCGTAGTTCATGGAAGAAGACTATACCAGAAGAGGTTATAGGTTATGATAAAGTAAGATCATCTGGGTGGAATAAGGGTATTAATGAATGTGGGGGTAAAAATAAGAAGAGAAGAAGACATGAACTTAAATCTAATATAACCGAAGTGTGGTACTTAGGTGTGGATGAAAACTATTTGCTGTAATATTAGACGGAAGGACACAACATTATTTATAGCGATATGGTTGTGTAGTCCATCCAATAATTTTGGGTAAATTATTTCGAATGCAACACCCTACTTTGTGTTACAAAAAAAAGAAGATTTTAGACACAAACCAATAAGTGAGTTTTGTTTTTTTAAAGAGAAGGGATTTTTTTAATTTATATGAAGTTCGTAGAGATACACTAGAAGAGGGTATGTGTTTAAGATTTTGTTGCAGTGAGTATACTTACATTTATTTATTTTGTTTTAAAGTATTTAACGCTTGGGTTGGTTTTTTCAAAAAAGTAGAATGAGGAAAAAATGTATCCCTCATTTTGGGTGAGTGATCCGAAGTTATTTAAATATTAATGTAGAAAACTGTTTTCTTTTGAAATTTCGATACCGCCGAATTTAAATGAAAATGTGCACGGTAACGTGATGAGAAAATCGTTCTTAATGGAATTCCAAAGGTCAATATTATGAAATCGTAAGTGTAGACAGTTTGGTTATGGTAGTGGAGAGGCGGGTTTTGTAATAATTAATAAAAAAAACTTAATATAACACTTAATTTAATGAGATAGGAGGAATTCAGTTCAGTTGAACTTATCACATCCTAGATATGCTATTAATAGGCTTAGTAAATGTATATTTGAACTTTATATAAAGCCAATTCGCGAGTGAGCTTCTACTTAATTATCGCCTGGGTCTTAGACCCGACCCTTTCAAAGGTCTTAACTGAATATATATTAAAATATTACACAATTATATAATTAAGAGGCACAGTGGATAAACACGTCCACCCTCTTCGACGCACTATGCTTCCCGCGCAGAGAGGAATTATATATATGAATATATATATATATATATATATATATATATATATATAATTTATTTATAAATCCAAAATACATATAACATAATAAACAATTTCTTTACTTTAAAATTTTTAAGATTTTAAACCAAATCTAAAGCTAATGAATTTTTTGAATTCATAGCCTTTTAAATTCACTAATCTACAATGCATGCAACATTTTTCTTATAAACGTGAAGGATAGTTTTAGTATTAAAATTGTTTTTTTTTTTTTTAATTGTTACCATTTGAAACGCACATACACCAATTTTATCGCATAAACTTCATAAAACTAATAGCGTAAACCTACAAAAGTTTTTGTCGAAATCGTTCCACAAATATGGGTCCTTTATCCTTTATTTTTCCATTTGTGTAACTTAAAAATTTGCACTTAAATCATGGCGTTTAGTAAAATCTACTTAAATATCTTCCCCTGATTTTTAGATATGTTTGACTCATAAGACAGTGTTTATTGTTAAATTTATATTTTTGACATACGAGGCTTGTCTAATATGTGTTAAGACTAATTCTATTACATTATATATTGTTAATTTAACTAAAACACATTATATTCTTGAAAATAGTTTCAATGAGATGCCACACACTTACGGAGATGAATTTCCATTGACTGAAACAGTCATGGAAGTCTATAATAAAATTTTACATCACAATTATTGGGGTATCTACACTTTCAAAAAACAATCCCGATTTTGGTTTGTGAGTTTGGAGGATAGAAAATAAATAGGACTCAATTCAGAAGCGTAAAGGGCAACGGTATCACTAGAATACCCTTTTTGATTAAATAAATGTTCACACAAAGTGTTGACAGAGAGCTTCATCGTGATGCAGCATCCAAACGTTATCGATCCCTAGCCGGACAAAATTAATGCTTTTTCTACATTTCTCCAAATATTCACGGCAGTAAATTTGTATGATTTTCTTTTTCATTTTTGCTTTTTGAGGACGGGGGAATTTTTTGTGTGCTACTCTTTACTTTAAAATTTTGTTTCTGAATAACGCTAAGAAAACCATGTATTATTATCATTAGAATGTACTTTCTATAGAATCAGGCCTTTCAATACACGCAAAAAGTTTAGACACACGTCTTGTACAGTATGTTCTGCGTCAAAAGTCATGAACAGTTCGGTAACTCAAATGGCATTCATAACCTTCGAGAGTTGATCTTGTATAGATTTCTCACTTTTGAATAATTATCATCAATTCTCACCGTGTACTCGTGGAACCCATGGTTTCAAGGTAATTCTAAAAGAATTGTTCCACCTTAAAATATATACTCGACACATGGTTTTATTTCCGTAAGCTTTAAAGTAAATGTGTGAACGTTAATGCGAGTCAATATTAATAAGCTCAATTTTTCTGATATGGGGAAAAACAAGCACAAAAACTCTGGCACAGTTAATCTGTTAAGGTTAAAATGTTTAAAATTTATGTTAATTATCAACTCTCACAATGCGGCCGTTTCCAGAGAACAAAAAATTTTATAATTACTTTTTAGACAAACCTTTGAACATATATATATTTTTAGGGAAAAGCACACTCTTAAATCTCTGTTAAAACTAATTTAAAACAAAAAAAATACCCCTACAGCAAGGGTACATAATAACGTACTTTTTTTTACTCGTCTCCCCTCGCTGATACGTTGTCTCAAGTAATACATATTTAAACTTGTTCATTTTACATAAAGGTTGAAACAGATGTTCTGAACAAGCTGTGGCTTAGTAAACATGCTTTGGCAGATTTATTGGTTGGATAGAAAAATTGTCCAAACCCAGCGCGTCCAATGTGTAAAAGTTGGGATGAGGTGAACTTCTACATTTGGAATGTAAAAGAATAAAACTGGATGAACTAAATTAACTAAATATATTTGAAATTTTGTTGAATATTTTATTATTGCCCACCATAAAAATTGTGAGGATCCGTTTAAATATTCAATTATAATGAATATTTGTAATACTCAATTCGCTCTAGAGTGAATGCAGGTGTGATAATTCCGAGCTACTTTAGCTGGATCTACACCTGTCTTGCGTTAGATGCTTTCCTATAGTTCTTCTTCTATCCTCAACTTTAATTCTCTTCCAATCCTGACTCTATTGATTTATTCGATAACTAGGGGTTTCTACTGGATGCACTGCTATTTCAAGACGAAGATGACCACAACTGATTACGCCTTTAATTCACAAAAACAAAATAATTATAGAAATTGAATTTTCAAAAAATCTTTTTCCTAATAACAAAACAAAGTTATTCAGTCATTTATAATATAAAAGCTCATAAAATTCGTTTTACAGTTTAATCAAACAAAAATAAAGGGTTTAAGATAAAATTTGAAGAAATAAATCCCACTGAGGTAAAGCAAATAATTCTAGCTGAAAATTAATAATTTATCTGTGGATCGTCGACAAGAGAACCGAAAGCAATGTTTTAGAATATAGTTAATTACCTTAGAGGTTGTCCTCAGTCCGTATTATAGTTATGGCTACACCGCTGTTTCGCCGAACACTGTCGGCTTCGTCAGGCCCACACTAACACATAAACATGTAACACAACACAACACTAACACATATAAAATCAGAGTATGACTCGTCGTACATAAATAATAAAATTGTTTGTGGGCACATTATAAGGTTTTACTTGTCCAGCTGCAGGTATGGTACTGGATCTATACAGCAGTTATCAGTATGATACTGATAATTAAGTTTAGTTGAAATGAAATGTAGACATGTTTGCTATGTTTATTTAATTTTAATTTTTGCTATTATTCATATATAGGGTTGGAAGATAAGCTCAGTTTGTCATTTAACATGTTGTCTGGGTTGTTCTTATATTCTGTATATATTTGGAATTCTTCTAATTTATCCATTGTTGTGCCTTTAGTGGTTTTGTGTAATATGTGCAAATTTGTGTTTATGTCCGTGTAAGTGTTGTCCTCATTAATTAGGTGTTCAGTATAATTTGATTTTTGTCTTTCTGTTGTTGTTTTTTATGGCTAGGTAAATGTTCCTTGAATCTAGTCTTGAACGAGCGCCCTGTTTGTCCTATATATATCTTGTCACAGTTGTTACAGGAAAGTTTATAAATTCCACTATTAGTGAATTTGTCTTGGTTCTTGTTTGGTTTGGTTTGGAGGAAGTTGCTTAAATTATTTGAAGTTCGATGAGCAATTTTATAGCCATGTCTGTGGAAAGTATTGCTGATAGGACGATCTAGAATACGGTTGAATTTCAAAGAGATGTGTTTTGGTTTTTCGGTGCTTGAAGTTAATTTTTTGGATTTCATTGTATGATTATTTAAAATTTTGTCTAATAAAATGTTTTAGAGTTGACAGTCAACCTCAAACAAGGTATTTTTTTACGATTAATGTGATCGCTTCAGAAACGTAAATGTGAAATGATAAGTAACGCTGTACATTATCATCTGACAACCCCTGTCTCAAAACAACTGTAGTGCAATACAACAGTAGTTCCACTGAAAACTGCCAAAGTTTTCACCATTTATTCAATGTTTTTAGCTTTAATTTATTTCATTCCACATTATTATACTCACTTGACTGCAGTTTAGATTGTAAATAATGTAAGTTTAACGTTACAATTGTTTTCATACTGTCACAGACAAGTACTTTACATAACCTCATTTGAATGAAGCAAAGTCATGTTGACATGACACAAGAATAAAGTGAACATGGGAAATGCATTAAGCCTCTGTATTGTCACGACACTCGTACAATATAATCAGCTCTGTACATTGTGATTAAAGTATGTATTGAATAATAATTAATATAAAATTATATTTATGTGGCGAACTATAAAAAGATTATTTATACCGTCTAAAAACCGTAGCAATAAATCACGATGGAGCACAACAGCTAAATTTCCCTCCAATCACTGTGATTGTGTTTATCACCAAAACTTACAAATCCCAGTTTTAATATAAAACACTTAGAGGTTGGTTCCTGTGATCACTTTAACGTTAATGGACCTTGTAACACCTACGCCAAAGGATGAAGTCCTGTTTTGTCACCAGGTGTAATACGTGTTGTTGTATCAAAGATACCGCAACAAGTGACGTGGTCCAGAAGGCGTGACAAACTATTAGGGGAGTGGCCTATTGTTAGTTGTATTAAGCTTCCTAGCACGAGAGCGGGTTACAACCCCTTGTGGCGATTTAACAGTTAAAATTTCAGCTTGTTTTGTAGTTGTAATGGTATTATAGTCAAATTTTAGTTCTTTTTTTAATAATGGGAGCCATAATGGCTTTACTTCTATACTTGATTGGCTGATAGGATTGTCCGTTATTTTTATAAATGAGGCTTCAATTATTTTTCGTTTGTAGTTACTTTCCCGGTGTATGATTTCCCGGTTACTGGAGATTACTGATTTCGTTGTTTAGCATTAGTATATTTTCGTATGGTTTTTCTTTATGTTATCTTCTATTTTGTTTATCAATTTCATATAAAATTATTTTTTCGTCGTACTGCTTCAAAAACAGCTATTTCGTTACATGCATTAAGAGCTAAAGTAGTTATTTTTAGTCCTAGGACCTAAATACATCAGCTGAGGTCGAGGTCATCAGATGTTATTTTGTTTATACGAATTAATTATTAACGATTGTAAAGCATCTATAAAAACAACCGATACTCTTGATAGTAAATAACTGTTAAAACAGCTGTTACCATTGATTTGAAGCTAAGTAGGTTATAAAATTTTAGTTTTTGTGAAATTGTTTTCTTATATTAATTGCAGCATAACGAAAAATATAGTTCATCACTTGGACCAAAAGAAGCTTTTCGATACTCACTCATTTTCTCGGCTAAGCATCGACCGTTAAACTTGAGCTTGTATTGAAAAGCTTCACTTTTGGTCCTAGAGATCAAATATACTATATTCGGTGATTAAATTAGTATCCCTAAGTGAATAATATTCAAAGAAAGATAATTTGGACTGCGTTCTGAACATATTTCAAGTTGCCGTATCCCCTGAGTCAGCTGATGAACAGATGATTAATGTCAGTTAAATCAAAAAATACTTCAAAAAAAAAAACAAATAAATTCTACACATTTATTTTGAGCAAAACACAAAATTTTCAAAAACATGGTATTTAATTAAGAAAATAAAAATATCTCATAATACAAAATTAGTGCATAGGCAGACACGCTTATTTATTATTTGATTGGAATTAATTTCTCCCACCATAAGGAGCTAACAAATGTTGAAAATGAAACACGCAAACAACAGAAACACTGCACCCTAATGATATGTTCACACGAAATGAGTCTAGCAAACACGTCTCACGAAACACATGTATTCATAACCTTACACGTCCCAACCCTTAACAAGTGGTGAATTCATGAGGGTAGTGAAATACATATGTTCATATTATAATCACAGATACTTTACTAAAACAACAGTTGGCACTTCATGGAAAATAATACAAAATAATTTTACAAACACCATAATAAACAATGGAAAGTTAAAATACTAAAATTTAAGAACCATAAATTTTCACAACAAGAACTTTCTATTATTAAGCCATCTTCAGTTGTGATTCAATAGAGGATTCGTTCATAAAGAACGGGTCATGCGTTTGTCTGAAAGAACTGAATCTTAATGTTCAATGATCCGAAACGAGAGAGTCAAATTACTCTGCTGGCCTGAATGTTACTTCCAATCATTTGGCTCTTGGATCACGGGACAGTACCCACGAACTAAACTAAGGAACTTTAGGTCAGCCTTCGTTTAATAGTTCACTTGACATTTTCAGTTTACGGAAATTTAATACAAAACTATTACAGTTATGTTTCCTCTTTTCTAAGCGGTAGTTTTATTAATTAAATTTTTTAATTATTTAGCCTTTAGTGGTTCAAATCAATAATTATACATATTAAAAAATAATAAATACATGTTTTAAGAAATAATATTTTATGTAAAATAAGTATACAATAGTTTCTTTAAAAAATAAGAAAATTAATAAAAAATATATAAATATAATTAAATTACAACTGATAACATATTTAATAAATGGTAACAAATACATTTTGGTATATTGCACTATTGTCATTTGGCTCTAATCTTATAATGTACTAACTACCAAAGCATGACCTATTAAAATATACCGGTAACAAATAAGTTACGGAAAGGAAGAGAGAGATACAAAATCACAATATTCTCAAAATCGACTGTAGGATTTTTTTGAAATTACTTCCTATGAGCCCAAACGAAACGTATTGGTCGCTATATTTCTAAATTTCCTGTGTGAGTTATTGGTAAAACAATAAACAATCGTCAAACGTTCCACCGATTTCAATCAAACTTTATTAAAATTCGAAGATTAATGACCCAAATACGTATGCAAAATCACAAATTTAAAAAAATAAGTTTAGGAATAACCGGTAAATAACAAAATTAACCTTGACTGCCGTCAGTAAAAGGCAGATTAGATTTTAATAGTTTATGATTTAGGCTGAGGGTGCAAAGCAAGTTTTGGCTTATTTAAATGTGTGAATTTAAAAAAATAAAATAACATACATGGGTTCTGTTTCACTTTTTGAAAGTTATTACATTTATAGTAAAGAATAGTTTTGGGGATAGTGAGTTAGAAAGTTTGTGCAATGCTTTTGTTCTATTTATTAAATATATTCCGGGTCTTAATATCTCGCGTTGTTATTGGGGATTAAAATCTTCGTAATAAATATATCTCTATATAATACCACTATCATTGGTTTTTCGCATTGATAAAGGAAATTGATAAAATTGTTTTATAATTAAATTGACAATAAATATATTTACATAGTTAGTCTTCCAGTAGACAAATCTCACAAGATGAACCATCAGTTGTTGGGAATTACGAAGTTTGAAAGTTCTAGTTTGTAATAGAGCTCGTGTACAAGAATTAGACTTAGAAGTTGAAGTAATTAAGTGTTTATTACAAGCGATGATAGCGCTACCAATAACAATGGAACAGTTTGGAATTATATTAATGCAGAGTAAAATCACTAGTCTAGTATTAACTTTAACTAGGCGTTCAACTTTAACCCTTAACAGTTTATTGTTTGTATTATTGAATTGTCTACACAATGGAGTCGAAATTTAATCAATTTTCCTCAGTACGACCTTGAACCGTCTCTTCAGAGATTTTATCTACTGAATTGTGGTGAAGGGGTCTATAACCATCTACGAGTGATTCGCTGAAATCCTAGAATTAGCAAAAAAGGTGGTGGCCGACGGCATACTTAAGGCACAGATTAGATTATTGATGCTTATTTATGGAAGGTAAAAAATGCTTTTATGCTCCCCCAATAATGCACTACCGACTAAAAACCATTTTCCCTCCCATGTGTATAATCAAATATTACTTCATAGGAAAAGGTCTTCAACTGTTGTCACGTCCTTCTTACCTTATGTTTCTTTCCTCCCATCTTTTACTTTGGTAACGAAGACTACATTCATGTCCCATTTCTCTAGTATGACTGTCACCTGAGATACCAAATTAGTAAGTCTGACTTGAACTCCTAGTTGTTGGTTTAGTGTTCTTCTGTCCTACTCAATGTGTATTACTCACGTATTTTGTCCTCCGTTATATAGAAGCGTTAAGGTTCGCTTAGTAATAATAATTTATTTCACCATGCTAACTCTATCGCTCCACCTGTTAGGCTAGGATATTAACTTAACAACCCGTCTTGTCCTTATCCCATTTTTCCAGCCAAATATTTAACATACTTTTCCTGGCTATTTACCTAACCTTAGCTTTTCTTCGTCTATCTTCACATGCATCATATTAGTCAGTATAACAAACACACAGAACACAATTCTCATAAAAAATACGCCTAAGTATCAGACGCGTTTCAACGACAAGGCCGCCCTCCCCAGCGATACACCAGCTACACCAACCAAACCACAACTTTGGTTTGAACATATTCAAACCACAACTCACAACCAAGTTGGTGAGTTGTGGTTTGGTTGGTGTATCTGGCGTATCGCTGGGGAAGGCGGCCTTGTCGTTGAAACGCGTCTGATACTTAGGCGTATTTTTTATGAGAATTGTGTTCTGTGTGTTTGTTATACTGTATAATTTTTCTCATAAGTCAATCTCAACATTCAACATCATATTAGTCATTTTTCGTTTTCATTTCATTGTCTTTCCATGGCTAGTAAATATATTAATAGCGTTCCTGCCAAGGCCAAAACAATATGGCACTTAAGAATAAAAAAAGCTTATCCAAATTTTGGTTAATAAGCTTACTTTAACTATTAAAAATATAACGTGTGTAATGAATTTGGTCAAAATTTGATAAATTTTGCAATCACTAGAACACACAAAATCAGATAAAATCCAATTTCAGATTTTAAGACTTTCCTAGAAACTTTTCACCCGTTGTAAAACATGAGTTTATGTAGAAATATATAACAATTGAACAAAATTAATGTTTGTGAGAATCATTAAAAATATGTTAAAACCGAACCTTCGGTAGCGTTAAATTAATAAAAATTTGTAAAACCTTTGATTATAATTGAAGTAAAAATATATTTTATTTATAGATATTTTAACGTAATCTAGTACCAGTGTCGGTGCACATTTCAGCGATCAAGACTGGATTTTATTATGCTGCTATATTTACAATAAAAAAACGTATTACTTACAAATAAATGAACAGAACGTTGTGTTCCACAGTTCCGAATTTAGTGAGGCAGTAAATACAGAAATTGATGAGTTTTTAAAACGAACCATTCCATTAATTTTCCATCTGTCTACGTCCTATATTTCATTAAATGACAAATGTGTTTTTTTTTTTATAAGAAGATAGTATTAAATGACTGAACCTCGCCAACGGTTGCATTCCTCAGCTTGTTCAGTCTCACAGACATCTTTTACTATTTTGTTTGATTCATTTACTTTACACAACATACGAAGTATTGGATAAGTTTAGACAATACTTTCTAAATCAATTTTCTGACTGGTCTTCACGTTTCATAGCATCAGGGATATGAAAAAATAATGTTCGTCACTCCGGCCGTTGTCGTCATCATCTGTAGGCTACATAAACACGCAAGCAGCCACAAAAAAATAGAAACTTGAAAATTCGTGTACAGGACTTTATAGTATGCTCATATAGGAAATTACGAAAAATCACTATCAAAATGGTGGTAATTATAAACAGTTCATATATCGTGTGTTATTCAACTTACAACACACTAAATTGATATACATTTTAAAATTTCAAAATTGTATGTACAAGCCTCTCTACGGCGACAAATAGTGTCGTATTACGAAAAAAGTAAATTCGAATCATGAATTCTCAGAAAATGTGGTATTCGTTTAGTGTCAGGGTCCGGAATCACGGACACAATTTTAGGGAGTCCAGGAAATGACGCGAGGGAAGTGAGTGGAGACTTTGATATATAGACATCTACGACGACCATTATGGTCTAGCCAACATCAAGAAAGTAGTGGATAAACACAGTTAAGAGCTTCAGGAATCCTGCGCAACAACATTTTTTAAACAAACGTACTCCATACTACATACTGGTTAATAAATACCCTGTAGTATACCAATACAATTTAATATTCCTTACAAGGCTCAAGAAACCAACTTTGGATCATTAGATTTAGACAATCATTGTATAATGTATAATGGAATTGTGTAAGTATTATGATGGCGTGTGTGTTTGTGAATCATCTTTTCAACGCTGCTATATTTTTAGTTTAATTTACATGAATATACCTTTTCAGTATAATATGAAACATATTCAGAGCTAATGTTAGTTTAGAATAAAGTATCAATGTTTCACAACTACTTCTTTCTTATACCAGTTAAAGTCTTTACACACGGTTAGTAGAATATGTGGAATTAAATTTGTATATCGGCTTTTAGATGAAATAGAAAGGCGGAAAAACTATTGTTGGAAACTTTGATCTAGGGCTATTTACAGGGTGCTACAAAACTAAAATTAAAATATACAGAGTTTTACAAAAATTATAAAAAAATAATGATTTATGAGAACTTTTATATGTAAATATAGTAATGGTTTTTCCATAATCATATTCCTCTCTTTAAGATGGAAATTTTGGTTTAAAATAAAATTGTATAACTATTTTAGTTTTTAAGAAATGTAAAGATAAAAGTTTATATTTTGAGAAATGTAAATGCGACTGATAAACATAGGCTATAATTGTCTAGAAGTCTGGAATCGAGTTGTAAAAATAAAATCACACTGAAATTTACATGGTTCATATACCGTTTTAAAATACAAATGGAAGTCCTTGAGATCTTTTGTGTTCAAATCTTACTTTTATTAACACATATTATGCGTTGAAAAATTTTGCAGAAAACTTCAGTTCATAATATGTAAAATATCAAACAATATTTTATTACCTACAATTGACTGTTTTCAAGTACTGCAATATAACATATGGCTCTTCTTCCATACATAAATATAAGTAATACTCACAATTTAAATTGTGTATATTCAATAAATAAAAGTATGAATATTTATGAATGAATAGCAGCCCTTATAAAATACTTTTTTTACATTTTAATAAGAAAGTGGTACATTTCAGACGACTGCAACATCAATTTCTTCTTATAACTTTGCAACAAGTAAATCACCAAGAAAAATATTTAAACAGGTTCGCAGTGTGTTAATACGTCCAAAACATGGAGATAAACAGTTGTACAAAATGTGCTGTTACCAACTCATGTAGGTCTAAAATAAGAAGTATCTACTAAAAAAAACAATTTAATGTCATTACGAAATTTTTGTGCCAAGTAATATTAAAACTTCTGGTTATTGAAGGATTGTGCATATAATTGATGTAGTTTATTCGGAAATTTGACATCGTTAGGATTTATAAAAACTAAAACACAAAACTGTAGAGTATGTATCAGCTCATTATGAAGTGAAACCTATAAAACAACAATCGACACTGCCTAGAAGATATGAAAACTAAAACATTAAATAGTAATCTAAGAATGGAAGCTAGGGTTAAATCAAGGCCCGAGGAATCAAAATATCAACATATACAAAAATCCACATAATGTATAACCAACTCAAGTAAAAATAACACCAAGTCAATTAACCAAAACCTTCTTCAACACAAACATGGACAGATTTTTATTAAAGTTTGTTGTGGGAATATTTGAGTCAACTCTATACGGTATTTTTAATATTTTTTTAATGATTCATCATTTAGACTAGCTTTCAAAGGAAGAAGTTAAAATTATGATTTAATCAAAATCGGCTGGGCTGTAACGAGTGTTGTTTGGTAAAATGGAGCCTCTAAAATCCCAAACAAAACGTATTGTTCTCCTCCACAAAAATACCGATACTGAGGGTGATAGAAAAAACCTAATTGTTCAAAATTGGCTTGATCAATTTTGTTCAATATTTTTAAAAGTGAATATTAATGAAGTAAACCAGTGGGCCAAAATATAATTCAAAACTATAAAGATCATTATTAGTAATCCTTGAACAACGTCGCTAAAATTGGTTTCAGTCAAATAATATTTACTATGCGGTCAAGTTAATGATACATTACGACAATAAAATGTTTAAAGAACTATCCTTCTATATCAACTTTCCTCCCATTAGAAATATACGAATGATAAACTGAGTAACAAAAAAAAAAGGTGAAATTGAAAAAAACATATTTTTTTAAATTTTATATCTGTGTGTTAGTACAATATTTTTGAACCTTTTCTTCAAATGACTAGAGCACTGAGATAAATATACAATGAAAATGTTTATTCTAGCTTATGTAGGTATAAACATAACTATATAGTGTTTGTTTTATTAATGTTCTATTGTATTTTCTGAGAATTCCCTTACATTACTTTATTCAAAATTATAACTAGCGGCCAATGTTGCCCGATTAATTTAATTGGTTTTGAAGGATTGCAGTAAATAACTATTCACTACATACGGAATTAATGGAGCTTTGGAAACGACAAGATAATGTTATATTTATGTACACGCTGCCTCTAGCTCGCAAGCGATAAACTATGAATAATTGCATTGCGATATATAACTTCAGTACATTAGGATATCTCTTCATAAGTAATAACTATTTACACCTCCGCAATACAAATAAGTTTTAAATTGTCCGTTTATAAAATGCAAACAAATTTCAACACGTAGCCGTGATATCTTTCTTGAAAACTAACGTGCTTGATTGGTTTCCCACCAATAAACTCAATTTAAATAATTCTATGCAGGATATTTAATACTTTTACAGCATTTATATAGTCCTTTATTATTTTAACACAGCGTCTAATCCAGACGTCAGCGCCACGGTGTTTATTAGGTTACAATAATTGTACAAAACTGTCTGAGAGAGGTTGTGAACATTTTAGAAAAAAAAAATGATACAATAGACTTCCTTTTAAGAGGAGAAATAATGTAGACTTCGATCATAACCTTTCTTGTTTCTAGTTGGTTAACCAACCCAACATGAAATTGATTTAATTTTTACTTAATTGAATAAGTTGTTATTATAATTTTTAGATCTGTTGTTATAGTAACGAATGTTGAAATGCTTTTCACTTTCAAGAATCATAGTAACTTAGTATACATTTTTTCGTTAGTTAAAACTTTTATTTAGTATATATTAAAGTTAACATTTTTTTTTAAAATCGCCTTCGCTTCGACAGATAATGATCTGACTAATAGTTTTTGAAATACAGCGTTTATACATTATGATTTCAACCCTCAGTCAAATGAGCTCTGCTGAAATAAAAATGTTAAACTAAATAGAATTAGATAAACAAATAATAAACAAGAGAAACAAAGGACATCTCTTTCTGTGCATGTAAATTCAGTTTTAATTAATAACGTAATTTTCACCTCTAATTTACTACCGCTTGTTTAGCAAGGTGCCAGCTGGTACATTTAGAAAAAAAATATTTTCTATTTATTCAATTTTAAATTGTTTATAGGTTAAACAAATCTAAAAGGTGGTTGAACTTTTTACTTTAGGTTGCAGTAAATATACATTTACTTTACATTTAGGTAGACGATAACATACATCTGTGATGAAACTTTAAACTGTCAATAAGTTATTCATGTTAGCAGCTATTATTGTGATCTGTTAATAAATTGTATGTTTCATAATCGTAGAAAAATTTGAAAGTTTATATTCTATGTTACACTGAGGAATATCTGCCTCATGTCACCAGAGGACAAATTGATCTTTTGTGTCTACCCTACTAAATTTTATTCCAGTCTAGTAAATTGTTTAGATAATCGGGGGAATGTTTTCTTGAATCAACCAATTTATAACCACTACTATCTGTTATGAAACCCAAGGATCCTTTCCGATCTCCCATCACAAATTAATACGCTTTTATATGAATTAGTATATATACACGTATATAATGCACTTATACACAAATGATGGCAAATATACGAACAAACAATAATATTAATTAGTATATAGGTGTATTTCGAAAGCGGACTTGAGGAATACAATAAGATTTACTCACTGAAAATTTTGTGGAATTCTCATTACAACTGATTGAGAGAGGCTATTGGTTATTTAAATTTATAAAAATATATTTAAATTTGTAAATACAAAAACTAGTAAAGTTTTAATAAAGAGTGGACTGGTATTTGAATAGTCGACTTAAGTTTGTCTGATGAATATCTTTTTGATTTTCTTAGAATATCAGACTTTCAAATGGATGGCATCTAAAAACAGTCAGATTTGTTACGTTGCCAACGATTTGATCATCAACTAAGAACAACAACGGTGTTATTCAACGGTGTTACAAACAGTTCCTTATTCAAATGAGGGCGTTATAATTCCATGGTTTACATACACTGATGATTATGGTATTATATTTACTACCATTGTGATTTCAGTAAATGGTAAGGCACAATAAAAATGCAAAGAGGAATCCACTTATAAAAAATCATTTTGAGTTCATTACAATTGATTACTAATACTGTATCCTTTACTTTATATAAGTTTAAGAATTTATAAAACTTAAATAAATAATTTACAATAAATTGTAAAATTCATTTGGAACACCTGTTTTCATTAAGTGTATTTTTATAAAATGTTTCAGATAGTTATTTATTCAGCAACATTTACAGCTCCCGTGGGTGCAATATAAGGCTTAACCCGCTGCAAAATAGTTCAAATTAATATAAATAGCTCTTGTGTTTTAACCCAGCGTTCAAGTCCCTCAGGAAGAAACTAAAGTAATCCTTCTTAAATATTGCAACATCAAATATCCCGCTTTGTAATAAACGTGGAATATAAATTTGGCAAACAAAAAATAGTAGTTTTTGTATTGCAATAGTTATTAAATGTGGTCTTTTAGGTAATTCCGCAAAGATTTTATTAATTTCTTTTAAATGAACACATTATTTTCTACTGTTAGATTGAACTATTATATCATTTTATCCCAAATTTCCTACAATAAATAAGGTCCTACAATAAATAAATGGTGAAGCATATTGCATTAACTTTCTCACACGCCCATACTAAACAAACTAAATAATAACAAAAACAGTACTACACTAAAGCTTATTCCTGAATAGAAAAAAAACTTTTTAACTACTTATCCCCTTCTCCCTTGTATATCCATGTAAATGGAGTTGGTATATATAAATCAATTGGTTGTACAATTATTAATTTGTTTTAATCCATGTATTTAATAATGCTTAAAAATACGTTACTTTTGTCATGAACTCACCCTAAGCGTAATCAGTATAATACAATTTTGGCGACCTAAGTTAGTTTTTCTGTGCGTCAACTATCCTTAAAAACCGTAATTTCTTTTACTAGCAATTTTGCACGAAATTTGTGGTTGAAATTAGTAGATCTGAATGGGAGAAATTAGACATTAATCGATTTTGTCCCCTCCATATCTTCCAAACCATCTTTTCTTAGGAATGGGCAACTAATAAATTGTGTCCGGGTCCGTAGTTTACACACTTCAGTAAAATCTGAACAATGCACTTTATTTTCAATTTCTTGAATTTTATTTTGAGACAGCTATCTCAAAAATTATAGTTATCGACATCTAAATTGAAAAAAAAAATCTCAAGATATTCTCAAATCTGAACACATATCAGATTTTATCAAAATATGATCTCTCAGTTGGTCTGTAGCTTTACAGGCGACACACAACACAAACTCCTGTTCCCGTGAAAATTCGACATCAATATTTGACCTACGACATAACTCTCTCTATATACGACTGTGTGAGAAAATAACACTCTCACACGCCCAAACTGAAAAATATAATATTCGTCTGCCAAATTATGAAGTGCTCTAACTGGCACATTACCAATTCCAACTATGCTAGGGTGTGAAGAGCTCATAACTCACTTCCACACCACTTCAAGTTACAAGTTTCCCGAAATATATAAATTAATTATCATTTTTATATCAAAACCAAAATAAAACTTCTATTAGTTAATTTTTAGACTGATTAATTTTCCTTGAAAGCATAATTATTAAGTCAGTAAACTTCGTAGCGGTTAGTTCAATTTGATAAAGTTAGGGTATATCAACATTAAAATTAATATTTAGCAGAGTAAAGTTTGCGGCGAGACAGTTAGGAGTATATTTCATAAGACAACTTTTATCTATTTCATTATTTTCTGTTTAAAAAAAAAAAACTTGTTAGAAACGTATTTTATGTTCAGAATATACTTGAGAGAGTTTTAGGAATAACATTTTATACAACTATCTACTAGAGAATATAGAGTTTATAAATTTCTGATCCACAATTAAAAAAAAATTAAAAATTAATGACGTGTATAAATAAAGATAATCTCTCACCGTACTCTTAAGAAACGTTTCCTTCTTCAACCAATAAATATACAATTTTAGTTCCTATATTTTTTTCAGTTATTGTTTAAAGAAACATAAAATATTTATCATTTTTAAAATACCACATTTGATTAAGTGACGGTCTCTTGTGGGTTTCTGATAATCCTTATAAACCGAAGCTACATTATAGGAGTTCCATTTTACTTCCTAATGCAACTCAATGTACCTTAAAAGTTGTAAATGGAGTATCTAAGACACGCTGTGGATTTTACATAATCAAATATAATTTGATGTTTTTTAAAAATAGCTAACTGTAGTTATTAATTGTTTATAAATTACATATTAGGAACAAATTTAGTTTAAAAAGAAAAAAAAACCTATTTTTCACCATGCAAAAACAACTACTGTTTTTTTGACCCTACCAAATGTAGGAGCTTAGTTTTTCAACTGTAGTCAGCAATCTAAAACTATATTATTATAACCATCACCTAATCTAACCAATTACACAATAATATGACAATGTTTACACTTCAAATTAACCACATATTTAATAGGTCCAGATGTAGTTTGTAACCATCTTACCTTTATAGACGTAACCTCAAAATTGAAGACTGATTTTCTTCACTTAATTCCTGTAATAAAACAATCCCGTTAGATTTTATTGCAAACACAAACAATAACTGTTAATAGATAATTCAGCGATTCTTAATTTTACAGCGAGATCTGATCTCAATGATATTTTTTTACATAATTACTTATTACCAAATGTAGTGAATATACAGTTACAAAACCTTTTACAAGGAAATTTATTCATTAAAAATATAAATTTTGTATATATTTTTTTTTACAACATTGTGTATTAAAATACGCGTGTTAGAGTATTTTTACTTTATAATTGTTAAGCCATAAACAACGTCCTTTTAGTATTTTATAAAACCCTTAAACATTACAAATCTTTCAACAAATTAGGAAACGTGCCAGTACACTGATTCATAAGCTTTATATTTAAATTATCTCTAATTCTGGAAGATTATGTCACAGCAACAGATTGTACAACACAACTGAACGTAACTAAGGACACAATTCTTATCGTTTACTGTGATGAGAATTTTACAATTTGTTTCTCTTACTTAAACAAAGGCCTTGAAATTATAGGGTTATTTAAATTTAAAAATAAACATCTCTAATCTCAAGCATGCTGGAAAGTTGTTCAAAAACTTGTGAAATATTTACATTCCTTTAGTTGTGTAACGACTGGGAGAAGTGGGGTTCGTTACACATTCTTTGATGAATTGTTCGTATTATTTAGTTAGTTTAATCTCGCGTTGTCATCATTTGTGTTATATACAAACTAATACAAGACGTTTCGAGATTTTAAATCAATTTCCTTTATCAAGTGATCCTAGAACATAAAAAAGAAAAAAAATCACTCAAGTTTTCTCTAATTATAACAATTTCATAATTGTATGTCGGAATATAAACGTTGATCTGTTTATTTTAAAATATGACGTAAAGTTAAATCAATATAGGTTCTATCCTAACATATTTAGTTTAGTTTCAAAACAAAATATTTAAACATTGTTTATGAAGGATGTTTGGAATGTCATGAAGCAAAGTGTACAAATAGTGACTGTTATTAGTATTGGAAGCTTTTTTTACCCCCTAGACACCTAAGCCTATATGACTTTTTGTCTACTTCCTGATTCCTCTACCTATCTCATTAAGGTTAGGTATAGAATTTTCCTAGCTAAATCGTTTATTTTTTCCGGTGTTCCATTCGGGCTAAAGATCGCTAGACTTCTTCGACATTTCAAAAGTATGTGTTCTGCAATTTCCAAGTGTCGATTGCGTATTTCAAGTTACACTGGAATAATCCAATGTTATTCAAATGTCTGTTAAACCGCCGTCTCCTGTCAATAAATTAAGATTTTAAGCGGTAATTTCATTTTAACAAATTAATGTAACTCATGAACTGTTTTCATTTTGAGGAGATGACGACCAATACGTTTTGGTTACGTTCTTAAGGCAATTTTGAAAAATAATTATACTGGGTTTTGAGAAAAACTGAAGTTTGTATTTTAGACTTTCGATAGCTACTCCAAATTTAAAGTTAAATAAATAAAATAAAAGTTTGTAAATATAGCTAAAATATGCCCGAACATCAAATTTTATGAAATTCTAGATTGTCGATTAAAGCATTTACAGTTATTAGAATAACATTTTTTTTAGGACATACGACTATTTTAAAACAGATATAACTCGTTAAATTACATCGATTTTTGTATCCGTCGCATAACTTCCTCTCGTAAATGTAAAACAGTATATAGCATAAATGAATTATTTCCCCCAACTTCAACATCCTACAGTCCAGGTTTGAATGGCTTTACGGTATTTAAATAAATTTTGTGCACTTTTATTGTACTTTACATTTGCAGTAAAAGTATTCATACAAAACCAAAGCAGTATAGTTTCCCTCATTCGTTATGAGCTAGAATCGGTTTCTGCAACGAACTGAAAAGAGTAATTTCGTTTATAAAAATTTATTCTTATTCTTTTAATAGTGTTTTCTATCTTCATAGTGGTTTTTATATGTAAAAAATTGTGATTATACAAGTTATTTTAATTTTGTATTTTAATTTTAATTGTTTACCGATAAAAAATGACATTTATAAAATTTCACTATAAAGTGTTAAGTGGACAGCCAAACATTATACTTAAATAAGGTGACATTTTTATCCACTAAAGATTAATCTCAAACTTATATCAGTTAATGAAAATATTAATGTTGAGTTTCATTGAAATATGTTTGGCGATTTGACCAAATCTGAATTAGCTCCATTAAAAGAATATAGAGTAACAGCACTTAACGAGTTGATTCTACTAGGAATGAAAACGGGTTTTCAGTGGAGGAAAGAATGCATAAGACAAGCCAAAGTAATTTAGAAATGATCTTAATTTTGGCATCTTTTTGTATGTCGTTCGTTATTCTCAGAACTTAGTTCTCCTAATAGAGTAATCGAAGGCAAGGCCACAAGAGGAAAGAGCAAAATGGGATGACTTCGGAGGAGATGGTTGGAGAGTGAGGATTTGGATTAGGGAGTTATAGGAGTGACAAATGAAGTAAAATTATATCTGGTAGTATTGGTTGGAGGGCCCCATTGAAAGAAGGCATCGAAGGATAAAGAATGGCAAACTGTTCCAACTTTGCTACAGAAGATTGATAGCTGAAAATCGAAATGCAGAAACATGGAACAAAATCTTCTCAAAAAGTGGGGAAACAATTTGTGTGCACTTAATAGAAGACAAAATAAAAATATTTGAACTTAGTTGTCACCAGTTTTGTTTCCCCCCCATACATTATATTGTATATAATAATAATATTCCCGTTGTTTTATCGCTACATGTTTTTATTCATTAATTTAAAAGCTAAAATATAAAAGCGGCGATTACCATCCACTATGAAATATCTCCGTGCAATTCCTTCCAGTTCATTGGCAATCGATTACAGTTCTAAGCGAACAGTTTTGGTATCGGTTTTACCCTCGCCTCGTTTATCTTTTGTCGCAACATTATCGCTTTGTAACTGAGGATTTTTCTAGTACTAATTTAAAATTATTCCTTTGATCTTTGTCTCCTATATAGATGGAATGTCGCAGTGTATCCACTTTAATGTTTATTGGAAAATTCTTTACAAAAATTTGTTATATTCATATCATACAAAAGTATATAACTAGGTATTTTTGAAAAAATACTTTTCAAAATATGATTAAAACAGATTTATTCAAATACAAATTTATTTATACAATTTTTATCCCTCTGCTTTGCTTCAAGTTATAATTTTAATGAATTGCTTAGTTTATTTCCATAAATAAACATGAATCTCTGGAAATCACATTCTTTATAAACAATTCTTAATATGTAAAAAGTTTTACCGATTTCGACCCGCGTGCCCTCAAATAGCGGCATATCGTCTCAATTTTGAACATCGATAAAGGCTATTCTACTATCAATATACGGCCAATATGAAAGTGTTATTCCCATCATTTTCTGAAAAGAGTGCTAAATAAGCCTATACAACAATGGGTACAAATTTTATAGAGATGTGAACTTTTAATAAAACCCATAAATTTGAATCTCGCAAATTGAGAGATTTTTTGACGGAACTTTTTCTACAAGAACGACGATAACTTTAAATCAATAGAGGTATTGCAGTGACATAAACTATTCTATGTGGAATATTTTAATTATTTTTGGATCTATAATAGTTTTTCTCCAATCATTACAAAGGATTAAATATTTCTAAAATCAAAATGTAATGCCAGGTAGGGTAAGAGGTATTAACAAAATATTTTCTCTTTTTATGTATTTTTGAAGGAACATTTAAGGATACCCTAGGTATCAATAGTTAATTTCTTAAAGCAGAAAGTCTATATATGTGTACATGTTCGCTATAATTGTACAAGTTTAATAGATCTGCTAGCGCAGGAGCGGAAGACCATTTATGAGCTCAATAGAATGATGAGCAAGCAAGAGGCTCGCACAAGAGCAAGGGAGAACACTTTGACCATGTGGCAGCACCGCTGGGACAGGGACTCACGGGGACGGTGGACAGCAACACTTATATAAGACGTCAAAGAGTGGTTAAATCGAAGACATGGGAAGGTGAATGTTTTCACCACTCACTTCCTGACAGGTCACGGATACTTTCGCTCGTACCTGGAAAAGACGGGGAAGGTTACATCAGCTAACTGCATAAGGTGGAGAGACGCCAGAGATGACGTGTAACATACGCTTTTTGATTGTGACCGTTTTTCTCAACAGAGGAAAGATATCAAGAACAAGGTAGGAGACCTAACAACCGAGTCCATTATGCAGATGATGTTAATATCCTGTGAGAAATTGGAAGCAATATCAAGGTATATAGAGGCTGTATTGCGATGTAAGAAGGAGGAAGGTTGACTAAAACCATAACAATAGCAGAAGAGGAGACCTTAACATGACCAAAGCAGGCACCACTCTGATGAAATGCGAGAGCGGTACCGGAGTGGAATAATGCCTGGGAAAGAGGAAGGTTTTAGTCGGTAGGCCATTCGGAGAGTCCAACTCATAAGTTCCCTTGGGACGAGTGCATAATATCATTTTGCCAAACCTCTATTAAAAATAAATAAATAAATGGTACATGTTTAAGTAAAACACAATTGAAACCGTGAAATATACAAAATACTTTAAGAGTACTAACAGTAACTGGTTTCTATAACGAAAGATGTAACCATGACAAGGAAATTTCCCGAAATGCGGTAATGATAAGGGAAGGCTACTCTCCCCTCTTTTTTCCCTGTTCTATTGTCTTACTTCTTTTTGGCATGTAATTAGATTTATAGTGATTTTAATTTAAAGTAATCTAAGATAACTCTCATATTAACTATGTAGCTATTACAATTCGCGATTCTAATGCATAGCGCACGTTACAGTTAATTACGACTATAAAATTACTTGATGGTTATTTAAATTGCGTTTAGCAGTAATCCAAACTCCTAACAATTACAGACTTCTGTAACACACTATAAATACAATACAATCTATACTGCAATTCTACTTTTGTTCTCGACTTTTGAACAGCACCATCTTATTGCCGCTGGTTGAGACTCAATAATGTTTTATCGGGAAGTATTCCCTATTGGTTTCCCTTACTGCTTCAGTAACTTTCTTTTTAACCTTATATTCACTTCCCTCTTGAGATATTCTAGGTTATGTTCTCTGTCGTCAATAAAATGATATGGGGGGGGGGTAGATCTAAATTCTTGAAACGGAGAGTTTCTAATTTGATCTATTTGTTTCTAGTTTGTAATAGCGATTTATTTTACACGCACACAAACAAACAAATTTCATAAGGGACAAATGAAAATAACGACAAGCTGGTCATTGTTTCTGCTACACTTGACGTCATTAAATATGTCTTTTCTCAGTTCAACCACTACAAAAAATTTGAATCTTGTGTTCAAATTGTTTAGTTTCAACGAAATCCTCCATTGAATTTGAACAATATAAAAATGTTTATACAATAATTCTTCTTCCCAAATTAATTTACCAACACAGCATTGAACTTAGACAAATTTCTTTACCAAGAATAGCCAAAATGAAATATCATCCAATTTGCATAATGACATGAGTCCATGGTTATTTATAAATAGCTCATGAAGTGTATCTTGTAACGTACTATGTTCTTATCTATATGAATTTAATCAGAGTTTTTCTGCATTGTTGGTTAGTATTTTTATATACTATTGTTATTTAGTTTGTAGTTAATATTTTATATTAAATATACGTGTTTTGTAATGTTTTGACGGCCTCTTACAATCAAGATGGGACGTAAGGCCTAGGTTCCGAAAATTGTAACACAACGTTAGAAGTAAGTTACACGAGATGGAGTGAGTATAAACTTATCTTAATACTTATTGACTTTTGTCAAAACCGTCCTATCTTTTGTAATCCAAAGTTACATTGCCCAAACGTATCATTTACAGTGTTGACGAACACCTTTTCCCACCTATTATTTTAGGTAGGGACATAAAACCTCTATCCAACAAAATTTAAATCACTAGATTATCATTTTATACTTTAGAAGATATAAGCGAAAACATTGTTTGGTCCCTGGAAATTTCGTATATACTAGTATAACCATATAGCACACCGAAGTACCGGGAATAATATGGAAAACCCCATGTTTTGTTTGTATTGTTCATTTCTAATAATATGGAAAGGGAAGGGCGTTGATTTTCCTTAGTCTCTGTTGTACAATCTCATGTTTCCCAGTAGACGGTTGAAAGAGGATCCCGTGATATGTAAGGGAGACGCAGTTCAAAGAGTGAATATGGTTATGAGTACGTCATGGGCTTGTTGGTAGCCATGACACGTTATAAATCTGAATAATATCGAATAAATATTGTTTTTATTGTTAGAAGACTATTTCTATATAAGGTCTTCCATCAGATTTTGTTTAAAGGCGAAAAATATCTGTCAGCCAGTCGTCATAGCCCCATAACAACAGGAAAATATAACATAATATAAATACCCCCTACACTTGAAATACCCTAATAGCGTCAGGATAGGAAAAGAACAACAATTGATCAAGGAAGACTTGATAGTGAAAATAAATAAGAGGGATCTAACATGACAAATTGTTTAGATCCAGCTAGAGTACAGGACTTGTTAAACCTTTACTCACTGTAGGCCCACCCCTAAGGGCCCCAAACTGATTAGATTTGTATATTCACAGAGTTCAAGTTAACTCTTCTACATCCGTTGGTATATAAATACAAAAAAAAGACTGAAAAAAATGTTCTATAAAAAATTTCAAATCGGAATAAGCTACAGAAATCTCAGACTGGAACTAAAACTAAATTAAAAAAGGTTTTCAATGTTCTTTTCGATACTTTTGTGAGAATAATACAATATGTAATGGAAAATTTATGTTTATATATCAAGGAATATACTATATATATTTCAAAGTATCGGATATTATCAAGTGACAACTGAACACCTGTTTGTACGAGTTATGGAATTTATTACTAAAAGCGATTTTACAGTAATTACTACCGCCCTAACGTAGTAATTATATGTGTTCAACCAAAAATTATAAATAAGTAATAATACACAACATATAAATAAACCATGTACATTTCTGCTATCGCCTTGGAGTACAAGTATTGTGAATAAATAATTCAGTAAAGAGGACTATAGTGTGCTCATATATAACACTATTAAACTTATAACACACGTGTGTTTCACAACTTATAACAGACGTGTTTCACAACTTGTAACATACGTGTGTTTCACAACTTGTAACATACGTGTGTTTCACAACTTGTAACACACCTGTGTTTCACAACTTGTAACATACGTGTGTTTCACAACTTGTAACACACGTGTGTTTCACAACTTGTAACACACGTGTGTTTCACAATAAATATTCAATAGAGTCAACCGACTAATAATATCAACAAATAAATTTAGAATCATATAAAACAAAAAAGATATTCAAGTTTTTAGAAGGGCTCAAAAACCTAAAATTTGGAAAAAGGTTAAATTCAAAATTCAAAAAACGTAGAGTCATAACCCAATGGGGAACTAACAATAATCATAAATAAAAAATAAGAAATAATAATAATAAACAGGTGAGAATGGACTTAGAAAGTCATTCTTGGGGAGTTTTTTGGATTTTTTGAGTTGAAAGGGATATATATTAAAAAATAATAATAAGTACAATTGAAGAGACTACAATAGGGAACAATAATATGCACTTAGATTCAAATTTCAAATTAAAATAAGGGAGATATAATAATTACCAAAAGTAAAACTTTAAAGCCCAAAAGCGGTTAAATTTAAAGTTAAAGGGGATGTATAAATATGTAATTATGTATATCTAGTATGTAGAATTGTAAAACAACAAAGCAGAGATAATAATATATAATGAGGGGGGGGGTTTATGAACAATAAACATGACGACAAAAACTTCTGGACTTCAAGGACTTATAACTCGAGAGCCAAGCGAGCTACGTTAAAAGTACAAACAGATCTTTTCGTCAGAGCAGTAGAGGAACAAAATCAAAAGAATTTCGAAAAAGGACTTATCTCAAAAGTTCAAAAGAAGAAAATCCGACTTTCGATAAAAGTGCGATAACTCGCTAACGAAGCGTGCGAGGACGACGAATCAAGTTCCACAAGACCCACAAGATGGAAAGGAAGAAGAATCCAAAAGGAACTTGATGATCGGACCAGCCGTTCGAAAGTTACAGCGAGTTGAACGAAAAAATGTCCGAATTCGAAATTTTCAGGAAAAAACATGTTGAGTAACGCACGCATCTCTCTGTCAGAGTACAGCCGTTGGACTTTGCATTGCCAACTTAGAACACAAGTAACATTGAAAAATAAAACCAGTGAATTATCTATTAAAAGGTGTTTTAATGGAAAACAAAGAAAGAAAACTATTCAGTACCGGTAGATAAAAACTATGATTAGTTAAATATATAGTATAAAAATTTCAGACCAAAAGGGCCTGAAAATACTTAAAAGGAAGAAAAAACTTTTCTCTTCAAAAGGGAGAAAAAGTGGTTCACTTTTGTGGGAAGTTTCCCACAGAAAGGGAGACCGAAAATTATCCGTCGTAAGACGGGTACTCTTGTATTTGACTCGACGCCGACGCGAGGAAGACGTATCTCTTGCAGCAGACTCCGAGCAGAGAGGAATCTACATTTGTCACTCTACTAAAATTGGACTTAGAAAAATTTCTACTCATTTCGAACTTCAAGGCAACTTAGCAGATCGAAATTGGGACCAGCATTCAACTATCTTGCAGTCTACAGGATTTGGATTGAAAACATCGCATCAACATTAGACAACTTTAACAACTAACTTCAAAATCAACAAGAACTTCAAATAAAGTGCGAAGGTACCATAAGCTTAAGGAATAATTCGCAAATATTAACTTCATTTTAAAAATAACTTCTTTGGGAAATTAAATTAAAATTAAATTCATTTTATAAATCTCTGTTTTGGTGTTATAGATAATTAATAATTAAATACGACTTTTTCAGTACAGGAAAAACTGTCTGTGGTTCTGTCTGAAAAGTCTAGCGTTTTTATTTTGCTTAGGATATAAGAAATATTCTTTTTTGATTTTGTGAAATATTTAAATTGTTTTGTTGTTGTTTACTTAACTTTGTTGTGAGATAAATTTTGAAATTGCTTTTAATTGTTTTAAAAGAAAGATTATATACGCAATTCGTTTCTAAAATTTGTTTTGATTTCTATTTTATCCATTCTGTACATGCAAATAACCTTGTTTAGGATGAATATTTTATGTGTGCTCTGGTTAAATATAATTTGTAATTTTAAAGAAATTATCATCAGAACTTAAGAGCTGATTTCTTCCAAAAGGCACTTCCCCAGAGAAAGAGAGTGTTATTTAAGGGAAAGAGTTAAATTATAGAGCATTGAGATAAAATTCAGGGAATTTTGCGTATATTAATAATTAGTAAGTTTATGAGGACAAGCTCATACTTACTAGAGCCAAGTATTGCAATATCTTTGATTGTATAAAAGGTAAAAGTGAGCATCTTGGCCTTGCCCGCGTTAGTTCGAAGCTGAAAGGTGGTTCGCCCCATCGGTGGTGAGAGTACAGCGAGGTAAGCGACAGAGCGACCAGCGGTGAACGCGGCAGTGTGTTTCACAACTTGTAATATACGTGTGTTTCACAACTTGTAACATATGTGTGTTTCACAACTTGTAACATATGTGTGTTTCACAATTTATAACACACGTGTGTTTCACAACTTGTAATACACGTGTGTTTCACATCTTGTAACACACGTGTGTTTCACAACTTGTAACACACGTGTTTCACAACTTATAAAACCCATGTGTTTCACATTGTAACACACGTGTTTCACAACTTCATAAACACATGTGTTTCACAACTTGTAACACACGTGTTTCACAACTTAATAAACACATGTGTTTCACAACTTGTAACACACGTGTGTTTCACAACTTATAACACACGTGTGTTTCACAACTTATAACACACGTGTGTTTTACAACTTATAACACACTATACACAACTACGAGCCTCGTTAGCATCGCTGATTTCAAGAAAGTACTGACATACACAATTACGAGATGCACAAAATCTGCCTAACAACTGTTTTAAACAAACTTACATTAGTGAGTGCGACTCCTTGAAGACAATACAATATAGGACCCAGAAAATTAACTTTTTAAACATTATATTTAAAGCGACTTTCTGCATCGGACTGAGTATCACGATGCTCCCATCGACTTATTTTTAATTTTAATTGAATCTGCCACACCAAGTTATTCACGCTCCGGCGAAGTTCAATCAACGATCAGCTGTTATGCTCTAGAAAAATTCTATTAATGTCTTTACAGTGGTGATTGTTGTTACAATGCAGTCCCCTTCATTCAATACTATTGCATTACATGAAACATATAGCGTTTCTACCTGTAGTGATACTTTGGGAGCTGATTTCATAGACTAAAATGTTAAAACATTGTACATAAAAATAGCAATTTCTGTTTTAGTGATAAACATATATCTTTGGAAGTTGACAAGATGTTGAGTGATTATTTAAATTTTTACCATTATAGCAGAAAACCAACACTTTATTTTTACATTTTCAAAATTTAAAGTCGAAAATCTCGAAAACCAATTTTCATTACACATATGTTTACAAAAAACGACAAATTGTAACCCTTTAAAGAAATTTAAAAAAATCTTTTTTTTTTTTTTTTGTAGTTCAAAGTAACAGAGTTGTTAAAAAACAACTAAAACATACTTTCTTGGTTATTTTCTCAAGATTAGTTTAAACCGAAATATTAAACTAAGAACATTACATATTTTTAATCCAATGCCCAGAATGGTACCCAATCGAAAATGTTTCTCTTAACAATTTCAAAATGGAACTGATGTATTAATATACAACTAATGAAAAAAATATTTCAAAATTTTCCCATAAGTTGATAAAATCACACATTAACAAATATAAAATTTTAATTAAAATTTTTTGAAAATTAAATTCTGATAAAATTGATCAACTTTTTACACATTTTTAAAATGCGTATTTTTACAAACTTACGGAAAAATGATAAAAGATTTAAATTAGTATTAAAACATCAGTCACATTTTGAAACCGGTAAGGGAAGCATTTTCGATTGTGGTAAATTTCCAAACAATTATCATAATTCGGTAACTGTTTATTTGGCTAATCTTAGGTGTTGTAGACAATTTGCCAAAAACTCTGGTAACCTAAGGAAAAATAAATAAAATAATCCTTTTTCATTTCGTTAAACAGAGGTATGTTTTTTGTTTGTAAACATGTTTAGAACATTAATGGTTTTCAAGATTTGGCATTAAATATTTTAACCGTCCGCCATTTTGAAAATATACAAAAAAATCTTAGTTTTTTTGTATACTCGTTAACCAGTATTTATATAGATAATGGGTGTAAAAAATCTTTACTTCAATATTTAACTACTTCTTACAAAGATATAATGGTTTTTGTAAAAACACAAAATGACAGATAGACTGAAAACGAAAAGTTTCCCGGTCCTATATTATTTTTTTTTCTAGCATCAGTTCCTGAAATAAATAATCCCGTGCAATTTTGAATTACTATGTATAATACAATAACAAATTAGTTATCATATTAATAATCCACAGTCAGCTGATACGCGGACATATGAAGGTTTTTTTTTCTTTTTTAAAAGATTTTTTGCCAATTCAACCTTGACGGTGCTTCAAAATCAATCTCCCCAGAGTGAAATTTATTTCTAATACACCCATGTACAAAAATGTTTTATTTTATGTTTGTCTGTCTGTCTTTTTTTATGAAAAATGTATAACCGCAGTACCGATTTAGGCACACTTTAGAAAAATGCTATTTATAACAGAGGATTCACATTTTTTTAAAAATGTATAAGTATAATACATTTTTTCTATCAGCTTAATCTATTGTTAACTCCATAACAAAAGAAGCTTTTTGTATTTTTTTTTACAAAATATTTAAAAATTTTACAAAAACATCTGGAATAATATTTGTTTATTACAGCTATTACAAAAATTGGACTATAAACATATTAAAATTCCAATTATGATAGCAAAATATTAAGACAAATAGTTTATGCAGTTTAGTAGACAAGTAAACTTATGTGTAAAAAAAAAAAAAGATTACTTCCTGCTGGAGGCAAAAATCAGTCACTTAGTCTTTAACGCTGCAATAAAACTCCCCTTCACCATAATAGTCACACTTCTCATTGCCCTTATCTTCTTTCTTCCTATTTATGTTCCTTTCCTTTTTGGATTGTTTTCCACAATTTTGCGCTTCTAAAATATCTAATTATTAATTTTCGGTTGGTCCACCAGACAGTTTCGTTATAATGTATGATGGGTTGCCATACGTCTACATTCAATGTATAAAGACATACAAAATTGTTCTTTGATAAACATTTCTAAATAACATTATTGCTGCTTCGTTAAAATTTTGATTGAGTCTATGGACTCGTTTTTATCAAAAGCTTCGTTTCTACAAGGGCTCTGGCTCTCAAGGGATTAACGCACAGTGTTTAATGTAATAATTATTTTAGAGATAACTAAGAGAACAAAACTAAATTTAAAAGCAAACAAAATACAGTGACAAAGAAACCACGCTTGGGCATCATTTGTTACAAATTCTAATTTTGTTTTTAAAACGGGATAACTGAAATTCCAGTTAAAGATATTCCTTTTAAAAACAATACGAATATTTGACATTATTTTTAAGTTATACGCCTAATTTAGTGGTTAACGAACTTGTTAAATATTTCTTACAACTAAAATATAAACCAAATTTGAGCAAAAACGGACCAAAACTGCGTAGTAACGCACATTTATAGGAAATAAATAATAGCTTCAAATTCCTCATAAAAGAACAGTGCTCATTTCTTGGTCTCTGGTGCTGGTGTTCCATAAGAGAAACTATAACTGTAAAAGATATCTGGCTCTAATTTGATATAAACTTCTGTGTAGAAGTGCACTTTTCACTGAGAAGATAGTACAAATCTTATTTGTTTAATAACATAACATATATTAATATATATTTTCGTCCCATTAAAATAAATTTTCAATATGGTAGTTCATTAATTTAAAAAAAAACGATTTCTGAATAATTGTTCTAGAAAATTTCATTCCTGACAATGCTCTCAGAAAACATTTTATAGAAAATCATTAAAAATTTCCGTAATAAAGTGGCAAATAATAATCACCCGAGTCACAAAACGTGTATTTCATCGGCACCAAAAACCAGATCGTGTAATTCCCCCCCACTCATTTTACCTCCTTTCTTTGACAAAAATAACTCAATAATCAGTAATAACAGAACAAATATTTTTGTATTTTTAATCGCTACAATTTTTCATCAATCAAACATCATCGTACGTGATAATTCTCTAAACAAGTTATTAAGAAAATTGCGATAGTTTTATTGTTTTATGGTTTAATTGATGTAGGCCACTATTAATTTCAACAACACCGAGGGTATAAATAACACTGATTTTCTCTACATAACAGTTCTTGAAATCTGGATTCTGTCATGAAGGTATTCATACAGTTGGGTTTCGTCATTGTTTTTTTCTTTGCAGTGGCGCTGCAGGGCACTTCGATGGCTTGCCTGTTACGTACTCCAGGATGTGGGAACAGTGCTGAACATGTAAGTGACATCTGTATTAAATATTCAAATTAATTATTCAGATTATCAGATTTTAGTGTCCACTTTTTGAAAGCAATGACATAAAATTATGAAAAATTATTTCATTTTGACGTCTAGGGGGCAAATGCTGACGATTGAATATTTATCTTTACTGAGTACATATAAAATATTGCGAATTAAAAATATCAGCGGGGATATTAAAACAAAAGTTTGTTATAATTCAGAGTGCTGTAAAATAAATGTAGAATTTATTTGTATTCTTTTAAGGAAAAGTTCATATTTTCCGAGATTTTCAGGAAAATCTGTTAAAACTGGTCAAACATTTCAATGATTAAAACTAGAATGAAACATGTTTTTAAAAATCTGAAAACATTTATAAATGTAGTTTGATTCTAGATAAAGATTTCATTTTACTTATTATTTTTTTAACGCTTATTTTCAAACAATATGATTTTATGCATTGTAAAAATATTGAAAAACATATGTAAAACTTTTATTCTTTTTTAATTAAAATATATGTTAAAGATTCTGCAAAGATAGAATGTGCCCGCAATGTACCAAAACTGAATTATATTTTTTGAAATATTGCGGATTAACCATACAATTCTGAGCTTGTTGTAAATGGCTTATTTTTTTTTCTTGGTATGAGTTACGTAAGTGAAACTCCAACAATCACAACTAAAGTTATTGAAAGTTGTTATTTTTTAACGTGTAGTAAATTTTTTAAATTACAAATGGTCGTAATTTCTTACCGCGTGCCATTTTTATGCGGTAAAATGTTTTACTTAAATAACACTTTAAATAATACTTTAATTTAATGTGCTAGTTGGTCTAAGCTTACATAACATTTTTTTCCTCCGTCCTCCTCGTAGACCGCCCCCACTAGAGGTGAAAAGACACTCACTATAAAGGAAAATTGCCCTTTACATCCCTGCGGGCCTTCCCCATAAGCTGATGAAATATTGATAGTTGCTTCAAAACGTAGATTTTAAGGTATAGTATTGATGAGTTAAATTTTATTGCTTAATCTGCAATTTTTCAAAAAATATTACGCCCATTGATACTTTTTGGACACCCTGTATCAAATTTCATTTTTAATCCATTTTTAATCATTTGTTTACTCTGGTATTTAAAACAAAATGTAAACGATTTTACTGTTTATAATAATAAATATTCGAGGGCCGAATATTATTTTTTTTTTCGCCTTCATTACAAACTTCTTTGACGATTATATAGATTTCTCCGTAAATCCTTAAATCAATGGTTAAAAAATATAAAGTTTACAACAATATTCAGAAATTTAGTTTCGTTGGTTGGTAGGCCTGTATAAATGTAATTTGTTTTGGTGTATATGATTTTTATTATTGTGCGGTACAGACTTGAGTAATATATACTTGATATCATATTATATTTTTTATATACCTATAACTCACGCAAACATTAATTTGTATATCTATGAAAATTTAAATATTTTATATTTAATTCATTGTATCATACCATTTGAATGAAAAATTGTATTCTATAGACTGAGAAAACAGTCTTATTTTAACTTGAAGAAACCCGTAGCGTGATTACGTTATTATCGTGTTGTGTGACCAAAATAGTCTGTTTATATGTTGTGTAATGTGATTTCTCGTTCAAAAACTTTTGAAAATATCCCTCAAGTGGGCTGAAGCATTGACTGAATACAGGGTTACCAAAGGAATAACAATTATTAAAAAAAAATATATATCATCTTCTACATAATATTTGCTTTTGATAATAAGAAAGTAAATATTTTTTAGATTTATTATTCTAGTGTAAAAATTTGAAACTTCATGACTGATTATGCAATGGTGGTCTTTGTTGGTTAGACAAAGGATGACCTTCCTGTATTAATTCTCGTCTAGCTGAGCTCTGTTCAGAAAAAACTTGACTTCTTCACTCCTGTCTTTATTATCCTTCCCTAACCTTCACAATTTTCACGACATATCTCTCTACCAAATTCCACTCCTTGTTATTTTCTAGTGTAGTGAAAGTTATGGTTATCAAGCTGAGCTTCGTTCTGATTTTCTCTTCAAGGGCGTCCTTACTGACTCCCGCAATGGAAGAGAATATGAATGGAAACATCCTCCTTTGCTCCACACTTGATACATCTGACATTAAACAATAAGGCCCTGCGTAAAGTAGACGTTCATGTCCATGCCATATATCCATCCATCCTTTTAGATTCGGAGTCAATTTAATAATCTATTTTCCGGAGTATAGTTTTGCCACTTTTTAAATACATTCACTCTCGTTTCTTTTTTTAATCGATGCTTTATTATTCCTCCTTCAGTATTATTCTGCTCGCTGAGTTGAAGCTCTTTCATTCGGGCTACCCATCTTTCATTGAACTACCCACCTTTTCACTGATAATAAAAATTACAAAATATGTTTACAAAACAGTAAACACTACTCGGTGTTTAGACTGAGACTTTTAGTGTGTCTACATGTGTTAATCATAAGTAGCTCAGTTAAAAAAATTCACTCAAATGCAAAATGGCGGTAAAATTTAACTTCATGAAACGTAATAACAGGGATGAAGTATAAACTTCATTTGGTAACAAAGAGACAAGATGTAAATTGTAGGAAAATTAGGGATGGGGTCACTTTTTAGTCACAAAATTCATGGTTTCAAATTATTATTTTCTAAAATATATTTGTGTTATTAAATGTTTCAGTGCAATGTAGATGCTGATTGTTGCAGTAAAACTTGCCACACCTCCCGGATTTGGAAGAACTTAAATCGTTGTGCCTAACTATAAATTTTATGAAAATAATATATTCGAATGTATTAGAATCTATGTGTATTGTATAAATATCATGTAATATTAGTGCTAGATGAATAAAAAGATATTGGTTTATAATAACATATATATTTTGTTTTTTTTAAACAGTTCAAATCAGGAATGTTAGAGATACAGTTTAGACATAACTTTGCAAGTTTTACAAATAACCAAAACGAAGCCAACTACGCTCAGGGTCTGATATATTTTGTAAAATTACCCACGACCTGTAATTTTCATTTATTTGCAACATCACATTATATATGAAGCGAAGATATGTATTTTTCTAGAGTTAAGAGATAATCTTAGACTTTGTCAACTCACTGGGAGGTTTTGTTCATAACACATAATTTATCATAGTTTGTTTGCAAAGGTGATGAAAAGACAGTGCATACATTTCGAATCAATTAATAGGGTATATTTAATGTAAAATATAAAAAAGTGATTGACAAAACATAATGGTATTATTATAATGACCACAATAAATAACAAATTTCCGATAAGGTTTAAAAGGCAACGGACAATAGTGTGACGTCATTATGTTGGACTGGTTCCAAAATCACCGAGTCTAAGCTTTGCCAAATATATGTTTAGAAAGGGGTTCAAACTCGTAGCATCTGAATAACCAGGTATAACAACTTAGCGTACATTAAATGTAATAAAGTCAAGTCAAGTGTTTAGTGTTTCTTTTGAAGTTAAGTATTAATTAATATACAGTGTCTCTTTTAAAGGTGAGGTCATACTCCTGGAATTGATTCTACATAACATAGTCCAATGAACATAACTCCGGAAATGCTTTGTTTAATGAACTTGCCGGTATGGATTTTACACATTGTCAAAGCAATGGAATGCGAGGGATGTGAAACGGCTTTAGCGAGAAAAATATCCAAACCCCCGTCAGGCAGATGGAAAATTATTTGGACGTCTTCCATACAGGCTTATTGTAAACTGGAAAATTGGAAGCCATCAAGATTGGTAATTGTTGACCTAATAAAAGTTTCAACACCATACGTAGAATTGTTGTTGAACAATTTTCAACAGAATCCAGAGTCAATTTACAGACAAGTTGCTATGCAAAAAATAAAATAAAAATCTTGTACAACAGTACGAAATATTACATTATTTGGAGTTATTGTATTCATACCAACTACAACGTATAGCCTAGCTCTACTGTCATGTGATGAGGAACATAGAATTGCATTCAGACAATGGTTAATTAACAAGTGACATATCTAAATATGGTATAAAAACTTTCACAATAACATTGTTTGGTGTGATGAAAACTCTAATGCAGTATTTCATTTTAATTAAATGTTTTGGCAGTGATCTAAATGGAGCCTTTCTTTTTGCCACATAGATTGACTCTCATTTCCAATTCATCACAAATACCCTACCCAAACTTTTAGAGAACGTTCCTTTTAAAGTATAAAAAACATGTGGTTCATGGATGATGGTGTGCCCGCTCACTTTGCAAATGATATCAGACAAACTTTAAATGACTGTTTTCATGGAAAATGTATCGGTCTGTGCGGTCCCGTTGGTTGGCCTGCACGCTCCCCAGATCTGAACCCATTAGATTATTATCTATAGGGACATGCAAAGTCTCTGGTTTATTCGACACCAATAATTGTCGATATTCAACAGTTGGGAGGATAGAATAATTGTCAGGACTTTTCAAACAATCAGGAAGTAGCCTGGCACTGTAAGACCGTGTACATCACTCACTATGAAACGCGTGGTTTGTTATGTGAGAATGGATGGAGTACACATTGAGCAATTGTTGTAATTCTATTGAAAAAAGGCTGTACGTAGTTATTATATATTTTCATTTTAATTGAATTATAGTACTTATTACAAAATAATAATATGCCATTTTGATTAATTAGATGTGTTTAAATATGTAACATGAAATTAATATTATGTTTAAAAAATACTAAATTTAAAAAAGTTTTATAAATTAAATTCCTTTAATTTCTTATTTATGACATGTTATTACTATTTTTAAAATAATTAATAAGGTTTATAATAAATTCAAAATATTGTGGTTCAGGAGTGATTTTGGGTACCATAGATAAATAACAATCACCCACAATCACACAAGCTGGCCGCGTACAACAGTTTCGTATACAGGGCACTTAGCACACCTATGAGCCAAAATGACCTAAAAAATGAAATAGCGATAATAAAGCAAATAGCAAACGCAAATGGTTTCAAAACAGAGATAATAGACAAACTAATATATAAACATAAAAAGAAAATTAGCGATCGCAATAATATATTCCAACCTACAGCAAAAAAAGAAAACAGAAAATTCGTACCAATTAAATATAACCACATTCTGGACCGTCCGACAAACAACATATTCCGTAAACATGGTTTCAACTTGGCATACCGAACCTCCAATAGCCTGAATAACATCCTTAAAACCAAGATAAAGCCAAATATTATCAATAAATTTGACAATAGTGGAGTATACAAACTCAAGTGTGACGACTGCGAAAAAATTTATATAGGTCAAACTGGCAGATCCTTTACACAAAGGTTTAAAGAACATTTACCGTCACATAAAAATCATCTCTCCAAACATACTTCCAATTTTGCCGAACATTTGATAAACACCAATCATAATTACACCAATATCAATACCAATCTTGACATCATTCATAATGAGAGGATGGGACACCGTCTCGACGTATTGGAGGAATATAATATATACATCACCCAAAAGAAACATCCCAACATACTCCTCAATGAGAAATTGAACTTCGCAGCCAACCCGATCTACGATATAATCTTATCTCTGAATAAACAAATGGACTCCCACGGCAGTTAACTATCATCAGTCTTATTTTCAGTATCCGTCCGGAAACGAACGAATAATGATGTGGCCACACCCGGACATTTTTAGTGTAAAATTTAACGAAGAGCTAGCCTCCGAATATTTTAAAACAATGTTTTTAGTGTCGTATATGTTCAGTGTCGTGTTTATGTGTTTTATTTAAGTGTCCTGCACCTGACGAAGCCGACTGTGATCGGCGAAACAGCTGTAGTGATATACAATAACAAGAATTGCTCTGACTACTAATATAAGGTATTTATCTAGATATAAACATTCAGCAATTCAAAAGCGAAAAATATAAAATCAATTTGGTTTTATAAGAATATAAATACTTCTTGTATATTTAATGGTGGCTACTCTCTAGCGTGAGATGTGACACACAACAGTGACATACTCTACTCAGTGACACCACTCACAAACTGAATTCATACAAGTTTAATTCCTTATGAGTGATTTCTTCTTTGATTTTCATTGTAAATAAACGATCCATTATGATCACATAGGTAGCATAAATATTATATTGTACCCATCGATGTATATATATATATATATATATATATATATATATATATATATATATATATATATACACACACACACATACACACGCCGGAGTGCTGAATGCCTTATCTGAAAATCCGAACTTTACCCAGTCTAAAGCAAGTTTTAATAGAAATCAAATAATGAGAAGAGAGGGGGGCATTTTATATGTTATAAACATGTTTGATATTTTGTAACACTATTAAAGCTTGCAAATTCATATAAATGAAATAAAAAAAAGTAGAAATCAAGTATTAAAAAATATTATTAGGTAAACTTTACTGTGAGAAAATTTAATAAATATTTTCATTTAGAGTGTTTTTGCAATACTAATCCCTAAGCCTGGCTCACACCATTATATGTATAATAGCTCTTATTTCTTGTTAGAATCGTCCACCATTTTAACACTAAATGGTTTCTGTGAAAAGACGCCACTTTGAAATGGAAAATAAAATACAAAATACTGTACATTCATCTTTGGTCGGGTTTCAAAAACAACTTACTATTAAATTTCTAATCTTTGGTAGACATGTTTGATCGTAACTGCGTAACAAATATAGACGAAATCCAAAACGGTTGGGTTAAAATATTACCTCACTTAGCTCCGTTAAATATCCCTCCCCCACCCCGATTTTCTTAAATATTTTAAATCGAGTTTCTTCAAACATTTCCCATTCCATTATACCAAAGAACTAAGTAAACAAACATTGCAAGAAATGTACACATATACACTAGTTTTGCTAGATAGAGACTAATTCCATTTCATACACAGGGAGATCAAGAAATCTCTGATCACCTTACAAAAACAAGTAGCTTTCATACAATAATGATCAATTTGAACTTTTGATTCAGTTCTACAATTAAAATTTAACCTTTATCCAAATTTTGCCTTTATCGAATTCTAATTACATGCAACAAAATAATGATCGGTCAAATTGTTTTGGAAACAAAACGTTGGTTACATAAACAGCTAAGCTCTTCGTATATTAAACACTGGAGTGGGATGCAGGATGGGATTGCAAACACTCAGATCCTTCATACATTTCCCTGGAAAGAAATTGAGGTGTTCAAAACAAATAGGACGAAGGGAATGATGTTGTATGGATTTTCATACAAATCGGTTTACGAAATATTTGGAAGGAAGGTTTTGTTCCGATGAAGAGTTTCTACATTTCAGGATAGTGTCGTGGTGAAATTTAACAGAGAACTTGAAACATCGCATATACACAATCCATTAGTATGAAATGTTAATTAATGAAGGATTGATCGAACCACATATCATTTACTCGTATAACTACAATAATTATTATCATACGGGAGGAAATTTATTTAAAGTTTTTTTTTTTTTTTTTTTTTTAACAAATAAACAGTTCCTAAACTGTTGGTTTATTTGTTTTGTACGTATTTCAAATTACTCCATCGTATTAAGGTTGAATACGTGAAGTTCAATATTATAAAATATACCAGTATATGATATTGTTGTGTGATATTGTCAGGAAAATTGGATTTTTGATGCGAAAAAAGATTAGAGAGATAATCTTTAAATCTTGTTTGAAAAGACATGTCTGTCCAATATAAACAAAGTTGTCTTCACAATGTAACTTATAAACTCCACCACTTTTATTTACTGACTTTGTGAGTGTGTTGTAATCCTAAACAAAAATTACTGATTAAAAATCCGAACACAAAATGACATTTTTAAAAAATGAGTGTGATTTTCTCTGCTTGACTGTTAGTTCAAACTGTAACTAAACAAATTTGGACTCATTTTACTCATTTTTTGTTTCTTGATAATATCTAGAGTAGTTCTTACATATATATATATATATATATATATATATATATATATATATATATAGTCTAAATCTTATTTATGAAAATAAGACTAAAACATAAAATCTCAATTTTGTCAATAGCGTCCCTAACGATATTGTTAAAATGTATAAAGACATAAATTGGTTGTTTCTAGAGTTGTTTGTGAAATGTGAAATGTGGGTAACGAACCTAAACAATAGAACTAAGTAAAGGAGATGGGTTCAGACGAGTTGTGTACCGAATAATTTATAAATATTGTAAGTGATTCAGTTTTCTTATTTTAACAAATACTACTTCTAAAGCATAAAAAAGAGAACTGGTGTTTTAAATATTATTAGAGAATTTTTTTAAACACTATACTTAAATTAACAAATACTAATGAATTTTTTATTAAGGCGTGCTGGCAGTTCTCTCAGAGATTCATTTTCAGTGAATACGGACTTGCCAATCCTAAGGGACCCAATTGGATCTACACCCTTTTTCACGTAGTCTTGTGTTACATCTATCTCTTTCGTCTTTCCTATCATGTCTCTCTCTTGACCAACTCTTATTCTTTTCAAACCATGGAAACTACTGGAGGGCAGTTAAGGGTATTTATTTTACGTCCTTTTCACAACAATCCAACCTATGGAAAGTTGTGAAAAAGAAAGAATTAAGAGAATAAGGATAAGGAGATAAAGAAGAGGCAGTGACCTTCATCTGAACATCCTTACTTTTCCATACTACCTTTTCTGCTTTATTACTGACACTCACATAAACGTTAATTATTCTGTTTATTTTTCATAGTAACCTGATGATGACTAACGGCGAAACATGTGTAACTTAATATTTTTTGTATACACCGTTATACAGTTATTATATTATTTTCCTTTATGTTAATAATTCTGTTAATAATTCACCCTGTCTGATGTTATTTACGTGAGTAATTTATTTATCGTATATTTCTCAACACATTTCTACAAATAATAACATTATTGAAAAACAAAAACCAATTATACCGGATGTTAATAAACCAAACACCCTCGCGGTCAATACAGGGAATGGAAATCTAATTAAAACTGTAAATTACCCGAAGGATTTAAATTGCCCCTATAACATTTTATGACTTAACTAAAATAATTAATGCTTATTTTATAATCCAACAGTTGTTTACATACATTTGTTACGTATATAATACTTGCACTGCAATATTTATTTATGTAAAATAGATCACACTCAACATTATATTTTGGACCAATTTCTAATAAAGGAAATGTTGCTGGCGTTACTTTCCATGAATTGTTCACTGATCCTACAACTGGAGTAATTTAATACAATTTTTAGTTCATTATTCATAAAAACACCATGTGTCAGTAAATACTCTGTCTTGGTATATAAATTCAGTTAAATGAAATTAGAAAATATTTGTTTACTGAAAATATGTCAGTAGTTTTAAAGAATACATTTTTTTTTTTAAATTAAGGTTTTACTTGCACATCAAAGCCTAATTTTGTGCAGCGTTAAAACGAGTATCCAATGATCACCAAATAAATTATTTACAAAAAAGAGAGTTAATATTAAGAACCACGCAACCTCAAAATTAGAATAACCTAAATTAGTGATTATTGGTTTAAACTGTTCATAGAATATATTTGAAAAAATGATCACAAAATGTTTAAACGGCAGCAATATGAAATATTGTTTTATTTAGGATAACGAGAGACTCTAATAACTCTTTTATACTTCGTGTCCGTAATTTTTGACAGCAAGATTACGGCGTCAACGAGCAGTAGTACAAAAATAAATTATTCAATCACTACGATCTTTTAACGGGCATTATGGATATGTAAAACTGAAGGTATGTATTAATCTATATAATAAGAAGGTTACAACTCTCTTTGCTCGTGTCAGTGACTCGCTTTATCGGGCCTCGATCTGTACAGTTATGAAGGAACTTGTACTAGCTACTTGTCGGTAACTTATACTTGATAATACTATCACCTTTTCGACAATAACTTCGTTATTTGTTCTCATGGAGATGTGTTGGGCACCATTACATGTAGAATTGAAATCTTCAAATTAGTATCTAACTTAGTGTGTTAAGAGAAGAATAACACAAGATATGAATAAAATACTGTTTAAAATCGCCGCTATTTATTAAAATTTCGTTAGAGTTCTATAGAACACTTTACCAAATTTGGAGCTCCTATCATATTTTTATAGTCGTTATAGTACTTGTGTACAGATAACAACAACTACAGACGGACGGCATCTTGAATATAACTATTATGGTTTCCTAACGTGTAAATAAGTCAAAAAACAAAAGGTGGACGTTTGTGACTCTACTTCGTATACTGGGTGGGTTGACATGTTTTACGAAACAAGTACTTTTATTTTACTGGTAAACGTTTTTGATTGTACATTCGTACATCTTTAATGATGAAAATTAAATACTCTTTTTGAAAGATATGAAGAAAATGAAACAATGTTCACAGAGTGTACAAGCTGAGCGTGAAATTGTTTCAGTTACAGTTCGTTCTCTTTGTTGGGATAAATAACCAACTTGAACAAGACATAAGTTATCCATAAAACTTTGAACTTTGTTTCTCTTGAAATAAGAACTTTATAAAACATCGTGTAAAGAAATGTTCACTTTATCACTACCTCCCTACTTGAAAATAATGTAGCTACAGACCAACGTAATGAAATGATACAAGAATATTCATAGAAATAAAATAACAATAAACAATTAAAAAACTACTAGACACAACAAAACACCGCATACAGGGGAATATAATCAATGTTATATTACATATTATTTCTTGTATTATAGTAAAGTTATTATTCATTGGGATTAAAATGGTAAAAATAATATATTGTAGGCTTCGATGGATATTAACTCTGGAGCACCATTTAGAATACAACTGTTAGGCTTCGGTATTTGGTGGCTTCTATTCGTTAGAAACGTAAAAAGGATCCGACTATTGTTTAAAATTCTACTTTAATTCTTTCCGTATTGCAAACTACATACAAGGTAAACAAGTTTTATAGGAAGTTTTTATTTTTTGTGGTGAGGAGAAAATTCTTATGCGAGAGTTTTGTTAAATAGTAGAGATTTTATTTTTAGTTCGGTGCTCGTTATCCTCGTCCACACATATTTAATCCTTCGAAACACGTATTTTATTCTTAATTTCATAAATTGTGGGCATGCCTTTCTAACTATGCTGTTACTTTTTTTAAGTAGCCATTTTTACTAGTGTTTGTGTAAACAAACATAAAAGGTTAAGGTAGGAATCACAAACTGAATCGAAGTACAGTATACCTAAATTACATTGAACTTTATAATAAAAACATTGTTAATATTCGAGACTGAAAGGTAATACACAGTACTGATAAACTGCTTGAAATGTTATCATTACTTCTTAAACTAAAATACAAATACATAAAATATACACATAATAACACTTGGTTCCTCCTGTCCTAGCGATTCTACTCAGTTTCGTTACAACTTACGTCTAAATGAGCACCACTGGAAATACGACAATAATAAATGGTTAAAAAAATACATTTTATGTACGTAACAATATTTGGTTGGTATTTGGAACACTTTGTATAAGAGACTGAAATTTCGTCCCGCTCCATGAATAACTTTCAACATAAATATATATCCAGGATACTTTCTAGCCTAACCTATATATTATAATAATATTTCTAAGAGAAGATAAAGTGAAATTATAATAAAGAAAACGCTAAAGTCTGACGATAACTATAGCAACAGGAAATGAGAAATTTGTAGGAGATGGGAGTTGAAACTAATTTATCATAAACTTGCCTTAGTTGTTAAAGTTTAACCGTACTTTCTCAACCCTCAACTTAACTTTGTCAGTTTTTACTTGGCTAAATGTCTTATCAGTATAATATTGATACGTATAAACAAACTGTAACTAATCACAGACTTGTTGAAACAAATAAGGATGAAAGAATAGTGTTATACAAAATCTTAACAGCCGTCTTTAAAAACTCAACGTTGTGAGAAAACACAATCATTTTCAATTATGGTAAAAATATACATAACTTCCCTATAAAGAAAAATGTAAAAAAAAACCCTTAGTCTTCGAATACTCTAATAGCCCAGGGTCAGAAAAAATGAGACTTTGTCAAAATATATCTGATAGGAAAGACGAAGAGACAGATCTAACCCAACACTATATAAAGAATCTAGTTAGTACACTTCAGGATTGACTTATATTCACGGCAGAAATATGAGAGAGGTATTTCAAATAAGAGAGGGTAATTATATAGCAGAGCTGCCTCACTTCAAAATCAATTTTTAAAGGTTTTATTCGTCAAATAAATGTTGGAAAAATATTTTACTATCGAAAAAAAGTGTCGGAAAGATGATTACATAACATAATTTCACAAGATTACACAAGAAAATCTTAATCAGAGTCAAATTCTGCTGCAAATTCAGTAGATGACGAATTTATTGAATTTAAATGTATTTCACTCGTAATTCGCAATAAATGATGAAAACGAGTATTATACTCATTTTACTTTCTCTTAAACATAAATTCGGCTATATGGCCATGGAAATGTTGTTTTGAATTTCCATATCGCGGCACATTTCTTCGCACCTCCCTCCATTGACGTTCAATTGTCTGCGTGGCTGCGTATGTGCTTCAATGTACGCATATGTAGGGCTGTATTTTTATATGTCACGAAAGGTTTGGCCAGGTTGCTATATATATTGGCCTTCCGTACGTTTATTGAAGTGAATGTCATGAGTATGAAAGATAACACAGAGTTAATTTTTTCACGAAAAAACTACTTGTGTAATTGTATTATTGTATTATGTAATCATCTTTCCGACACTTTTTTTCGATAATAAAATATTTTTCCAACATTTATTTGACGAATAAAACCCATAAAAATTGATTTTGAAGTGAGGCAGCTCTGCTATATAATTACCTAAGAGAGTAAACGATAAAACTTTTGAAATGCAAATGGACAGTTTATTGCAGTTAGTGGTTAATTATTCATGTCAAGAAATGTTATAACCACACTCTGCTTCAAAGTGGACGACACCTAAATTTATTATGGTTATTTCAAACCATATTCGAGTGTTTTTGTGAATGAGAATATCTTTCTGGATGTAGTAGATATACATTTAACCCTAGAACACTACTCATTCCTAAAATTTACGACCCGCCCTTTGTAAAATTCGGAGAACTCGTAAACAAAAGACGGACACGCTCTGTCTTTTTGTTTACCTTCCTGCCATTGTGAATAGAGGCCACTGTCTCTTCGGCTAAGCTCAAAGTTGAACCGTTATTACCGTACTCAAGCTCGCGTCGTATATTTTACGAAAGAATAGTGTTTGCGAAAGTTTTAACTATTAAGTGTTTGAATATTTTTTTTTTGTAAATTATTGTTTTTATATTGTTAGTTTTTAGTGTTGTAAAAGTTTATTGTGTAAATAGTGATTTTAGAGTTCAATGTGTTTGATTTAGCTACTAAGTGTATATTAATCACTGCAAGGAATGTGATTCTCGGTGAAGACAGTACTCTAATTTTGGCATTTTTGGCATTCTACCCAATGAACTTATTGTAAATCATTTTTCTCTTTTTATATAAATTAAACATTTATAAATGATATATTTTATGAATATCCGATTAATTTTTCCAATAAAATAATATTTATATTTTTTTCGATTTTTTTTTCCACATTAATTTTTTTTTTAAACGTACTTGTATTGGTGGTAAAAGACATTTTTTACAGTTAAAATATGTAGGAGTTCATTGTTAAATATTTTAAAAAACACTTAAAAACTATAAAGGATTTAATATAAAAAATAGTCAACACTAAAGTAAAGTTTAAAAAATAATAATAAAAATAAAAACAGAAAGTAGTAAAATTTACGAATGAGTAGTGATCACCTAACAATGAACTAAGAGTAGTAATCTAGGGTTAATTGAATGTTATTGGTAAAGTTAATATTATACGACCACGGCGGCGATACCTAAGGTGATAAATGTAAGCTGTAGCGTAATTTGTATCCCATCTTCCAGGAAAAGAATAATGTGCGCATGCTCCGAATAACGCTAATGTTTTAAACGCAGACCTTTTGTTTTCCAGGGATATATCTCGCCTGTCTACTACAACAAAGTATTGCTATTTGCTAAAGTTTTGTTAAGAGAAATATTGTAAAATGTTTTTTATTGTTTTAAATGTCACTGATAATAATGATTATCAAGTATAATAGTGATTTAATTGTTATAATAATTGAATTATATTAAATAAAATTATTGATAATTAAAATTATGAACTCGATGTGAATGAATGGGACAGAAGGTAAACAGATGTATTTCCAAACACACAATAATGACTTTTTGTTTACTACGAACAATACAATGAAGTTACTTTGAAGTATAATGAGGCTCATCGGAGACAATTGTATCTTAATTGTCTATACAGGATCGTTATCTCTATAGTTGTGTTCATTCTTAAATAATAATACGAAAGTATTGATCCTGTCACTTCAAAACACGTAAAAGAAATAAATTCACAAAATAAGGAAGAGCACATTCCACCAAAACACTTTTTCTAACTGTTCCACGACACTCAACATTCCTAACGTATTTAATAATCTACAAATGAAAGCAGTTTTATTCCATTTCTATAAATACAAGTTATTGCGATCCCCCCAACACTCTGAACGATGAAATGTGCACAGATCCTAATCATGTCTTTGACAACATATTTATTTTATTTTATTATTTATTCACAATTAAGAAAAAATTTCTCGTGTTATTATTACTTATCAATATACAGTTTTTGATATATCTGGAGGATAGTGTGTGAAGGTTCAAAGGCGTAATCTTTTCTACAATTATTTGGGGTAGTTTTCGAAGAATCTATTTCTATGAAAAAACATTTGATTCTCGACGAAACAATTGCTACAATAGATTTTTATGGTTGTTGAAAAGACTATGTATACGAATAGTTCTGAAGAGCCCATTCCTATTATAGTGTTCGATCGTTCACAAAGAAATCTATTTAAACCTATGATAAACAACCTATTTCTAACGCTCGTGGTTCTATACAGAATTTACAATAGATTTTATCGTTCTCGTCGAACCTGTTTTCTATATTTATTGATGAAACTATTACTGTAGATCACTTATAGTGGTTATAGACGAATCCTATCATATTTTTAATAGTTTTTGATGAGCCTTATTAGATGATTTCCTATGACTTATGACGAATTCATTTATATTTAATTTGTTTTGGGTTCTTGGCGATCCCATTACTTATGGTTTTATACGATTCTTGACAAAATCATTTACGACAAGTGTTAGGAATATAGTTCTTGACAAACCCAATTATAACGACAGTTTTATGGTTCTAGACGAGCTCATAACCCATGATACAACCATTTCTACGACAACATTTTGGATAGTTCTAGTCGAATCCAATTTAAAAGTTGTTTTTATGGTTCTCGATGAGCCTTATTCGATGATTTTCTATTACTTATGACGAATTCATTTCTATCTAATTTGTTTTGGGTTCTTGGCGATCCCATTTCTTATAGTTTTATATATGATTCTTGACAAAATTATGTACGACAAGAGTTACGAATATAGTTCTTGACAAACCCATTTTAATTACAGTTTTATGGTTCTAGACGAGCTCATTTTTTCCATAGTTTACTATGATTTTGACAAAAAGATTTCTACAACAACATTTTGGATAGTTCTAGTCAAATCCATTTCAAAAGATAGTTTTTATGGTTCTAGACTAACCTATTTTCTCCATAAATTTAAAGATTTTTGACAAAAGGATTTCTACGACAACATTTTGGATAGTTCACTTAAAACTTCTAGACGAAGCCGTTTTATATGATTTCTGACAAGGCTATTTCTACTACAACATTTAGAATAATTCTTTCGAGTCCATTTTAAACGATATTTTCACGGCTGTGGATGAACACATTTTTTCCTTATAGTTTGTTTATGATTGAGGAAACCATTTCTAATTCAACAGCATTAGATAGTTTTCGAGAAACCAATTTATAAGAAATTTTTCGATGGTTCTTGAAACCCTAGTTCATATTAAGAAATATTCATAATCTTGTAGAAAATGACGTTTTTGACACACATCAAGAAAACGGAACATTAAATTGGCAGGAAAATAAAAGATTTTAGGCTAGATAATAATAAAGGTTAGGACACAAAATGTGTTACACGTATTAATTATAGTCGGATTAAAATTAATTACAACCCACTAAAAGTCAAAAGTAATAGAAAATTTTGTTTCTTATAACCTATTTCTATACCATTTGAACAATTTATTATATTCAATTACAACCCGGCAGGAAATGTTATCATAATGACCATATTTACATCTCGTTTCGAAATTCAAAAATTTGAGTCATTCTTAAAACCATATTTATGACACAACCTTTTGGTTCCCGACACTAACAGATTTGTTGAAACACCTAATCACGTGGCAAAGTTGACATGCCGAGATTCATCTCAAAACATGGTATCTAATAATTCTTAACTTCATTACTATATTTTTATTATTATTTTATTTGTTCATATAGACATGTATTTACAACTAACTTGCCAATTATTATCATTCATATTATACGTTTACAATTTCTTTTTTGCAAAAGTTTATTTATATTTATTGCCAGCATTTTATGTTCATCTCTTGGAAAAATCATAAAGTCCTCTTGAAAGAACCCATTATCCGATATCTGATAGTATTACTTACGGATTCAGAAATCTAATCTACCAACTACATTGCTTTTGTGATCAAGGTTAAACCAATAATAATATAAGAATTATCTAATGTCGTCAAAACTAGATATGTGTTTTAATTAAAATAAGCTGTTGCTAATTATTGAGTCAGCTGTAATATTTTTAAATTGTCTTAATTGTTGTGTACATATATTATTATATTAAGATTTACTAATCAGTAAATTACAGTAATTTACAGACATTATTCTGTAAATAATTCTGGGGAATAGAAAAAAAATTCCGAAACATCTCATGCTATATGAATAACACATCTCATATTAAATAATGCCATTGTAAAATAATATAAAATGATACATTCACTATATAAAATAAATATAAATACACAACATATACTTTAAAACAACGGTAAATTCACATTTTACTTTAAAATTAATAAAAATCTTCCCATTTATATCTTTTCTTCCTTTCCTTAATTTCTGTCTATAGAAAATTGAATATTTAATCTTTATTAAACAAAAACGAATTTCCAAGCATTGATAATTTAGTTTTAGTCAAGAAACTATGTTATTCTATAATTTAATAAACCAATAAAACCATTTAACGTTCTCCGTTTTTTTCTAAAACTTTAATAATACTTTAAAAACATGACAGTATGTTTTATAATTATTGATATATCAGATTTCGACTTAAATAACGTAACTTGTGTTATTTATTTTTGAATAGTAATAATTGGTTTAATAACACTAAATTACCGCTTTCTCTATCCACCCCCCCCCCCACCCAACTTAACAACATATATTATACAGTATAACAAACACACAGAACAAAATTCTCATAAAAAAATACGCCTAAGTTTAAAACTTTATAGTTATAAACTTAACAGTTATAGTTTGATCGGTGTAGCTCGTGTATCACTGAAGAGGACGACTTTGTCGTTGAAACGCGTCTGATACTTAGGCGTATTTTTTTTTTATGAGAATTGTGTTGTGTGTGTTTGTTATACTGTATATTTTTTCTCATAAGTCAAGCTCAACATTTAATATAACCATATATTATGTTGAAAATTGCACCAATGCATAATCAATTTCTAATTAATTTTGGTTGGTACAACAATCTTCCCTGTGCATCCAGTACCACTCCTGAGTATTTGACTTTATTACCTCGGTTTATATTTTGATACAGACAACTATGAATATTTCTGTTTGGGTACATTAGATAATTACTGTTAGACAATGCCTCCGCAAATTGCAAAAATCCTTGATTTTATTTTTTTTTTAATGACAGAAGAAAGAATTAGTTTTATATTTATTTTTCTTAGTATACTGTACTTTCTGAATTCAAATGTGATACATATTTTTACGTAATATGTACAAAACCATGTGTACTACGTTGTTACTAAACTTTATCCACACAAATTCATATTCTTTATATGACTGGATTACTTCCTAGTCGAAGTTTCAATATTAAAGTAAGTTTCATACAATCAATATGGCTGACCTATTTTATAAAACCGATAACAAAAAGGAACTGTAATGAGTACTTAATGATATCTTAGAATAAAATATGAAATGTGTTGAAAAGTTTTATCAAGATCATAAAACAGTCGCCTGAAGCTGTCGTATCTCTGTCTATGCTCTAACGATTTTGACTAAATATTGCTATAATTCCGCCTCTATGGCTCAATGGTCGCCTCTACAAATGAAACGCAATGGTAGTCATCTCGCCAGACAGATTCGGGAAATTACGATTAGAAAGTCTAAAAACCGTCCATGAAGATTAAAAAAAAAATTCAAAACAGGTTTTATTACTTTGTTTTAATTTTGTTCAAATGAGAAAAATAATTGCCGCGATTGCAAGTAAAAGGATATTACAGTTTAAGAATAATGGGCGAAAAGGAAACCATAATAGCCTTTATTAAAAACTAGCTTTCAATCGAACAATAGCGCATAGGATTAGTTTAAGACAGAAGATCTCTCTCCCTGAACTCCGTCTTACCCTGTATTAAAATCCAAACTCAACTTAACAGCCAATATCTCTCAAAGTGCCATTTCCCGAGCTTTGTAAAAACTTTCAAATCCAATAAAACACTGTCTTTAGCAAAGTTTGATTATCTCAACACTAAAGGCAGACAGTTTCATTCTAATCGAAACTTGCTTTTCCAAATCGAACGTGTTGAGAAGTAAAGATAACTTTCACAAGTCTTAATCTGAACTCTTAGCAAACTTGTATTTCCATGCGGATTACAGCTGACCCTCTATTAGGGCAACTCTCCCTTGAATCTATCACTTTGGTAGTGTCAGCTTGTGTGTTGTGGTTTTATCTTATCACGTTTGTATTTAGTCTTAGTTTTGACTGCTCAGGCCTAGTTTTAGGCTTGAGTTATTTCTTAGGTCATAGATTTAGTTGTAGTTTCTAACATGGCCCTAAACTACTAGTCTATGTTGGAATTATTCTCTTTCATGATCTAGGTTTTCCGCACGATAATGCCAGTTCATTTATGCTCTTGAAATGTCGTGTATTAGTTTTTATAAACACAAATGATGACAGATGTTTGTGTATTAATAATGTGACTTTATGTAGTCTGTCATAGAATCTAAAGACGCAAATAAATCGTATTGGTGGCCATTTTATAAAAACTCCTGTCCGTAAGTTATCGGAAAAACTCAAAATTAGCCATGAGTCTGTTATAAAATAATTAATTTCTCAAAATCTGCTCTATGAATGTCATTCAAACTAGTCCAAATCCGTATACAATATAAAATTATTAACAAAATACACCGAGAACATGCTTTCGGCACAAATGAGGCTGTTTAGACCTCTATTTAAATACATATATTTGAAGACAGAGTCTATGATTCGTTTTCACTTTTTGATTGAAAACTAGAAACATTACATTTTGCCTTGTGGTTAGTTATGATTGGTTTTAGTCGGTTTGGAGATAGATGAATGAGAAAGTTTGCAACGTTTATTATTCAGTAAATTAGCTAAAAAAAATATTTTATACGAGTTGAAATTATATGAATAAAATCAATTATGTTAATTTATTTGAAACCCCACTTTACACAGTAAGGGTTAATGGAGTGTTTGTTTAACAAAGACGTAAATCGAATGAACATAATGTTTTCATCAAACCAATTTATGTTTATTATTGTTAGACATTTTATATTTTGAAACTGAGAGTTACAACTCCAGAAAGTCCCGTCAGTTTACGGTCCAATGTTTTGATAGGATAGATTTGGTATATTGTTTTAATTAAAATGTATGACTATCAAGTACAAGATTTATCAATTACATTAATAGAATCCACATACAATTATTGACAATCAATCGAGCTTAATAATTGTTTAATTTAATTGGAGCAAACGTTGTGTGTATAAAGTGGTTTTATTTTATTTTCATTTTTTAAATGGCGGTCTATTTAAAGAGTATTTTACGGTTTTAAGGCAAAGTCGTTGAATCTCCGACTATGAACATCGTGTTTGCTGCGACGGATTAAATACTCGTAAAATGGTGGGAATGAAGCATAACAAAGAGTTGTATAACACAAAAACAAAAAACTTCGTGAAGAGAATATACCTAATACTATCTATCTCTTTAAGAAACTTAGGCCTACCTATAAAATTATATGTTTTCTTAACTATATTCAGACGATTTTTTGGCAAATAACAAATTTTATAGTTCATTGTGAATAATATTATAACTTCTTTTTTTTTGCAAATATTAAACACTAGAAATTATACAATGATGGAAGAATCAAGAGCTAATTTTCTTTTTAAAAAATTAATAAACAAACACGCAAGACATAGTCTATTCTGAATGTCTCATTACTAAAACATGTAACTACTTTATATCTGTGTTCAATAACCATTGTTTACCTGTGTCACATGTCAACTCAAAGTGCTACATTATCCATAGCTGAAATAATAGTTTCCATGATTATATACAGCACCTATGGAGTTCGTGTATTTGTAATGTAAATTAACTTTCTCAAACAGTAATAACTATTAAATCATAGTTGAGTATTATGCAGCTACTACCTAGCATGGTTATTATTTTTAAAATAATACGACGAGACTTCCCTTCTCTAGTCTACTTGGCCCTCCCCCTCTTCTTCTCCATCTAGCCAGATAACCCCTCCCTCCTTAGCCTGCTCTAATGTGACTCAACTAATGACTTCTAATTTCCCTTTCAATTCACTCGGCACTTGGTACCGTTTTCAAAACAGTGTATTCATAATATTACAATAATAAGGCTATATAAGATTTTGGTTTTTTTTAATATATATTTCCGTACTTTTTATGAATTAAGAAATTTTTTTTTTAATTTTAATTTTTGGTTTTTCTTTTATTATTATAACGAACAAAACAAACAGATTTTGAAGGATAAACAAAATATTATGAGAGTTTATAACAAAAATCCTTATGATATTCATTTTTTGAAATGCACGTGTTGAAAACTCTGAAACTCAGGATCACGAAATGTGCACGAATCCTAGACAGTTGACTCATAACATATATTATATTTATTGGAGTAGGCTTTATTTGTTAAAATAAAAATACAGATAATTGTATATTAATTTGTAGGATTTGCTGCATTTTGATCTTTACTTAATAGGAAATTATTAAATCTTTGAATATTAATAAAAAAACTTGCCATAAGAGCAAATCTTACAAATTGGCCTCTAGGGTACCACAAAACGTATTAGTTGGTGTTTCACCAACAATTACACCACCATAATTTTATTTTAACTTACGGCTTAGCACATAAAATCTTCATATTAAACTAAAATTAAAAGCAAACAATTGATATATTTAAAAAAAATATGGAAATTTTGTCATCTATTTATGGTGATATTCAACCAATAACCCCCCCCCCCCCCGAACTGATGTTTGAGAAGTCGCAACCTATACGTAATTATTGGCAGCTTAGAAAAATTGAAATTTTATATTGTAATGAAAATATATTTTTATAATTTAACGGAAGCAGAAAAAAACGAACGAATCAAGCATTTCAAACAACTATTATAACCTCGGTTATTTGATTGATTTTATCGTAAAGTACAATTGATAATATCAGTGCTGGTAATGCAGATTTCCCTAGATATTTAATTTGCCTTTCTGTCTCTCTAGCTTTTATAGCACAAACGGATGAAAAGATTTTCATTAAATTTAATATTTTAAGTCTCACGGAAGTACATCAGGCGAGGGGAAACGTTCTATCGGTTAGAAGATTATGATTTGAAACATCTTGATGGAGAAACTGCGTATTGTTCTTCCTCATTTACTCTCTCGGTTTCACCATAACCCATGGTAATACTTTTGATTAACTAATGTGACCCGAAAGTATTCAATAAATGAAGATATTTATGATAAATAATGGAGATTTTTCAATTCTTTATTTTTTGATCGTACTGGTAAGTCCACTTCGTGTCACATGTGATCATCCCAGAAAGTCAGTTTCCTTTGCGAGATGTTTTATAAACTCGGTGAAAACAAACTTTCTTCCATTTTCTCCTGACTGATATTTTGCGCAGACTTTGAGGATATTCAATTGGTAAAGCTGTTGAACTCATATCAATGTGCACTATTTCTGATATCATCCCGATACTTAATCGGTAATCGTTGCGAACAATCGCAATCATTATTTTTTCTTTATTGTCGTGCCAGGGCGACACGGTAGCTCATCACTTGCAATGTTATCTCGACTCTAGTTAAATCATTATCGCCATTGAAACACTCGTGCATGTCACTCACCTGCAATAGTTGCAAACACTCACCCAGTAGTACGCTACTCGGTATTAACATCAACACGATTCCACGCCTGTTAATTCAGTTGCTATTCACAGATAAAGTAAGTACAAGCAATAACGAAAACCGGCTTATTTATCTGTTTCCAGAAGCTTCCGGCTCACACACTTTACGTGTGTTTCCGTTACACTGTTATATGTTGACGATGAGTATAGTTTTTAATAGCCAGACCTAGCAGCATAGATAGATAACAGTTTCAGATCAACAAATGTTGATACTGTACTTATTATTTCCTTTGCGATAAATCATGTCTTGTTTTCTTTTATTCTCTCAGTAAAACTTTATAAGACTGGATTACTTCCTAGTCGAAGTTTCAATATTAAAGTAAGTTTCATACAATCAACATGGCTGACCTATTTTATAAAACCGATAACAAAAAGGAACTGTAATGAGTACTTAATGATATCTTAGAATAAAATATGAAATGTGTTGAAAAGTTTTATCAAGATCATAAAACAGTCGCCTGAAGCTGTCCTGAGCTACAGCCAATTGCATAACATAAAATTTAATAATGTCAGGCTATTTATTTGTTCATTCTGTTGTTTCATATCAATAATATAGTCCAACCAGTCTCCGGGGGAGGGGTAACAAAGTCGCGTTTTCCCTTAACACTGTAAATAAGCAAGTTATATATATATATATATATATATATATATATATATATATATATATATATATATATATATTTAAATGAGAAATTACAATTTTACTTACATTGAATAGTTTTTTGTTAATTATATGTATATATATATATATATATATATATATATATATATATATATATAGGCTATATATAATAAGAATGTAAAAAAAAAATGTTAATACCATTATATAAGGCGTTAAAAAAATTGTGTATAACTTACGAGTAGCAACTGAATTTACCCCATTATAACAGGTCAAATTTTAAACAAACAGAATTTAATAAACCCCATTTTTCTGGAACTTCAATAATTGAACACTTCCGGGGTTTTTTTGAATGGGGCTCATTAGGGAAGTCTTTAATGCTAGAAAAAATTATGCATTTTGTTTTTCAAAAGTTTTTATTAAACGTTAGCCAGATTATTATTAAATATTATTATGCGTCTGTGATATTTCACCTGTATGAATATATTTTTGTTCATAAAATTAATCTTTATACTATTTTTCCCACAATATAAAATGAGCGTTAAAAACACAAAGACACAAACCTTTATTGAGAGACCACGTTCTAAGTAGAAATGCTAGATGAATGCTTTTATACCGACGATTCTTGGCTTCATCAGGGTACATAAATTCAAATTGTGCAGCATTGATATACCATACGCGAATTTGACCATAATCTAAATCCAGATAAAGTTGTAGTTTGGATAACGATTTTGGGATAACGGATGATACTTTTGTTGATAATTTCAATTCTGAGAATTATTGCTTGGATATTATCTATCCTTTTAAAGACTAATTCAATGAAGGGGGAATTAATAATGCTTAATATTAATAAGATGGTATTATAGCGCACATTTAGTGGACGATGATTTCGTTATTCTGCGTTGTTATTATTCTACTAGTGATCATTTTAAAGGATTTTTTTTCATCTAGATGGCCATATTTGACATCACGAAATTTATTTTTTTCTGGTGAGAGGTAAACTATCATTGTAAAAGAATTGTTTAAAAATAATCAACAACGAAAGAGACAATCATAACCTACACACTGCCGATACCACAAAAAACTTTCATAGAAGCGTAAGTAGTTTTGAAAATGAAAAAAAAAAAAAGAACGACACTTTGAAAAACTCATGTTCAAAGTACGTTATGTGAAAGTCAGAGGAGCCGAGTTTAATTTCTGTGAAGGTCAAATCATTTGTTGGATCTTTCCATATTAATTCCATTTAGGATGGCGGAGAAAGACAAGTTAGGGCCTCGAACCACACACAAAATGTTACTAATTAATAAATTTGTTACATACAAATATATTTGTGTGTGTGTGTGTGTGTGTGTGTGTGTGTGTGTGTGTGTGTGTGTGTGTGTGTGTGTGTGTGTGTGTGTGTGTGTGTGTGTGTGTGTGTGTGTGTGTGTGTGTGTGTGTGTGTGTGTGTGTGTGTGTGTGTGTGTGTGTGTGTGTGTGTGTGTGTGTGTGTGTGTGTGTGTGTGTGTGTGTGTGTGTGTGTGTGTGTGTGTGTGTGTGTGTGTGTGTGTGTGTGTGTGTGTGTGTGTGTGTGTGTGTGTGTGTGTGTGTTTAGTAGAACCTAAGCAATTCTCTGCGTATAGATTTTTAAAACTGTTCCAATAATTTATTTCATTTCAACCTTGACATTTCAGCAATGGATTAATTCAATTTCAGTATTTTCACTACATATTTATTTTGCAATTCAAGGAAAGTCTTCTAAAGAAGAATTTATGACATTTTAATACGTTACACTAAATTTGCTTTCGTAACTGAATGGTCCTATAAATGACAAATGCTATCAATTTATGCTCAGAGTGAATCCAATGTTGCCAAAACGATTTCATACTTATAAATTTCAGATTATTTTTCTTGTATTTGACTTTTTAGACATAACGTCACACTCCATTTACAAATAAAGCATCCGCGCAAAATGAGAAAAAAGTGTTTCTTAACTTAGTATTTACAAATTGTCTCTCGGCTTAATCCCTCTGTACTTTCTAATATATTAAATAACTGATTAATTAGCCGCCATCTTGAAACGGATGTACTAATTTTGTTATATACATAAAACTTTATAACATATGCACGTGTAAACATAGAAATAGGCAATTATAATCAAATTACATTATTAATAACGAGAAATTGGTGCTATAAAACGTTACGAAACCAGAAGTGTCATGTCTCTGTGGCGTATGTCACATTTTTATGAAATTGTTTTAATAAAACGTAAAAGATTCCGTAATTGCTTCAAAGTCAACTGTCCCATACATCAATGTAAATTGGAACTGTATACACGGAACTAAACCAGCTTTGATGAGAAGTCCTATTCAGAGTTATTGGTTTGAATAGGCTTAATTACATGAAACTAGATTTGATCACCAAGGCTGGAATTACTTATCAACCCTCTGCTCTGATTTCAGCATTCAATTTAAGTAGTTATTTTCTCTCTTACTCTCTAGGTATTATATATATATGATTATTTCATAACAAGATATAAATGCCTGGCAATCGCTAAATAATGGATAATATTAAATAATAAATATATTTTCTTTTTATATTTAGACTCCTGCCTTTGTCAAATAAAAATAGTAGAGATGTAATATAAGTAAATATAATACTGTGTTTTTGTCAATATTATGTTATATTTCTTTCTTCCTACTATAACTAATCAAAACCTGTGGACTCGTGATTAAAATTGATGTATTCACACCGTAAATGAGATAAATTTTACAAACCCAATAATTGAACAAGTAGAACTCCCAATGAAATCATGTTAACCACATCTGCGGTACATAATCAATATTGGACTAAACCGGTAAAGGTACTTTACATATTTTGAAACATGCAATTATTCATGTTTTGAAAATACAGTTATCAGTCTTACTGGAGATATGTTGTGCTAAAAAGGTCTCGTCCATATCAACATTTGTTAAATAAATAAAAAAGAAGATATTTAAAGAGAGTCTTTGCTTGCATAGCTTGTGCAGTAAACTCGTCTTCAGTATAAATTCTATTTGCCTGAAGACGAGTTTATAATGGAAAAAGTCAAGGTTCATTTTCGCTTTGTCCCCATTATTATAAAACTACAAATTACATTGTAAGTAGAGGGGCGGGGTGAGGATACACTATACAGTCTTCCAATCTGAGGTATCCAATCTTATAGCATGCATGGTAAGTAGTGAAATGTTGATCTGGTTGGACAGTCAGACTTGAACGCCTTAAGTTTGAAAACTCGCTAGTGTACCCTTGAGTAGATATAACAACAAAAGTTGACGATTTAGCAAAGATGATTGAAGTTGATTTAGCAATGAGGAAACGATCCAGAGACTATATACTGGAAATGACTTGTCAAGATCATTGATAGATTGCAAACAGGTGATAGGGGCACATTATCCTGTCTGTTAGAGGAAGTGTATAATATACCAGGTTGTAGAGACGATTTCTTGCGAAGAATATGGGTAAATTTCAGACAGATTAGTCTGGTGTGAGGGACATATTATCCTGTCTATTAGAGGAAGTGTATAATATACCAGGTTGTACAGACGATTTCTTGCGAAGAATATGGGTAAATTTCAGACAGATTAGTCTGGTGTGAGGGACATATTATCCTGTCTATTAGAGGAAGTGTATAATATACCAGGTTGTACAGACGATTTCTTGCGAAGAATATGGGTAAATTTCAGACAGATTAGTCTGGTGTGAGGGACATATTATCCTGTCTATTAGAGGAAGTGTATAATATACCAGGTTGTAGAGACGATTTCTTGCGAAGAATATGGGTAAATTTCAGACAGATTAGTCTGGTGTGAGGGACATATTATCCTGTCTTTTAGAGGAAGTGTATAATATACCAGGTTGTACAGACGATTTCTTGCGAAGAATATGGGTAAATTTCAGACAGATTAGTCTGGTGTGAGGGACATATTATCCTGTCTATTAGAGGAAGTGTATAATATATCAGGTTGTACAGACGATTTCTTGCGAAGAATATGGGTAAATTTCAGACAGATTAGTCTGGTGTGAGGGACATATTATCCTGTCTATTAGAGGAAGTGTATAATATACCAGGTTGTACAGACGATTTCTTGCGAAGAATATGGGTAAATTTCAGACAGATTAGTCTGGTGTGAGGGACATATTATCCTGTCTATTAGAGGAAGTGTATAATATACCAGGTTGTACAGACGATTTCTTGCGAAGAATATGGGTAAATTTCAGACAGATTAGTCTGGTGTGAGGGACATATTATCCTGTCTATTAGAGGAAGTGTATAATATATCAGGTTGTACAGACGATTTCTTGCGAAGAATATGGGTAAATTTCAGACAGATTAGTCTGGTGTGAGGGACATATTATCCTGTCTATTAGAGGAAGTGTATAATATACCAGGTTGTACAGACGATTTCTTGCGAAGAATATGGGTAAATTTCAGACAGATTAGTCTGGTGTGAGGGACATATTATCCTGTCTATTAGAGGAAGTGTATAATATACCAGGTTGTACAGACGATTTCTTGCGAAGAATATGGGTAAATTTCAGACAGATTAGTCTGGTGTGAGGGACATATTATCCTGTCTATTAGAGGAAGTGTATAATATACCAGGTTGTAGAGACGATTTCTTGCGAAGAATATGGGTAAATTTCAGACAGATTAGTCTGGTGTGAGGGACATATTATCCTGTCTTTTAGAGGAAGTGTATAATATACCAGGTTGTACAGACGATTTCTTGCGAAGAATATGGGTAAATTTCAGACAGATTAGTCTGGTGTGAGGGACATATTATCCTGTCTATTAGAGGAAGTGTATAATATATCAGGTTGTGCAGATGATTACTTGCTAAGAATATGAGGAGATTTCAGACAGATTAGTCTGGTGTGGGGGACATATTATCCTGTCTATTAGAGGAAGCGTATAATATATCAGGTTGTACAGAAGATTACTTGCGAAGAATATGGGTACATTTCAGACAGATTAGTCTGTTGTGAGGGACATATTATCCTGTCTATTAGAGGAAGTGTATAATATACCAGGTTGTACAGACGATTTCTTGCGAAGAATATGGGTAAATTTCAGACAGATTAGTTTGGTGTGAGGGACATATTATCCTGTCTTTTAGAGGAAGTGTATAATATACCAGGTTGTACAGACGATTTCTTGCGAAGAATATGGGTAAATTTCAGACAAATTAGTCTGGTGTGAGGGACATATTATCCTGTCTATTAGAGGAAGCGTATAATATATCAGGTTGTGCAGATGATTACTTGCTAAGAATATGAGGAGATTTCAGACAGATTAGTCTGGTGTGGGGGACATATTATCCTGTCTATTAGAGGAAGCGTATAATATATCAGGTTGTACAGAAGATTACTGGCTAAGAATATGAGGAGATTTCAGACAGATTAGTCTGGTGTGGGGGACATATTATCCTGTCTATTAGAGGAAGCGTATAATATATCAGGTTGTACAGAAGATTACTTGCGAAGTATATGGGTAGATTTCAGACAGATTAGTCTGTTGTGAGAGACATATTATCCTGTCTATTAGAGGAAGCGTATAATATATCAGGTTGTACAGAAGATTACTTGCGAAGTATATGGGTAGATTTCAGACAGATTAGTCTGTTGTGAGAGACATATTATCCTGTCTATTAGAGGAAACGTATTTACCAGGTTGTTCAAAATATTCCTAAGGATACCAATGGGTTTGTTAACAGACCACCATTTACTGAATATAATATGTTAACCATAATGACCCATCTTGTCACTTATGGTAAGTTCGGGAAGACTAAAACTTTAAGATATTTATTGAAGACATTCCGTGCAAATTGTTTGGAGCTGTAGGACTGACATATAAGTATATGGATACCCTTGATTTTTTGAAGTTCGTGAGAAACAAAGTTGTGTTGGGAAAACGGTAGGTACTCTTTTGTATGTAGACAGAAAGGACTCATGTTGATCTAACTGCGAGAATCTAAACAACTTGAGAAGAAAAATGTTGTCCTATTTATCATATTTTGCTGTTAACACCAGAGGTATAAGTTAATTGAAGAAAGTTCCAAACATACAGAATGTTTGAATTTCTTGAATAAACACAATCTTTCACAGATTAAACAGTTATTCGTATTTTACAATTACCAACAAATAATGTTTTACTTTCTACAATATTTCGTACGGGAAGAATGTAGCAGAAAGGAGTTGAAAGCTTTTCTGATCTGAAGAAGGCTTTGTAACATCATTAATTTTATTTCTAAAGATATTAGCAGAGAGAGTACTGTATTGGCAAAGAAAATCGATTTCCAGATATAAAATGACTCAGTCCTAAAAAGTATTTTCAACAAAATGTCTGTCAGATTAAACATTGATATAGGGATATTTGATGAATGGATTTAATAATAACCAATTTACTGAATATAATAAGATGATATATAAAACTACTTAATAGATTTAACATATACACTGAACATAATTATATTATAATTTATATATGTAAATTAAACAAAGACTAACTCCGGCCATAAAATAATAAAAGATTATGTTTATATATCCGCGAATTCTATTTTAGAATAAACAGTTCAATTAATTTTATTAAAATTGTTGTGGAAAAAATTATAATATGTTTTTTTTACAAAATTATTATCAGAGATATATGACCTATATCAAAGAGGAATAAATGTGCATCGATATGACCCGCAGAACCGATGATTAATGATTTTGTAAGATAAAAAAGAAGAAGGCTCTTCTTCTACGACTACAAACAATAAAGATTTAATTTAGCTCATAACGTCATTTTTCGGACTTTCTTTACACATTTTAAATAATTATTGAATTTCAAAGTTTCATGTTTGTGTATTCATAAACATACAAACACAATATTTTTTAAACACCGATTTTAATTGGAGTATTTATATTTTGCATTAAATTATATTTAATTTAGAATTAGTAAAAGACCAATAAAAATATTAAAAACCAATCGTCAAATTTTAATACATGATAAAATTATGTTTAATCAAAATTAGGCAAGAGTTCAATTATTATAGGCAATTATTATTGTTGATTGTTTGGAGTAATGTAAATGTAATACTAGTGATATATCGTTTAGTACATCAAAATCAGTGAACTATTTTCAAATTTAATTAATATGTTTTTCACTTTAACTTACATTAGAACTTTAAAAACATAAGTTTGTGGCGTGAAAAAATATAATGGCTTTATTTGTCTTAACTGACTTATCTACGAATACAATTTAACATTTCGTTCAAGGCCCAAGACACCAAATTCAATTTAGTATCTGCTTGTATTTACATTGTGTGATGGGGTTGGATAAAGTACAATGATTGGGCCCATCAATTTGTTAGAATACAAAATATGATTTTATTGGTTTAGAGTTTCTAAAAACCAGAGTGTCGTAAGTTGGTTGAAATGAAAGTTGAAAGACAAAGCATCGTCTCCAAGCTATAACTGACCGGAAGACCAAACAATACAAATAAATGGTTCTTTGGATTTATAAACTTCATCTTAAAAGAAGTACCATAATAAGTCCTGCTTTTGTTGTCGCGTGATTTAAAAAGACTTTACGAAATTTATATGAAGTTATATAAAATAACATTAAGAGGAAATGAAAAACGACAAAGTATTACGTTGGTAATCCTGCGAGAGAAATGGCTGCCATTTAATCCTAATAGAGACTTATATAAAGGCTTCAGTGGATATTTAGTTCATAACATATATTGCTCAAAATCTAGATCGTCTTATAACTAAACTTTGAACCTCATTATAGTTGGAGTTTTTTAATAACATGACGTTCGTGATTGTATGTATTTCTCACGGCTATGAACCGATTTTATTTAACGGTAGAATGGAATCGCGATAGATAAATAAGGTGTGGCAATTTTTTAAAACTTTATTAGTTGACGTACTCAAATGAATTCGGTCATTTATTGGATTCATTTAATCGGCCAATATTTATAGTAATGTTTAAATAAAATAAAGAGTAATTTTTCATTCTCTTAGAATTCTAAAAATCCTATAACACAATTAATTTTATTTAAAAAAAATTTTACCCCATACTAACTAAGAACGAAACATCTGATCTTACGAAATGTTTATAAATACAGTTACGAGATGTACAGGTCATAAAGTCTTTACCACTTTAATACGAATATTGTGTTTGACTTACCGAGACATCGCCAAGCTGGGTAGCATTTTAACCTGAAACAGAAGATAAATATCCTTACTGTTATTTAACGTACAATATATTGTAATAAAACATTCAGTTTGGCTGTTGTGTCGCAACATCCAAATTCCTAAATGATTGATTCAGGAATCCCCCATCTGACAGGTTGGGAAATCACGTTGAACGAATTTCTTGTCGTTTAGGCGCCAATGTTAAGAAATAACAAAGTATTTAGTCAAGGTAATTTAATTTATTTAAAAAAAACACTGTGATTAATAAAATTAATATAATTCGTGTTTTTATTGACTCCTACTTCCTGGCTTGTTAAATTATTAATATTCACGTTTGAGTCAGCCCGAGAGTGGACGTATTGAATGATAACGTGATTATACATTTTAACGACCCAGAAATGGTGATTATTTTATAGTTTTATAAATGAAATGTTATGAGGATTTATTTAAGTGTAATGTGATTTAATTGTATAATGTAAAAAAAACTTCTCGTCTTCGACAATGACAGTGTCATGTCGTAACTGCAGTCAGACGTATCTGAAAGTAAGTGATTATTTAAAGTTTAGTATACCATGTGTTCAAAAAGTCCCACCCCCTCCTCTTATTTTTTTTATTAATGGAAATAGACAGATTTGCTTTGGGTAAAGATTAGATAACCAAAGAAGGAGTTTTTTGAAGTATCAAAATTTTCAACCCTTACCCCCAAAATGGGGTAGTTTGGGGGTAAGTCAAGAATTTTAAATAGCAACCCCTATTGAATGTTAAACTACAAACTCCGGTTGTTTTTATTACATTACAAACTGCTCTATGTTGGTAAAATGATTGTAAGAGCCTTACATTGTTTTTTTAGCTCATATTAAGTTCTTGAAATGGCTACCATTTACTTTTTGGCAGAAATAGATTCTGGACTCAAAAGCTTGTACATTTCGTAACATTTCTGGTCTAATTATTAAGGTAAAATTCACAATTCGATTGGTTGCTATGAACTTGGAGACCTCTGGTTTGCGCCATTATTCTTATTTTGAAAAGACCTTTAAATTGAGGTATCACTCAATAGGGGTTGCTATTTAAAAATCTTGACTTACCCCCAAACTACCCCATTTTGGGGGTACGGGTTGAAAATTTTGATACTTCAAAAACTCCTCTTTTGGTTATCTAAACTTTCCCCAAAGCAAATTTGTCTATTTCCATTAATAAAAAAAAATAAGAGGGGGTGGGACTATATGGGCACATGGCATAATACAAATATTAATTAATATAATTTTCCCGTTATTATTAAAGCACATATACAGGCTTAATTGCGATGACTACGAAAAACAGTACATTGGTCAGACTGGTAGATCCTTTAAAACACGTTTCAGGGAACATTTACCCAACAGCAAAAGGACAAACTCAACCCACTCAACATATGCAGAACATCTTATTGATAACCAACATAGGTACACTGACATCCAGAAAAACATGATCATATTGCACAGGTTAAGAAAGGGACATAAAATGAACGTAATGAAGGAGTTCGAAATTTATAAGCACCAAAAGATCAATCCGTCAAACATATTAAATGACAAACTGAATTTCGACTCCAATAAATGTAGTTGAACCTGATATTTGACCTGATATTTGAACATCAGAATAGGACTAACATATCTGATAAGGAATGTTCAAAGTAGCAGTGTCCCATTCTGACTCACTCAGTGAACATGTGGCCAATGGACAGTGAGGAACTAGAACAGTTTTTAATTTTTAATTAATTAACTTTTAACAAGTGCAGGTTATGCATGATAATTTGTTAGAATTTTATATGTTTTGTGATATGTGTATGAACTATGTGTCAAGTGTTTATGTTATTAGCTGGCCTGATGATGCTGCCTATGTCAGCGAAACATGTAGCGACTAATATAATATAAACAAATAAATACAAAAGGAACTACTATCGACTTCTAATAAGGTATGTTAATTAATTAAAGTAGTTCTAAGGCAAAACAATGAATTTTTTACTCTATGCCCAACAGCTCTTAATCGTCCCACTTTAAACATAAACCACCCTCATTCCTACCTTAGGATCCTTCTGGAGATTCTATGCCGTCAAGAAACGTCCCTTATTAAGAAAAAAACTGTCTATAATTCTGTAAAGATAAAAGGAAGCTGAAATGTTAAATACCAGTTCAATCTGTTAATTTTGAATTAATTATTTTTTTAATTGAAGCAAAACATTGTAAATTTACATAAACAGAACAAAACTAAGGCTGTAAAATCTGGGGTTAACTAGAAGGTAAAGCGTACCAGACCACACATTTCGGGTTTTTGACATATACTTGATTTTTTTTCTTTCGTACTCAGTTGCAAAGAGACAATGATAATACACAGGGGGGGATATATATATATATATATATATATATATATATATATATAAACAAGAACTAACTGAAGAGTCATATATAAAGCTAAATCCGATCAGCCAAACCGGTTTAGAAATAGGCTTCGATTATTATAAACTGAATTAAAATAAATATACCTCAACTTATAAATAAACATATAATATATCGATGTTTGATATCGGTTCAAGCTAATGTTTCATATTTTGTAGTGTCAGTGTGTTGTTCAACTCACTTCTTAATCAGGTTTGTGTGTGTATATATATATATAGTCATAATTAGTTTGATTCCTCAGATCTAGTTTTAGTTTCCAAAATAGTCAACGTGTACTCTTCATGTTTGTTATGTTTTACTTGATAACAGAAGTTGATGTATACTCACGAAAACTCGTCTATTAATTTCTTTAGACACAAAGGAAGACAAAAGTCCGAATAAACTATAGTATATAAATAATATGAACAAGCCAATAACTTATGCCCTATGTTGGATTAAAGTTTGTTAGTATTGAATGACTTTCATATGTGTCTTAGAGATGAAATAATTAAAACTTGTGTAAATGTATAAATTGTGTTATTAAAAGATTAGTAAATAAATTTTAGATGTAGAACTAAATACCAGACAGATTACGCAAGTGTAATCCATATATATAGGTTGTGTAAAAAAGTAATTTTTAAACTATCATACATTGTACGTGGTTGGATTGTAAATCATTCTGCTGGAAGATAAGTAAACAAGAAACTTGTTAATAATAGAATTATCTCTGTTAATATAAAATAAAACTGTGAAAATAAATCTGCTCCAGGGAGACATTTATCAGATAAAACAATTTATGGTATTAACATTGTTCATCTACAACTGGATATATTAAAGTTTCTTTAGAGATAATAATCTTTTAAAGTCGAATTAGAACGTGCAATTTTATCAGGTTAGTAAGATGGTGGGAATATTATTATTACTTGGAAATATTCCTTAAGAAATAGGTTCCCGATATAACGACCTATAAAGGAACACAAAACATTCCAAGTCGATGTATGTAGACAAACCGTAAACAATCCGATTACCGTTAATGTTGTACTTTAATTCACACTGATGTACACATGCAAGGTACATAAAAGTATCAGTTACATTAAATAATTAATTAATTAATATTTTCTGTAACATTATAATTCTAGACAAGACGTTAAATATTCATAGCTTCACACCATTACAATTAATACTTTGTAGCGCCAGCTTTCTTCCTAGCCTTAGCAACCGTGGTCTAACTTTGTGTGGTATTTGTGTTTTATAAATAAAACAAAAACCTTGCACATCTCGTTCGGTCTAATTGTAAATTGATTAGTATAGTAATATAGCTGTTCTCTTTAGATGGACTATGTCTTACAATAATTTAGAAGATTTCTAATTTATGTGGCCGTTCTAAATACCTGCCTAGTGAAGAAAATTATCTACACTTTAACATTAACATCTTTGCACAAAACCTTTTTATTGAACGAAATCTAGACAACGGATAATCTGCATTCCAGACATTCTAGGAATTCATGTTGCAAGTAAGAAAAATCTTCTTTTTTTGAGTTTCGAAATACAAAGTAATACGGGATATTATCGCCACTGTGACTGCTACGTTACTTGGACTTTTGACGCGTTTGGCCGAAACTGTGTAACGAATAAGTATTTTGTAGTTGTTGTTTAAAGAATTTATAACTTTTAGGTCATCACCTTATAAAAAAAAGAAAGAAATGAACATAATTTATATGCCTCAAAATAGCGTCATGGAAAAAAAGAAAAAAAGAAAAAAAAAAAAAGAAAAAAAAGCTGGTCAAGCTATGCCAATACCGTACGTAGACGAAAATATCGACGAAATGTCAAATGGTCTGGATGAACGAAAATTTCACTTAGCTCGGCAAAGATTATACAGTAACGAAACTTGTAGAGACGATTTCTAATATCTACAACTAGAACAATTAATCTACCTGTATGAAAGTTAGTGATGGTTGCATCACAGGGCTAGTCGAGTTCTATAATTTCTTCTCCTGATAAATGTATTAAATTCCAAGAATGGATTGTTGAGTCGATAGAATTGTTTTCTTATTATAAAACTTAACCCTCCGTTAAATATGAAGTGAATTACATCTCTTAATTACCGGTAGGCTGTAAACTAAAAAATGTAAGACATTTATATAAACTGACAAGTTGTTGTTAGGAACTATGACAACTTTAATTAATACACGTGTACAAAACTTAAGTCGTCCAAGATACCCATGGATGCAATAATTCGAACATAGTTTGAAGGATCAGTAATAATTGCAATTAGAAAGTACAAACTCAAATCACCTGGTTTCAGCTGTTGTCATTATTATAATTAAGTGTTTTCATACGGTTTGTGGTCTTGGTTTTGTAATAACTATTGAACAAAAGTTATTACTTAGTCAATGTAAATTAATAAAAACAACAACAAAAAAACACACACACACACAGGTACAAAACGTTACTATAAGTTTCATTCAATCAAATACAAAAAATTAAAACCTAAACAAACCAAATACACAGTGTCTCAAAAAATATATGCACGCTATTAATTCATTAAAAATACACTTCCTTCCTAACAGCACTTGTCAAATCATCAGTCTCTCATTGAAATGAACACAAATTTCCACATTAAACATTTGACTTGTTCAAGACAACGTTTCGATGACTGAAGTCATCATCTTCAGTTTGCTACAACAAAAACCTATTTGACCAGTTGTAGAAAAATGTGTGTTATTCCATGTTTGTGATGAAGTTCCACAAGTGTTGCTCATCTCAAGGGATAAAACATAATTATATCGAAGAGTGTTATAGTTCTTTAAACACATCTACACTTCTTGATTGTAATTTATTTTAAAAGCTTAGGAAGTGTGTTATCGTTTGACCTTTCCCTACTATCTGATTTGAAATCTAATTATTGAATTATAAATTATGTTTTCCAGTTAGTATACATAGAATTATTAACTTTCATAACTCATCATTTGTATGAGATATTAAATAAACCATATGTTATCATTTAACGTTTTGTCGGTTTTTCATTATTTTACGGAAAAATTTACGAATATAAATTTTCCTAAAAATTGGAAGTACGTCTCCCTTACTTACAACATAAATTATTACAAATTGTTTAAAAGTAATCTGAAATTATATTCTTTTAAGTGTAACACCTAAATTAATTTTATATCAGCCATAAGAAAGATTATTAAAAACCAACCAGTATTTTTATTGTTGGCGAAAATACTTCTTTTTTTTTAGTCCCCAGACTATACACCGATAACCAACACTGTAATTGATAAAATCGTAATTTTATGTTTTTAACTTACAGCAACCAATTTTTGAGAACCAAAACAAACCATTATGTCCCGATATTGGACAAAATACGGACCCAAACCAAATTTGATTGTGTTTGAGGCACTGTACATACGTCTGGAGGCACGGTACCTCAAAAAGAATATATTTACAATAAAATCTGCATCGATTTGTACCACGTAAATGTGTAAGATAGTAGACACATAACGATTTTGTTTTAATTACCTTTTCTTATATTCAGTCTATAGCAGGGCTTTATTCTTGTATTGCTCTTGTGACAGCTGTTTAGACACTCACTGGTCGCTTAAATCACATTTTGAAGGTTAAATCATATTAGTCTATACACTCGTGTCACTTTAGATAAAATAAAACACAAATGTACATTTGTACATCGTGTACAAACGCAACGACATGCACATCGTTGTACAAAAACTGTGATATACAATGTATATGTGTATAAATAAAGTGATATGAGTAAATAGACTAATTTGATTCAAGTTTGAAAATGCCACCTGTGAGTGTCGAAATAGTTTCCCAAGTGCAAGACGACGTCAAAGGCCTGCTATAAATTGAAAATAACAAAAGGTAATATAAAAATTAAATACGAGCAGACCGTTAGGCAAATATGGAAACTATAACGATATTGCCTAGAATGTCAGATTAATCTCCGCTGTTAAAAAAAGCACTATGAAATAATTCTTAAACGGACAATAAAACAATTTTCCAAAATACTGGAACCGGAAATCAAGTACATAGAAATCGAACTCAGCACTTAATATAATATATACAAATGTCAAAACTCGAAACCATCATCTAAAGCAATTTCTGGTCAATTTTCACAGTTTCTTTTAAAGTAATTTCGTGGGTCGCTCTGTATCCAACTATTAATCGAGTCTCTTGTACCATCTGCTCTTGATAATTACTTCGCCCTATCCTTAATTTAAACGCAAATTGATAGATGTTCCATGGAGAAAATAAATCTATGTGTTTGATCCCACTCAATATTTAAACCCTTCTATCTCTTCTGAAAAAACACAACATTATTCATTTAATTTTTGTTTTATGTTTGCCCAAATTGCTAAATGTTTTAATGAATAACATTTATCGCGTCAGAATTTATTTAAAACTCGTAACATAAAAATATGCGTGTTTGAATTTTTAGAGGCTTTATTTTAGTAAATTTTATCGAAAACATTAGATCCAGTTTGAGGTTTAGTTTTATGACAACTACACTAATATTTAGAGAATTATACATACATCAGACGGCAAGTGACACAAAAAACAGACGTCATTCCCAAAACCACTATTCTGGACTTAAAGGGCCTGAAAACGGATAGTTACTTATCAGATGAAAAAATTGCCAAATGATGAGATACCAAAACTTGTTAGAAATCATAAACCAACAGGTAAAGGTGTCAGACTTGTATCCTTTGTGGAGGAAACTGGCATTAATATTTAAATCCTGAAAGCTGTTTTTAGTTTATCTGAAGAGATTGAAGAAAGAACAAAACTTCATGTTTGAACTTGTGCAAACTATTTTAGACTCCAAGATTATCTCATTAGTTTGTTGAATATTAAATCGAACACATTATACTTTGCCTTACTTCCAAATTAAAAACTGATATCTTCAGTTTAAAAATCATCTCTTATAAATAATCCGCAATTCCCGATACAAGAAATAAATAATGCAAGATAGTTACTTTGACGTCTGTTTTATAACACGTAATAATTATTTAACTTCAATAATAAGACCTCCAAGATGATTCCACTGCCGATGTACTAGTTCAGCCTTCTTATAACTTAATCCAGTAGGCTACATACAGTACCTTCTCATTCCCACTAATATGGCTTCTGTCTGTCTCTCTCTCTCTCAACAAGTCCAACTTTACACTTGTTGGGGTAAAGTTAAAAAAGTTGTTCGAAGTCACCCTCAATGCATTAAATATCTTCTTATTGTTACTAGATACAACAAAATGGTAATAAAATATTACTAAGCTCAAAATAGATTCTTCGTTCAGGAAAAGCAAACATTTTATATTGTTGTTATCCTTGTTACATATTCATTCTTAAACTAAACCAAGGCAGGAATATCTTTGTGCGGAAACAAACAATAAACAATATATATATATATATATATATATATATATATATATATATATATATATATATATATAATCTGAGTCCAGGAGGGAACAATATGGCTGCCGTAGCGACTATATAGCAGAGAGAATATAAATCTTGCGATGGGAAATACATCTGTCCAAATATCAAAGCAGTAAATAAAGTGGAAAACTGTTCTTTGTGAGTGTGGGTTTTATACAGACTGGGATTATTGAATATTTTACAACTGACATTGAAAAAGAGATGCATTGTCGAATCGAATGGATTTGTACTTCAATAAATGTAACACTTTATAAAATAAGTTATCAATCTGTATATCTGTAAAGGGAAATTTAGCAGATTTGTGAAAATAAAACCACGATATTTTATCAATATAAATTTAATATATAATCTTATTAATCCACCCTTTGTTAACACTACCAGACTGAATCAGTAACCGAACATGAAAGATGGTGGATACATTGCACAAACATTCACACACAACCATTCACTATTGAAATAATAACCAAATAAAACTATTCGTAGATAAAAATGTCAGTTCTGTGGTTGTCAGTCATAAAATGAAACTGACCCACTAACGCCGTCTTTGAAAACATATTTAAATAGGCCCTAAACTTGGTTTGCTTGTGTCATTGACGCGTTCTTAACTTATACAGTTCTGATTACACATTAAGCTTTCAATGGCGGCAAAAATACTCACATTCAAATTGTTCTTTCAACCGATCATTCTGTTCAAACTATACAAATATCATTATCCTTTGTACCACGTGTTTATAGGAAGTCTCAGAGAACGAAACAGCGTCAATATAATGTGAATAATTCAAATTTGATTTTCTATAACCGTGTTAGACTCAAGAAGGTTTTAGTCATATAAATGAATACATCACAAACAAATTAGAGATAGAGGAAATATTATTATGTTATAGTCAAGGATATATATTTCAAGAGCGAAATTTTAGAGAACGTTGGAAATTATCTTTGTTTTTTGACGTATTTTTGTAATCGACAACTTCGTTCAAATCTTTAAATTTATGAAAGTCAAATGATGAAGGATTGACTTCCGCTAGTACAAAACACGTTGACGAATACACACTATAACTTAATGTGTATCCCTGCCTTGCAGGATAATAAATAATTGAGCTCCGAGTAACAAGTAATGTTTTCAACACTGACCTTTCGTTTGCAGCAATATATTGCGCTGTTTCTTCCCTGTCCGCTGGCCTACCGTTTTTGTATTTTACTAAAGGTTAATGAATTGAAATATTAGGTATACACAACCATTGCACAAAACAAAAAAATATTCGGTTCAAAATCTGTCATCGAACTAAAACAATTAATAATTAACATTTTCTGAAAATCTAATTTAAACATTTAGCACAAATACCTCATGACCTAACACAGCTTATTTGTCGCCATCTACACAAAATGGCGGATAGATAATTATCTTTTAAAAAAGGAACAAATTGTTGGGATGTAATCATGGTACTTACCTAGACCCATTATTATATATAATACAAGAATTTCCTCTAGATATAACGTTAAATAGTTAGTTTTTTGGGCCTTGTGAGAAATGTTAAATTTTTTTGGTATGACAAGATCTCGTAGATGTGTATGTACTAAAAATTATTAACTCGATTAGCTTTTATCAGTGTTTCCCTGGCAGGCTGTACATATGCGAAGGACCATGCACTCCATACGCTCCATATTTTGGCTCGTAACACTTTGCTATTAAAATGGCCACAATATTTACACACTCCAACATTTTTTTTCTGAATTTCAATAGGGTTCTACATGAGCACACCAAATATTCAAACATAAGCACATGGGTTCATGGTAATAAGTCCTCTACACCAAATCTAAATCTAATGCTCCTACCTAATTGTTATGGTCGCTATAGTGTTTACGTACAAACGACAACAACGACAACGACGGACGGAATGTTGATGTTCACTTTACCGGTTTCCTAAGGCTACGGAATTTGAATATCAGTCAAAAAATGGAAATTTAAATGTATTACTATTCCCAAACTTAACCGAATTCTGGGTAAGTGAAAAGAAATTAATGCAATGATTTTAGAAGTTCGTCTGCGTATTTTATAAAAACTAAATTTATTTTAAAAGAGACAATTAAATTTCTTTTGGAAATGTGAAAGTTGAACGCGCTTAAACCGATGTGTCAAGTAAATTACAAAATTAAATTATGTTTTGCGAAAGATTTGTAAAGTTGGGAAATGATCCGACAGCTGAAGTCGGGGATTATTTTAGTATTTCCAATTTAGTCAAGTTATATAAAGAGATTTGGCTCCTTATGACTAAATGCTGTGAGCTCTGTAGTAATAAGATATCCAGGGGGAGGGGGGTTCCTGGAATAGAATAAATCTTGATTTCCGTTACTACCCTGAGACACGACTTTCATTACAATTGACAGCATCAGTGGCAATCAGGATTTAACATTAATTTAATAACCATATCACTTTAACTCAATATCTCGGTGACAATTTGTTGGATTTTTAAATATTGAAGTGGCAGAACATAAGCTCTTTAAAACCTCTAACGATTGTTAATATTGGATATATCTTATTGTCAAGCTTCGTTGAGGTCAACACGCTGAAGTGTGTATAAAAACAGCAATGAGTAAATTGTCAACCATAAGGCGTTAAATATGAAATACAAAAGGTTAACAGTACTTATTAATTAGAAACCCATAATATAAAAGAGCTGTGATTGATGAAGAGAGTGTTTTGTTGCTGTTGAGGATCTGTTTCTTGAACGATGTATTTTATAGTAAAAGAAAACGTGCACAATTTTTATCAAGCAAAGGGATTGATAATAATTATTATTATTTGTTTTACAATCATCAAAGATGCAAAAAGACTTTATGTCATGAGTCAATTGTTTACTGTGTATTTGGCCACCTGATGTACTAGTTTTGAAGAATATGCAAGAACATTCGTCTTAATGAATACTGTGATGAGATAACTGAGCAAGCGTTAGGTGTGATTCTTGTAGTAAACAAATACTACAAAAGCACTGACGCCATAATAACCAATGAAACCACTGAACGATTGAATACTCCATCAGAATATCTTAACCCGCTAACATGTGGTGGTATGACTCCTCATATATTAAAATGTTTAAATGTGTTCAATGTAATGTTGGTTTGAAACATGAACTTGGCTTTACGGTTAGTTAATGGAGTTCGCCTAATAGCGAGTGAAATGCGTGACAAAAACTGTAAAATTAGAAATTATTACTGGCGATAAAAACTGACAAATAGATTTCCTTCAACAGATAAAACTAATTACGACTGACAGCAGTATGTCATTTTTATTTAACAGAATTTATTTTCCACCAAATTAACATTTGCAATGGCAATTAATAAGGTCTAGTGCTAAAGGAGAATTTGAAATACATGTTGGCCAAACGGTTTTTAATCTTGAGCATTTACGAGGGCCAGAAGAGCATCGAAAGTTTAGTCATACCGAGAAACTATGAATGTAAAATAAGAAATAACAACGTGAAATATTCCAACGAAAGATGTTCTTTGTTGACTTTACCAGTTTGATATGTTGTAAATAAATAAGTTTCATTTAATGTGACATAGAGTATTTATTTTCTTTCTATTACTATCCTCCCACTCTTTATCAAAAATAATAAATGTAAATTTTCAATGGTGTAACATTATGGAAAAAAATTGTGTTATTCTTTTTTAGTTACAATAGCAATTTGTTTTTAACTATCTTTTGGCGGTGTGTTAACAAAAACATCATACACGTAAAGGAGGTTAGAGAAATTAAATTACGATTACATTTGCATAAACTGCAGCTATTGCTGCATAAACCCTTACACACGCAAAAATTTATTTACAATTAATTCTCAAAAACTTGCAGTTATAAGCCTTCACATTTCATCAGCAACTTTACTGACCAAGGATAGGAAGGATAGGATAAGTTTGGTAATCGTCAAACATTTGAACTGATCTTTAATCTTTAATTGATTTCTTCATGTCGTCCGTCAGACGTCGTTGTCGTCTGTATATAAACAAGATACGGCAATTATATTTAATATAAGAACATATTATTAGACATAAGTTATGATTATATTTAAAAAATGCAATAAAATGGAGGCCATTATTGTTCATATTTCATACCCGTTAAAGATCAGTTTCAAAATACCCGTTAATAATTTCAAAAAACCTTCGTAAACAAACTTACCCTATTGGGTGATTCCCCATGATCAAACAAACATTTTAACATTTCCTATCTGGCCGACGAAACAGTTTCGAGCAATAAATTTAGAGGATCTGATTGTATTAAATTATGTGAATGCCCTGGGTAAGTACCATGATAGTTTCATCAACTAATTTAGATAATGAAGTAGACCTACCATGATAAATTCAAAATGACTAACTACCTATAATGATACAATGATCGTTGCATCACAACACAATGACCCAGTAAGAAAGAAAACAAATCCAATTTCTCAAGATGACAAAATACATTTCCTTGTATATTAGTCAAGTGACACATTGTACTTCTCGCCACAGATAATGCATCAACTAGATGGGTTTAACTCCCGCTCTGAAACCAAGTAGCAATTCTTTCAAACACAATAAATGTAAAAAGTTTATTTTGAATGTTTAAAGAATTTAAAATATATCTAAACTGAAAATAATCTAAATTTACAGATTGAAATTGAAACAAAACTTGGACAAAAACGCTATTTACGTATAGAAAACACTTTCTCTAAGTTGAGAGCGTAAAGAATCAAACTACTGCTTATTTATTTATTGATTAACATTTAATGTTTTATGGTAAATCACAATGAACAAAACTTTGTAACTGTTCTAGAAACTAAATTTATTTAATGCGTTTGTAACCTCATGAAACACAAAAACGTTTAAATTCATATAAATAAAATATGAAAAAAAGTATGTTGCAATAAAGTTGGAGATGGTACACAATTTGTAACAAATCTGTTCTTTATACATAGATCATGTTGGTTGGTTTGGGCGTAAAGGACCCAAATATTATTTATAACTTATTCTCATTATTTATTGTTGAATAAAAACAAGTTGCACGAAATATAATATACAAGTTTTAGACGTTATTACAAGAGAATTGTTATAAATTAAAAAATGTATCTAATATTTTTATAAACTCGGATATGTTTTAATTCATATAATTTCAAAATTCCCCCAAAAATGTAATGTTGGTTTTTTTTTAATTACCTCAATAATAACTGCGTTACAAACACACCAACATACATCGAAACGAGTTAAAACAGGATATTGTTAGGTTAAATCAATTAGTAAGCCTAAAAACTGTTCCGTATTTCACACGAAATTTTTAAAAATTGATATTACCTTGTATTTGAAATAAAACATCTGTAGTTCCCTTGGTCCTCACCGCGGTAATTATGTCGTTTCATTATCAATGCTAGAATATTCATACAGTCGGTGTTTGCATGGGTGAAGTTTGTCTGCAATATATACTTTAATTTAGAGCCAGTTCATGCTCGCAATGTTTTTTGTCTAGTTTTATAAATCCAAAGTGAAAATTTACAATCTCATCATGTGCGCGGCCGGTGCAGAATAATAATATCTTCTGATATTGAAACGTATACCTTGTTTTGAGACATATTTTCCTAACGTAAGTGATGATAAATAATTCAAACAAAGCAGACTACAACGCACCCTATTTACTCAATTATGTATTTATAATTAACTTAGAGATTATTATTACTATATTATGAAATTTTTAATTAAATTTAAACGAAAGAAATAAGTAGATTATATTTATTTATTTAATTAATTATCCCAATAATTAAAAATAACATCATTTTTTAGGTTTGTGCTTGTTTTTAATATTTTGTCAGATAATTAATGAGGAATATGTACAACTTAGCTAATGCGACAGCTGAGATCGAACCAAATCAATCTTAGTCAAACCTTCTCAGTACGTTTACACCACACTGCACCCTTTTCCGTATTTTATGAACTGAACTGTAACTAAATATATTATTTTACTGTACATTTTGAAAGTTGCGTTTCCAGAACGTATTGAAAAACTACAAATACAAAGTATTGGAGTAAAGGAATACAATATGTTGGAAAATTGTAATAACAGTTGTAACAAGAGAATAAAAATGTTCATAACCTCCACTTGGTCAAGTAGGAACTTAACATTTAAGTAATATTATATAGGGTGGTACAAAAATATTGGATTGATATTTCAGCTTGTCATTGATATATAAATATGGGCGACTGAAGGTGCCCAGTAAAATTATCTACAGGATATCTTAAACAATGCTTCCATATAAAGAGTCTGCCAAAAAACAGAACATTCGCTCCTTAAAAGGTTTAGTATATTCAAACAATTGTTTCAAATTTAATTACTTCCTAGTACGCTATGTGACCTTCAACAATATTCATAGACTAAGAAGTTAGAGTAAATAATACCACAGGTGTTGTACACAGAAACACTACCCACAGGGAGAAATAGTACCCAAATCCTTTATTCAATTTGTATTGGGAATGTGATTTACCATTCAGGGGAATTTGCCAGATATAAAATATGTCCTTATTAACAGATTATTTTAGACAGAAATAATGGATTTTGGTAATTCAAACGGGTTTACAGATTGTAAGGATGATCTAATGTTACAATAGGAGGTATGTACAATACGATTTGCTTAATTTCCACTACTAAACCGCAACGACAGGTATACTGCATATTTACCCATTTAATATATGGTATTGTTCATTTCTTCTTTATGACGTTTAACTCCATAAACTGAATTTATGGAAAGATATCAACCAACCAGCTTTGTTTGGTTCCTTAGAGAGTGCATCCAATCAAAATATTTAATGCCGATTTGATAAAATCAAAATTTTGTTAAAAATGACATCGTCAACATTAACAGATAGCTCAAGGCAAGTTATTATTTAAAATTGGAGCAATTATTAGGTTATTATTGTTTTAAAGTCTGTTGTTCACTTAATTATTGATTGATGTTTTATTGATAAATATCGGTTGTACCTCGTCCTCGGAGTTTTCTATAAAAAATTATAGAAAACTTAAGATATTTTACCTTGTAATCAAAGGATCAGACAAATAATATGAATTTAACCTTTGATTTTAAGGAAGATAAAATCCGACCACGAGGTAGAACCGATATTAAGGTTTCATTTATTATTATTATTATTATTATAACAATTGTTACTGTAAAACATCTGCTGTAAAACTATGTGACAATATCCTTCACTGATTTAGACGTTATTTAAAAGTAAAATATATTTCGATTCACGACTCAACAAATTAAAATTATTATTTCTTTTTAACTTTTCCAAATATTAGCTTACATTAGGTTTAAGTCAGTAGACATAACACATTCGCCGTGGTTTTGTTAATTGCAAAAATAGCAAAGTTTAGATTTAAAGTATTAGTATCACATGTTGCAAATTAAATTAATGTACAATAAAACAAAGATCAGTTAAACATCTTACCTAAATTAATTATATGTTTACCTTTGGAAAAGCCAACCTCCAAAATATGTTAACTTCTTAAACACGAAAAAATAAAGCACTTTCACCGTACACATCACAAAACACATGACAAACACTAGACACACTTAATCAATAAACACACGCACAAAAAACCCTTTAAAACAAGCTTTATAACTTACAAACTCTTCGAACAATTAATATAACTAGGGGTAGTTTGATGATACTCAACTGGTTGCGCCAGTAATCAACCTACAATCAGTTTAGAGATAACAGCTGACTTATCTATGACGCATGACACAACATGTTGTTCGTTATCAGTTTTATAAAATTATCTTTAAAAACTTCTTACAAAATAAATTCATGTGTTTAGTACAGTATGTTAAATTAAAAAATAAACAGAGTGCGGAAATTGCACAAACTTTCTCACTCACGCATCATCAAAACCAAAATAAAACTGAACCAAAACTAAATCGGCACCAAAAATGTCATTTCGGTTGTTCTCAGTGACAACGTGTTGGATAGACTTTTGACTTTTTAATAGGAAATAGAGTTTTTAATTACTTTGGTTATGTCATAAATAGGTTCTTAGCGTAAATCATATTTGATTTAAATCCAGCATTTAATGACAGCGGTCAAAATAATTTTTTTTTAAATCCTGAACGGTAATATTTTGTGAAATGGAATTTTTCCCAAGTGTTTGGGTCAATGTTCACAGTTTGCCAAAAATTAAACGAAATCAGAAAAGCTCAATTTGAAATTTTTCGTCATTTATAACAGCCACAGCCTATTTTTAGGGGGGGGGGGGTTTCACAGATATCTCAAACACCGACATCTTTGGTGAGATCCCGATTGGTTGTATCTTTTTAAACCTACCCACTAATTCTTTAAATTCTGTTAATAGTAAAATGAGCACAAACTTTCTTACATACCCATACACAAAATCGAATACAAAAAAAAATAAAAATTTAGGTACGGTAAGTAAAATTTTTAGCTATCGAAAAATGGAAAAATTCTTCATATTTGGTCAAATTACGCCTTAACTCCAAACGGTCTATTTGTTTGGGCTTTAGAGCACAGACACAATTATTCCAAAAACAGAGAACCACACAACACAAGATTTGTTTTGACTTCTCAGATAACTTTCACTACAATACGTATTCAGTGAGGCTGGTTGTATCTTCATCCTTAGAACTTGTTTATATTATCAATCGCAATACCTACTTTGTTCTGTCATATAAATCAAACCTTACACACACATGACCCCCCCCCCTCGTGTTCTGACATGTCAGTAGGGAGGCTACTGTTGTGAGAAACAATAATTACAGCCACTAATTGAAATATATTAATATACAATAGAACTTTATATATTAGTGATTTCTTACAAGTTGTACCCCTCCATCACTTACACTTTTTTACAATTTTCGTCAAATCAATTAATCACCAAATTAAATTAAAAACCTGATCTCTTTAAATACGTTTCAAGATGTTTAAAGATCTTGTCTGCCATCTAGGATTTCATAATTAAACAAATATAACAAAATAATTGCATGAAACTCTCACTCAGTCCGTAAAGCCCAGGTGTATGGTCAGCACGTCGAGATTCCCGTCACTTTTGTTCTATCCTTCTCATCCAGAGTTCATTAGGTTTTTGTGGTTTCCCAATTTTCTTCCCGAAGTTGAGATTGAACCCAGAGCGCTAAACACTACAAGAACCAAAGCTCGTGGTTTTTTTTTCTAAATAAATATGAAATTCTTTTTAGTACAGTGGAACAAACAGGTTTTTCTCCGTCTTTTGTCTCTGTCGAAGTTTGTAGAACAGTCACATTTATCATATTAAACTATTGTCTTGTGTTAGTGCATGGACACTTCAATGTTCCTCTCAATGGTGGAAACTATTTTTTTGAACAGTTAATAAACTCTTGAAAGCCGTTAAAATATAACTTGGCTGTCACTAGTTCTTACAAAAGTAAATGTTTTTATACTTCTGCAAATGTTGATTAAAGCAAAATGTCTCCATTGAGTCTGAGTGATTAAGCCTTTTGATTCAATACGTCTTTTCGTTAATGACGTAATTGTCGCTAGAAACCAAAATGGACGGTTTCCAATAACGTAACAATACGTTTAATGAAGCTCGTATTTCTCTACCATTGTTAGGAAGTCATTTAATTTCATAGAAATCGTTTGTATGATTCTACCCTTTGTGTATTAAAAAGTTCTTATAATAACTAAATCTTATATTGAAAATATGGCAACCTATAATAATAGTAATGCTTACATCAAAACCTATGGATTGTATAAACATTCGTTTTAACTTGGATTGCTTTGGAATCTCTGATATTACAACTGCTGTTAACTATAACAGTGTGAATGAAACATAACTAGTGTAGTTGTAAAAAAAGACAAAATAAACAATTTCATTCAAAATGTTTTCTAACATATCCCCTAAAGAAATTTTATTACTTTTCGATATTTTATTACAAAGAGTATTGTTTTCCTTAAGTGGCGTAGTAGATGATGTATTATTTATTGTTACTGCATGGTCGTGAATATTGCTGTAGGCTAGTAATGAGGTGTACTGTATTTGTTTTTATTTAACACCAACAATACTAGACAGGTTTGAAATGACGTCGCAAACTGAAAAGATCAAACGTTATTTATTCACACTTTCTGAAATTGTTTTTAGTTTTCTTTGTCACATCTATAATTTGATGATGTGTCACATCCCAGAGATGTCATATATTTATTTAACTTTACGTCTTGAATGTCAAAATATGAAAAACGTTTCCAATGCTGATAAAATAACAAATACAACTTCCTTCCAACATGTGGAACTTCTGATATTAAATTTTAACAGCAAATATTATAGTAAGGGCAAAGTGTGTGTATTTGTTGTGTGTTATGGTATTGCGACATTTCGAAATACTTTGAGGTTTATGTGAATGACTGTACGTGTTTGTTTTCCTGTAAATGCAGAGTGGGGTGTAAATCAATAACCAAAAATGTAGTCTTCAAAACGAAAATCCGCTAAGCATGTTTTTGGTTCCAAGTCACAATTTAAATAAAATATTTAATTACCTTAGGTCCGTCTTGTGACTTCGTTGTTGATTGCTTCTTACATGTTTCGAGGCCGTAACCCCATCATCAGAAAATTACTTTGTTCACTTTGAAGAACTCGTCATTGATTATATTAAAAAACACATTTCACACAAGAACATATACTGACACAAAAATAAAAACAATAAATACACATTATATGAGCTTTTCTGACATTGTGTGCTCTGTCGTGTCTATAGGAGTACTGCTAATTGAAATCATTATTATTGCTGATAACGAATCATGTTAAGCCTTCTGAAGATTTTTCAAGACTGTATCATATAATTGATGGGATTGGAAGGAGAGTTTTCGTTGAAGATGTTAACTAGATCGTTTTTCAACGCTCTATAAATCGCGAATTCTTCCTTCGCATTTAATAATCTGCCTTTAGCGCAAACGTGCATCGCCTCTACACTGGACTGGAAATTTCCCCGTCTATGGCTGCTTTCAGCAAGGTGACGTGAGTCATTTGATTTAGCAATGCTGGCCTTATTACAGGGAAGGTGTTCTTTAAAGCAGTCCATGAAACGTCTCCCGGTCTGTCCTATATAATATTTGTCACATTCCGGACATTTTATTTTGTAAACACCAGATTTATATTCTATGGGGGTGTCGATTCTATATTTAAGGGATGATGAGATGCTATTGTTTGTAAGGAATGAAAGAGTGATATTGTGTTTTTTGAAAATGTTATTTAACACATTTGGTAGGAGGTTCGTGTAATCTGAGGAAATGTATTTGTTAAATGTGTTTTTTAATATAATCAATGACGAGTTCTTTAAAGTGAACAAAGTGATTTTCTGATGATGGGGTTACGGCCTCGAAACATGTAAGAAGCAATCAACAACGAAGTCACAAGACGGACCTAAGGTAATTAAATATTTTATATAATAATCCGCTGTTTAGGTAATAACTTCTTCCGCATAATGACATATAAACACAACTATATCGGTACCTTTATATTGTATAGAACAATGAAACAGTGCAGGTCTTGGAATAAATTTCCCTCCACCAATGCACAGGTGTTCTTACAGAGGCTTTCCACACTCTATAAAACTTGCAAGTATATTACTAGTACGTTGTAATCGGACTTTAGTCCTGTTAATTGTAAGCAAGTATGATTGTTTTGTAAGCAAGGACCATTCGGGAGGTTTTGTGATACATCATGCTATAGGTATTGATGAAGAGAAAACAATTAAGTGTTCAAATTAAATATGACGGCCAAATACATATTTAAACAAAACTCAGAAAATTGTTTTTTTTTTATTTGAGAAGCAGAATAATAATATTTTTATTTTTTGAAGTTTTCTTATTTATAAGGTTGTATAATGTTTATAATAATTAGAAGGATTTTAAAGTGTTGAAATGTACATAGATTGTCTATTATTTTCGTGAGCATCCTTGTTTGAGAAAATTAAAATTTTACTTGGAAACAAATAAGGATTTGATCCTTATTACCTTTCTTTAACTACATCTTTATCTTAAATATTTAAATACCAAATTTTCCCATGCTTGGCGAAATAAAAACCTTAGGTATTAAAAAGGTTTATTTTAAAAATTCTGAATTTCGAAATTCATCCAAATTATTATTGTGGCTTTCAAAACACAGTCTTATTTATATAAAAAGTATAAGTAAGTCCCCGGATGGCTTAATATTTTTTAAACCATTACAGATAGAGCTACAAAGCTTTGCACATTCTTAATGGACACCAAATCGTATTTTAATACGTATTCAGTAGAACGCAACCCTTTCTAGGGGGACGGCCCACAAGGAGTAAGTACATAATATTAAACGACAGTAAAGGTCGAGTTGTACATCGAATTAAAGGCCTTTATGAGTAGAACACAATGCCGTAAACCCGACCTCAAAAGGTTCACCCTAGCTAAAATAGCGTGGGTTTTAATTTCATATTAAATCAAACAAGGAAAATGAATTAACCATGATAGGCCTAAAAGAGAAAGTTGTTTGTGATATTACTATTTGAGATATTTGAGTTGATCCTCGACTGAGGGTGAAGAAGTGTATAAACAGGTTATAACAAAACATACTCGAAGTAGTATGTTATTGTATACTCGAACAATAACATACTACTCTAACTAAGAATAGATAAATTTAAATTTTATATTACAATTATAGAATTGAACTGAATCTATTTCCTGTATATTAAATAACAATTCAAACGCATTACTACAAACATTGAAATTCTAAACAATAACAAATACAATATAATAGCTCACTGAAAAACAAACAAGGAAATAAAATAAAACTTATGTGAGGTGGGTTCTGATCAGACTGTATATTTATATCGACTTATTTTAATAATCGACTGAAAGGGTACAGTAATTAATATCGAAATAGCAGAGGAATTGCTGTTTTATTATGTACATTAAATTACCCAATAATATCACTTTTATATCTCCAAATATTGCACTCAGATGTGTCCAATATTACGACCGTAATAAAAATATATCTACTGAAGAGAGAGAGAGAGCGTTATTGGATTCAGTCCTAATCGAAAGTGTAAGTTTATTTGAAATAAATAATATTATTGTGAAATAAAGAACATTAAAAGATATTCTAATAAGAACATAATCAACAGTAACTACTCTATGATAATAAATCAACTACATTCTCATGTATTTAAATAATAATATCACCAGCATCTCAAAAATAACGATCTCTCATAACTTTGTTCAAAATCGATCTGGCGTTTTGCGTAGATACGTGCATCAATTTTGAGGTTCACCACCATAAACCGAATGTTTGTGTGCCATCTGGCTGACGTCTATCTGTCTGTCTGTATACTGTTAGTCCTGAACAAAACTAAACATTCAGATTTACCTAAATCTGCCTTAACGAATTAGATCCTGCAAGAGCTAGTTCTGTTTTCATTTATAGTATATTCAAATTAAATATGTATAAAATAAAACAAACACTAAATATGCTTTTCTTGAAATGAAAAATAAAAAATTACCACCAAAGATGGTCCCTTGTAAAAATTTCTTCATAAACGTTTTGTTTCTAACTATCAAATAACATTACAAACACTATTTATTTACGTTTCCCATGTTTAAGTAATTATATAAAGAGAAATACGCAAGACATAATGTATTGTCTTATTGTATTCTTCAGTTTCTTTTTTAAATTTCTAATAAATATTTCATCTCACATATTCAACATAATTATTGACAATCAGATTTCTATGACACGTAAACAAGTCTACAAGCTATTGTTTAAAATTCCATATAAAGCATGTTTTATAAACAGTGATGGCTTTGTTCTTCAAGCATTAGGGAAAGTTTTTGTAAACATATTATGCATTCCAGACTTATTAAACACCTGACAACAGACAAAACTAATTACTAATGAACAATAACATCCGTTGATATCCCTCAACAAATTCCTCTGTTACTAAACACAAGAACAAACAAAAAACATTTATTTAGTTCTACTTATAGAGGACCAAGGAAAAAAATTTATTACTGCGTTTGTGTTTTTATAAACATTATATGGGAGATGAGATTGTAAAAAGGTAAATATTTATCATATAATTTAACTCTTAACCAACCAAAACCAATGACTAACAACACAAAATATTATACAATGTGTTAATTACGTATGGAACCACCTTTATATATTTTGAGGTAGGCGAAACATAGGTTTGATATATATATATATATATATATATTACGTTTATTTGCCATTATGTCCTATCTTTTAATATTAACATTGATTATGTGGCTTAAATGGCGGACGGTCTATAGAGGGTAAGGTAATAATTTCGTATGTAAGCCCATGTTAAACCCCTCTTATCAAACAAAAATAATACCTCAATTCAAGTATCAAAAGAACCATTCTGTCAAAAATTTGGGCAGTCTAAATTTTAAAAGCTGTTATTTATTTATTATTTTTTAAAGATGTACAATTAATTTATTCAAACAGTTTTGTTTTTAGAGACAATAAAATGACCTACAAGAATACTTGATTTGTCGGCAGTTAACTATTTCTTTTGGGATATTTGAAAAACAATTTCTACAAAACAGAACCTTCTAATTCAGATGAACTGATGTAACAAAACGGACCTATTGATCACCGCACTGTCAGCTTCCTGCACTCATATTGTACATTATCAGACAGGGGAAGGAAACATTTTGAACATTTCTCATAACCTTTTATTTACCATGGCAATAGCAGGTTTCTGAATCTCTATTTGTTTCCACTATTGAAAAAAAAAATTATTTGAATTAAATTATTTTAATTTGTTGTTGTTTAACTATTTTAAAAATCATAACAACAAAGTGATTATGATAATTAGCTATATGACTTATAAAAGTAACAAGTAAAGGAAAGCTTAAATACCACTGTTTTAAAACTATTATTAACCGCCATTTTGTATGGTGTGGTCTTTATGAGGCCTGCCATTATTCTCTATGCTACGAAAGTTTTAAAACGATGTACCCCTCGACATAGGGTTTGCTTACCAGATTTTTACCTTTCATGGGCCGGACCACAATGAAGGAACACAGTCAAAAACATTGTGTTAATTGTAGGTATTAACCAATAAAGTTTTTTCCCTTCACTACCTCCACAAATATCAAGGAGATTCTATACTTAATCAACAGCCGGTTATGACCAAATTAAACTAAAGCTAGATTAAACACTTTCGCTGTTATTTAATAAACTGCTTGACGGACTTTGTTGGGTCATCTTCGGCCAATTCAAATTTGGAATCTCCCGTGAACGTCAACAGAAAATTTCAAATAGCTTGGCGGACTTTGTTGGGTCATCTTCGGCCAATTCAGATTTGGAACCTCCCGTGAACGTCTACGGGAAGTTTCAAAATAGCTTGGCGGACTTTGAAGGTCATCTTCGGCCAATTCAAATTTGGAATCTCCAAAGGACGTCAACGGTAAATTTCAAAATAGCTTGGCGGACTTTGTTGGGTCATCTACGGCCAATTCAAATTTGGAATCTCCCGTGAACGTCAACGGGAAGTTTCAAAATAGCTAGGCGGACTTTGTTCGGTCATCTTCGGCCTATTCAAATTTGGAATCTCCCGTGAACGTCAACGGGAAGTTTCAGTATAGCTTGGCGGACTTTGTTGGGTCATCTTCGGCCAATTCAAATTTGGAATCTCCCGTGAACGTCAACGGGAAGTTACAGTATAGCTTGGCGGACTTTGTTGGGTCATCTTCGGCCAATTCAAATTTGGAATCTCCCGTGAACGTCAACGGGAAGTTTCAGTACAGCTTGGCGGACTTTGTTGGGTCATCTTCGGCCAATTCAAATTTGGAATCTCCCGTGAACGTCAACGGGAAGTATCAAAATAGCTAGGCGGACTTTGTTGGGTCATCTTCGGCCTATTCAAATTTGGAATTTCCCGTGAACGTCAACGGGAAGTATCAAAATAGCTTGGCGGACTTTGATGGGTCATCTTCGGCCAATTCAAATATGGAATCTCCCGTGAACACAACGGGAAGTATCAAAATAGCTAGGCGGACTTTGTTGGGTCATCTTCGGCCAATTCAAATTTGGAATCGCCCGTGAACGCCATCGGGAAGTTTCAAAATAGCTTGGAGGACTTTGTTGGGTCATCTTCGGCCAATTCAAATTTGGAATCTCCCGTGAACGTCAACGGAAAATTTCAAATAGCTTGGCGGACTTTGTTGGGTCATCTTCGGCCAATTCAATTTTGGAATCTCCCGTGAACGTCAATGGGAAGTGTCAAAATTACTTGGCGGACTTTGTTGGGTCATCTTCGGCCAATTCAAATTTGGAATCTCCCGTGAACGTCAACGGGAAGTATCAATATAGCTTGGCGGACTTTGATGGGTCATCTTCGGCCAATTCAAATTTGGAATCTCCCGTGAACGTCAACGGGAAGTTTCAGTATAGCTTGGCGGACTTTGTTGGGTCATCTTCGGCCAATTCAAATTTGGAATCTCCCGTGAACGTCAACGGGAAGTATCAAAATAGCTAGGCGGACTTTGTTCGGTCATCTTCGGCCTATTCAAATTTGGAATCTCCCGTGAACGTCAACGGGAAGTTTCAGTATAGCTTGGCGGACTTTGTTGGGTCATCTTCGGCCAATTCAAATTTGGAATCTCCCGTGAACGTCAACGGGAAGTTACAGTATAGCTTGGCGGACTTTGTTGGGTCATCTTCGGCCAATTCAAATTTGGAATCTCCCGTGAACGTCAACGGGAAGTATCAAAATAGCTTGGCGGACTTTGTTGGGTCATCTTCGGCCAATGCAAATTTGGAATCTCCCGTGAACGTCAACGGGAAGTTTCAGTACAGCTTGGCGGACTTTGTTGGGTCATCTTCGGCCAATTCAAATTTGGAATCTCCCGTGAACGTCAACGGGAAGTTTCAGTATAGCTTGGCGGACTTTGTTGGGTCATCTTCGGCCTATTCAAATTTGGAATCTCCCGTGAACGTCAACGGGAAGTTTCAGTATAGCTTGGCGGACTTTGTTGGGTCATCTTCGGCCAATTCAAATTTGGAATCTCCCGTGAACGTCAACGGGAAGTTTCAAAATAGCTTGGCGGACTTTGTTGGGTCATCTTCGGCCAATTCAGATTTGGAATCTCCCGTGAACGTCAACGGAAAATTTCAAATAGCTTGGCGGACTTTGTTGGGTCATCTTCGGCCAATTCAAATTTGGAATCTCCCGTGAACGTCAACGGGAAGTATCAAAATAGCTTGGCGGACTTTGTTGGGTCATCTTCGGCCAATTCAAATTTAGAATCTCCCATGAACGTCAACGGAAAATTTCAAAATAGCTTGGCGGACTTTGTTGGGTCATCTTCGGCCAATTCAAATTTGGAATCTCCCGTGAACGTCAATGGGAAGTGTCAAAATTACTTGGCGGACTTTGTTGGGTCATCTTCAGCCAATTCAAATTTGGAATCTCCCGTGAACGTCAACGGGAAGTATCAAAATAGCTTGGCGGACTTTGATGGGTCATCTTAGGCCAATTCAAATTTGGAATCTCCCGTGAACGTCAACGGGAAGTTTCAGTATAGCTTGGCGGACTTTGTTGGGTCATCTTCGGCCAATTAAAATTTGGAATCTCCCGTGAACGTCAACGGTAAGTATCAAAATAGCTTGGCGGTCTTTGTTGGGTCATCTTCGGCCAATTCAAATTTGGAATCTCCCGTGAACGTCAACGGGAAGTTTCAGTACAGCTTGGCGGACTTTGTTGGGTCATCTTCGGCCAATTCAAATTTGGAATCTCCCGTGAACGACAACGGGAAGTATCAAAATAGCTAGGCGGACTTTGTTGGGTCATCTTCGGCCTATTCAAATTTGGAATCTCCCGTGAACGTCAACGGGAAGTTTCAGTATAGCTTGGCGGACTTTGTTGGGTCATCTTCGGCCAATTCAAATTTGGAATCTCCCGTGAACGTCAACGGGAAGTATCAAAATAGCTAGGCGGACTTTGTTGGGTCATCTTCGGCCAATTCAAATTTGGAATCTCCCGTGAACGTCAACGGGAAGTATCAAAATAGCTAGGCGGACTTTGTTGGGTCATCTTCGGCCAATTCAAATTTGGAATCTCCCGTGTACGTCAACGGAAAATTTCAAATAGCTTGGCGGACTTTGTTGGGTCATCTTCGGCCAATTCAGATTTGGAATCTCCCGTGAACGTCAACGGAAAATTTCAAATAGCTTGGCGGACTTTGTTGGGTCATCTTCGGCCAATTCAAATTGGGAATCTCCCGTGAACGTCAACGGGAAGTTTCAGTACAGCTTGGCGGACTTTGTTGGGTCATCTTCGGCCAATTCAAATTTGGAATCTCCCGTGAACGTCAACGGGAAGTTTCAGTACAGTGTGGCGGACTTTGTTGGGTAATATTCGGCCAATTCAAATTTGGAATCTCCCGTGAACGTCAACGGGAAGTTTCAGTATAGCTTGGCGGACTTTGTTGGGTCATCTTCGGCCAATTCAAATTTGGAATCTCCCGTGAACGTCGACGGGAAATGTCAAAATAGCTTGGCGGACTTTGTTGGGTCATCTTCGGCCTATTCAAATTTGAAATCTCCCGTGAACGTCAACGGGAAGTTTCAGTATAGCTTGGCGGACTTTGTTGGGTCATCTTCGGCCAATTCAGATTTGGAATCTCCCGTGAACGTCAACGGAAAATTTCAAATAGCTTGGCGGACTTTGTTGGGTCATCTTCGGCCAATTCAAATTTGGAATCTCCCGTGAACGTCAACGGGAAGTATCAAAATAGCTTGGCGGACTTTGTTGGGTCATCTTCGGCCAATTCAAATTTGGAATCTCCCATGAACGTCAACGGAAAATTTCAAAATAGCTTGGCGGACTTTGTTGAGTCATCTTCGGCCAATTCAAATTTGGAATCTCCCGTGAACGTCAATGGGAAGTGTCAAAATTACTTTTCGGACTTTGTTGGGTCACCTTCGGCCAATTCAAATTTGGAATCTCCCGTGAACGTCAACGGGAAGTATCAAAATAGCTTGGCGGACTTTGATGGGTCATCTTCGGGCAATTCAAATTTGTAATCTCCCGTGATTGTCAACGGGAAGTTACAGTATAGCTTGGCGGACTTTGTTGGGTCATCTTCGGCCAATTCAAATTTGGAATCTCCCGTGAACGTCAACGGGAAGTATCAAAATAGCTAGGCGGACTTTGTTTGGTCATCTTCGGCCTATTCAAATTTGGAATCTCCCGTGAACGTCAACGGGAAGTTTCAGTATAGCTTGGCCGACTTTGTTGGGTCATCTTCGGCCAATTCAAATTTGGAATCTCCCGTGAACGTCAACGGGAAGTTACAGTATAGCTTGGCGGACTTTGTTGAGTCATCTTCGGCCAATTCAAATTTGGAATCTCCCGTGAACGTCAACGGGAAGTATCAAAATAGCTTGGCGGACTTTGTTGGGTCATCTTCGGCCAATTCAAATTTGGAATCTCCCGTGAACGTCAACGGGAAGTTTCAGTACAGCTTGGCGGACTTTGTTGGGTCATCTTCGGCCAATTCAAATTTGGAATCTCCCGTGAACGACAACGGGAAGTATCAAAATAGCTAGGCGGACTTTGTTGGGTCATCTTCGGCCAATTCAAATTTGGAATCTCCCGTGACCGTCAACGGGAAGTTTCAGTACAGATTGGCGGACTTTGTTGGGTCATCTTCGGCCAATTCAAATTTGGAATCTCCCGTGAACGTCAACGGGAAGTTTCAAAATAGCTTGGCGGACTTTGTTGGGTCATCTTCGGCCAATTCAAATTGGGAATCTCCCGTGAACGTCAACGGGAAGTTTCAGTACAGCTTGGCGGACTTTGTTGGGTCATCTTCGGCCAATTCAAATTTAGAATCTCCCGTGAACGTCAACGGGAAGTTTCAGTACAGCTTGGCGGACTTTGTTGGGTAATATTCGGCCAATTCAAATTTGGAATCTCCCGTGAACGTCAACGGGAAGTTTCAGTATAGCTTGGCGGACTTTGTTGGGTCATCTTCGGCCAATTCAAATTTGGAATCTCCCGTGAACGTCAACGGGAAGTTTCAGTATAGCTAGGCGGACTTTGTTGGGTCATCTTCGGCCAATTCAAATTTGGAATCTCCCGTGAACGTCAACGGGAAATATCAAAATAACTTGGCGGACTTTGTTGGGTCATCTTCGGCCTATTCAAATTTGAAATCTCCCGTGAACGTCAACGGGAAGTTTCAGTATAGCTTGGCGGACTTTGTTGGTACATCTTCGGCCAATTCAAATTTGGAATCTCCCGTGAACGTCAACGGGAAGTTTCAAAATAGCTTGGCGGACTTAGTCGGGTCATCTTCGGCCAATTCAAATTTGGAATCTCCCGTGAACGTCAACGGGAAGTTTCAGTATAGCTTGGCGGACTTTGTTGGGTCATCTTCGGCCAATTCAAATTTGGAATCTCCCGTGAACGTCAACGGGAAGTATCAAAATAGCTAGGCGGACTTTGTTCGGTCATCTTCGGCCTATTCAAATTTGGAATCTCCCGTGAACATCAACGGGAAGTTTCAGTATAGCTTGGCGGACTTTGTTGGGTCATCTTCGGCCAATTCAAATGTGGAATCTCCCGTGAACGTCAACGGGAAGTTTCAAAATAGCTTGGCGGACTTAGTTGGGTCATCTTCGGCCAATTCAAATTTGGAATCTCCCGTGAACGTCAACGGGAAGTTTCAGTATAGCTTGGCGGACTTTGTTGGGTCATCTTCGGCCAATTCAAATTTGGAATCTCCCGTGAACGTCAACGGGAAGTATCAAAATAGCTAGGCGGACTTTGTTCGGTCATCTTCGGCCTATTCAAATTTGGAATCTCCCGTGAACATCAACGGGAAGTTTCAGTATAGCTTGGCGGACTTTGTTGGGTCATCTTCGGCCAATTCAAATGTGGAATCTCCCGTGAACGTCAACGGGAAGTATCAAAATAGCTTGGCGGACTTTGTTGGGTCATCTTCGGCCAATTCAAATTTGGAATCTCCCATGAACGTCAACGGAAAATTTCAAAATAGCTTGGCGGACTTTGTTGGGTCATTTTTGGCCAAATCAGATTTAGAATCTCCCGTGAACGTCAACGGAAAATTTCAAATAGCTTGGCGGACTTTGTTGGGTCATCTTCGGCCAATTCAAATTTGGTATCTCCCGTGAACGTCAACGGGAAGTATCAAAATAGCTTGGCGGACTTTGATGGGTCATCTTCGGCCAATTCAAATTTGGAATCTCCCGTGAACGTCAACGGGAAGTTACAGTATAGCTTGACGGACTTTGTTGGGTCATCTTCGGCCAATTCAAATTTGGAATCTCCCGTGAACGACAACGGGAAGTATCAAAATAGCTAGGCGGACTTTGTTGGGTCATCTTCGGCCTATTCAAATTTGGAATCTCCCGTGAACGTCAACGGGAAGTTTCAAAATAGCTTGGCGGACTTTGTTGGGTCATCTTCGGCCAATTCAAATTTGGAATCTCTTGTGTACGTCAACGGAAAATTTCAAATAGCTTGGCGGACTTTGTTGGGTCATCTTCGGCCAATTCAGATTTGGAATCTCCCGTGAACGTCAACGGAAAATTTCAAATAGCTTGGCGGACTTTGTTGGGTCATCTTCGGCCAATTCAAATTTGGAATCTCCCGTGAACGTCAACGGGAAGTATCAAAATAGTTTGGCGGACTTTGTTGGGTCATCTTCGGCCAATTCAAATTGGGAATCTCCCGTGAACGTCAACGGGAAGTTTCAGTACAGCTTGGCGGACTTTGTTGGGTCATCTTCGGCCAATTCAAAATTGGAATCTCCCGTGAACGTCAACGGGAAGTTTCAGTATAGCTTGGCGGACTTTGATGGGTCATCTTCGGCCAATTCAAATTTGGAATCTCCCGTGAACGTCAACGGGAAGTTACAGTATAGCTTGGCGGACTTTGTTGGGTCATCTTCGGCCAATTCAAATTTGGAATCTCCCGTGAACGTCAACGGGAAGTATCAAAATAGCTTGGCGGACTTTGTTGGGTCATCTTCGGCCAATTCAGATTTGGAATCTCCCGTGAACGTCAACGGAAAATTTCAAATAGCTTGGCGGACTTTGTTGGGTCATCTTCGGCCAATTCAAATTTGGAATCTCCCGTTAACGTCAACGGGAAGTATCAAAATAGCTTGGCGGACTTTGATGGGTCATCTTCGGCCAATTCAAATTTGGAATCTCCCGTGACCGTCAACGGGAAGTTTCAGTACAGCTTGGCGGACTTTGTTGGGTCATCTTCGGCCAATTCAAATTTGGAATCTCCCGTGAACGTCAACGGGATGTTTCAAAATAGCTTGGCGGACTTTGTTGGGTCATCTTCGGCCAATTCAAATTGGGAATCTCCCGTGAACGTCAACGGGAAGTTTCAGTACAGCTTGGCGGACTTTGTTGGGTCATCTTCGGCCAATTCAAATTTGGAATCTCCCGTGAACGTCAACGGGAAGTTTCAGTACAGTGTGGCGGACTTTGTTGGGTAATATTCGGCCAATTCAAATTTGGAATCTCCCGTGAACGTCAACGGGAAGTTTCAGTATAGCTTGGCGGACTTTGTTGGGTCATCTTCGGCCAATTCAAATTTGGAATCTCCCGTGAACGTCAACGGGAAGTTTCAGTATAGCTTGGCGGACTTTGTTGGGTCATCTTCGGCTAATTCAAATTTGGAATCTCCCGTGAACGTCGACGGGAAATGTCAAAATAGCTTGGCGGACTTTGTTGGGTCATCTTCGGCCTATTCAAATTTGAAATCTCCCGTGAACGTCAACGGGAAGTTTCAGTATAGCTTGGCGGACTTTGTTGGGTCATCTTCGGCCAATTCAGATTTGGAATCTCCCGTGAACGTCAACGGAAAATTTCAAATAGCTTGGCGGACTTTGTTGGGTCATCTTCGGCCAATTCAAATTTGGAATCTCCCGTGAACGTCAACGGGAAGTATCAAAATAGCTTGGCGGACTTTGTTGGGTCATCTTCGGCCAATTCAAATTTGGAATCTCCCATGAACGTCAACGGAAAATTTCAAAATAGCTTGGCGGACTTTGTTGGGTCATCTTCGGCCAATTCAAATTTGGAATCTCCCGTGAACGTCAATGGGAAGTGTCAAAATTACTTTTCGGACTTTGTTGGGTCACCTTCGGCCAATTCAAATTTGGAATCTCCCGTGATCGTCAACGGGAAGTATCAAAATAGCTTGGCGGACTTTGATGGGTCATCTTCGGGCAATTCAAATTTGTAATCTCCCGTGATTGTCAACGGGAAGTTACAGTATAGCTTGGCGGACTTTGTTGGGTCATCTTCGGCCAATTCAAATTTGGAATCTCCCGTGAACGTCAACGGGAAGTTTCAAAATAGCTTGGCGGACTTTGTTGGGTCATCTTCGGCCAATTCAAATTGGGAATCTCCCGTGAACGTCAAAGGAGAAGTTTCAGTACAGCTTGGCGGACTTTGTTGGGTCATCTTCGGCCAATTCAAATTTAGAATCTCCCGTGAACGTCAACGGGAAGTTTCAGTACAGCTTGGCGGACTTTGTTGGGTAATATTCGGCCAATTCAAATTTGGAATCTCCCGTGAACGTCAACGGGAAGTTTCAGTATAGCTTGGCGGACTTTGTTGGGTCATCTTCGGCCAATTCAAATTTGGAATCTCCCGTGAACGTCAACGGGAAGTTTCAGTATAGCTTGGCGGACTTTGTTGGGTCATCTTCGGCCAATTCAAATTTGGAATCTCCCGTGAACGTCAACGGGAAATATCAAAATAACTTGGCGGACTTTGTTGGGTCATCTTCGGCCTATTCAAATTTGAAATCTCCCGTGAACGTCAACGGGAAGTTTCAGTATAGCTTGGCGGACTTTGTTGGGTCATCTTCGGCCAATTCAAATTTGGAATCTCCCGTGAACGTCAACGGGAAGTTTCAAAATAGCTTGGCGGACTTAGTCGGGTCATCTTCGGCCAATTCAAATTTGGAATCTCCCGTGAACGTCAACGGGAAGTTTCAGTATAGCTTGGCGGACTTTGTTGGGTCATCTTCGACCAATTCAAATTTGGAATCTCCCGTGAACGTCAACGGGAAGTATCAAAATAGCTAGGCGGACTTTGTTCGGTCATCTTCGGCCTATTCAAATATGGAATCTCCCGTGAACATCAACGGGAAGTTTCAGTATAGCTTGGCGGACTTTGTTGGGTCATCTTCGGCCAATTCAAATGTGGAATCTCCCGTGAACGTCAACGGGAAGTTTCAAAATAGCTTGGCGGACTTAGTTGGGTCATCTTCGGCCAATTCAAATTTGGAATCTCCCGTGAACGTCAACGGGAAGTATCAAAATAGCTTGGCGGACTTTGATGGGTCATCTTCGGGCAATTCAAATTTGTAATCTCCCGTGATTGTCAACGGGAAGTTACAGTATAGCTTGGCGGACTTTGTTGGGTCATCTTCGGCCAATTCAAATTGGGAATCTCCCGTGAACGTCAACGGGAAGTTTCAGTACAGCTTGGCGGACTTTGTTGGGTCATCTTCGGCCAATTCAAATTTGGAATCTCCCGTGAACGTCAACGGGAAGTTTCAGTATAGCTTGGCGGACTTTGTTGGGTCATTTTCGGCCAATTCAGATTTGGAATTTCCCGTGAACGTCAACGGGAAGTTTCAAAATAGCTTGGCGGACTTTGTTGGGTCATCTTCGGCCAATTCAAATTTGGAATCTCCCGTGAACGTCAACGGGAAGTTCAGTATAGCTTGGCGTACTTTGTTGGGTCATCTTCGTACAATTCAAATTTGGAGTCTCCCGTGAACGTCAACGGGAAATTTCAAATAGCTTGGCGGACTTTGTTGGGTCATCTTCGGCCAATTCAAATTTGGAATCTCCCGTGAACGTCAACGGGAAGTATCAAAATAGCTTGGCGGACTTTGATGGGTCATCTTCGGCCAATTCAAATTTGGAATCTTCCGTGAACGTCAACGGGAAGTTACAGTATAGCTTGGCGGACTTTGTTGGGTCATCTTCGGCGAATTCAAATTTGGAATCTCCCGTGAACGTCAACGGGAAATATCAAAATAGCTTGGCGGACTTTGTTGGGTCAACTTCGGCCTATTCAAATTTGGAATCTCCCGTGAACGTCAACGGGAAGTTTCAGTATAGCTTGGCGGACTTTGTTGGGTCATCTTCGGCCAATTCAAATTTTGAATCTCCCGTGAACGTCAACGGGAAGTATCAAAATAGCTAGGCGGACTTTGTTCGGTCATCTTCGGCCAATTCAAATTTGGAATCTCCCGTGAACGTCAACGGAAAATTTCAAATAGCTTGGCGGACTTTGTTGGGTCATCTTCGGCCAATTCAGATTTGGAATCTCCCGTGAACGTCAACGGAAAATTTCAAATAGCTTGGCGGACTTAGTTTGGTCATCTTCGGCCAATTCAAATTTGGAATCTCCCGTGATCGTCAGCGGGAAGTTTCAGTATAGCTTGGCGGACTTTGATGGGTCATCTTCGGCCAATTCAAATTTGGAATCTCCCGTGAACGTCAACGGGAAGTTTCAGTATAGCTTGGCGGACTTTGTTGGGTCATCTTCGGCCTATTCAAATTTGGAATCTCCCGTGAACGTCAACGGGAAGCTTCAGTATAGCTTGGCGGACTTTGTTGGGTCATCTTTGGCCAATTCAAATTTGGAATCTCCCGTGAACGTCAACGGGAAGTTTCAGTACAGCTTGGCGGACTTTGTTGGGTCATCTTCGGCCAATTCAAATTTGGAATCTCCCGTGAACGTCAACGGGAAGTATCAAAATAGCTTGGCGGACTTTGTTGGGTCATTTTCGGCCAATTCAGATTTGGAATTTCCCGTGAACGTCAACGGGAAGTTTCAAAATAGCTTGGCGGACTTTGTTGGGTCATCTTCGGCCAATTCAAATTTGGAATCTCCCGTGAACGTCAACGGGAAGTTCAGTATAGCTTGGCGGACTTTGTTGGGTCATCTTCGGCCAATTCAAATTTGGAATCTCCCGTGAACGTCAACGGGAAATATCAAAATAGCTTGGCGGACTTTGTTGGGTCATCTTCGGCCAATTCAAATTTGGAATCTCCCGTGAACGTCAACGGGAAATTTCAAATAGCTTGGCGGACTTTGACGGGTCATCTTCGGCCAATTCAAATATGGAATCTCCCGTGAACGTCAACGGGAAGTATCAAAATAGCTTGGCGGACTTTAATGGGTCATCTTCGGCCAATTCAAATTTGGAATCTCCCGTCAACGTCAACGGGAAGTTTCAGTACAGCTTGGCGGACTTTGTTGGGTCATCTTCGGCCAATTCAAATTTGGAATCTCCCGTGAACGTCAACGGGAAGTTTCAAAATAGCTTGGCGGACTTTGTTGGGTCATCTTCGGCCAATTCAAATTGGGAATCTCCCGTGAACGTCAACGGGAAGTTTCAGTACAGCTTGGCGGACTTTGTTGGGTCATTCGGCCAATTCAAATTTGGAATCTCCCGTGAACGTCAACGGGAAGTTTCAAAATAGCTTGGCAGACTTTGTTGGGTCATCTTCGGCCAATTCAGATTTGTAATCTCCCGTGAACGTCAACGGGAAGTTACAGTATAGCTTGGCGGACTTTGTTGGGTCATCTTCGGCCAATTCAAATTTGGAATCTCCCGTGAACGTCAAAGGGAAATATCAAAATAGCTTGGCGGACTTTGTTGGGTCATCTTCGGCCAATTCAAATTTGGAATCTCCCGTGAACGTCAACGGGAAGTATCAAAATAGCTTGGCGGACTTTGTTGGGTCATCTTCGGCCAATTCAAATTTGGAATCTCCCATGAACGTCAACGGAAAATTTCGAAATAGCTTGGCGGACTTTGTTGGGTCATTTTCGGCCAATTCAGATTTAGAATCTCCCGTGAACGTCAACGGGAAGTTTCAAAATAGCTTAGGGGACTTTGTTGGGTCATCTTCGGCCAATTCAAATTTGGAATCTAACGTGAACGTCAACGGGAAGTTTTAAAATAGCTTGGCGGACTTTGTTGGGTAGTCTTCGGCCAATTCAAATTTGAAATCTCCCGTGAACGTCAACGGGAAGTTTAAAAATAGCTTGGCGGACTTTGTTGGGTCATCTTCGAAAAATTCAGATTTGGAATCTCCCGTGAACGTCAACGGAAAATTTCAAATAGCTTGGCGGACTTTGTTGGGTCATCTTCGGCCAATTCAAATTTGGAATCTCCCGTGAACGTCAACGGGAAGTATCAAAATAGCTAGGCGGACTTTGTTGGGTCATCTTTGGCCAATTCAAATTTGGAATCTCCCGTGAACGTCAACGGGAAGTATCAAAATAGCTAGGCGGACTTTGTTGGGTCATCTTCGGCCAATTCAAATTTGGAATCTCCCATGAACGTCAACGGAAAATTTCAAAATAGCTTGGCGGACTTTGTTGGGTCATCTTCGGCCAATTCAAATTTGGAATCTCCCGTGAACGTCAATGGGAAGTGTCAAAATTACTTTTCGGACTTTGTTGGGTCACCTTCGGCCAATTCAAATTTGGAATCTCCCGTGATCGTCAACGGGAAGTATCAAAATAGCTTGGCGGACTTTGATGGGTCATCTTCGGGCAATTCAAATTTGTAATCTCCCGTGATTGTCAACGGGAAGTTACAGTATAGCTTGGCGGACTTTGTTGGGTCATCTTCGGCCAATTCAAATTTGGAATCTCCCGTGAACGTCAACGGGAAGTTTCAAAATAGCTTGGCGGACTTTGTTGGGTCATCTTCGGCCAATTCAAATTGGGAATCTCCCGTGAACGTCAAAGGAGAAGTTTCAGTACAGCTTGGCGGACTTTGTTGGGTCATCTTCGGCCAATTCAAATTTGGAATCTCCCGTGAACGTCAACGGGAAGTTTCAAAATAGCTTGGCGGACTTTGTTGGGTCATCTTCGGCCAATTCAAATTTGGAATCTCCCGTGAACGTCAACGGGAAGTATCAAAATAGCTTGGCGGACTTTGATGGGTCATCTTCGGCCAATTCAAATTTGGAATCTCCCGTGAACGTCAACGGGAAGTTTCAGTACAGCTTGGCGGACTTTGTTGGGTCATCTTCTGCCAATTCAAATTTGGAATCTCCCGTGAACGTCAACGGGAAGTTTCAAAATAGCTTGGCGGACTTTGATGGGTCATCTTCGGCCAATTCAAATTTGGAATCTCCCGTGAACGTCAACGGGAAGTTTTAAAATAGCTTGGCGGACTTTGTTGGGTAATCTTCGGCCAATTCAAATTTGAAATCTCCCGTGAACGTCAACGGGAAGTTTCAAAATAGCTTGGCGGACTTTGTTGGGTCATCTTCGGCCAATTCAAATTTGGAATCTCCCGTGAACGTCAACGGGAAGTTTCAGTATAGCTTGGCGGACTTTGTTGGGTCATCTTCGGCCAATTCAAATTTGGAATCTCCCGTGAACGTCAACGGAAAATTTCAAATAGCTTGGCGGACTTTGTTGGGTCATCTTCGGCCAATTCAAATTTGGAATTTCCCGTGAACGTCAACGGAAAATTTCAAATAGCTTGGCGGACTTTGATGGGTCATCTTCGGCCAATTCAAATTTGGAATCTCCCGTGAACGTCAACGGAAAATTTCAAATAGCTTGGCGGACTTTGTTGGGTCATCTTCGGCCAATTCAAATTTGGAATCTCCCGTGAACGTCAACTGGAAGTATCGAAATAGCTTGGCGGACTTTGATGGGTCATCTTCGGCCAATTCAAATTTGGAATCTCATGTGAACGTCAACGGGAAGTATCAAAATAGCTTGGCGGACTTTGTTGGGTCACCTTCGGCCAATTCAAATTTGGAATCTCCCGTGAACGCCATCGGGACGTTTCAAAATAGCTTGGCGGACTTAGTTGGGTCATCTTCGGCCAATTCAAATTTGGAATCTCCCGTGTACGTCAACGGAAAATTTCAAATAGCTTGGCGGACTTTGTTGGGTCATCTTCGGCCAATTCAGATTTGGAATCTCCCGTGAACGTCAACGGAAAATTTCAAATAGCTTGGCGGACTTTGACGGGTCATCTTCGGCCAATTCAAATATGGAATCTCCCGTGAACGTCAACGGGAAGTATCAAAATAGCTTGGCGGACTTTAATGGGTCATCTTCGGCCAATTCAAATTTGGAATCTCCCGTCAACGTCAACGGGAAGTTTCAGTACAGCTTGGCGGACTTTGTTGGGTCATCTTCGGCCAATTCAAATTTGGAATCTCCCGTGAACGTCAACGGGAAGTTTCAAAATAGCTTGGCGGACTTTGTTGGGTCATCTTCGGCCAATTCAAATTGGGAATCTCCCGTGAACGTCAACGGGAAGTTTCAGTACAGCTTGGCGGACTTTGTTGGGTCATTCGGCCAATTCAAATTTGGAATCTCCCGTGAACGTCAACGGGAAGTTTCAAAATAGCTTGGCAGACTTTGTTGGGTCATCTTCGGCCAATTCAGATTTGTAATCTCCCGTGAACGTCAACGGGAAGTTACAGTATAGCTTGGCGGACTTTGTTGGGTCATCTTCGGCCAATTCAAATTTGGAATCTCCCGTGAACGTCAACGGGAAATATCAAAATAGCTTGGCGGACTTTGTTGGGTCATCTTCGGCCAATTCAAATTTGGAATCTCCCGTGAACGTCAACGGGAAGTATCAAAATAGCTAGGCGGACTTTGTTGGGTCATCTTCGGCCAATTCAAATTTGGAATCTCCCGTAAACGTCAACGGGAAGTATCAAAATAGCTAGGCGGACTTTGTTCGGTCATCTTCGGCCAATTCAAATTTGGAATCTCCCGTGAACGTCAACGGAAAATTTCAAATAGCTTGGCGGACTTTGTTGGGTCATCTTCGGCCAATTCAGATTTGGAATCTCCCATGAACGTCAACGGAAAATTTCAAATAGCTTGGCGGACTTTGTTTGGTCATCTTCGGCCAATTCAAATTTGGAATCTCCCGTGAACGTCAACGGGAAGTATCAAAATAGCTTGGCGGACTTTGATTGGTCATCTTCGGCCAATTCAAATTTGGAATCTCCCGTGAACGTCAACGGGAAGTTTCAGTACAGCTTGGCGGACTTTGTTGTATCATCTTCGGCCAATTCAAATTTGGAATCTCCCGTGAACGTCAACGGGAAGTTTCAAAATAGCTTGGCGGACTTTGATGGGTCATCTTCGGCCAATTCAAATTTGGAATCTCCCGTGAACGTCAACGGGAAGTTTTAAAATAGCTTGGCGGACTTTGTTGGGTAATCTTCGGCCAATTCAAATTTGAAATCTCCCGTGAACGTCAACGGGAAGTTTCAAAATAGCTTGGCGGACTTTGTTGGGTCATCTTCGGCCAATTTAAATTTGGAATCTCCCGTGAACGTCAACGGGAAGTTTCAGTATAGCTTGGCGGACTTTGTTGGGTCATCTTCGGCCAATTCTAATTTGGAATCTCCCGTGAACGTCAACGGTTAATATCAAAATAGCTTGGCGGACTTTGATGGGTCATCTTCGGCCAATTCAAATTTGGAATCTCCCGTGAACGTCAACGGGAAGTTTCAGTACAGCTTGGCGGACTTTGTTGGGTCATCTTCGGCCAATTCAAATTTGGAATCTCCCGTGAACGTCAACGGGAAGTTTCAAAATAGCTTGGCGGACTTTGTTGGGTCATCTTCGGCCAATTCAAATTTGGAATCTCCCGTGAACGTCAACGGGAAGTATCAAAATAGCTTGGCGGACTTTGATGGGTCATCTTCGGCCAATTCAAATTTGGAATCTCCCGTGAACGTCAACGGGAAGTTTCAGTACAGCTTGGCGGACTTTGTTGGGTCATCTTCTGCCAATTCAAATTTGGAATCTCCCGTGAACGTCAACGGGAAGTTTCAAAATAGCTTGGCGGACTTTGATGGGTCATCTTCGGCCAATTCAAATTTGGAATCTCCCGTGAACGTCAACGGGAAGTTTTAAAATAGCTTGGCGGACTTTGTTGGGTAATCTTCGGCCAATTCAAATTTGAAATCTCCCGTGAACGTCAACGGGAAGTTTCAAAATAGCTTGGCGGACTTTGTTGGGTCATCTTCGGCCAATTCAAATTTGGAATCTCCCGTGAACGTCAACGGGAAGTTTCAGTATAGCTTGGCGGACTTTGTTGGGTCATCTTCGGCCAATTCAAATTTGGAATCTCCCGTGAACGTCAACGGGAAGTTTCAGTATAGCTTGGCGGACTTTGTTGGGTCATCTTCGGCCAATTCAAATTTGGAATCTCCCGTGAACGTCAACGGAAAATTTCAAATAGCTTGGCGGACTTTGTTGGGTCATCTTCGGCCAATTCAAATTTGGAATCTCCCGTGAACGTCAACGGAAAATTTCAAATAGCTTGGCGGACTTTGATGGGTCATCTTCGGCCAATTCAAATTTGGAATCTCCCGTGAACGTCAACGGAATATTTCAAATAGCTTGGCGGACTTTGTTGGGTCATCTTCGGCCAATTCAAATTTGGAATCTCCCGTGAACGTCAACTGGAAGTATCGAAATAGCTTGGCGGACTTTGATGGGTCATCTTCGGCCAATTCAAATTTGGAATCTCCTGTGAACGTCAACGGGAAGTATCAAAATAGCTTGGCGGACTTTGATGGGTCATCTTCGGCCAATTCAAATTTGGAATCTCCCGTGAACGTCAACGGGAAGTATCAAAATAGCTTGGCGGACTTTGTTGGGTCATTTTCGGCCAATTCAGATTTGGAATTTCCCGTGAACGTCAACGGGAAGTTTCAAAATAGATTGGCGGACTTTGTTGGGTCATCTTCGGCCAATTCAAATTTGGAATCTCCCGTGAACGTCAACGGGAAGTTCAGTATAGCTTGGCGTACTTTGTTGGGTCATCTTCGGCCAATTCAAATTTGGAATCTCCCGTGAACGTCAACGGGAAATATCAAAATAGCTTGGCGGACTTTGTTGGGTCATCTTCGGACAATTCAAATTTGGAATCTCCCGTGAACGTCAACGGGAAATATCAAAATAGCTGGCGGACTTTGTTGGGTCATCTTCGGCCTATTCAAATTTGGAATCTCCCGTGAACGTCAACGGGAAGTTTCAGTATAGCTTGGCGGACTTTGTTGGGTCATCTTCGGCCAATTCAAATTTGGAATCTCCCATTGAACGTCAACGGGAAGTTTCAAAATAGCTTGGCGGACTTTGTTGGGTCATCTTCGGCCAATTCAAATTTGGAATCTCCCGTGAACGTCAACGGAACATTTCAAATAGCTTGGCGGACTTTGTTGGGTCATCTTCGGCCAATTCAGATTTGGAATCTCCCGTGAACGTCAACGGAAAATTTCAAATAGCTTGGCGGACTTTGTTGGGTCATCTTCGGCCAATTCAAATTTGGAATCTCCCGTGAACGTCAACGGGAAGTATCAAAATAGCTTGGCGGACTTTGATGGGTCATCTTCGGCCAATTCAAATTTGGAATCTCCCGTGAACGTCAACGGGAAGTTACAGTATAGCTTGGCGGACTTTGTTGGATCATCTTCGGCCAATTCAAATTTGGAATCTCCCGTGAACGTCAACGGGAAATATCAAAATAGCTTGGCGGACTTTGTTGGGTCATCTTCGGCCTATTCAAATTTGGAATCTCCCGTGAACGTCAACGGGAAGTTTCAGTATAGCTTGGCGGACTTTGTTGGGTTATCTTCGGCCAATTCAAATTTGGAATCTCCCGTGAACGTCAACGGGAAGTAACAAAATAGCTAGGCGGACTTTGTTCGGTCATCTTCGGCCAATTCAAATTTGGAATCTCCCGTGAACGTCAACGGAAAATTTCAAATAGCTTGGCGGACTTTGTTGGGTCATCTTCGGCCAATTCAGATTTGGAATCTCCCGTGAACGTCAACGGAAAATTTCAAATAGCTTGGCGGACTTAGTTTGGTCATCTTCGGCCAATTCAAATTTGGAATCTCCCGTGAACGTCAACGGGAAGTATCAAAATAGCTTGGCGGACTTTGATGGGTCATCTTCGGCCAATTCAAATTTGGAATCTCCCGTGAACGTCAACGGGAAGTTTCAGTACAGCTTGGCGGACTTTGTTGGGTCATCTTTGGCCAATTCAAATTTGGAATCTCCCGTGAACGTCAACGGGAAGTTTCAGTACAGCTTGGCGGACTTTGTTGGGTCATCTTCGGCCAATTCAAATTTGGGATCTCCCGTGAACGACAACGGGAAGTATCAAAATAGCTTGGCGGACTTTGTTGGGTCATTTTCGGCCAATTCAGATTTGGAATTTCCCGTGAACGTCAACGGGAAGTTTCAAAATAGCTTGGCGGACTTTGTTGGGTCATCTTCGGCCAATTCAAATTTGGAATCTCCCGTGACCGTCAACGGGAAGTTCAGTATAGCTTGGCGGACTTTGTTGGGTCATCTTCGGCCAATTCAAATTTGGAATCTCCCGTGAACGTCAACGGGAAGTTTCAAAATAGCTTGGCGGACTTAGTTGGGTCATCTTCGGCCAATTCAAATTTGGAATCTCCCGTGAACGTCAACGGGAAGTTTCAGTATAGCTTGGCGGACTTTAATGGGTCATCTTCGGCCAATTCAAATTTGGAATCTCCCGTGAACGTCAACGGTAAATTTCAAAATAGCTTGGCGGACTTTGTTGGGTCATCTACGGCCAATTCAAATTTGGAATCTCCCGTGAACGTCAACGGGAAGTATCAAAATAGCTTGGCGGACTTTGATTGGTCATCTTCGGCCAATTCAAATTTGGAATCTCCCGTGAACGTCAACGGGAAGTTTCAGTACAGCTTGGCGGACTTTGTTGTATCATCTTCGGCCAATTCAAATTTGGAATCTCCCGTGAACGTCAACGGGAAGTTTCAAAATAGCTTGGCGGACTTTGATGGGTCATCTTCGGCCAATTCAAATTTGGAATCTCCCGTGAACGTCAACGGGAAGTTTTAAAATAGCTTGGCGGACTTTGTTGGGTAATCTTCGGCCAATTCAAATTTGAAATCTCCCGTGAACGTCAACGGGAAGTTTCAAAATAGCTTGGCGGACTTTGTTGGGTCATCTTCGGCCAATTTAAATTTGGAATCTCCCGTGAACGTCAACGGGAAGTTTCAGTATAGCTTGGCGGACTTTGTTGGGTCATCTTCGGCCAATTCTAATTTGGAATCTCCCGTGAACGTCAACGGTTAATATCAAAATAGCTTGGCGGACTTTGATGGGTCATCTTCGGCCAATTCAAATTTGGAATCTCCCGTGAACGTCAACGGGAAGTTTCAGTACAGCTTGGCGGACTTTGTTGGGTCATCTTCGGCCAATTCAAATTTGGAATCTCCCGTGAACGTCAACGGGAAGTTTCAAAATAGCTTGGCGGACTTTGTTGGGTCATCTTCGGCCAATTCAAATTTGGAATCTCCCGTGAACGTCAACGGGAAGTATCAAAATAGCTTGGCGGACTTTGATGGGTCATCTTCGGCCAATTCAAATTTGGAATCTCCCGTGAACGTCAACGGGAAGTTTCAGTACAGCTTGGCGGACTTTGTTGGGTCATCTTCTGCCAATTCAAATTTGGAATCTCCCGTGAACGTCAACGGGAAGTTTCAAAATAGCTTGGCGGACTTTGATGGGTCATCTTCGGCCAATTCAAATTTGGAATCTCCCGTGAACGTCAACGGGAAGTTTTAAAATAGCTTGGCGGACTTTGTTGGGTAATCTTCGGCCAATTCAAATTTGAAATCTCCCGTGAACGTCAACGGGAAGTTTCAAAATAGCTTGGCGGACTTTGTTGGGTCATCTTCGGCCAATTCAAATTTGGAATCTCCCGTGAACGTCAACGGGAAGTTTCAGTATAGCTTGGCGGACTTTGTTGGGTCATCTTCGGCCAATTCAAATTTGGAATCTCCCGTGAACGTCAACGGGAAGTTTCAGTATAGCTTGGCGGACTTTGTTGGGTCATCTTCGGCCAATTCAAATTTGGAATCTCCCGTGAACGTCAACGGAAAATTTCAAATAGCTTGGCGGACTTTGTTGGGTCATCTTCGGCCAATTCAAATTTGGAATCTCCCGTGAACGTCAACGGAAAATTTCAAATAGCTTGGCGGACTTTGATGGGTCATCTTCGGCCAATTCAAATTTGGAATCTCCCGTGAACGTCAACGGAAAATTTCAAATAGCTTGGCGGACTTTGTTGGGTCATCTTCGGCCAATTCAAATTTGGAATCTCCCGTGAACGTCAACTGGAAGTATCGAAATAGCTTGGCGGACTTTGATGGGTCATCTTCGGCCAATTCAAATTTGGAATCTCCTGTGAACGTCAACGGGAAGTATCAAAATAGCTTGGCGGACTTTGATGGGTCATCTTCGGCCAATTCAAATTTGGAATCTCCCGTGAACGTCAACGGGAAGTATCAAAATAGCTTGGCGGACTTTGTTGGGTCATTTTCGGCCAATTCAGATTTGGAATTTCCCGTGAACGTCAACGGGAAGTTTCAAAATAGATTGGCGGACTTTGTTGGGTCATCTTCGGCCAATTCAAATTTGGAATCTCCCGTGAACGTCAACGGGAAGTTCAGTATAGCTTGGCGTACTTTGTTGGGTCATCTTCGGCCAATTCAAATTTGGAATCTCCCGTGAACGTCAACGGGAAATATCAAAATAGCTTGGCGGACTTTGTTGGGTCATCTTCGGACAATTCAAATTTGGAATCTCCCGTGAACGTCAACGGGAAATATCAAAATAGCTGGCGGACTTTGTTGGGTCATCTTCGGCCTATTCAAATTTGGAATCTCCCGTGAACGTCAACGGGAAGTTTCAGTATAGCTTGGCGGACTTTGTTGGGTCATCTTCGGCCAATTCAAATTTGGAATCTCCCATTGAACGTCAACGGGAAGTTTCAAAATAGCTTGGCGGACTTTGTTGGGTCATCTTCGGCCAATTCAAATTTGGAATCTCCCGTGAACGTCAACGGAACATTTCAAATAGCTTGGCGGACTTTGTTGGGTCATCTTCGGCCAATTCAGATTTGGAATCTCCCGTGAACGTCAACGGAAAATTTCAAATAGCTTGGCGGACTTTGTTGGGTCATCTTCGGCCAATTCAAATTTGGAATCTCCCGTGAACGTCAACGGGAAGTATCAAAATAGCTTGGCGGACTTTGATGGGTCATCTTCGGCCAATTCAAATTTGGAATCTCCCGTGAACGTCAACGGGAAGTTACAGTATAGCTTGGCGGACTTTGTTGGATCATCTTCGGCCAATTCAAATTTGGAATCTCCCGTGAACGTCAACGGGAAATATCAAAATAGCTTGGCGGACTTTGTTGGGTCATCTTCGGCCTATTCAAATTTGGAATCTCCCGTGAACGTCAACGGGAAGTTTCAGTATAGCTTGGCGGACTTTGTTGGGTTATCTTCGGCCAATTCAAATTTGGAATCTCCCGTGAACGTCAACGGGAAGTAACAAAATAGCTAGGCGGACTTTGTTCGGTCATCTTCGGCCAATTCAAATTTGGAATCTCCCGTGAACGTCAACGGAAAATTTCAAATAGCTTGGCGGACTTTGTTGGGTCATCTTCGGCCAATTCAGATTTGGAATCTCCCGTGAACGTCAACGGAAAATTTCAAATAGCTTGGCGGACTTAGTTTGGTCATCTTCGGCCAATTCAAATTTGGAATCTCCCGTGAACGTCAACGGGAAGTATCAAAATAGCTTGGCGGACTTTGATGGGTCATCTTCGGCCAATTCAAATTTGGAATCTCCCGTGAACGTCAACGGGAAGTTTCAGTACAGCTTGGCGGACTTTGTTGGGTCATCTTTGGCCAATTCAAATTTGGAATCTCCCGTGAACGTCAACGGGAAGTTTCAGTACAGCTTGGCGGACTTTGTTGGGTCATCTTCGGCCAATTCAAATTTGGGATCTCCCGTGAACGACAACGGGAAGTATCAAAATAGCTTGGCGGACTTTGTTGGGTCATTTTCGGCCAATTCAGATTTGGAATTTCCCGTGAACGTCAACGGGAAGTTTCAAAATAGCTTGGCGGACTTTGTTGGGTCATCTTTGGCCAATTCAAATTTGGAATCTCCCGTGACCGTCAACGGGAAGTTCAGTATAGCTTGGCGGACTTTGTTGGGTCATCTTCGGCCAATTCAAATTTGGAATCTCCCGTGAACGTCAACGGGAAGTTTCAAAATAGCTTGGCGGACTTAGTTGGGTCATCTTCGGCCAATTCAAATTTGGAATCTCCCGTGAACGTCAACGGGAAGTTTTAGTATAGCTTGGCGGACTTTAATGGGTCATCTTCGGCCAATTCAAATTTGGAATCTCCCGTGAACGTCAACGGTAAATTTCAAAATAGCTTGGCGGACTTTGTTGGGTCATCTACGGCCAATTCAAATTTGGAATCTCCCGTGAACGTCAACGGGAAGTTTCAAAATAGCTTGGCGGACTTTGAAGGTCATCTTCGGCCAATTCAAATTTGGAATCTCCCGTGAACGTCAACGGGAAGTATCAAAATAGCTGGCGGACTTTGATGGGTCATCTTCGGCCAATTCAAATTTGGAATCTCCCTTGAACGTCAACGGGAAGTATCAGTATAGCTTGGCGGACTTTGTTGGGTCATCTTCGGCCAATTCAGATTTGGAATCTCCCGTGAACGTCAACGGGAAGTTTCAAAATAGCTTGGCGGACTTTGTTGGGTCATCTTCGGCCAATTCAAATTTGGAATATCCCGTGAACGTCAACGGAAAATTTCAAAATAGCTTGGCGGACTTTGTTGGGTCATCTTCGGCCAATTCAAATTATTATGTCGCTGAGTATAACCGATCTCGAGATATCGTGAGCGAAGCGAACAAAGAATTACCACGATTAACGATCAATATAGTACTGTAAATACTGTAAAAGCTGTAAGAACTTCAATTTTATCAAACACATCGGTATTGCTTTGTACATATTGTCTTGGATTTTATTCCAGAAAACAACTTTGGAGACATAGAAAAAAATGTTCTCAAAATCCTAGAACCAGGATCCTACACAGATTTTGGGACAATATTATCTTTTGAAAGAAATGAAATGTCATTCAAAACTGTACGAAACAGTTTTTCCAAGAATGAGAGCAGATTTAATATCTTTAACTGCAAATAAAGATCCCTTAATATGCTCATACGGATCACGTTATCTTTTAACCCACAGAGATAAACATCAAATTAACGTAACTTCCAGGAAAATGAGAGAGTTGGCTAAAGTTTTGTTAGAAGTGAAAAAGATACAACCAAAAATATCAAATCTTTTACAGGTTTTAAAACCGGAATATTTCGATATTTTTGTTGAAAAGGTAAAAGTATGTGCTAGCTATGATGCTGAAACAGATAAATATAATGCGCCCTCCTTCGCTATGAATATAAGCACTTCTTTAAAAGAATGTTGTGAAATTGGAATTACTTATGCAATAAAGAAGAAATACAGCTTTGAAGGTAAATCTGCATCTGAGGCTGAAGCCGAGCTTCGTACAACTATTCTTTTATTAAAGTCGAATTTGAAGTTCGAAATATCACACCAAGCTGCGAACAATCTTCATTTTAATAAGATGAATAAAATTACAATTGTTCCACTAGCAAGTAATATCAAATTATTTAGAGAATACCTTATAAAAGAAGGCAGTGAGGCAGCGTTATTGTTAAACAGTAATGAGTGTAATGCACATGCTTTCCGAAAATTGGTTGAGATTACATACTGTGCAGAAAACGAGTAGGGGAACTTCAAAGGCTTCCTCTAAATCTATACGAGAAAACTGCAGATAATCAAATTTATGAAGAATTCAAGGACGTAATAAGGCCAATTGAAATGATGCTTATACAAAAATTCAAACGTGTTGTCATTCAGGGAAAAAGGAAGGTGACCCCTGTTTTATTTAGCTTTGACGTGCAACAACATATAGATCTGTTAATTAAATCAAGAAAAAGATTTGTTCCATCCGAAAGCATATTTATTTTTGCTAATATAAATACTAATAATCCAATCGGCTACAAGGTATTGCAGAAACACGCAAAAATGGCTAAGCTAAAACATCCGGAAGCGATATCTTCAAGAACACTTAGAAAACATTTAGCAACAATCTCTCAGTTATTTCAATTGAATGACCAAGATATAGAGCAGCTAGCTACTTTTATGGGCCATACATCCTCAATCCATCGAAGCGAATATAGGCTACCGGACGATGTTTTCCAAATAGCCAAAATTGCTAAGTTGTTGTTAGCAATGGAAAGCGGTGAAGGAGCTAGCCATAAGGGTAAATCGCTTGATGAAATAGAAGGAATTTTGACGAAGATTTACTACAAACTGTTGATGGAAATGAAGATGATAAAAACAGTCAAACATCAAATGAAGATAATACAGATTTATTACCTTTAAATGATCTAATTGAGTAAAATAAACCATCATCTAGTTCACACCTTTAGATGAACAAGAATATTGCAACCCAAAAGAAAGGGGAAAAAAGAATATTTTCTAAATGGACTGAAGAAGAAAAAAATATTGTTTTCAATTTTTTCAAAACTCATATAAAAAAATGCAAACCACCCAAAAAACACGAATGTGATCAGTTGATGTCTCAATACCCAAACACATTTCAAAGTAAAACTTGGCTGAAAATAAAAGTTCTAGTTCAGAATTTTTATACAAATAAAACTTCTTGCAAGATAATTAACACTTAAATTAGTTTTAACTAAAGGATTAATTGTACTGAATAGTCGTAATAATCAATTGAAGGAGATGTTAACATAATGAAAAACAAACTTAAATTGAACTTAATTTTACTGGCTTAATTGGTACTAACGTATAAAGTAAATTTCATTATTAATTACTGTAGTGTTAAGTTAATTTTAATTAGACTTTTATTTTTTATGTTATAGGTTTCAGTAATGTCACATTTTTAGGTTAGGTTCATGATCTGTTAAAAAATATATATATATATATATATTATGGTCTATTTGATGAGTTTATAAACTTTTACAATTATATGATACATAACTAAATTTTAGTTATATATTTAGGGTTACTTTCATTTGTTATAACAAAACAAATTTAAAGAATTTTGAAACTGTTTTTATTTTAATTGATTAAAATAACATTTTATATAAAATTGATTTTGTTATTGTTTTCCACAATGTGTTTTTTTAAATATATAATATTAATAATTTAAAAGTATTGTAAAAACATCCTAAAGAAAAAAATCAAGAGGACATTTATATTTTCCTATGAGATCTCTAAAAGTTTATAGTTCATTATCTCCTCCATATGAAATGTCCTTGTTTGAACTGTTCTGTACGAATGTACAAAAAATGTAATGTTTTTTTAAAGTAGTAAAACAAATTCTATGATGGTATTCTTAGAGGTTACCATCTTAATAAAAACAAAATTTTAAATTGGACCGATTTTAAGCTGGCTGCATTAATTCTGTTGAAAATAGAGAAAGAATTTTATACTTATATACAAGTAATTAATTAGTCTGAAGATGGAGTAAATCTCCGAAACCGGTCGTGAATAATTAAGAAAAGGAAATCACGTGAAGGAGGAAACAAATAGTAAATAAACATTATTTAGTATTAATTATATTACATAATTACATAAAATACAGATAAATTTACCTTTTTTCGCCTGAAAAAGGATAAGTCGTGAGATTTTAAATGAATTAACTACAATTAATTGTAGATAATTCAAAATTAAATGTTAAGAAAAATTTACTTCTTTTTGCCTGTGTAAAGCGGAAAAAATATTGCTTTTATAATAAATATTCTTAATTGAATTTTCTTAGAAACAGCGAATTAAAATTTTATATTTTTTTTGTCAGTCATAAAATACATTTTTGTGATAATGGTAAAAAGTATGATAAAAATTGGTAACTACAGGTACCGTTTTGAGACACGAACCATTTTTGTAGTTTATGTACTTTTTCAAAATTTATTTTAATTATTTTTATAACGAAATCCCATGTAATACTTTTAAGAAGAAAAAAAACCTTTGTTTGAAACTTAAATAGAAAAACTCTTTGCAAGGATATTTGAGGGGTAGGAAATTCTATTTTCTATGTAGTTCTAAAAATGCCTAATGATCTTTCGGAAACTATTTATAATTTACTACACTTGAGTAAAGCTAAAATGTTTACTTATTCTGTTAAGTATTGTATTAAAGAATTTTTATGGGAGCATTGTTGTGATTACGGATAGGTGAATGGTTGTACCATTCTTCTAAAGTTTCATTTACAAACATAGTTGAGTTTTATTAAATTCACAGTGATAAATAGATTCTAAAACGTGAAATTTATCACAGTTACTCTTTTAAAACCAACTTCCCACAAAAAAATATAAAACAATTTTTTTAAAACATGTAGGGATGCTAAGCAGTAGAGTTGTGAGTTATTGAAATAAAATATTTTTTCATGAAATTTACTACACCTTACAATAACATTAAAAAAAACCTAAATAAACCCTATACTTAAGAAGCAAAAAACTTTAAACGTGTACTTGTTTCTGAAGCTTCTCTTTATGTTGTCATAAAAAAATCTAATTAACCATTTGTTAAAAATGGCTCAGAAGTTTTAAAAAAAGCTATCAATGTGAAATACGGCAATGTTGCCAGATCTACAGCTGCCACAATGATTGTCCAAAGGTGAAATTATTCAGTATCTAAATATACACATGGCGATTGAAGCGCTCTAAGCGGAAAAAGCTGAAACTTCTATAATATACACTTTTTTCATTATAACATCATTATGGCAGCAGAGCTGGTTTTTAATACATCATTTTATTTGGTTATTTTATGATGAGTTATTGAAATAACTACTGACAGGGTGATATTAAGGTCTGCTTTAGTATTTCATGAACATTTTTCTTTTATAGATCCTTTTGGTAATGAGAAACACTGGGAATTCAAAGTGGCAACCGTATACTGCTGCCACAAACACTCGGCTGCCACTTTAAATGTAAAAATGGCAATGTACGGTTCTCATAATGATAGCAGGATGTAAATATATATATATATATATATATATATATATATATATAATATTTAATACATGAGTATTAACTTTACCTTATTATTTGTTCCATATCAATTAAATACATTGTACTACATTGTACTACAATTAAATTAAAGTACATTGTAGTACTTTTCAATTTTAATGAACCAACTTTAAATAATATTATAATATTCTGAAAATAATAATTTGTTAATCACATTTAAGAATACTATTTTTTTTTTTAACAAAGAGATTATTGCGCACAATATGACATTAGTGTTTTCTCACAATAATTACATGTTAACTTTGTCAGTGAAACATTACGTTGCTGAATATAAAGTGTTTATTTTGTGTTTTATTTCACTTGACGATTTCAGTCCCACAAAGTTTAGCACTTTTCAATTAATTAACTTTGATTTATTTCCATCTTTAGCCTTTTGCCAAAAAAATAGTTCTGTTTATTTGGTCGCCTTTCACTAGAGGCATTCAGATTAATTGTTGTTTATCATCAGAAGTATACAAATAAAACCCCAGTCATTAAATACTTGAATAAGTTCAACAACTATTTACGCTTTTAAGGTAACTTGCACAAACGAAGCCAATTAAGCCTCTATTTAAATATCTTTTAAGATTTATAAAAAGTTATCTTGTGTTCTAACACATCCTTACAAAAAAATACATGGAATGGTTGGTTTAATGGTTTGGTTGGTACCGTTATATACAAAAATTAAAATATGAAAATATTGATCTATTTTAGTGTGTTATAGGTTGATTAGAGCAAAAAACGTTTAAAATGGCCGTCAATGCCTGAATTTCAGTAGCATTCTCAGCGAGTATTCCGTTAACGCTTTGTTAACTAGTATATAATATTGTATCTCGTTTGCATAACAAAGGTATTATTACTTATTCATCATATATAGTTTCAGTATGAGAAGCTTGTTATTGTGTAAAATCATAAACAATACCAGCAAACTGGATTTTTCTTTACACAGAGTAAACAATATTGCATTATCTAAACTTCATACAAATATAATTGTTTACTGTGGATTATCAACAGTTATTAATTTATAAAACCACAATGCACCAGTTTCCTATCAAACTTGTAGTGTCCATATAACAGGATCGCTTTGTGTTTGTTTATAATTTTTATACATTCAATTTTCTTCGACAGAGTTTAATTGAAGTAAACAATGTTTAGTAATAAATAATCAAAAGACAAAAGCATGATTTACCAGTAGGTAAGCAGAAATATTGTAGAAAAATGTTTCGCAAAATTTCTTTAACTTTTTTACATAATTAATTGTTCACAATATTAAAAATAACTAACCTATTCCCACCCCCCGAAAACATATCTACATTATAGAGTTCCCCCTCGCCTCCATGTATTTCTTACATGGCATTTCTTAGATAACATGTAGAATGTATTTTTACTTTTTGTCATAAGCTCATCGTATTTGATTACAATCGAGTTTGTAATGACGATAGGTAAGATTAATTTCTCTATTTCTACCAATTCTATTTTAACCGTGATTTTCTTTTACTTGTGATTTGGTGCACTGGTTGCAGTTAATAGCCTAATATTAAAATTATAATTATGATAAAATGGGTTTAGTTGATTTTGGCCAATAACAACTTCGGATAAGAGTATTTTTTAGGTAAATACTGTACGAATTGGTGTATTTGGAGTAATGGCAACCAGTACGTTTCATTAAGATTTTTCCGGGTCATATTTTAACAATTTGACCAATATCATTATAGCTATCTTTTGATTTTGATCTTATAATAGATAAACCCAATTTTCAAGTTGTAAAGAAATGAGAAAACAATGCCTCGACATGTTGGCAACACAACTGAAATAGCTATATGTTCGTATTGTAGAGAATCTCTTACATGACAGAGAGATAACATTCCAGAAATAATAGTCAAACGTGGTCCAAATAATAAACCACACAAATTATGGTCCGTACGTATATATTATAGGGACAGTTATTCTTATAAATTCGAAGTCGGTTAAACGGCTTAGCGCCACCACATTAATGGCTTCGTCAAAAAACATACATATTCGTAATCAGAATAAATTCTAATTTAATTTTACACTCCATACACAATATTTCCAACAATAACATTGATCAACTCGATAGTTTTTGGCATAGGGTCATTTTTTTTGTATACCGTAATATATTTCCTATATGAGGAACAATAGAAAAAAATATTAATGCAAAGTTTAAAATATATAAGATTTATTGTCATGTTTGTGTAGACTGGTTGCGATTTACAGATAGACAGACGGACAGACAGACATGCGCGTGAAATTATAACGGTACGTACTGTACTTGGTTTTACCTACTGACCGTAATAAAGATAAATAAACGAAAATCTAATACAAACATCTCTTAATGACTATAGAATTGTTTGTCTCACATCTCACAAAAACTGATTTTATATCTTATACGTCATTATTTTTCATCATACGGTTAAATTTAGTTCCTTGGAAAATATTTCCATTTTTCGTGAAATAAATATACATATTCTTATCAAAATAACTTCTAGTTTTATTAGATACCCTACACATATTATTTTCCAAAATTTGTTTCAATTTGATAGTTTGTACCCCTTACTACCCCAAGGTCTTTTTTGTCACCATTATCTTTTTCCCATATGTGGGACAATACAAATAATATAAATTCAAAGTTTGAAATGTGTAGGATTTATCGTATTGTCTGTGTAGACGGAGAGACATGCGAGTCTTTGGTTTCACTTACGTACTCTAATAACTTTCTCACTAAGGAAATTTCCGTAAAAAAATTTCAAAATCAATTTATTTGATTCACAACATAACTCTCTACATAACACGCATATGTGAGACTATAATGAAAAATAAGTCCTTCACGTTATAGTGAGGCAACTATTAAACTGTGTATAGTATTTGGAGTATAGTATTTTATGTCAGTTAGAGATGGGCTATACGAGCTAAGAAAAAAGACGATTAGAAACATTTCACAAATGTAGGAAAATGGAAGAATGCTAAAAATAAGCTGCGCAAGGAAAATGTTATTTTAAAAAAGGAACAGAATTAGTCCAAAGTTTAAAGAAAAGACGAAACAATTCAATTGGACGAACATTAAGTCATAAAGGATTATTAAAAAACAAATATTGAAGGATAGTATTGAGGAAGAGATAGTATTAATTGAACTCAGAACAATTTCTAGTTATTTCAGTGATCAGTAAACCTTCCTTAACTGAATAAATTGATATTGTAATCCCAATCTGGCCGCTGTTTAGAGCGTATCATGACATCATTATAGACCAATAAATGACAATAAATAATCAAACAACTAGTGTACACGTGAACAAAACACCACGCAGAATATTGGTTTGTTGTCACTCTAACATACGTTATTTTTATATATTACGGTAGGAGCGAGTGTTACTTAGTCGGAGGATTCACGTCCTGACATACAGTAGCCTCAGACTAGGAGTGTGTCTGGTATAATGGGCGTGTCCTCCCTTCTACTTGCTTCCCTAGCCTAACTTGACGGTACAACCGTTCTAAGAAAACTAGGTACACAAATTACTGCTTAGCTACATTTAATTACTAAAGTTTAAGTATAAGTTAATTCTTTAAAGTTTAATTTTGTAAATTTTTTATTCTTATTTACACCTATAAAAGAAACGAAAATAGGGTAGTCTAAGCGTTTACACAGAAGTATTTGAGGTCTATATTTTATATTGGGATTGTACCGCTGAAAGCAAACGAAGTGTGTGGGTCCATCTTTTCCTCTCCACCCCAGACACATTCCTACTTTAAGGATACTGTAAAACGTAAATTTAAATTTAAAATACACGGTTTATATACAACATAGTTGTAAGGATTCTTTTCTTAACAATTGGTAAACACATTAGGCCATTAACTGCGTTACAAGTAGGCCTAAGCGATATTGAGACGAAGTGTTAAAAACAAGAGCGGGTTTTCTCAGTTTGAATTGTAAAAAGAAAAACAGAATACTGGAGGAAGTAGGGGACTCTGTCTGTGATGGAAAACCTAAGGGGGGGGGGGGTGACATGAAGTTTATTGAACTGGTAATAAGCTAAACTTTGATTGTGTGATTATACGTGGAAGGGGTTACTGTGGATATAATGACAAGCTTTGCTATCGATGTGTCGTGAGTCAAAATTCTTGCAAATGTTTTGATTTGGTTTCCGTCTGTAAAAGTAAAATCTATAATAATTTTTTATTTTAGATATAAAATAATTTCTGACAATATTAATTGAATTCTAGGTCAGCAATTCATTAAAACAAAATATTATTTACAGAATGTTTACAAAATACCTTTCCCTGCGAATAAAATTATTTTTAATAACTGATTATTTATTGTTTTAGAATCGACTAATTTATTTCGAAACACATAAATTATTTGCAGTTTCTCACAACCTCAGTGCGGAAGATTATTTTAGAATTAACAAAATTACTGTGGAAACGGACAATTTACTTGCACTTGGATAAAACCTGATTGGGCGAGATTATTTTAGAATTAACTATATTACTGTGGAAAAGGACAATTTCCTTGCACTTGGATAAAACCTGATTGGGCGAGATTGTTTTAGAATTAACTAAATTACTGTGGAAACGGACAATTTACTTGCACTTGGATAAACCTGATTGGGCGAGATTATTTTAGAATTAACTAAATTACTATGAAACGGACAATTTAGTTGCACTTTGACAAAACCTGATTGGGTGAGATTATTTTAGAATTAACTAAATTACTATGAAACGGACAATTTACTTGCACTTTGACAAAACCTGATTGGGTAAGATTATTTTAGAATTAACTAAATTACTGTGAAACGGACAATTTCCTTTCACTTTGATAAAACCTGATGGGGTGAGGTTATTTTAGAATTAACAAAATTACTGTGGAAACGGACAATTTACTTGCACTTGGATAAAACCTGATTGGGCGAGATTATTTTAGAATTAACTATATTACTGTGGAAAAGGACAATTTACTTGCACTTGGATAAAACCTGATTGGGCGAGATTATTTTAGAATTAACTAAATTACTGTGGAAACGGACAATTTACTTGCACTTGGATAAAACCTGATTGGGCGAGATTATTTTAGAATTAACTATATTACTGTGGAAACGGACAATTTACTTGCACTTTGACAAAACCTGATTGGGTGAGATTATTTTAGAATTAACTAAATTACTATGAAACGGACAATTTACTTGCACTTTGACAAAACCTGATTGGGTAAGATTATTTTAGAATTAACTAAATTACTGTGAAACGGACAATTTCCTTTCACTTTGATAAAACCTGATGGGGTGAGGTTATTTTAGAATTAACAAAATTACTGTGGAAACGGACAATTTACTTGCACTTGGATAAAACCTGATTGGGCGAGATTATTTTAGAATTAACTATATTACTGTGGAAAAGGACAATTTACTTGCACTTGGATAAAACCTGATTGGGCGAGATTATTTTAGAATTAACTAAATTACTGTGGAAACGGACAATTTACTTGCACTTGGATAAAACCTGATTGGGCGAGATTATTTTAGAATTAACTATATTACTGTGGAAACGGACAATTTACTTGCACTTTGATAAAACCTGATTGGGCGAGATTATTTTAGAATTAACTAAATTACTATGAAACGGACAATTTACTTTCACTTTGATAAAACCTGATTGGGCGAGATTATTTTAGAAATAACTAAATTACTGTGGAAACGGACAATTTACTTTCACTTTGATAAAACCTGATTGGGCGAGATTGTTTTAGAAATAACTAAATTACTGTGGAAACGGACAATTTACTTGCACTTTGATAAAACCTGATTGGGCGAGATTATTTTAGAATTAACTAAATTACTATGAAACGGACAATTTACTTTCACTTTGACAAAACCTGATTGGGTGAGATTATTTTAGAATTAACTAAATTACTATGAAACGGACAATTTACTTTCACTTTGACAAAACCTGATTGGGTGAGATTATTTTAGAATTAACTAAATTACTATGAAACGGACAATTTACTTTCACTTTGACAAAACCTGATTATGCGAGATTATTTTAGAATTAACTAAATTACTATGAAACGGACAATTTACTTTCACTTTGACAAAACCTGATTGGGTGAGATTATTTTAGAATTAACTAAATTACTATGAAACGGACAATTTACTTTCACTTTGACAAAACCTGATTGGGTGAGATTATTTTAGAATTAACTAAATTACTATGAAACGGACAATTTACTTTCACTTTGACAAAACCTGATTATGCGAGATTATTTTAGAATTAACTAAATTACTATGAAACGGACAATTTACTTTCACTTTGACAAAACCTGATTATGCGAGATTATTTTAGAATTAACTAAATTACTATGAAACGGACAATTTACTTTCACTTTGACAAAACCTGATTATGCGAGATTATTTTAGAATTAACTAAATTACTATGAAACGGACAATTTACTTTCACTTTGACAAAACCTGATTGGGTGAGATTATTTTAGAATTAACTAAATTACTGCAAAACACATAAATTATTTGAACTTCGACACAACCTCAGTAGCCACAATTATTTTAAAATTAATTATACAGTATTACTGTTAAACAAAAGATCTTCTTGCAGTTCCTTCTATATAAATTACTTTAAATCATAGATATTACTTGCAGTTCAACACATAAATTCCTGCAAAAACACAAATTAATGGGAAACGTACAAATTACTTCCATTTTGACACATATTGCTGAAAATCACATAAAAAATTTCTTGCAATTTTACACATAAAACAATTTAAAACACAAATTACTTGCAGTTCGAAAAGAATATTTTAGATAGGGTCATTTCATGAAAATCGCGTCCGTTGATTTGGACATATTCCAACTTTTAAAACGGACATATGGATCATTTATAATTTGTAACTAATTAGTACTAAATCGGCATTTTTATGGAGAATTGTGCGATAAGTTTTGTGATAATAGTTGTAGGATATAATCAAAATATATAAAATTTATTTTTTGGAAAATATTATTTAATAATATAGTAAAGCTTTATTTGTCTACATTAAATCAATATTCACCACTTGACTCCACGTGTTGACAGAGACGTTATCCCTAAGGAAAAACAAACAGGAAGGACAGATCAAGGTCTCCTTAGAAACGTAATTAACTCTACTTCAAAGTGTCATTATTATCTTAACTGGAATGAGAGCTCAGTTTGTACTGCATTCACAGCAGAATCTAATTGAAGTTTTTCCGATTTCAATCTATGCTATATTTATATATTTTTTAAATAAAACCAAGCTAACATAAATTCACAATGTATGGTGATAACACAACAAATAGTCAATACAGTTTGCTGAGGAAAGAAGAAATAGATTAAATTTGTCCGCGTCTATATATTCAGAATTACGTTATTTAAAAATATTAGCGAATTTGAAAACAATAACTCTAGTCTTCTTCATGACAATATTGACACCTTAGACCATTACATGTCTATCAAACCTACCCATTGGAGTATTTATTCACTTTATATCCAAATTTATTCCTGACAATATTTTTATAAAGTTAAAACGAAAAGTGGGTTGGATTAGCCTATTATTTTTTTTTCTTCCATCAATAAACACATTATTATTATTTTCACTATCGGCGCCGATACCATATGAAGTGACACTCGAAACTTGCTAAATGTGCACAGTTGTCTGTAATATGATAAATTATTAGAAATATATGTTTTGAACACCAATTAAAACATCTATGAGAGAAAAGTATTTTTAACTGAGTAAATGTTTGCTTTTCAACTGAGAAAAAGTTTGCTTTTCTACTGAGTAAATGTTTGCTTTGCAACTGAGAAAAAGTTTACTTTTCTACTGAGGAAATGTTTGCTTTTCAACTGAGAAAAAGTTTACTTTTCTACTGAGGAAATGTTTGCTTTTCAACTGAGGAAAAGTTTGCTTTTATACTGAGGATATGTTTGCTATTCTACTGAGGAAATCTTTGCTTTCTAAAGTTGTCTGTAATATGATAAATTATTAGAAATATATGTTTTGAACACCAATTAAAACAACTATGAGAGAAAAGTATTTTTAACTGAGTAAATGTTTGCTTTTCAACTGAGAAAAAGTTTGCTTTTCTACTGAGTAAATGTTTGCTTTTCAACTGAGAAAAAGTTTGCTTTTCTACTGAGGAAATGTTTGCTTTTCAACTGAGGAAATGTTTGCTCTTCTACTGAGGAAATGTTTGCTTTTTAAAGGTCTTAACAATGAAGTACAATTTAAAATACCTTGTAATTTTAAATTTTAAATATTACGGATATTTAAATATTTCAAAATTTGTGATTTGGCCTATTATGGACACACTTTACACAACATGATATTGTTATAGTATTTAGTTTTTAATCTTTATTTATTTTCATATACTTATTAACATAGTCAAGATATATATTTAAATTTTTTTTTTGATAATAAAAAAATGGAGACTTTTTGAGCCTTCACTTTTAAATGGTAAGGAACTTTGAAATTTCGATAATCGAACTCTAACTCCTTTTATTTGAGAACAAACTGAATCCAAAATAGAAAAATAATTAATTTGAATAATTATACTTCACTCTTAACAGCTGTTTTACATTTGTGCTTTAAACACAGGAAACAGTTGTTTCAGGAACAGAATAAGGAAATAGATATTTCCGCCCTAGGTAGGAAAAAGCATTTCCTGACTCCAGCTGATTCTAAACAATAATACCATAATTGTTCATTAATTCAACAGTTAAGCTCATATACAATTACATTAGTAAACAATAGCGTTACATTTGTTGTCTTCCCTGTGTTTTTATTCATTTATTAATTAATAATTATGCAATTCGAGGATGAAGATGTTGAAATAGACGTTCCTGAAGGCAATGTACTTCAAGCTTCTGTAATTGCATCAGAAACACTCTCGTCAATGCCTAGATATGAAAAAGAGTACGAAGAGTTTTATAAATGGCGTGACCATAAGAACATGAAATCTGTAGGTGGTAATGTCCTTCTTGATTGTATGTTACAGAAGTCCAAAAATATGAAAGCTACCACTTTATTCTATGCTGAAAAGCTGTCTATCAGTGAAAGAAAATGTAGATGTTAGTCACTTCCCACTAACTATTTATTTCCTTTTTAAACAACGATCTTCTTGTTTAAAATCTTTAAATATCTAAAGTTTTGATTTCATAATAAGTTAGACAATTCATGCACGATATATTAGATGAGTAATATTTGTTAACCAAAGTAGTTTTGATATTTTTGTTAATTTTAAAACTCTTCTTAGAGATGAAATATTGCGTTTATTTTGGACGACATGAATATGGACGTTTTTGTTAGTTTTTATTTCATAGTTGTGATTCTTCCCATCACGAATAAAAACCAACAATGCAACAACGTCCAATATTTGTATTTAAACTTGAAATTTTGAGTTTTTTGAAATTGGATTTTAAAGTAATTTTCATTAGTTTAATTATTTGATTTTCAAACTTTTCATAGCATATAGCAAATGTGTTGTGAAAAACGTGGGAGTTCACCAAAAAGTTTCTGTCCCAAAACAAATTATAACATTCCTGAAACTAAATAATTCTTAACAACATACTGAGCATAGCTTCATTAGTAACAATGTTGGTGAAAGGGAAGGAGATTAGCTGGCTCTTAAAGACATAGAGTGAGGATGAAAAACTTCTGATTTGACAGAATTTGTTCAGAATAAAGCAATGTATCCAAAAAGTTGTTTAACAATTCGATTATAAACAGGTGAACCGTCAAATGAAGTAATCCTGGTTGCGAGTAATCTAGAAAATATTGAACACGAAGCTCATGTTTGTAAAGCAACATCTGTAAGTACAAACATTCGGATGGTACTAAATGCATTACACTCATGTATCATAATACTAGTTGTACCATAAACATTCATTTTGATAACAACTATAAATTGTGCTATATTATTAGTTTGTAAGTTTTTAATTCTTTACTGTTTGATTAAATAATGATAACTTTCATAAATGTTACCACAGTAACATAATAGATAAGTATAATGAATAGCGTACATTACTCGCCAGGAAAGTGTTTTTTTCGTGCTTGCATTACTTTTAGTACTCCTCGCACGGGAAAATGCAAATTTCCGGCCTCGTAACGTACTATTACAAGATTTCCACTACATGATTTAGTAGTATTCAGTTTTACCGCATCATTTTAAATCTATTGGTTCTTCCGTAACAGATTTGAAACCAAGTATAATTCAGTACGTAGATTAATTATTGTTTATCGTATCTATGAACTCCTACAAAAACACCACATAGCACCTAATCTATAAAACTGAGTGTCGCATATCAGAGAAAACTGACAAGTGTAGTCAAAACATACAACAAAACAGTTTGTCTTTGCCAAATCCCAGCTTACAATCATTTGTCACAATCACGTCCTGCTCTAGGAGCTATGTCAACAACGTTATGCTACCAATTTTTATCTTTTAAATTGATTTTATTGGTTTATTAATTCTATACGTCAATTAGTGAAACTATCAATATGTCAGTAGTACTGTAAGTGAGTCAGGTAGTCAGTAGTACATCATTTAGTAGCTACAGTAAAAGGATTTAGTGATATATTCAACTACATCAGTATGCACACGGCAAGAAAATCGTTGAGAGGATCAAAAAGAGTAATTGGTACTTCATGAGACGACCTGTGGAGACAATCATTAAGCAAGTCAATCAGTAAGTGATTAGTAAATAAACAATAAGTCAATCAGTGAGACTACCAGTAAGTAATCAATAAGGCAGTCAGTGGGTAAGTGAGACCATCAGTAGAGACAGTCAGTAAATGAGACTGATAATTGATATTTAGAATTAGAGAGTAAGACAGTTTATGAGTCATCTCATATGGTGGTCATACGGCGCAAATATTCTGTACATAATCCGTCTTTAAGTTCAAGGGTAACCATTATTTATGTTGATGAATAACAAACAACAACCATATTGTATACAGAAAATTTGACAAAAAGTACTTTGCCTATTATGTCAAAATTAAACGAAAATTAAAAAAATTCTTAAATACATAATGTATTAGATATAACTTTGTCTGATGTAAAATACATGAAGCGGCGCCGTGTACATAACCATAGCCATCACATTATGCAGTCACTCAATCTTGCCCGTGTCTGCATATCGTAGACATGAAATTCAAATGAACCGAGCTATATTTTGCTTGTATATTCTGTAAAACAGAGCAAAAATTTGTGAAAACATCAAACAAATGAAACTATCGCAATTCAAACTTTCTGGTTTCTTAGGCTATCTCATCTGCAATCACACACCACATAAAGCGCGCGCGCACATACACGCACGCACTCACGCATATTTACAACTTATTACATTGCTAGGCTAAAGTTGAATACATAACTTATTGAAATCGGTTTGACAGATAACCTGATCTAAGAGTACATATTTAACAGCTAACACTTTTCTAGTATAAAATACTACCAGTTATTTCATTTATGTATTTCATTATTTAAAATTAACTAATGAAAGTATTTAATTTATTACTTTAAATGGTCCTGATTTAATTTGACAAAGTATAATATTAAACATTTTATAACAAAACCATACATTTCCATTCAATAATAATAATAAATTTAATAATTTCTATTCTATAATATAATTAATGACTTAGTTATAGTTTTATTTTCCATCGAAATGGTATGGTATGGTAACTTTAAGAGCATTTCATAACCTCAAAAATATCGAATTTCTGGATTTAAGAATTTATCCACTAATAATGCAACAAAAGGGGTAAAGAATCATCAGATATTCACGAAAATTGGACAAAATATGTGTCTATTTATGCTAGAGACCGTAGGTACTTGGTGGTATTCCATTTAAATAAAATTAAAACAACAATTTTTTTTAGTATCAACCACAATGTTTTAATAGATACTCAAAATTTTTATTAAAACATTGTGGTTGATACTAAAAAAAAAATTGTTGTTTTAATTTTATTCAAAATATGTGTCTTTACACTAAAAATCGGTGGTCAAATCGGTTCCCAAAAAAGTTTATTTTTACGGTCACAATTGGGCGTTTTCGAAAAAATAATTTAATGAGTATTCGTCGTAGAGTAAACTACATTTTTTTTAAATTGTCAGTTTTGAACCTAATTTATCAGTGAAGTGCCCTTTTTCTTAATAAAATAACATTATGTTTTTCTAATACTTTAGACACAGTTATAGAAACAAATAATTTATGGAAAGGAAAAATGGGTTTTATAAACAAAGTACCCTCGGAATTTTGTGTAAATTCAAATAAATTACTGTTAGAGTGTGCCTTTTAATTATAATTATTGTTTATTTCCTTTTGGGACTTCTTTTATCGAAAACTTGTTTTTCAAATTATTTCCTTGTAACTTAAAAGGTAGATTTTATTTTATCAAAAAAACTTTTATTATATTCTAAAGTTTTTGTGTTAAATACATGTTCTAAGAAAAATAACAACATCTTAATTTAATAATTTAACTTTACATTACAAATGTTTCGCTATTAGTCATCATCAGCTTACTGCTGAAATAAAATAAAATTATAATATTTTTGAGTAACAACAATAAACAAGAAATTCAAATTATTTATTAGAGTGATCTAAGGGGACCATAACATATTAGAGGGTGTGATTAAATAAATTGGTCTAAGTAAGAGTTCATTAAGAAGTATGATTTTTCATTGATCTTTATAATCTGAAGACTTTTGACCTAAACCCCTGTAGGGATCTTTTTTGTTTTGATTTAAAAAAATTATTATTATTACTCAGGAACCATTTTCGGGAAGTTGCTGTTTTTTATATTGGTTTGGTAATAAATATTTACTTTCGCCAAAATTTGATGGAATTTATTTGCGCCAATTTTAAGATATTTAAGAGCCATTAAATATATTTTTTTGAATTTAGGTTATAGCAGCAATCCACCCTACATTGTGACCTTGAATGGTATATTGGTTTTGTGTATGTGTGGAACAGTTTTTTACGTTATTAACTATTATTATTATTATTATTAAATTTGTCTTTCAATCACCCTATATACCGGGTACGTATATCTTTGATGTATTTGTTTATAAATATCTAACGACTTAATAAAATGAAAATAATACAATATATACTTATACAAAGGCACAGGGAGTGGTTGAATCACTTAACAAACTTCTCCGTGTTTTGTGTAATGGACGAAAAATCTCTTCATTGGACTGCACAAAATATCTAACGGAACTCCATAAATACCGACTGTGTGACATCGATATTCCATTAAGGGGATTTAATAAAAGTAACGTAGGAAAATGTAAACAAAAAAATACTGCACATTTTAGTAAGAACTGGCAATTTAAATTTTACTCAGAAATACTTTCAATTGCTGAGTATATCTATTTTTGTTTTTACTTTTACACATACGTAGAGTAGAAAGTCTTGTTATGAATACATAATAAGGAAATGAACCTTCATCTCCGTTTAGAAATAATTTTGTAACCAAGTACAAATATCTCACGTTTCGGTGACGTTTCTAATACTCAGCACGTCTTGACAAATCAGTTTCATAAAGTTGACGGAGTAATTAATAACTGTCACCAAAACTAACGCTCAGCAGTTCCTTCATCTAGTGCTAGTACAGCAATATATAGATGTGAATTTGAATTTGTGTAATCAGCTTTTATTTCTAAGGTTATATACGAGTAATTTTTTTAAAATTGCTATGAGTGATTTGTGATTTTGTACTTTGCATTGATGAAATCTTTAAAAAAAAGTATAGTAGGGGTTTGATTTTTGTAGAACAGCACAGAATTAACAGTCGCGCTATACATATTGCTCAAGTTGAACTACATTTTTTCTAATTCACCCCTATTAGCAAGCTCAAAAAGATCTGCCCTCCAACAGATAGAGTATCAACATTTTTTTAATGTAAAGTTATATTTTTGTAATAGGATTCCCTAAAAAATCACGTTTTAAGATGATGTTTTTTGTTACTTTTTTTAAATAAGCAACTCTTTAGGAGGTAGTGATTTGCAAAGTTCAGTTAGGGGATAGTCCAGTTGAAGGTTTTTCATTTTCCCTAGTAATAGTAAAAGCATATCTAATTTTGTCTTTATATATATTTAGGACTTTTTTTGTTTCAATATGTACGTTTTTCTAATAGCTGAACTAAATCATATATAATAGTTTAAATTAAAAAAAAATAAAAATTGGAAAGGAATTCCAATTACCAATACCAATATTAAGACAAGAGTGATCAGTATTAATGTGAATGTATATGAAATCACCAAACAATGTCTGGTACAATGACTACTGTAAGATTTTTCTACTCACTTCTTATAAATGCATTTGTGTAGGCCTATGTTTTTTTACATCATTGCTCAAAACAAATTTGCCGTATTTCTGCGCATTGCCAACTAGTCAATTTAAAATTAATATAGTTAACCCTACTATATTCCTGAAGTTATAGATATTCAGTGGTATCTGACAGCCTTTACAAAAGCTTCCCTACCTCCTAACTTGAATTATTTTAATAAGCAAACTTGTATCCCTAGTAAACAATAACGGGATACCATGCTAAATAACTTTTAGTTAGAAACTGCATAGCATTGAATATAGATATCTGTAAAGTTGTTATCATTATATACTGAGTGTTCCAAACACATGTTCTCATAGCCGTTAAAATTATTTTTCGTCATACTATTTCAAAAACATATGTTTTCAATACATACATTGAGATGCTAAAGTTGGTCTTTTTAGTTCTAAGACCTAAAAACATCAGCTGAGGTCGAGGTGATCAGCTGTTACTTCGTTTATATGAATTAATTAACGATTGTAAAGCATCTATAAAAACAACCCATACCCTCGATTGTAAATAACATATAAAACGCTGTTACCATCTATTTTATAAATAAGTACCACTAACACAAACTAAACAGCTGTAATAGCTGCAAACTTGTGAAACTTGTCCAAGCTTTTGAAGGTAAATAGATTGTAACATTTTAGTTTTTGTGAAATTGTTTTCTTAGATTGTTAGCAGTATAACGAAAAATATAATTCATCACTAGGACCTAAAGAAGCTTTTCGATCCTCATTCATTTTTTCGTTAAACTTGAGCTTGTATCGAAAAACTTCACTTTTGGTCCTAGTGATGAAATATACTATTATTTTTCAAACAAAAAAGATTGTCATAATGAACATAAAAAAAGACAAAATTTAACAATAAAATTGATATACGGAACTGTAATTCGACATATACCGGATATTTTGAATGGGTGTGACTTCATATAGGTTTGAAAAGCTCTTCCAGATGGTAATACATTCTATAAAATGCTGGTTATTGGAGTACTACACAAATTGTTTATAGGGTAGAGGATAAAGATCCAACTGGGACAGTCCTGTATGTACCAAGTGTGGAGCTGGAGATGTCCTTCTACACATTACAGTCGTTTAATCAAAGGGAAGCTGAGGTTATTGAGGTGTGGTGATTTTCTATATCAGTCAGCTCAATCGTGGATGGGGGTTGCAACCTTCAATCACTGTTTCGATTACAAATAATATTGTAACCAGTACTTGACTTTACATACCAGTATTTTTCGATAAATTGAGGTTCTGTGAAATTGATATACAGCCTCTTCAAACATGGTCATGTTATGAATTCCGGCTGTAATTATGGCTAATTCAGTTGCTTTGGATAACGCCTAATTTTACTGTTGTAAATGGTAGCATTAAAGAAGCCATTCCATTTCAATATGTAAGTGTAAAACGTTATTGTGCATGCCGGATTAAATAACGAGCTATTTGATATTATTTTCAGTATTAATTTCCGTCTAAAAATGACGTTTGTTGAGTTGCAGACAAAAAGATTTTGCATTAAATGTATAAAGTATAGCTTCTCAAATCAACTTTGTCGACCTAATATAAAATAAAACAGTGCGATTCAGGAATATTTTGTAGAACACAATTACTGCCTCTAATAAATGCTCGACTTTAATTAAACACAAATTTCCGTTAGAAGAGTTTTCAAAATATGTCAATTTTTCATTTTTAAAGTGGTTGATGCTACACTAATTTATAAGAATATTAGTGTATAATTTATAAGAAATGCAGTGATAAAATTTGTTGTTTTCCTAATCACGTGTATATCATGAGGAGTTTTTTGATTGGAAGATGATTTTTCACTGTTTAATATAAAGTGTTTCATATTTAAATTTCGTAACAATAACCTCAGTAAATAGTTGAACTCTGTGGAAAATTTAAAAAAGTAATATTTTATTAAACCTCAGGATGAATGAGTTTAATAACAAACAACAATGCTAAAGGTGAATCTGCTACCAAGCCATTAATACATTATGAATGGAAATGTCTGCTTTTGTTATGAAATGGTTAATTTTAACTTTTATTTTAGGTAATACGTAATACGCTTTTATTTAAAGACAACATTTATACGCATTAATATTATAGTTTAGGATTTAAATAAATATGGATTTTGTTCAGTATTAAACGTTTTATCTTATATTTAGAGTACTACCAAACCGATTTCCGTGGATTATGAGTATAATTAATTGTAGATTTATTATTCCAAATTTATAAAAGTCATAAAAATTGTATCAATTTATCCACTTAGATTTACGCATTTATGGGGATCCACAAAATTGAATAACAATATGCCAAAATGAAGCATTTTGATAAAGTATGAATCCAGAGTTCATCATTTGTTTCAGCCCGTGTGACCTGACTACAGACACCAACACGGGAGAGGCTGTTTATTGTATCTAATTTAAATGTTTATAATGTGAACTATGGTCTATTTAAATAGGCAGTATACATTGTCACTTACTGTTCACTTGATACAGGCGCCCTACGGCTGCTAAAATCTATCAAGCAGGATCAGTTCGTTAGAAGTTGGTCTCATAGTTAATTCCAGTATTTTCTCTTGTCGCTTATATATGTAGTTTGTGTGTGCGCGCGCGTGTGAATAATTTCTAGGGGTCCTAATAATTTTGGTTAGTCAATTTGAAGGTTTTTTAAAAATATAATTTTAATTAATATATTAGAATAAGTATAATTTAATGTACAGAGTCTGCTACAAAAACTACTGAATTAATTACCCCTCCAAAGAAAAGAAAATTGAAATCATTTACTCGTGATGAAAAAGAAATCGTTTTTAATACTTTCAAAGCAGAGACTGAATCAAACGGAAATTTTTATTGCGAGTACCTCAGAAGGAGTAAAGAAAACAGCTTACATAACTAGGTCTAGCGACAGATCTATATATAGAATTTACGAAAATATAAAACTCTTTGATCACAAAAAAAACAAAACAACAGATAATACGTAAAAGTGTCAGTCAAAATTGACAAATTTAAGGGAAATGCGATTAGGGGGAATCTACATGAGTTCTACTTCCGAAATGAACTTCTTGCAATGGATATGGTTTGAAAGTAGTGAACAATGATAAAGACATTCCAAATTTTTGTAAAACCACATCTTATAATCTGTAAAACGGGGTCGGGACGTGCAATAACCCAAAATACATAATATTATAAAGAGAAGAAATTGTTTCAAACTCTTAAATGAATACGTCGGAACGGAAGAAAAGTAATTGCATTGACGAAACTTGGGTAAATTCGGGTCACAAGTGTCACAAGACGAAATGATAAAAACTTGAAAAGAAGCATTTCTTGCTGCTGTGTCGACTGGAAATAAACCACCGACTAGCAAAGGGGGTTACACAAATCTAATCAATACACAAATAGGAAGTAACAGTGCATTTATTGAAGGTTAACCCCGATTGTTCTATTCTAAAAAAAAAACGGGAAATTATCACACAGAATTGGATGGATTACTTCGAGGACTGGTTCTCTAAGATCCTTCCACTACTCAAAGATAACAGCGTAATCGCGTTAGACAATGCGCTATACTTATTCTCGGAAAGTGGAGAAAGTCCCGAATTCTTAGTGGTCGAAAATATAAAACCAAAAAAAAAAAAAAAAATCGAAGGATAATGTTACACAATAATATGGTTAAAGCTCAGTTATTACAAATTAAAATATTTATTAAATTAATTATGTACAATTGTACTTCACAAAGGAAAATATATTTCGTATGTAATTGAAGAATTTGCCAAACCCACCATTAAATCAGTGTCGAGACCTCCATATCTTTGTAAACTAAACCCAATACAGCTAATTTGGGGTAACGGATTTAATCGAATCCAACTTTTAAATTTAGACAAATTATTATTAAAATTAATGGAAGACACCATTGCACGGATGATAATAAATAATGTTAAGAGCGACAGTGACAGTTCGTCAAGTAATTTTCTATGATTTTTCACTCCCTTCAGAGAAATGGTTTGTTAGTTGTTTTTGCCAAGTATTTCATTATTATCGTGTTAAATATGAACAATATCTGAAATGTTTTTTAGACTTCATTTTTGCTTTTATTTCGTTTATGTTGTTACATCGTTGTTCAAGTTGCATACAGTCAGTGCATGTTTCTGAAAGGTAAGAAGTTAGTAATTTAGGATTTAATTACGTAAGATGTGTTTGTTTTTTGACACAATTTTATTAGTTATTTATTTCAGACCTAAACAATAAATATCAAAATATAACAATGTTTTATGATTTTAGAAATAATAACGTGAAGTCCACTTTCAAGTAGCTGTTGCGTGGACATTATGTGTTATTACGGGGTCCAGGAGTGTACAGAAAGTGAGAGAGATGACGGTATATGTTGGAAAGAGAGACCAATACAACAACTCAGCTTATCATGTGAATAGTTTGTTGTTTACTACTGACTGGCATATTTAAATAGACTAACACGTACTTTTATCAGTTTTTTGAATGAAAGAATTATGAAACCAACAAAGATTCCTCGCCACATTTGTGAATATCATATAAAAATGAATGAGTGATTGTATAGTGAAAATAGAGTATAACGAAAGGCGCTAAAAACTGCACGAGAAATGGAGGGGCGATCATGGTCATAAGCGACGATCTGTGAAAGCTCGTATACGAACAATGTAATGGGAACAGATGGTTCTCGATTTGTGAATTTCAAAGAACTTTGAAAATGTGTCTACGTTTAAATCATCAGAAGTCAGGCTGTGTGTTAGAAAAACTTAACAGCGGAGAACAAAAACAAAGAACTTGGGAGTAGTCACAGTCTTATCACCCAATAAAGATGCTGATTTTCAAACGACAATGTGTCAACACTACACCAGAATCAAAACTGCAATACATGAAGTGAAGTTACAGTAGAAATACTAGCAAACAATTTCTACCCGGAAAACCAAGTACACAGTTTCTTTCACCGTAAGAGATGCTTGTTGATTTATTCCATGGGTTAAAAACAAGGAATTTACATCTTAATATATATCGTAAATAAATTACGTCCAAAACAAAAGGCCCTGCATGTTTAGTCACTGTATTGTTTTACTTCGAGAAATCCTCTCTAGAGACCTCACACTCTTGTAAAACAAACACATTATTAAGTTGTTTAGCTTTAAACAAATGATTTCTCCTACAGCCTATATAGGCGTTATTTGACTTTCACTTGTGTTATAACGAAGGTTATATCAAAAGAGCAGTGCAACATTCACAAGTGACATCTTTCAATGAATAAAGTATACAGAAATTGGTACCAAGCTACGATTAATATCTTAACATTGGGGAAAGCAATACAAGTTATAGACTATCTTGTAATAATCACATTGATTCATCATAACAGATTGTAATTATTTTTAATAAATTTAGAGTACATTCATTGCGAATATGCTTTGTAACAATAATAGTAGGTCTAAGTATATTTATATAATGGTTATGAAAAAAAAACACAAAAATATAATATATCTTAGTAAACTTAAATACTTATACAGTGTCTGAATGTACACATAGTTATTAGTATACAAACAAAAATTTAGACATTTAAAAAGCTATCAAAATAAAAAAAATCAATGAATTATTAATCATTAAATAAGCATAACCGTTAAATTAAGTTCACGCAACCTTTTGTTAATTGTCAATTTTATTAATTATCTACGCTAAATAAATAATTATAGATTGTCATGTCAATATGGAAACGTTATATGAAAGTTGAACAATTAATACAATTTGTCTACCGTTGTTGACAAAGTGGCATTTTGCTCATTTGAATTAGTTTGCAAAACAGCTGATTTCTCAACAGTTTTACTTTGCCCACTACTTTGCACACTACTTTGCTCACTCCGAATGGCAACCGAACAAAACGAAATTTAGGTTAAGTTTATTTGAATTTATTTATAATATACAGGACATGTCCCGTATGTAGGTTAGATTAATTCTTACATCTAAAATAACATAAATAAACAACAAAACAACGTTTTAAAGTTGAAAAAGAAAGTAATTATTCATGAAGATGATTGACAGTGTATGTACACGGAGAGTATTTTTCGTTTGCCGAGTTTTGAAGGTGGCAATCCCGTTTCCTCAACAATACACCTAAGTTATTTGTAATATTCATAAATAACCTCAGTTTAGTCGTGAGAATTTCTACTCAGTGTTGATGTGTTGTTTAGCACTACTGCTATATTTTGTGTAGTTAGTTTTAAAATATGGACAGTTCAGAGGATGAAAACCAATCTGGTTAAATCCCCGCCTAAATTAGCCGAAAAAGCTAACAACGTTGTACTAAATCTCCTTCCTGTCAAATCAAGGAAAAAGTACGACCGCCAGTATGAACTGTTATTATTGCCAAAATTACAACTGTAGACAAAGTATAATGTGCAATTCGTGAGCAAAGTGTCTTTTTTAAACTCGATAAAATTGACGCACTCGGCAAGCCTCGTGCGTCAACATTTTTCTGTCGTTTAAAAAAGTGCCACTTTGCTCACTAGTTGCACAAATAACTATTCCACTTTCCAGTAATACAAAAACGACTGAAGTTCCGCAATAACAACGGAACAACAAATTTGCTAGTGCTATAGTTAATAAACACCACCAAAACCACAGTTAATAGCGTCTAACAATTTCAAAACTGGCAGTAAAGGGTGGTTACATAATCAGCTATTGTTAGGAAGATAGTTATAAGCAATTATTATTCCCCAGTTAACGTTTTGGTAAAATATACTGACTCATAAAATCCACTTCACAGTTGGATGAAGTCAGTAATTGATAGTATTCAAAATAAAGCTTGCACTCAGGAGAGCCGTTGTTTAAACTTAATTATAGTACAAAAGTAAGATTTTCGTCGAAATACTTTTTATTCATTCAACAACAAAAATTCGATAGATGAAACAACTAGCTTTAAAAAAATGTAGAAACAATTAGGCTAAAAGCGGATTATTTCTATCGACTAATATTTCAACTTCTTTATGGCTTTATATTTATAGAAAACTAAACTGTACAAGCCATTCCTAAAACACTTGGTAGTTAAAACAGAGTTCAAGTTGGCAGTTTTACAGCTAATATGAGAAAGCATACATAAAATCTACTCAGCTCTGACAATGGGTGGTATGACCCCATTGTGTGGAGGCTTTAATTTGATTTAAACCTTTTGGACATTTTTGCCTTATAAAAACAATGAAACAAAGTAAAGAATACTTAGGGGTAAGAAGATAACAAGAGTTAGTCATTATCAAATTTTAATATATTTAAATATACAAATTAGTTAAAAGGGTTGAACGTATTTATTATCAAATCAAGTCTTTAATGGTGGCGGTCAAGATGATTATTATTTATTAATAGTAATTTTTCCACTGAAGTGGATCATTAATATTCACAACTATTAAAAATTTGAACCGATTTAAAGAATGTTTTATATCATTTTCATGAAAGAGATTATTTTTTCACGCCGATATTTGGAAATTTGTAAATATTACATGTTATTTTTGAGTTTATTTCATATGCCCATATCTCCAAACTTCATGCTACATATAAATAAAAAGATATGGCCTAAAGATATTCACATACCATGTTTTCTTTCAAAAGTAGCATTTAAAAATCACTTTAATCAGTTGAAAGTACTAACGGAAATAAAATCGATTTTTTAATTATACTTCATATTATTAAAAAATGATAAATTATTACTTCAAATAATAATTAATAAAAGTAAACTAAAAAATAGATATACTTTTTCTATTAAAAGCATTTCTCGGTATAAATTAAAATGTCTGTGCTTAGTGAAGTCTTGCAGTGTTTTTGTTTACATTTTCCTCCATCAATAAATCCCCTTAATGGAATATCAATGTCCCACCGTTACTATTTAGTTAGTTCCGTCAGATATTTTGTGCCGTACATTAAGAAATTTCTCGTCCATTACACAAAAACACGGAGAAGTTTGTTACCCGTCTCAACCACTTGTCTATACTTTAATATATTTTTTTTTTTAAATTATTTATTTTTCCATTTTATCTCACGGCGTTACATATTTATTGAATATTAAAAATACTCTCTCAAGATAAGTCGACAATATGTTTACTTACAAACTTTATCTAATTTAAACCACTTTTTTGGCTCTAGAGCACCGCACAGACAATAAACAACAGATGCATAGTAACATCTATTAAAACAAAAAAAAAAGCTTCTGTCCAGATTTTCAAAACAAATATTTCTGCCCAAAACTCAAAGTCAAATTTTGTTTATCTAACACGTAACTTTGTCTATGCTATGTGAGAAAGAATTATTCTGAACAAAAAACATATAAACCTCCGCTGTAATAAAAACAAAGAAAATAGATTACTGTCTCATGAGATATTAAAAAGATCAAGATTCTAATCTATATTTTATAAATTAGTAACAAATTGTGAGGTCCTTTTATTCTCGTTTTAGCACATTACATAAACGTTTTGGTTGAAATATTTACATTAAACACAATTTTGAAATTATTTTCGCCAATTTTGTGCTACGTGATCATTTACTACGGCTCATTTTTATGTGATAACTCCTGAATTGACTTTTTTGGAGGCAAGACAATCTAGATGATTTCGTAGTTGGTTTGTAATATTTTGTGAATAATGAGAATGAAGATTTTGTTAAAAGTGGATTTTAGATATTAATCGAGCGGGTACATTTTGGTCGAATACCGTGTTGTTTTTTAACCTTTTTAAACACTCATTTGTTGTGATTTTCTCAGAATCTGCTCCAACGATTTTGATACGTTTTATTCTTATAAAGACTAAACAAATTATTGTTCCCCATTGTTCTAACATGTAATGTGTAATTGTAAACACTAAGTCCCCTACCACAAGTTAAGTACAATACCGCGACAAAAATAAACATTTTTCAAAAATTTATTAGCCTATGTTATACATTTCGAGTTACCACCATCGGAGGGTTCTAAACTAATATTAATAAAATAAAATAAATGTTATAAAACTAAACTGACAATTATTTCCCTCCTCCCTCTACTTCAGTACAGATAGATTGATTATGTGGGGTTGGCTCGACGTGTGGTTAGCTCGACGTGGGGTTAGCTCGACACTAGTATACCGTGGGGTTGGCTCGACACTTTGGGGAACTAGGGTCATCTGTTCAAACTCCTGCTTTAATGAGCAACCATTCTTGGAATTGGCGGTGTTTGTTTGTTGGGTCAGCCGAAGAGCGACACTCAAGTGACGAGGTTCGTCGTCTGTCAGAATAGTATGGCTTGTTATTCGGAGGGTAGTATTCTCGGGTCTTGGCTAGTCCTTGGCTAACCTGGTATCTTTTAAAACTAACAGAAAGCACAATACCAATCATAACTATTCTGAACTCATAAGGCACTGTTGAAGTTTATTTAAGTATCCAATTCGATGATATGTCATATTGTCGATGGGCTTTATGATTGCGATGAACATACTTCCTAACCTAAGGGTACGTCCAAGATGCACGCCGGTTTTCTGAGTCAGACAGTCGGCGCCGATTGTCGGCGAGTCGGCTTGCATAAAATCCTTTATTCTTGAATGGGACTGTCCATAATGCACCTGCGCGCAGACTGCCTGCGTACTGGTAGTCTGACTCTGACGTTTATCGGAATGATTTGTTCATTCTGGTTTCAGACAACCTGCCGCTCGGACTGTTAATTTTTCTTTCAGTATTCCAGGTTTAATTTTTATTTTTATGATGGACATCGAGGATTTGATATCCAAAGTACAACTTAATCCTCCGATATGGGATAAGCGAATAAAAGATTATTCAAATAGGAACATCGTCGACGGCTGTTGGAGAAATGTTCATCATTCAGATTTTGAACACAATTTTTAATTTCAGTTTAATTTTTATTTAAGTTTTTCAACTTTTTTTCAAAAGACAATTTTTAATTTTTCAATTACAATAATTAATTCTTTTACTATAATGTCATCTAATACTAGATTATTCCTTAAAAACAGTTAAATTACTTGAGCTGTATAATTAGAACATGTTTAAAATAAAAATGAAACTTTTTGAAAAAAGTTTGTTTATATACCTTAAGGTGACAACCAATCTCTCTTCCGGCAGAATAGGAGTTGTGTGGTAATTCGCCCAGTTCTTGGTAAGCCTGTGTTCAATTTTTGACAAAAATTTAAAAAAAGTATCCGGACTCATCCTGAAGTATTCGAAAAATCTATTTTCGTCGGCAAGTAATTGCGGAAAAAGGTGTTTGTACTCCCCGTAAATTGATCGTAATTTATTAATTGGATGTTTTTCACTTCTAGTGGGTTTTAATTTAATTTTAACATTGTCACTAAGCAGCAACGGTTTTGGTGACAGCTCTATCGGCGCCGACTACCAGCTTTCAATATGGCCACACCTACCTGCCGATCGGAGTCAGACAGTCGGCCCTGAGGATCTGAATCTGACTACCTGAGTGCATCTTGGACGTACCCTAACCTAACCTATACCCGCCCGACTGGTACCTGATCCGTTCACATTTCCAGGAAGTGATTGCTATTGACTGGGGCGGCCAATATGTTGAGCCAACCCCACGACACCGATAGATCGCCCAACCATAGTTAACTACTACATAAAAACTTTTTGAAGAAATTATCTGGTAGCAGAGGTTAACTGTACCTGTCTCTGTCCTTGAGAATGGCCAGAACTTGAATTTATAAATTTATATACCTATACAGTTAATTAGGAGAACAAAATTACAAAAAGAAAGTAACCAATAATACATAATACTATATAACTAATTAACAATATTATGTGCTAAAATTTAATCATGGATACTTTCAATTTCTAAAAATTACAATTTCACAAAAACGAGAAAACTTTTTTAATAAAATTTTGAGGAATAATTATAAAAACTAAACTCAAATTGAAAGAAAGTTACGGTACTTTGAGTAATTTGGGGTACATACGGAAAAGAAGCTGATGGAGGCCAACATAGGTTTAGTTTATACATTTATATATATATATATATATATATTATATATATCCAAAATTTCCAAAAGTTGTACACTAATTTTTCGATCTTTTACTTCGTTATTTTCCATTTTTTAATGGATAATTTCGGAAACTACTTTTCCCAGGAGAAGTAAATGTGTATATTTATTAAAGGTTCTTAGAGCATACATTGAAGTAAAACATTATCAAAATGATTAGAAACAATTATGAGAAAAAACACAGTTTCGTTTCGATTATTTTGACAGCAACCCTTAATTGTAATTTAATTAAAACAATTTTTAATTACAAAAACGTTTCGAGAAGTGACCAAATTGAACTATCTACTGTACCATAGGCAGCAGACAGGGATCATCGCGAAAAGTTTTTTTTTTTTACTCATAAATATTAAAAATTGATATTTCCTTACAAAACTTAGCACAGCTTTTTCATATCTAATACGTAACTCTATATTACGTATTTATTAAAAATTAAAACCATAAATATAAAACATTGCTTTTATTTTAACCTTTAAAAGAAAACCAAGCACATAGATCACTGTCTGCAGAAATACAGAGAGATATTTTTCATACTACTAAAAGTGTTACTTTACATTTGCTCATATATTACAGAAGGAATATCATGTCGGAATATATATCTGATGCGTTTCTAGGTCAACAATATGTTATCATTAATAAAAGTAAGACAATTATAATTTCAGCTTATGTCGACAATAATATCTTTACTTTTACATTTATACAAACCATGAGAAGTAACGTAACCCTCGAAAATCCTTCAATCGTGTTCGAACCCGGTTAGACTTCCTACACTGTTAACCCCTTAAGTGTTTTATTTTTTGCCTAAATCAACCCAAAAATGCCTATTTTTTTATTTGATTATTTTAATGTTTGTTAACTTGGAAGTTAAAAAATAGGCATTAAAAGAAAATATAAGCAACATCAAAAGTATAAATGTCATGTTTAATATAATTTAAAAATTTTCTGCAAATACATTAAAAACACATTTACCTAACAATTAAAAAAAAGTAAAATGTATAAAACCATTGTTAAAAATAAAAGTACACACAATAAAGATTGTTTACAGTTTCTTACTAATGTTTAGTAATTTTTTTGGGTGTGATATATTTTAAAACATGGGGCAGCACACAGCCCAACATCACATTCGCTGCACTGGTATCGCGACACCTTGTAAATATAATTTCACGGCGGATCCAAAGAGAACAAAAATAAAGCGGTAGTTTTATAAGTTATGCTCTAGAGAGCATGCCAACACTATCTAGCGGCAATACTAGCAACTACAACGTAATATTTCGACAGAGAACGAAATAGAATAGGGCAAGTTAAGAGAGTCGGCTTTAGCCGACAGCGGCACTTTTTATCAATATTTGTAGCGTCGGCTTAAACCGACATAAACAATTAAGCTACACAAAACTAAAATAACTTTTAAATTACATTTATGTAAATTTTGAAAATTTTGACGCACCCACTGGAGGCCCTATTTTGAGTTTAATTATTTGGGTTGGATAAAAATAAGTAGTTCAAAATGACCAATTGGTTTAGCCCCACGTCCAAGAAATATTAAACCATTTCCATACTTTTCTAACAATCTCTATAACTACCCTGATAAGATATAATGATTTCATAAATTTAATTTCACATTCATATACTGGACAGTACATGCTTATCATTTGCACGTCCATTTAAGCTGAACCAACTGCTGAGTTTTGGTTTTCCTGACAGTTATTAATTATTACTCCTGTCAGCTTTCTGAAACTGATTCCGTCAAGAGATGCTGAGTATAAGGAATAAGTGTTTTACTGGAAGAATATTTCCAGTCGGGTGATCAAGGAACACTTAGGTTTTACCCATTAACGAATCCTAATTTTTATTTTACTAGAGGCTTGGTAAAATTGTTTTAATTATCAGTTTACCACTCTTTGATAGATAAAAATTGTTTGCCTTGAAGTTGAGACATTTCAAATTTTACGACTCAATAAACGTTTACACCAATAATTTTCGAATCTGACTTGGGAATATCGGACAAATACATTTTTTTAGACTTAAGAGGTTACGTTTTAGCAATATTTGATTAATATAATCAAGGATGCATCAGATAATTTGATATTTTGAGTTGTGATCACACGGTGGCGACGCACAATTTTTTTTTTTAAATATGGAGTAAAAGTTTCGAGATACTATCAAAATAGGTTAACAAATCAAATTTGCTAAGAATCAATCGGTGTAATCGTTTGGGCTGAAGAGAACTACACAGTCGACAAACATCATTCTTAAATGCCTTTTTATTTTGGAATCAGAGAAGCTCCAAGGAATATATCCTTGAAAACCCCATAATCAATTTAACTACTGATCAGATGCTGTACGTACATTGAGAAACTAAAAACACAGTTCAAATTTTTTGCTTTTAAAAGCATTTCTCCGTATAAATAGATATTTTCAATGTTTACATTGTTCCCTTAATGGAATATCAATGTCCCACTGTTGCTGTATTTTGTGCCTTCTATTAAAGATATTTTTCGTCACGGAGAAGTTAATTAGCCAACTCAACAAATCTTCTCTTCTTTTATATTTTTGCACACGTTGAAGTTCAAAATTTAGGAGAAAGCTAACTTTCAATCGAATCTATAATTTAAGTTTTATCAAAATTGGCTTGAACGATTTTGATAACAATAATATCAAGGACGAAACAAGACGTACTTGTTTACAAACCTACAAAATTTTGATTCTGGAGTTTTCGGATTGAAGGGGAAAATGAACCTTGGGACCAGTCCTAATATTTCGAAAATTTTTAATGAACCCACAGCAATTATGATAAAAATTAAATGTCAAAATGTATAACTCAAAAAACAAAACAAAAAAACAGCAATATCAGCACAACTTCTTTTCGCTATATTACAATAATAATAATTTTGATTTAACAACAGTTTGGAACATTAATATTTTTTTCTTAAGGCAGCTACTTCCAAACTTTCGGTTATCGAAAACACTTATTCAAGAAAATGCCGAAATATACCCCACATACAATTACGCCCTTACATCATTACATAAATTATTTTTTGGGACTCAGAGAAACTCTGCCTTGTAAAAGTAGACTTTCATTTAACTTCAAGTTTAAATCAACTACTTAGATCACTTTTTCCATAAATGTTGCGACATATATACCTAAATGACGACATAAAACCAAAATGTTACTATAAATTATACCTAACATTTTTTCACACATTATAAAAGGAATATCATGTCACAATATACATGTGATGAGTTTCTAGGTTAAGAATATATTAACATTAGTAAAAGCAAGACGGGTGCGTAATTCAATAAGATTTTGAAAATTAAAATTCCGATTTAAACTACAGACACACTCGTACTCACCTTCCCAAAATTGAAAATTCTTCGTTCAAGTTTATATATTAATTTAGGTAATTACTTAAAAATAATTTCAAATGTGTAAAGCATGAAATTTTATACTATTTTATAGCCACTTTGATGATATTTCAATGTTAATCATGTAAAACGAAGAAAATAAACATTTCAAAAAGATATCTTAAAGCTGTTCATACGAAATCAAATATTAACCAACTTTCAAGTTTAAAGAGAACTCTGTCTCATAACAGACAATTGGGAATGGTCAGGTTGCAGTTAAACTTTTTTTTTTCTTAATTGTTCAGAAACCGCAATTTTAATTAACGTTTATTATGACACATTTGTTTCGGCTATAAATTTTCATATTTCTTCACAATTTGATCAAAATCACTTCAGCCAATTTTGAAATATATAAACTTTTATAACAGAGCAAATTGTTCATTTTTATCAAATAACTCTGATTATTTTTGTTACGATTATGACCCATACCTTTTGTTACGGTCCTTAGAGAATAGAATTAATCAAAATGTATTTAGTTGATTCCAGTTGAAAAATGAACGGAATTTTAAATTTAAGAAAAGTTTTAAATGTTGAATTATCGAGAACATCAACAAAAATACTAAAGACAAAATATTCTCACCTATGAAATAGGATAAACAACCGGGTCCATCTCGGTGTTGTTTCGACTGTACAGAAACCACTCAAAATGGAGATTTCTTAAAGAAATAATCATTGTTGATTTGTTTATCTCATCATATAACTTGCCCTATAGTGCGTGTACATGAGAAGGTGTGTAAATGGAGAGTAAATTGTGTCATATTACGTCAAGCAAGTATGTTCGGTTATGATAATACATACGGTTACATATACCGGGTGATGTTTTATAAATTGACCACCTCTATTATTATTCAAAACACGGAATTATATATGCAAACTCTGTTTTCGAAACAGTTATTCAAATTAAAAGAGGATTTTAGGAAACCTATTTACAAAATCCCAGAACCCACCTCCTTCTTCCTACCATCCTTATATTAAAATATATGTAATAGTTTCTGATATCTCATTTTAAAATCTTTTAAATGCCATCATTTTCTGTTGTAAGATAATAAAAATCAGCCAAAGCATTCTATCGCGACGCTCAAATATGTTAATTTCTAGAAATTTATAGGAATAGGTTGCAACGGACAAGATTTGAAGAGGTACTTAGATAAGTTTACCATATTTTTGTCTTGTTACTTTTTCTTGATTTATCAGAATTTTTTTTCATTTAGTTCGACCATATATTTATATTGTAATTAGTTAAAGATAAGAAGAAGTCAGTTTTCCTTCCTGCCATCATCTGACGACCTATTGTCAAAAGGTACTATTTTCATATTGCGATAATATATTTTTATAGATTCTATAAAAGTACTCACAAAATAACATTCCTGAGCGTAGGCCAATTTTTATTTTATTACCACGGAAATTCATCTACATAATTTTTAAATTTGGTAGCGGGTTTTAGATTTTATAATATGTTTCCTAAATTTCCCCCTAAAAGTGAAAACTGTCCCGAGATCAGAGTTTACATAAATCTTTTCGTGTTAAATAATAGAGGTTGTAAGTTTTAACAGTTCCCCCTATTATAATTACCCTGATAACCTATAAAATAAAAGTTGAATCCGTAGTTTCAATTTGCAATATCATATGCATAGTAAACAGATTTACATTCCTCGCTTCTCCGTTAAAGCCGAAGGAACTGCTGAGCGTTGGTTTTATCTGACAGTTTTTAATTACTCCGTCAGCTTTCTGAGACTAATTCGTTAATCATGCTGAGTATGGATGGGTGTTTGATTACAATATATCTCTAGACGGCAATTATGATACATTTTGTTATTTACCAGTTGTTTCTGCACACTAGTTACAGTCCAATCTGTGGTAAGGCGGAGATAGGAACACTGCAATCGGTGGTTGGAATATGTGAGAATTGGGATTAGCTTGCACAGTAGACAACCGTTAAAAAAATTTTCGTAAATATTTAGACGTATTATTTCTTTTTTAATCCAAGAAGGTTGTATACAGTTAATTGACAAAATGGTTCCGAAGGTAAATGTAAATATTACACTGAGAATCCAAAAGTTACACGCTATCCTTATTCGAGTTTCAATAAAATCTATGCGCAGGACACAGACACTCTGTAGAGAAACCTTAAATTACTGATTAAATCTTAAGATACTGTGTGGCAATAATGTCATTCAAGGATGGATATGAATCTTTGTTTTTTATATATTCTTATTTATGATAAAACTATTGGTGAAAATAGTGATTGCTATTAACCAATCACAACTATTTTATAACGTGATTAACAGTGATTTACGTGATTGACCATGACTAAAATATTGTCAAGAAACATTGCGATTTGGTGAGGAACATTGAAATGACTGAATATGTCTCTTCAAATTAAATTTTAGAATTTAACAGCAAATATATTATTTATTTGCACAAATACAAAAAAAATGGTAACATGAGTTGTGTCAGGAGTTAAAGAAAACTGTATATCGATCTACTTTTCCTACGTGATTATCTTTTACAATTTAGTAAGTTACCCGGACATTAAACGTAAGTAAAATATTATAATACCAAAACTGGAAACTTATCTAATTAAATTTGAATTACCGAAATCATTTTTAGACTGTTGAAGAAACGTTGGCCATCTTATCAATAATGAGATTCTTGTATCAGCTCAAACGAGTGATGCAATCACTTTTTATCACGTTTAATGTAACCAAACACCAATGTAATCGCTGTAAGAGAATTACAGATTATCAATAATTTTCAGATAGGATATTGCACGGCTCAGAATTAAGAGTTGAACATTTATGAGGACAGACTTGGGAATTACACGAGCCAAACAAATTATTATTGCACAAATTAAGGACTATTTTACAACACATGTTTGACAAGCATAAGAAACGAGTAAAACTTGAGATTGGTTAAACATATTGGTCATTTGTTTCTCAAACATTTCCGCTACACTATTGTGATAAAATTTTGTGTATGTCAAGTTGATAAGTCATTAGTAAAACCTCTTTTAATAAAAAGTTTACATAATCTAAAAATATAATGTCATTTTTATGAGGATAGACAAAATAAAATTGATTTAAAAAGTGTTTAGATTTGAAACCAAGGATATTTAATAGATGGTCTATCAGGGGTCCGCTCTGAAATGGACAATAACTGAATTACTTTATTATTTTTTTTTTGTGGTTTAAAAGAGAAAAACTATCGCAGTCATCATCGCCCTAACACAAACAAATGATAAATATAAACCCCCAACTTTTGAATACTCAAATAACGCTAGGGTCGGTCGAGAACCCTGATATGTCAGATGAAAAAAGAATTATTTAAGACCAAGACTAGATAAAAAAATATATAGATCCAGTTAGGATTGTAACACTATATTTAAGCCCCATGTGGAGATGAATTATTACTATTTGTTTAATGGGAAGCCGTTATAGTGACCATGACGTTATAAGATTGTAGTTTGTTTGTTAATTTAAAGAATTAAAAGACAACATCAGTTTTAAAATCCATGAAACATGGATATCTACTTTGCACATATAGTTCAGGTTAGACATATATTAACGTAGATTTCCTTCAAGAAAGAATAATGAACACTTTTAAGCAAATAGTCTCGCTAAGATGGTAGTTGGAGGTGGTAACAAATTATAGCAGTTTCTCAGTATAGCTGCAACTGCAAATAAGATATATACACAGCCCTAACTTCATAAAAGTACAACACATCCTGTACTTTAATAGAGTTGGCGGTTTTCCGGTTAAATCTCTACAGGGCGTTATCACTAGGTCATACGCTAATGTTTTGAAACTGCGAACAGGTTGTTATATTACTATAGTAAAATTTGTATTAATATTGTTTTTAATACGGTTGTGAAAGAAAAGAATATTTGCAAACAAATTTAGAAAATGTTTTAAACAACAATTTTTAAATATACTGCTTTATTTAAATTTAAATGAGGTTTTTTTCCTACAAAACTGTATGATCATTTAAATTTGAATTTGGTTTATATTTTTTGGGTCAAATTAACCCAATATTTTTGCGACTTATGATATTTTTTTCCCATGATATATTAACGGAAATTTAAATATCGAAAATATTTGTAAATAAAACATATTTTTATCGTAAAATAAAAACCCATGGCCTACGTAGGACATTGGTTTGTTTCTAACTTTTAGATGACACCTACATAAGTTTTTATGATTATTTTAGATTTTGTCTCCAATAGCCTATAATATGCAAAAAATATTTCTTATTCACGTGTTTTTTCATCTTAGAAATGCCATAACTTTTATTTAATAAGAAATTTATTTTTGACAATTCAAAACGCACAAAAATGGGCCGACGGTAAGAAACCAAAACGTAAGCTCTTCTAGAGTTAACAGCATGTACATACGAGTATAAGCTGTATTATTCAATTAAATTTGAATTATTTAGCCTTTTACTAGTCTGTATACATATTTTGCAATTTTCAAGCAGTATACATTTAATTATAATATTACCCCACTATAGCTTCTAAAACCTTAAATGTTATACTTGTTTATTAAAGCTCCCATTCAGAGCTGTCAGTCGTAGACAATTCTATTGTGTGCAGTACAATGGACAATGTCAGGAATTCAACAAACGATTAGGTTTTAGTATTACGGGGAACATAACTTACTGTGTAAGACTCCTAGAAACTAATCAGTAACATACAAGCTGTAAATCTGTACAGTAAGGGACAATAAAACCAACCTCTCCTAACATAAACAAGACATGAGAAACATTATCTACGACTGGCCTATAGAATTACTGATGCTGTAAGTGACTTTAATCGTACAATGATTTACGATATTAAATTGTATTCGCATTTCATAATTAATGTCACAATTGTATTTATTAGAGAGGAGGGTAAATATTACTATCCAAAATAGAATTCTAGTTTAATTTATATATAATCCGACGGAAATTCCTTTCCAATTCAACAAGACACTTTGAGAAAAACTACTTGAAACACTTCACTTTCCATAAAACGTCCTCCAAGTATGTCAAGTGACCATCATAGAAACACATCTTTAGGAGAAGAACCGAAAAGTATCTCATTCTACCAACGCTACTCCTTCCTGCATGGTATTTAACTGAAATGTAAACCAAATGTCAGCTGTTCAGCGAGAGATACGTTCGAAACTCGAAGATCCTTCGAAATACAAAATCTAAGATTTTCTCTGCTGTAACATGATTAACAGACAGAAACACTTCAGTTATCGAATTGTGTTGAATTCGTCTGTTTCACACTATGTTCTTAATTTTGGACCTTTGGGAATACAAGGATTCATTCTAAAGAGTTCTTCTTGTGTGGTTTTATCCCCCAACAATAATTAAGGCAGCTCCTCGCAGGGTATTACGAGACAAGACTCACTGAGCACACCATCGTCAGTACTGTTTTGAATACGGAATCTGATGAGGCAGATTACTTTTAAATAATAAAACGCCATGATTCAATATAAGCGCAATAAAACAAGTTTGCTATTTTGTTCTTTACTTTTAGTTTATGTAAACATACAAAACTTCGAGTCTAGGTTTAATTTGAGAATGCTGCTTCGGTTTTACTCATAGATATAGTTAGTGAAGCTATAAGTTTAAACTTACAATCGTTTATTCAGAGATGAATAACTAATCATATTTAACTTCCATCTGTTAGATTGGTTTGTTACGATGGTTTGTAGTTTGAACGTTAAAGACTTTACATAATTAAAGAGAAAAGTGTAACTTAAACTTTTCGGTGCAAATCTATGAACTTTCTCATCTCTAAAAAGAAATATGTTTAGATTTATTGTTAAGTTAGTTGATTTTCAAACTAGGCAGCAGAAAATATTTTAAGTCTGTTCAGTAAACAGCAAACGATAAAAAGTCATTAAAAAGTAGAAAAGGTAGGGAAATTGCTTGGCTTGCAACCTTCTAACGCGTCAGAAATAACTAAGGAGACTATAAACTCCTGGTGGAAAGAAAACGAGGGTAGTCGATCGACAGAGGGATAGGACCGAGGCAGAAACTCTGCCAGACGTTGCTAGCGACCCGTTGAAAATATACTTAAAAATTCCGTGTGTTACACCTCCTGAGGGACCAAATACACCAACCAATATAAGAAGTTATAGACTTAGCCGCTCTTGCCTGGGTAGATCTCAAACTAAAGGGAAGAGAAATAATTTATATTTTAGCTATCTCAATACGATAACGTTAATGGCCGCTATTTTCGTTGCTTAAGTCCAACAACTGCTTTCACATTCTTCCCTAGTATCGGCGAGAACTTTTAAATGATGTATTTGATACTTCCCATTTAAACGTTTTGACTGTCTTAACCCATTCTCATCACTTGAATTCACAGAAGTAGCCCATCTCTACAAAGATTATTGTCGCAAACCATGTTTAGTTATCTTAATTAATAACAAAGTATAAGTTTGGGGATGGAAATCAACATTCTCGTATACTCACTTGGTCCCTTGTTCCGTTCCAATTTGTCATTTTGTCGATGCGAAAGTTTAATAAAGAAATACAAATTATCTAAAATAGAATTGTATCGTGAAGTCAACTTCCAGCTCACCGAGTTGTTAAATGATCATATTTCAGTAAAGTTGGTTTTGTACAAATAATTTTAATTAAATAAGCAGAGAAGTAGAGTTAAAACGCAAATATAGGGTCTTGAAAAAGAACACTCAATGTGATGTAATTCAATTTACATTCGATTGATTTTCCATGTCCTAATTTATTAGCATTCGACTTTCTTCTTAGGTTAGGAAAGCAAAATAAATGATTCGTAAATATTTTCATCTCAAAAAAAGTGTATACATGACTTTCAAATTATTGATTGAGAATGTTCTCTAAAGCGGAAATTTCTCTCCGTTCAATACACGCACCAAAAGAACGTCGCGGTTTGTTTTTATTTGATATTGCACAGTTTATAACTTAATAACCTAACTCCAATACTCTTCGTTCCCTGTATTTCTAATACTTCTTGTAATGACACTCTAGCTTATGTCCATAAAATCCACGATTACTAGCGACGTCTGTTATTCAACGTCAACGACTTAGGACTGACCTTACAAGATCATCTTTACTTTATTTGTTACATTCTTCTTCTATACCATACAATTAATGATACTATTGTTTTCCTACCCTCAATAATCCCCCTTACATAGTCCATGTTCATTGACTCATTTCTTTCCAAGTGAACCTAAATAACATAATCCGTCCAATTTTATAATTCACCCCCATTTATAATAAATTAGTTATAGGGCAAATAATTTGATAGGTATTTTTTAAAACGCAAACTATTTTGTATATTCGGTTGATTGCACATGTAATTTTCAACCTCTCCACCCTATGCTACATATTATTTTAATAATTATTATATAGTTTTGCTTAACATGAATACTTTATGGTCGTAAGACTAATGACGACTGGAAACAATCGAAACTGAACTTCGACTATTGTGGTACTTCGTTTAATTATTATATTTTTAATTATTTTTGTTCATTATCCTTATACAACGAAAAATTATAATATTACAAATAATAAATACATCAAGAAAATATATTTAAAATTAAAAGTGTAATATAAAACATAAACAAACAAAATAAGCAATAGCTAACAATTAAATTACCTAAATGGTGACTTCTTTTTTTTTCTTTTTTTTATAAACACGCGTTTCGAAGCGTGTGCTTCATCTTCAGGGTTCTTTTACTTTTCACTCGGTAGAGATCGTTATACATTAAAATAACACATAAAATCACACAGACATTACATATATATGTTTAATAATTTATCGCTTAACATAACGCGACACTTGCGATGGTAAATGTATGCTACAAAATGTCACTTGTTGCACATGACATTTTAGTTGACGCATAGAACAGTACACAATTTGCTACAAAATTTCTCGTGCCGTACGCTGTATGTTGTCAACTATTGCTTAGAGTAATCCCCGCAATATATAAATTTCTGAATACTTTCATTTTATAACCGCAGTAATTTGTAAGAAGTTAAATATATACAGATGGCCTTGAAGTTACACTTAAGGGAAATACTTGACTGTGTTAGGGTGTAATCAAACAGAAAGAGTGATGTTTGCAACTAAGTTGATTATGTTATTCTCTGAAAAAATGCTTTTTAAAGTACATGTATTCTTTAAAAAAATTAAAACAAACATTATTCCGGATTGATTAAATATTTTAAATGGAAGCTCATTATACTAATTGAAAACTGTGATGATAATAATAATAAACTCATTGTTACAGACTGTAAGCCAAACGGTTATCCCAATCGTATAAATATTTATGACATTTAATCAATTCTGTCACTATAATTATATTAATTTACGATAAATAAAAAAATAAAAAACCTGTCTGAGATGTCCTAAGACCACGCCTATTAGTCGCAGTAGAAATTGAGGTTGCATGGAACGTCTAGAGCTGCTAATTAACGAAATTTATTTTAAACGTTTCTTAAAAATAAAGCACTTCTATCATCGCAGTTACTGTTGTCACTTGGCAGCTCCCAGAACTTTACAAAGAGAGTGGAGACACTTTTCTAATTCATGTCTATAGAGATCCCGTAATATATATCAGGTTACCTTTAAAAATCATCTTGTGACATCCTGGTGTCGGAGGTTAGTGTGAACCTTCCTTAGAAACTGGCTAAAGATGACCATTCAGAACGTTTTCGACTAGAAATCTTGCAACTAAGAATTAGTTATGATTTTTTTGAAACTTATACCAATGGATTTGTCAATTTAAATTTCAAGGAAGCAGGATTACTCGGACGATAACTTTTCTATTCGAACAGATGTTAGTTCGAGCATGGATACGAAATTGCTCACAATCAATGCAGCCTTGAGCAGTTGTCTGACATTGTAAGAAACGAACATTTGCTTACTGCTACCCTCCACATTTTCTTTTGAAATTCTATAAAAAACTTAAACCTAAATAATTCCGATTTTCGTACCTCTGAATCCAGAGTTCTGCTGAGCCGCATACTAATGATGGACAAACATATTTTGTCTCAATGTATCACTGCTCATTGTTGTATAGAAGGAACGAACGTCCTGACAGAATAGCAACAAAACTGAGTGTATGGCTCCAATATATAAACCACAATATTAAATTCTCTGTATACATACATGGGATCATCCAGCCAGGCATTAGGAGGGGCTGCCGGAAATACAAGAAGACAAATATTCGAAATGTGGAAGGAGCCGAAACATCGCTCATTTCATAAAAGCATCCCGTGACAAGTGGTCACTTTACGGGCCAGGGCTAAAATAAAACATACTGTAACGGCCAAATATATCCATCGCTCTAACTTAAGAGACAGTGCAACTTGTGATGTCTGCTAAATAGAAGAAGAAACACACCCTAACATTTTCTTCTCTACTGTTACCCTAGAAATCAGGCGAGAGAATCACTTAAATTGAGGCTTGTAGAAAGCAGCCTTAACAAAATAATAAAAAATGAACTAATATAATTTTTCAGTACTGTGGACATTGGGTTGTCGGAATTTCGGATATCTGCATGATGAAGAAAATATGATGGTAAGCTATCTCTTAATATAAAAATCAATTCTGACAGCCCAATTATTGGTTCTTTTAAAAAAAATTCTTTAGTAGCTGCAATTTAGTTGAACATTGCAACTATATCAATCAAATACGGGCGATTGTGTCGTAAATTCAATACATATCACTTATTGGATTAAAATTAACCCCATTGTTTAGAGCATAAATCTTGTTTAAATGAAATTACATATACTAAATTACTACTTTAAGGCAAAGCTAAGAAGAAAGGAAACACTGGGAGCACAGAGAAGTAAATTAATTAGTTTTTCGAATTTCCTTTGATTACATTCAAACATTTCTTACACACGCCTCTATTCCTGCTAATTGTACCAGTGTGTTTGAATTCTGTATTTATTGTAGGAAATTTATAAAAAAAACTGTTTGACAAGTTGAGACACTTGTGACAGTTTTACTGAAATTGCTTCAATAAAATATATTTTTAAATTAGAGTAAATTCGATTATGCGTTTTTTAAATTTAAGTAAGCAACAATTATTTATCGTAAATAAAAGCACTTTAGTCATGAAGAGTTTAAATACACTCTAAGAAGAAATAATACAAAGCGTTCACGTTTTATTACAAAATGTGAAACTCCCTCGCTTTAAGTTATTAGCCTATGTGATTACATTTTACAAGTTTTTTAATCAAATAAAATTTTGTCTCCAGTTGCTAAAATGAATCAATGACTGTGACTATTGTATTGGTATACAATATTAAAGATTTGCTACACAACTTTTTCACACTTAAATTTACACAAAAAACTCGTCATATTCATTGCCATCATTCAAGAAATGTTTCTTTACAACCGAAAGAAAGAAACAAAATTGTTTTTTGTAAATATAGGATACATATATTTCTCATGGGAGATAATTTTGTATAGAAATTCCCTTATAAATTTTTTGAGAAATTAAAAAATTTGAAAATATTTATATATTTAAATGCAACTAAAGTTTGCTTTGTTTGATGTCCTAAACTCAAATTGTAAGTGTTTGTAAAATTAGATTGAAATTCAGTCATTTATTTTTATTTGCTACTTTGCATAATCCAAAACGGATTATTAATAATCACATTCAACTAAATTTGAAAAAAAAAGAGTCGATTTTTATAAATTATGTACTTGTAATCGCTTTATTATTTTATTACTTTCTAACCCATAACTTCTGAATTCACATTTTTATGGAGATGGCAACTAATACTGTTTAGGAGGGCTCTTAGCAGCTACGTTTTATTGTAATTTGATCAAAATCGTTCCAACCCATGCATACCTAAAACGTAGAGCACTGTATAGAGCGATATCATTCCCAAAATAGATTTTTACGCTCAGAGAACCTCAAAGTTTTGAAATTTTGACCCGTTACATAACTTTCATGTGGGTTTCTAATTTGGGTACTAAGACACATAATTCCTGTCAAAACTAACTTTGTTCGCATTTACAATACTTCTTCTATTTCCTTTTAGGATGACTGAAACAAACTATATACAATATTCAAAAATATAATCCTTTTTTAAATGGCATTGTTTGTATATTACAAATTTAATTATTTAGTTACCAAATTATAACATAATGAATTTATTTAACAAAGAGATGGAGCCATTAAATACACAAAGCTCTCGAACAACAATGAAGGAACAGAGACATCGTGTTGTCTATTATTTATGAAGAGTCCTACTAGCTGGATTTGTAATGATTACATTTCACTTCTACCTTATTGTATTAATAAATATTAAATAGATAAATTTATCTTCAATTATGAAAAACTTCAATTGAATTATTGGTTATTTCCCATTTTAAAAGTTAAGTAAGTTTGCTGGTTGTTGGTTCAATAAATACATGCCAAACCATTACCCCTCGTAACCCTCTAAACTTATCCTCTGATATACTCGATACCATCGGTTGTCTCCTCACCTAAACAAGTAGAGCTATAAGCACCTTTACACACACTGAGTGCTTTCTAGTTTCTATCACCAAAGTCAGTACAACATACGTTTTTCGTTCATGTTACTATGTTGAACTCCAAACACAAACGATGGGAGGATTCAATTATTTCATTAACTCCATTTTCTTAGAGTTTATTTAAGCATACAAATTATAAGGATTTAAAACAAACCTGATTTAAAGACGCAGTCAAATTTCTCCCTAATTTCCAAGGTACTCTTGGTACGTATAAATGATCCCTAGATGCTTTCCTACCCTTACGTCTTGAAAAATGTATATAGAAGATCACTTTACTTTAACTTATTTCCAAAAATGGAATTCAACATAGAAGATATCACACCCTTGATGACAAGTTCTTTGTCGCTGATCTGAAGCTTACCCATAAACATAAAGGCATACAACCGTCTTTAATACAACATTCGCCTTCGGCAAATAAAATATAATCTCCGTTGCTGTAGTTGGGATGGATGTCATAAGTTCTGCCGATAACACACATGTCATTCTATCCACTCTCAATCTTTTTGCCTGGAAGACACCCAATGGACTTCTTGTCATCTATGAATCCACTGTACAACAATAATATTGTTAATCCAAAATACAACTTTATGAGCACGAGTCCAATTTGTCCAGTAATGTTTTTATTCTGCCACAAACATCTACCACGTTCATCTATAACTTTTCAATATATAGTTTCCAGCTCAGATTTGTGTCCAAGGTCAACCCTACATATTGTTTTTCCAAATCGTTCTATTCCTCGTAAAATTGCTCAATGAGGTAAAATTTCTGTTTAAATTCTTCATTATTGAAGTGAAAACTTCTTTAGCAGCGTTGGGCACTTTTTGGTAGGGGAAAATCTTATGGGTTCCCGTCACCGACATGATCATGACTGGAGCATGCGCAGCGGTCGTGTGCTGTGCGCATTAGACGCTTTTTAGATGGGTGAAACCTCGTTTGTTCGCGTCACCGACATGCATAAAAGCAGTATATCTGTAGCTATACAGCTGACGTATTGTGCAACATTAGTGCTGTGTATATCTTGTGTTTTCGTTTGATTATTTTTGAATTGTTGAAGGTTAATTGTAGAACCACTGTGCAGTACAATAGTTAGCACTAAATAAATATACTAATATTTTTAAGATGAAAAATAAATAACAGAAAATTATTTTAAATCTTCGTATTTATTTTGGCGTTTGAAAATTTTATATTATTTATTTTCTAATATAAACATGCATATAATAGTTGCACGCAGTGTCAATAGATGTGAAAACCAGATTGATGTTGATAATTTTAATTTAAACATTATGAAATTTCAAATTCTAAGTTTTCACTTCTATCGGCAGTCCCTATAACTGCCATTTATTATTTTTTTAAACAAACTAATTGATTCACCGGGTCACACCAAATCTTTCCGTAAAAACTGGTTGTTTTATTTAGGAAGGAGATATCTTGGCAGAAGGATTAAATCAAAAGATATCTAATTCTATATCTTGATATTACGTAATCTGTTATTACGATTTTTTTGACTGATTTAGAACTGAATATTATGTAGATCAAGACGTGCATACAACATGCATTTATACATGCATTGACATGCTAATTTGTAATTTGTAACTTAAGTTAAAAATTTAATAAACCAAAATTGCGAATACTCTAATCTATAGAGACTTACAAATTAGCAGTCTGTTTTAAAACGTTTGAACTCTTTTTTAAACATAAAACTGTTTAAAAATTTATTAAGAGTATAATTGGAGTAAAGTTAGCTAACTGAAGCCAAGAAAGCATACCATGATAACAGTCATTATTTATGTAGTGTCAAATACGAAAGAGTTCAACAGTTATTAATCAAAATTTTATTATTTATTTCTCTAATTTCACAATATTAATTCTTAAGATTTTTTATGTTTTGCGAACAATTAATTGTTCATTAGGGGTTTTTATATATTAACGAAGCAACTTGATAGCCACTGTCTTTATCATTATATACACGTTAACTGCTTCTTTTTATATACGCATTTTTAAAGTCTACTTAAATAATGACACAAACAATTAAGAGTTACTCTACACAAAGAAGATTAAGTTTCAGAGAAAATCAATCACAAAGGAAGCTGTACAATCAAGTTTAAGCACAAAGCATTGATTTTATTTGCGGTGAGGAGAAGGTAGACATGTTGCAATATTGCTAACTCCACTCTTCCTTCATTATTTATGTAGAATCATTGTAATTTATATGCATGTAGGCTGAGAAGGAATGGGGGTCCCGTAATTTGCATTAAGGTTAACCTATTTAGACATCAAAAAAAAGAAAGGAACTAAATACTACAGGGGATATACGGAGATTTTTTTAAATCGCAACCGAAAAAAAAACTTGTTAGACGTTTACAATAATTTATAATAATTAGGAAGTTTGCACACAACCCTACTAAAATTATTAACTTTGAATCCGCTGATAGGTCATTAGTGAATTTTATGTCAGCTATTATTTTATTTCACGAATAGTGTTATGAAATTTTATATAACGTATAGTTTACATTTTTGTTTGTTTCCACGATTTTACTTCCAATGTGTGTATGTGTTCAAAGAGAAACATCTTGTGAAAAACAATTATGTTAACCCAAGGGCCCTAAACCAATTACAAAATTCTTCCTATCGAGTCACTGCGATAGAGAAAGATTGGGTAACAAAAGAAGTAAAAAGTGGAAAATGGAAAAAAAAGTTCAATCACGTTGGTAGGGTCTCTAGACACAAGAAATGCACTAGTCAGCGCCTTATGTTTTCTAGACTGAGGAAAGTTTACGGGCTGGTTTCTTATCTATTGAAAACACAATTCTTTTTTTCCATTCTTATATTATATGACAGTCTCTACGCTAAATATTTCTACCATACCAACTTATATAATTAATTTAATTTGTTAATATAGGCTAGGCTACTGTAGTTTCATAGTTATATGGAAAATACATATAGTGGTCTTAAATTGTAGTAATATGGATTACTGTCATTAGAGACAGAGGGCCAAGCCAACTATTGTGCACAGAAACTCAAATTATTAGTGTGTGTTTTGCTTTAGAAGTCTGATGTATATTGATTTAAGTTGGGTATTATTATAATAGTTTGGATTTGTTATTCTTTCCCGTTTGGACATAGTGTAGTGTGTATACTCGTAGTTCTAAGATATCTAAAAATCGTGTTACAAATATTTTATTGAACTTATTTGATACTTTTGGTATAAAAACCAAATATTCATTATCAAATAAGTCTTATTTTGTTTGTGAATTTACAACAAAAGTTTTATTTTTAGGTTACCGTATATTTTTAATTTAAATAACTAGATATAATGTGTATTAGGCCTATATAGTGTATGCTCTCTGTAACTATCTGCCCTGTTAGAACTACAATCATATATTGATTTCGCTAAGACATTTCTGCGCCAGTTGCGTATTTCTTTAATACTTGCCGACTTTAATGATTGAGATGTCGAATTAAACAGTGTTACAGATTTCGTGAAAATTATTAATTTTTCTTGGAAAGAGTTATTTTGTAATAAATTTATCATTTAAATAATATTTCTGTCATCGGTAAATAACATGTTTCACAACAAAAATAATTTTAAAAAACAGCTGTTATAACTTCTCAAACAAGTTATAATTTGTTGTTTTCTTTGAGAATTTATAAAATAGCAGTTTTAAATTATTTTTAGGTTAACTTACATTGTGTTTGCTTTGTTGTGTGGGGATTCACGTTGTCTTGTGATTTACTTGTTTATTGTTAATGTGTGACAATTGAGTTTTTTTTTTTTTTTCTCTCGCGGAAGTTAACTATTTAACTTGTACATAATGTATGTTTGTGATTTATTCCTAGTGTCTCACCAAAGTTAACGGTTTTAATGGCTTATTGCTAATATTTGACAATTGCGTGGGACGTCAGATATTCTAAATGTCGACCGCAGGAAGTATAACATTATGAAATTTGAATATCTATTTGATGAAATAACAACAGAAATATAGTTATTCAAAACTGTTAAAATTTTAAACTGGAAATGACTAGTTTTAAATAAATTTATAGAAGTTGTTTTTGACTGATCACTAAATATAAAATAAAGCTTTTCACTGCGTTCATAAAACCAATTGTTGGAACTCATACATTCGCATTTTCGGTCCCCCATTTAAACAAATTCTACAATAAATGATTTAAGATAAAAAACTTCTTTTAAAGTTGAATAAATGAAGTTTAAGAGTTCAAAAGACGATGCCCGACGGTGAATTTAAAATGTACCGGTATGTTATTTATATTTTAATATGTTTTTGGTTCTATTTTTAGGTTTTTTAAGGAGACTTGTATACTCTGTTTTTGTAAAAGTGACATCTGACCGCAATAGTTTTCCAAGAAAAACATCATAACTTTAGGTTAGTATAACATACTAAAACTGAAATTATTTTTGTTGTTGTATTGTTTAAACAACCAATTTCGTCTATAAATACAATATTGCACAAACTTTCTCTTTTTTACACCAATACACTAATGTCCAGTAAAAGTAATCATAAATTTTAAATAACAGTTCAATCTATTATAGTTTAAAGCTAGAATTAATAGATTTTAAAAGATCTGATAAAATCCATTAAAAACGTACCTGGATGAAATGGTGCAATTAATAATATCTAAAGAATTATTAGATCCATCTATATAACAAAGTTCAGCTCTATGTTAATTATTTGAACAGCTGTTTTCAATTTATTATAAATTTGAGGTTATGTTTAGATTGTTACTCAAAACGATTGTGTAGAATTTCTGTGGGATGCGAGTTAATTAAATGTAATATTATTGTTATGTATTAAAAGCAATTACATAATATTAATTAAAATATCAAACATGCAACGTACACTTTTATATTTAATAATGTCATTCACAAAGATATTAACATTAAACTTTTTATTATATATATATTCCAGCGTCACTTGGAATCGTGTCGTATAGACATTGATCAGTGCACGGTTCATAATACGGAGTTTAGAACTCGCACCGCTAAGGGTAAAATCTTTGTACATCTAAATGATAATTACTGGAAATGAAATCAACGATAAGAAGTGTAGCGAAAGGAAAGGAAATACACGTGACTTTGCTCGAGTGATAAAAGTAAAAGTAGATCACGCAAAGGAAATCAGTTCCCTAATGTCATTATCTCTGTTATAAAACTTGGACGAAGGTAATGTTATCTCCGTAAAATTATAGTTACTGGATTAACTGGAGCTTTAAGAAAACTACTCTTCTTTGGAACAAGTGGACATTAAAATAAAACACACAATACATGAAACGATCAGCTGACAAGTTCCTCACCGTCTTGTCACGATCGTAAACACAACCTTGAGATCGATCTCACAAAACTTCATGGAACCAGTTATCGCAAAAACGAGTCACTTGGTCAGAAAAGAAAAATATTCACAATTACTGATGCGCTGAAAGTAAAGAATAAAAACGTAAAAGGCAACGATTTTGGTTCAAAAAGGCAATATAGTGTCGGATATTCAACAACTGAATAATTTAAGGAAAAACAACTGGAATACTGAAACAACTTACCTATAAATAACGATAGTTTTGGCTATTTACTTAACGCTATCAGTGGAAACCCAAAAAGAAATACTGTAATGACATGTAGAGTAAACACAGGTCAGGACACGTTGAATAATTTATTAAAAACGTTAAGACATTGACCGCCGTTGGTAATTTAGGTAAAAGTCAAGTTTATGCACAAAGGAACCAAGGTTAGGTTGTATAAATACTTGATATTTTATAAAAATCTAAGGCCAGCGTAAATGATTAGTGGCTAACAATCACTAAACTGACATTTCTGGCAACGATTAGTTATATTTGGTAGTATTTAGTTTTATAAAGAGTGTGTCATAAAAGTAATGCAATGCTGTTACAATGTTAATTTGTTATTACATAAAGCACGTAGTGTTATTCCATACAAAACACCCCTAGCCTATGTGTTTCACAACACTCTTAAATTTAAGGGTTGCTTCATTAAGTTCCAAATTGCAACGTTAGCTTTTTGTGCTGCCCTGAGCAGCTGCAAAGGTAACAAGGTAAGTTAACAACACGGGGTGAAAAACCAAGGGTGAGTTTACAAACCTCATTTAAATTGTTAATATTTTTCTTTGTCATTATTTCGTGTGGATGTTTCGTTTGACATTAGCCCTACATGGTGAAGTCGAATTATAATTTTAAAATGATTGACCTGTAAAATCCAATTTCGCCTTTCTTTTCTTTGTTTAGAGGGTTCAGTATTCAGTTTCATATCATAGTGCAGGAAATATCCAAAACATGTTTTGTATAACAAAGAACGTATATAATGGTCGCTATTTGTTACTTAGCCGGCCCCATCATTCAATATTAACAATTAAGGCCAAGAGGTGGGTTTCTTGAGCCTTGTTGGCATTGTTTTATAATTACTATTGATAGATCAAGGAATCTTACCCCAATATACTCGTATGATGTATGTAGTGTAGGGAAAATTACACAACTTTTCTGAACCTCGTAGTTGAGGATAACACTACTATATGTCATCATCTAGGTTTGTAGATGTGTTTATATACAATGTCTCCACTCGCTTCGCCCTAATGGGCCTCGAAGCAGTGGGTGTGAAGGGGCTTTACATCCATACTCTCGTAACTATAAGTTGGGAGATCCTGACAAGAAAAATTACTTGATCCTGATTTCAAATTATACTTAATAACTTCTTTATTTTTCATCATAGAGAGGTGGGAATGTTAACATTACTAGGGATCTGCAAATTTTTACCAAATTTATTATGTTAAAAGTGGAATAAGATACGAGAAATCAAAATAAAAACATTTAACAGCGGACGTGATTTCACTCTATAGTCCCCTGTTATCGTGCTTACATGCAGACGACGACGGACGGGTGAGCACTCTATAGTCTCCTGTTATCGTGCTTACATGCAGACGACGACGGACGGGTGAGCACTATATAGTCTCCTGTTATCGTGCTTACATGCAGACGACGACGGACGGGTGAGCACTCTATAGTCCCCTGTTATCGTGCTTACATGCAGACGACGACGGACGGGTGAGCAGTCTATAGTCCCCTGTTATCGTGCTTACATGCAGACGACGACGGACGGGTGAGCACTCTATAGTCTCCTGTTATCGTGCTTACATGCAGACGACGACGGACGGGTGAGCACTCTATAGTCCCCTGTTATCGTGCTTACATGCAGACGACGACGGACGGGTGAGCACTCTATAGTCTCCTGTTATCGTGCTTACATGCAGACGACGACGGACGGGTGAGCACTCTATAGTCCCCTGTTATCGTGCTTACATGCAGAAGACGACGGACGGGTGAGCACTCTATAGTCTCCTGTTATCGTGCTTACATGCAGACGACGACGGACGGGTGAGCACTCTATAGTCCCCTGTTATCGTGCTTACATGCAGACGACGACGGACGGGTGAGCACTCTATAGTCTCCTGTTATCGTGCTTACATGCAGACGACGACGGACGGGTGAGCACTCTATAGTCTCCTGTTATCGTGCTTACATGCAGACGACGACGGACGGGTGAGCACTCTATAGTCCCCTATTATCGTGCTTACATGCAGACGACAACAGACGGATGGCATGTTGAAAATATCTTTTCGGTTTCCTGAGGCCATGAAACGTGAAGATAAGTTAAAAACGGATGTAACATTTTTTGTAATATCAAAACCTACCCCATATTACTTATAATACGTAATGGAGAGGGGTTCCATGTTGTTTTTAATATCTAGGGATCTAATGAACTGTTTATGAAACAGTTGCAAAAGAAATAATAAAATACAAATATTTTTTATCAGCACTACACTATTCGTGTGTCGTCGATCCAATTGTTAGTTCTATTTTTGAAAAATAAAACCTTCAGTATCAACAGTTATAACAAATCTTCACAATAGTCTACATTTTTGAGAAATGTTGTTAGTTGAACCCAAATTCCAGGTCAAAATATTGATCGCGTCTTTTATAAATTGCCATTAACGCCCAAACATGAGGCTTTAACAATATATATATATATATATATATATATATATATATATATATATATATATATATATATATATATCATTAACATAAATAATATTCTATCTGGGTAAATGTTTTTGCTTGTTTTTAAGTATTTTCATATGGTAAAACGATTACGAATTTGTGGTGTTTTTTTGTACTCGATACAACCAACATTACGGTATTTCCAATGACAACATTTTTTATGAATTATTTGTGAATATTTAGCAGGTTATAATTATTGATTTTGACTGTTTATAATATTTAAATAACAACAATAGTATTGTGACGCAGATCATTGAAACTTATTCTAGAGTTCAATATTAGGGGACTTCATATTACTTGGTAAAGCTATTAAATTTACTTCTATAAAAAATATTCATTGAAAATGCTAAAGTAAGATTGTAAGATAGCTTAGCGTAGATTTAACTTATTTTTGCTCATGTTGTATTATCAAAGGCCATTTACCAGCTTGGTTTTTACGCTTAAAACGCCAGAGCTCATAACGAAGATTTCATTATTAAAATCCGCCTTTTTGAACCCGAGATATTACCAAATAACTTATTTCACATCTTTAATTGTAATAACAATATATTCCAAACATTTTCTATAGAATGAAACGTTATTCTTGCCTTCACCTTACAAATAAATAAAAATAATTTTGACGTCGAACCTACCAATCATCAGATATTTGTGTTGAAAATATTATTACCACACTATAACATACACATGGTAGGGCCTATTATAGAAAATATGCTTCAGTTTTCTAATAATATACGTTGCAATTAAAAACCATAACCAAAACATATGAATCAATAGAGCACTGTGGTGAATATACAATGAAAAAAATTCCCCAAAAAAACAATAAAACACTAACAACAAAAAAAAACTGTATAGTTGTGTTTATTCTACTTCATATAATAAACATAACTATACAGTCTTTTAGTTGTTTAGTATTTTATTGTGGTTTTGGGGAATTTCTTTCATTATAACCACATTAAACGAAGTGTAGATTAATTTAAAATGCACTGGAATTTACCATGTACAATTTATAATTGGAAACTGTTGCCATGTTAACACAATAAATGATCAAAGTTATAACAATGCTTTAACAAAGATGACGACTTTAAAGAGGAAAGTGCAGTGCGTTTTGTGACTTACGAAGTTTGTTTCTGTGGCACAATATGACTGTTTAGTGAGGATTCATCACGGAAGACAACAATAATAATTTTATTTGGGATACACATTTTAAGGAGAGTGGAATATTTTACAGTAGGTCATCAGATAGACGGTTTATTTGACACTAGCAACAGTTCCATTCGTAATTCTAAGAAATTAGTTTGTATATTTACTCGAGTGTTAGGACTTAGGGTGCATAAGGTTTTGAAAACCAAAATTAAATAATATCAGCCCAGGTGATAACTCAGAAGATGACTGTTGATATCATGAATAAAATTGATAATGTTGAACAGTTACTAGATCGAGCAATTTTCAATGAGTTATGGAACTATTTCCCATGTTTTATTTTTCCTTTGTTATTTAAAGACCAAAAAATCTTTAGGCCAGCTTCGCCTTATGAAGAAAAAGAGAAAAGAATAGAAAATAGAGCCTTCCTAGAACTCGAATAATCTAATACCCTCGGGGATCGTAGAGAAAGATGAAAGAGATTGATCTAATCAGGCTGCACGAAAAACTAGTGTAGGTTCTAGCTAGGGTCCTTCGGAATTCACCAGGACGTTCTCACTATACTGTGCTCCTGGCGATAGAAGAAGTGTTATGCAATAATTTAGGTTGATTAATGTCACTTGTGTAATGAACTTGATTGTGTTGCCTCTTTGTTAATACGGACTAACGATCATGTGATATGTCTGCCTTTAAAAACACCAAATGTCTTGACGTTTTATTGTTTGTATTGTCTCAAATAATGTCAACTTCTAACAAGATGGTGCTCCTCCACATACCAACATTTAAAAAGATTTCTTTGGTCAAAGATTTCCACATCCTTGAGTTTGGAAGGGGGAATGGAAACCCTCCACTCACCAAAGACCCAACGTTCACCTATCATTAATAGTTGAGGTTTTTTGCACCTTAAATCAATTTTTAGCTTTCAATGCAGCTTAATATAGCACAAGCAACCGCACTTGATTTTTTTTTGTCATGTTCGTAAGGGATTTAATTAGCAATCAGATGTATGCAGAGCCAACTTTGGAGCCCTTATTGAGCTTCGCTAAAACTAAGAAAAACGTTTATCACTTTCCCTTCAACGTATCACAATAATTGTTTAAGTATAAAAATATTTTAAAGTTAAAACCGTAGCCCACTATAAATAATTGTCGTATTACAATTTAAGAAATACCATTTATTTACTACATCCTACTCCCTTTATAGTCACCATCAGGGTAAATAATGATTTATAAACCTGACTTGAAACAACAGAAATTGAATAATTTGATTCCCTACTTAGGCCTATATGTTTGCAAGCTGTCGTGAAATAGCAATAACTCGCAATGTTTGCTATATCGTAAAACATTTTACATAACATTCGGGAGCTGAGAATCCTGTAAAGCTATAAAACGATTTGACTTTATAATTTTCAATTTTCTTCCATTAAATGTCACAAACGAATCATTTAAACAGAAATTAATAACCGTATCTACTTTTAATTAATTTCCTCATTGCATGTTCTTCTCTCATATATGTATACGCAGTACAGAGAAAGCTAAATTCACAGTCGACTATTTCAAGTTATTTCTAAACAAGAGACCCCTAACCTGTGTCCCTCAACCCTCTTAAATATAAGGGTGGCTTCATTTTACGTCAGCTTTATGTTCTGAGCTGCTTAACAGCACAGGGCAGAAAAGCAAGGACCACGTTCACAATGTTGATATTTTCCTTATAATTAATTCCTTGTGCGTGTTTCTTATAACACTATGGAGCAGAAATACGCGCAATTTAACGTTAATACAAAGTTTTTATAATTGATCACGCAACTTTTTCAAGGAAACAAAAAAGATAATTTGAACTTTTAAAGGTTAAGGTCTATTAAGTGAATTACGCATTAAAATAGGTTTGTACGCGAATTATTAGCCCTACGCGTAAATTTGAGAAAAAAGGAAAATTATGCGGTCACCCATCCAAGTACTAACCGCGCTCAATACTCCTTGCTTCCGTGATCTATAAATGCATTGAATTCTGTAGTTTTTAAATTGTGTATTTTCGGTGGAAAAGTTAGCACCGTGTTGAAAACTTATTTTATTAGTCTATTATAAAATAAGGTGTGTAGACGATGATTTAAAAAAATCGCCAAAAATCGTTAACGGTAATTCTGAGCAATTACTTGGTCAACCCCAAACTTTTTCATATTTTACTACGGTCATAAGGATGTCCTCAGAAAGCAAGAAACATATAATTCAAGGCCCGCAAGGCCATCGTACAGGTTGCCGAGCGATAAGAAGGTTCAAAGTCCACGCGATAACAGTGGCTTGCGTGAGACGCGCGGAAGGCCTATAATGACAGGTTTGGCCAGGTAGCTATATAAGTTTGGGGTTGACCAAGTAATTGCTCAGAATTACCTCGTTAACTTTCTTTATAACAATTAGGCATAACATTTACTTAATATTTTTATTTTTTTTAATTCAGATATAGCCTGCATAGCCTAATGTACATGATGGATTAAAAATCAAATGCTGAAGTTTTAGTGGATATTCTTTATGGTCTGTCAGTGTATGTCTGCCTTCTGTGCAATGTTGTTCAGTAGCCTACCTGAGATTACGATATGCAAGGATAGTTTAAGACAAAACCTTATGCCTAATCCACAATTTCTTGATTTTGGTTCCCTAGTTTCTAAAGTGGTGAAAAACCTCTAGTCGTCATCGCCTTATATAAAAAAGGTAGAATATTAAATAAAACATAGAGACCTCTCTAATAGAGTCAGGGTTCGGAAAAGGACAAGACTTTGTCAAAAAACATTATAGGAAGGGACCTATAACGCAAGACTAGGGCTAGGCTATATAGAAAATGTGTAGATCCACCTAGGATTGCCACGCCCGATCTCACTGATAGGGTCCGACTTTACCAAATGCCAGACAGAATAAATTGTATAAACTAAAATACAACTAAAATTTCAACGAAATCGGTGAGCTCAATTTAAGAAAATAAGTCTCTTATAAACAGAGCTATTTTTTACCAATTAATAACAAATCTTATTTTTTGAGAGGCGTCAACCAATTCATGTTTTGGTGTTTGGAGGCTAGGCCTACATTTGATTAAGATCGCTATATCCGACTTTGAGTAAAGCTAAATTTGAAGTTCGTTTTATGCTCAAATTCATAAAATATGATTTAAAAAAAAAAATTTATGGAGTTATGAAATAAACGGAATTTTGTAGAGATCAACGCCCTCTATTCACAGAATGAACCAAAGATTATGTAGGCCTACTATACACATGATGTGAAACTACCTCAAACTATTAATTACGGAATAAGTAAAAAGAGTCCATTACACATCATTTGGCCTAAAACATGTCCGAATGCCAAATTTGATTACAATCGGCCCACTCGTTAAATCAGATAGCCTAATCTTCTTTGATATTACGTAGGCCTATGTGTGATAGAGTATAAATATTTATATAGCCTAGCCTAACCTCAAATATTATTGATAAGGATGTTAATAATTCATTTCAAAAATTTTGAAATTAAAGTATTATTTTGAATAGTATACAATTTCACACATTTTTTAAACTGGTAGCAATGGAATAATAATTATTCTAGTGTCATGTTATTATTTAGTTGGCTACAACAAAAATTTGGCAAAAAAGTATCCCCATTACTCCTAATTTGAACTTTTTTCTTTTAATCGAAAACATTTTGCATTTTTTATTTGTTTTCTTAACGATTCCATAACCTTAGAAACATTAAAAAAGATGCTGGGTATTCTAGACAATTACCAAGAATTGGTTTTTGTAGGCCTACCGATATTTCGGTTTTCATTTAGGTTATAGCAAAAAATTAAAATACTACCATATGTATTAAGCTTTAAGAGAACAAAGATTTTGGATCATCAAGGCTATTTTTAATTGGTACAAAATATATCATTTTCCCCCACGAACTACCCGAAACTGGTTAAACCTAGGCTATATAAGGTAACTGACATGTGTTCTTAAAAATGTTTAATTTATTTTTACCTCAAGTACATTATAATTATAATCAACAACTTCTCCCTGTATAGGACTACTATATTAACATTAATCAATGCAATATTGTAACTTAAAACAAAAGCGTTTAATAAAAATCATGTAATCGTAACCTTAAAACCAAACATTTTTCATTAGTTTTCAAATTGTGTTGTACACACCAAGCTTAGCTTAAACTACAGAGCTAAATTAACCCTTTGAAATTAAATATTATTGGTACAAACTGTCTTTAATGACATTATTCTTTTCCTAAATGGTTAAAAATATTATTGTATTTAGCCTAACGCATGAGCTGTAAGCCACATCTAACTCATTACAAGTAGAGTAATATTTACGTCGGCAAAAGTGTATTTATTAATTTACCAAGGCTATACTTAATTATATCTGCATATATAAAGTAACGGAGATCTAAAACGGAATTACTTTATATTAGGCCTAAATCTAACAAAGATATTATAATCTGTAATCAATTCAACATATTGTGCTACTAGCCTACCTTAATAACCATAACCTTAAAGTTGTACATTTCATCTTTCTGAAGAATTTCACGTCATGGGAGACAAATTAAGTTTAACACATTCACACAAACACAAACACTGCTCAAACATGCAATAAATACACTACAACATTAAACACACACACGCGCTTTTACAAGAAATATCGTTAAATAAAAACGCATAGCTTTACGCGTAACAAAATCAATTTAGTAACTACAAGAACACAGCTGATAGTTGATTGTTGATTAGTAGAGGGGAGGGGAGGGGTGAAAGTATGTCAAGGTCACTCTATGTAGGCCTGTACAGATTATAATAACTTAGATCTTTATCTCTTGACTGAAGATTTAGAGACAGTACATCAAAGACTAAATTAGTAAAATCTATGTAAAAAAAAACAAACATTAAACGAACGAGAAAGATAATGATATATTTAAATACAAACATGTATATATATATATATATATATATATATATACAGGGTGTTTCATTATTCGTATACCAAACATTGAGAAGTGGTTCCGGACGTCAAAATAAAGACAAATTTTCCTAGAAACATATATTTTAAAATATCCCGTTACCCGTCTGTCTGTCTTCAACATATAACTTCCGTCCAATACGGGTTGAGATATCGATACCATATTTTGTAAAACATTTTATGTCATTAGTTTACATTGAATTACAAAATTGTATAATTGTTCACTTAACCGTTTCAAAATGGCAAACTCTTTTTTGGTGCCAAATATTTGCATATGTAAATAAAATAAAAAATTAAACATTGTTTTATTTTAAAATTTACTAAAATGTAAAAAATATTGTACTGTAAGCGATAATATACAAGTCTTCAAAAGTTTGATGGAAATGCCTCGAGTACTGATTGCAAGATTTGATGCGGATAAATAGTTAAATAAAACCATTGATTTTGTTTAGATATTTTCAAGATACAAATATTTAACTCTTTTATTGCTGAATAAGATATCATTATGTTTATTACACGTTGGAAAATATCCGAAATATTGGTAATAAACGCTAAAGACTCTCTTGGTAATTTACTAGAACACGCAAGACTTTCTCGTTCATCCAGTACTCATTTGCCAACTTACAAGTCGACCACAAAATTCTAAAAGTTCTTATTCTATTTTACCGAGAATTCTGGTTTATATATAAAAAAATAACAAATTACCGATTTCTCAGCATTTCATCTCAATAGAAAAGTTGGAATGTTTTTGTCGCCCTACAGGGTAATATTGAGGTTGTAAAATACAGAGTAATTGATTATTGACTAAGTAAAAACATTTTTTTAAAAGATAATTTCTCATATGAGCATTGTAGAACGTCCCACAATAGCTCATTTAAGATTGCGTCAGTGGTGTCCAAATATGTTTTCTATGTAGTAATATTGCTTATTACTACATATGTTATTGTGAACATAACCTCAATATTGGGAACGGGACTATTGGCACATATTTTTAGCCGATTTGGAATAGCACGACTGGCACAATCATTAGAGGGGATTAAGAAGGGTCAACCTGTAAGGTTCGGAAAGGCACGATTGGCACAACCGCCCGGCTAGGTAGCCATAATGCGGGATAATGGGAATTGTTAAGTCTAACCTAACCTAACCAAGCAATTTTTAAGTTTTGGTACACAATCTATTTTTTAAATTTAATACGTACTGAAATGCACGTTACAGTATTAAACATGTTTATAATCATACTCCTTTATTTACGGACAAAGCCACTTTTAAAAATATACAAATAAAATATACAGTAAAAATTAATTCTTTTGAAAATACGTGATATTACGGGCAAATGAGTTGACGGGGAATTATAAAATTCCCGTTTTCCCTCGTTCGATGACGTCTACCTATTCGAGCGGTTGTGCCAATCGTGCCTTTTCCAAGCAGGCGAGTTGACCCTACTTATTCCGCTCTAATGATTGTGTCAGTACTGCCATGGGCAAAAGGTCCAAAAATGTGTGCCAATCGTCCTGTTCCCAATATTGAGATTATATTCACAATAACATTGGTAGTAATAAGCAATTATTACATAGAAACATATTTGGACACAACTGATGCAGCCTTAATTGAGCTATTGTGGGACGTTCTACAATGCTCATATGAGAAATTATCTTTTAAAAAATTGTTTTTACTTAGCCAATAATCAAAGCACAGGTAGGGCCTAATCGTTATAATTTCGACTTAAGTTATTTTGACTTATCTTCACGTTCCATGGCCACAGGAAACCGTAAAGTTATTTTGTACATACCGTCCGTCCATCGTTGTCGTTGTAGTCTGTATGTAATAATAATAGTGGGTCTAAATATTAAGACAGGATTTTAAAATTTCGTATAGTGAGTTTACGTAGATCACTAATAAAATTCAGGAAAATTGAAATGAAAATGTCGGTTTTGTTCATATCTCGTGTCCTAATCCACTCATAACATAAACAAAATTAGATTTCAATTTACAGATTTGATTCTGTATATAATGGTGCCAAACACTACCTCTCACTGACGGTGTTATTACCAAAAATTTAGTTTCGAATCCTAACCTCCCAATATGCGTATAGTTCAGGAAACCTGTTTAATGAAACTCACTCTACTGATTAACACCCCTTGATCTATCAGTACAATAAATCATTTCCTAAAACACTCATGAAACCAACTTTTAAGATTATTTTATTATTATGCATTTTTCGGACATTTGCCATCATTGTGTGTTAAAAATCAAAAAACGACGTTTCGGGAATAAGAATCATTATTAAAAAAAGAACTAAAATTTGATTATAATACCCCTACAACTAAAAAACAAGCTGAAAGTTTACTTGTTAAATCGCCAGAAGGGGTTGTAACCCGCTCTCGGGCTAGGAAGCTTAATACAACCAACAATAGGCAACTCCCCTAATAGTTTGTCACGCCTTCTGGACCACGTTAAGGTTGGTGGTATTCATATTTAATTTTACTTCTTACACAGGCTTAGTTTCTAGTTTCATGTTTCTTTAGTTTTTAGTCACTTGATAACGGGAATTGATTCTTATTCCCGAAACGTCGTGTTTTGATTTTTAACACACAAATGATGGCAAATATCCGAAAAATGTATAATTATAAAATTGAACTTCCATCATTAACAAATAATTTCAAACAGAGAATTTTAAGATTACTTTTAAAGGATCTACTTTTATGAATTGTAAAGGCTGCATACGTGCCACGATGTTGCCATTAACTTGTTTTAAATATGAAAACCAGCCGTCGATTTCTACCATCCGATTTTTCAATTATCGAACTCTTTTTTCTAAAACCATGTCTATAAACGAAGTCAAATCGGTCTAAAATTTTGACGTGTGTCGTTTATTAATACGTAGGCTACATAAACACGATAGTGGCTGAATCGTTTATCGACATTTACAGATCCAATGTGGCAAGAGATTGATTTTGGTTATATTTTACCGAAATTAAAATACTTATCCAATACATCACTTTCAAAATATGACGAACGTAATTTAATATCTTAAATATCAATTAAGTTCTTTTTAAACCGACAAAAAAAAATTGATAAAATTGAAGAGTTACCTATAAAAGTCGTGTCACGCCAAACAATAACCTACTGGGATAATTTCCTAAAGGACTTCCAGATCTGGTAGCGTTATACACAGAATCGGTTTGCCAGAATTTATTAGGAATCTTGGTCTCCGAAAACATTACCTCTAAGTGTTGTTAAGTATCTTATGTATATTTTCCACTACTCTTAAAGGAACTTACGCCACTAGGAATGTACCATCTACACATACTTCTTTCTTGACTTATTATTTGGTTCCAAATGGCTTCTTTATTATTATCCCTACATGTAGGCAGGTTGAAATTACTACTTGCCAGAAACTACTTTCTAAAATATTGCTGCATGTTATCTGTACTGTAATCACCACGCCCACAGAAACGTTTTGATCACCCTGTTTTTTAAGCCGGTTTATAGTCAAAGTTAACCTTACTATTAAATCCAATTTCAACGTTAACAACTCGCCATAAACACTTTATGGACGATATAACCTTTCATGTGCAAAAAGTTTGTTACTTCTGAATCGAAACTGCGGCGGGGAAAATTAATGTATATTACGTGAGAAACCTTAGCACCTATCACGGTTATTAAAAGGTTTACTTTGGCTTATTAGTACTTTATGAAACCGATTACCAATTACAGACTGGATAAATTAATTATTGTTATATTTAGATTATGTATTAACATTTTTTAGAGGCTAACCTAGGACCACAAGGTCCTTTCTTTCACATTACCTCATCAAAGTAAAACCAAATAAACAAAACATCAACAAAATACAAAAAGATTTATGGAATATAGAAAACAAGAAAATAACACATATAAAAAGAGCTAAACAAATGTTCAATACAACACACAACTAAAACAAAAACACTTACTTGATCCTAAATACATAGTCTACAACGAAACAAAGGTACAGTAATATTGACTTTTAAAAAAAACAGTACCGAACACCTAAATCTATTCATTCATCCAAGCCTACCCCTCAACAACCCAGACTACCCAAAGCAATCACAAAATCAATACCTCAATCCCTTCTTGAACTGAGTACGATCATTGATACTTTTAACGAAATCTAAAGCCTACAAGCTGTCACAGAAAACGATTTATTGATATCTGTCTTATTCAACCTTATAATTTCAACCCTCGTCGAGTGTCAATAGATTTGCTTTTAATAATACAACCTCAAATCAAAGCGACAACAGCTATCAACTAAAACCGACTACATAAAAACAGATTATTAGTTGTAAAATATGTCTGTTCGATTCATAGTCATCGAAGTTCTATCGCTGTGATCCGATCGTCGTGATCACATAATATTAACATGTTTTTAGTGGAAGGACAGATTTTATATAGAGGGTGATCATGCTTGGGAAGAAATTAAATGCTGATTAGTCGTAACATCTTCCTACCAAATACGACATTCATTTCATGTAGGCCTTACGAGAACAAAAAATATAGGGTTTGTTATTAATTTCCAAATTTTTTGTTAGACAAAAAATTGGAATATATCGATTTATTTTATTAGGTCTGGTAGGATATCAAATCAACAAGGTAAACACGAATATGGGTATATTTTGGTAAACACATACTCACTTATTGAAATACGAAATTGAATCCAACCACTGCCTTTTTTCTATCAGTTTGGATAGTTTCCTTTTTTGGTTATAAAAATGAGAAGAATAGATTTTTTTTTTTGGATTTTTCAATAGCTAAAACCGTTATGCATTAAAAACGACATACGATTGTACTTCACTCCAACATATTTTATGTTTAAATATTTAAATACTTATATGTAATGTAACATCAGTAATTCCTTGTTGAAACTCCATCTTAAAAGATTAAATAATGCTAAAATTTCAAAATTATGTTAATAATATATATGAGCTACAGTTGCCCGATGATGCGGCAAGGCGAAACAATTGTAGCTCATTTATATTATTAAAATAATTTTGAAACATTAGCTTTATTGCTTTATTGTAATAATTTAAATACTTTGTCCCACAAAAAACCATTCTTTATTCTTCACACATTGTGTGGAAATATCATCCGAATCTCATTTCCTTGTATGTAGTAAATGTATTAAATTTTTTAGGTAATTACATTTTATTTTAGTTTTATTTCTTTTTGGTAGTTGTCAATCTATATTTAAAACTACTGAAGTAAAATAAACTTTAATTAGCGTTGATTTTGTGAAATATTATCTTTTTATTTCATTTCAATTTGTATATTGACAGTTTTAATTTGCCGAGATATAAAGAAGTGTCATTTGTTAAACATATAAGGCGAAACGAGTTCGGAATTTAAGAATATGATTATTTATAACTACTGTATTATTACGCCGAACGACACACCGTACGAAGCCTTGTGCGATGTACAACTTTGATTTTTAAAATGTATTTTATTTTAATTTTTTTAATGGCGGCTCATAACATGTAGTGAATTGTTCCCGCGTCTTTCCGTGGGTGCTTCAACAAGGAATACAGCAGGTGTTCCGAAGTACTAAATATAAAGGAGTGAACGAAGCATGACGGAGATGTAGGACAAAACAAAACTAAAAATAAAAAAATAATTTTGAACTTTATTCTAAAACTTTCACGCACGAAGTTCATACATAAAGAAAAAATAAAATACTTCCTCGCATTCTGGAATTTTTATGAAATCTATGCGAGATTTATACAATTATAAAAATATCAATTATTATTACTTTAACTTCTTTTAAAACTTAGCAAAAACGTTCATGTAACTAATGTATATATGTATGTGTGTTCATTTGTATCAATAAATTATAATATAACAGTAGTTGGATCGTTTACACTTCCAACGAATTGGGCAACCTGCTACCGACGCCCACTAGTGGTTGTGATCATACATGTTGATACGACATAATATTTAATACCACTTCGATCCCAATTAATGTTAGTTTACAATCACAATACTAGGAGCAAGCCATCCATCTTTATTATTTCTCCCTGCGATTTTTGTTATGTTCAATTGTATTATTCGTTGTGTGATATCACGGTAGACAGTAGCCATGTTATAATTACAAGAACGTATGAAAGTAATGAAACACCACAAGCAATTCTCTGAAAATACTATTTTCCACTAATAATTGTTTTGTAAACAGATTCTAGTTCCACTTTATGTTCTGTAATGGATAGTCCTACAATAGAGACGCTTTAGCTGTGCGGATGAAGTATACTTAACCCCTTAACAGTTAGTTGTGAAATAATAAATTCTGTAAAATATTAAACATCCATCGTATAAACAATTCCATATTATTAATATATTAAAATGATGAGTAATGACAATACATGAAATAATACTGTCACACAATTTTTTTAAAATACATAGTGATAGCAACAACAAAGCTTTTTTTAAAAAGAAAATTATTTATAATAATTTAAATATGACATTATTTTTTAAGTAGCCAAACTAACACACTATAAAAACATTAAAGGAATATACAATAAATAAAATTTTCAAATATAAATAAATTTGGTGAACCAAAAAAGCCACGATGGCATCTACTCTGAATCAACAAATTCAAATTTAAACATGCGTTCCTCACGATCCATTTTAGTCGGCCATTTTCTACTGTTTTACGAGAGACGTTTATTGTTAAATAGTTTTAATTTTGTCCACACGATATCAGCACATACCGAGTACTGTATCAACGTCGTCCAATCAAGTGACTGGACACGCCTTGCCACGCCTCTTATGTTATATCAACAGTTATTAGTTTTAATATTGCCGTTTTATACTAGCATTTGTCAAGTAGTACGTTTCAATGCCTACCTAAATATATTTACTTTTTCCCATAACTATTTACTATTACTTCAATTACTACTATCAAGTTTATATTTATGGAATGGTTATACAATGGAATCGCTTTAGCTGTGTGAGTGGGAGACAGCGCTGAGAACCACTCTTAACACAGTCTTAAAGTGCACATAGGAGTCAAAAACATCTACCATAATCATAAATAATTAATATCATTACTCATTATACAAATTCTCAACCTATATCTCGCAGTGATGTAAATGTAGGGAGTTTTGTGTTTTTAGAGTACAACATAATATTTAATACAACTGCGATCCCAATTATTGGTAGCTTGCAATCACAATACAAGGAGCTATCCACCCATCTTTATTATAACTCCCAGTGATTCTTGTTTTGTTCAATTGTACAGTAGTTGTGATTTATTAGTTACTTGTTGGTAGCCATATTGTGATTACAAGAACGTATTATTCAAGTAATAAAACATCACAAGCAATTCTCTGAAAATACTATTTTTCCCTTAAAATTTTTTCTGAACTGCATTTTTCATATAATTTCAAACTAATTTTTTCCCATCACAAATGTTTATGTTTTTACTGTAAGATCAAAATTACTTGTTATAAAAAAAATTGTAAAATTAAATATTTTGATATATAGAAGGTGGTGTAAATCCTAAAAATGTGGGATCGTATTGCAAACACTGGGTTAACTGTGGCTTAGGAATCATCGCGAAAAGTGTTAACGTCTGCCTCAGAAGTACGCCCTACACCGTATTTTTTAAACAACATTTAAAAAACCTCTATTAAAATTATGTACTCTCGTATATTGGTAACAATATTTGCGTAACCTTAAAAAAGAAATTAAATAGATTTAAAAAAACTATACGTTGTCATAATACGTTTTAACAAAATTATCTCTGGGTTCACAAGTTTTTCGTTTACTTAAGATTCCTTTAGAAATCACGTACCACTCGATATAGGTTACTTTTACAATATTTTAGGTTTCCTCCCTCCACACAAAATTCCAATTTAGAAACGCTACTGTATTTTCCAAAAGTCAACCCCTTTAGTGCGATAAATATTCTCAAAAATAGTTTTTGTTATAATTATTTCACGAGGTGACTTTTCAGACAAGCAAGTCACGGGGAAGTTATTATATAATTAAATGCTGAATTATATTTGGATGTGTGCTAGCTGGACAGAACCATCCTGTTGTAACAACCAGAAATAAAATCGATAGCAGAAGCGATTCACAGGTAATATCTCATTTACACATAATAACACATTTACACATAATAGTTAGACTTTAAGGAATATCGTTACCGAACTCAGTACGCCATTTGTAGCCCATGTTTTAGACCGCAATCACGTATTTAATTGTTATTTTGAATAATTCAAAGTGCGTAAATTTTTTTAGTTACCTCTGGGACATTAGACCCGTCTAAAAATGATCTTAGTCGATCGCGTTTAGAGATAACAGGGAACCCAAAAAAGAAACTACATACACACTACGAAAACATCATATAGTACTCTTAGACTCTCTCTCCATACTGGGTGAACTAACCAGCACTTGGCAAAGAAAGAATTAGAATATAATTATGGGATTTAAAACAGTTCACCACAGTTTGCCTCTAATCTGGTATTTACTTATTTTATAAACTGTTAGAGGAACAATTGATATTCTTGGGCTTGTTTCATCTACATTGTTCACTTCTTTACTTATAGTTTGTTTCATACAAACCGTAGCAACAACCGTAGCAACAACAAAAAAAAAGAAAAAAAGAATACATTTATTTAATTAAACCTTAAACTGCTAAGACACTATAAAAATACGTAACAAATACTTTATTTAACTTAAACTTACCCCTTGTCATTGCGACATGTAATTTTCTCTGAATTAATTGTATGCTTACATGTTTGTATTGGTGTCATCATCAGGTATACATTTACTTTCAATATCCTGTAATCATAAACGTAATTTGTTATGATATATGATTGGTTGTATTTACAATTAATATTATATACATGTATAACACGATAAAATTGGCTATAAAGGTGTGGAAATAATGTCTGTAAAGATCAAATTTTACACTTTGTTTGAACAGAATTCAGCATAATCAGCTTGATGACGTACCTAGCCCAGTCAGCAGGAATAGAAAATGGCATTTTGCCATTTGTTAGAAAGGGATCAGCATTTTATTATGGGTGTCAGTATATTTGAACAGAGAAATAGTTATGTTAGGTTAACTTGTTAACGTAACCTATGAAAATAAAAATAAACGGTGCCAATATATTTCACTAACTTTCTTATTCACAAAAACAAATTCTAAACAAAAATAATGCTCTGCCCTATCTCCTTAAGATACATAGTCACTCCAGTACATAACGACAGAAATAAAGTTTTTCTTTTTCATTAGAATGTTTTCTACACATGCAATTTTTGAATACACGTATTTGCCATCATTTGCGTTATTAAAATGAATACTTAACGTTTATAGAGTAGATCAAATCCCGTTATCAAGTTACATATCTGAACTAATTGAAATATGAAAAAAAATCTGTCATAACCTAGTAACCAGAGCCCTATTGGAAACTAAAACTAGGTAGGACTGCAAACAAACTTAATCAAAAAGACCACAATTCTGAATAATCACTCAAGGAATTGCAATCACCCATTTGAACCGAATCTATAGGCTACACTAGTGAGTAAAACAATCAGGGTTTGCAAGCAAACAGAATACTTACCGAACGGTTTTTTTTATTTTCTCTCACCATAGCTTTATCGCCCGACCTTGTGATCACTACTTGTGATTTAACTAGAAAGTGTTAGCTCTATTAAAATCAGTTATTATTATTGGCCTTTTTTCTACATTTGTTTAACTTGGAGGATTTGCGTCAACATTATATACGAAGCTTCAATAGGTTTATATTCGAGTTTTGTTTCGATTCTATTTTCTTTGCCTCTTCGTATAATAAATATTTTTGGACAAATCAATCTTGAAATTTTTACAAATAACACCAAATGTTGGAATGAACTACATGAATAAAGTAAACAGTAATCATAATCAATAACTTTAAAACATTAACAAACTTTAGGAATATCTAAATAATTGATCAGGCTTATCTTGTTGTCATCAATACAATGTAAAATTACAAATTAGTTTTATCAGAGAGTTAAAAGAGATGTTAAATTACGTCTTCAACCTCACTTGAAACTTTAAAGAGCTTATAATTACTCCACACTTGAAGTTCATCGAAGTTGCTGCAGTTCCCTATAGCTAACCATTATCCCCTTTTACGCTAATCAGATCTTTACATTTTATACAAGTTTTTACAATTCACTTAAATGCTTTGTGTTGCTGAAATTTTCATTTAATGATTGTTATTTTTAATAGAGAAATTCAGTCTATTACTATTACTAAAATTACAAGAGAGAAATAATTGGCAAAAATTGTATAGATTATAACAGTGTTGTTTGTTTGTTTCTTTCTAATGTATGCAAATATCACTCAGATAAAATAACTACGCTGTTTGTCATCAGTACATTCAGAATTGAAATCCTAAATTTGTTATCTAATTTATTGTGTTATAAGTTAAATATTATACGATATGTAAACAAAAAACTCCTGGAAAAATACCGCTATTTTGACATTTTCATTTTTTATTTTTTATTTTAATAGTGTTCCATATGTACACCCTACATTCCCCAAATGTGTGGCCGCTATCGTGCTTGATTACAGCTGACAACGACGATATGTCGAGAATAGCTTTTTGGTTTGCTAATGCTATAAAAAGTGAAGATGAGTCCAAAAACAGAGGTCGAATTTTTTGACGATTATCAAACCTACCCTATATTTCATATACTGGATAATTAATGTTGCACAGTTCTTCAGCAAAAATTACCACGCGCGTTTTTATATTTAACCATCTGCCTAACTGTTGTAATATAGAAATGATCATTTGAAAACATATTCTTGATGTAACCTCAGTTAATACTAATAGAAACATGTTAGACGCTTAACAGACCGAGTGATGACACTTTAATCCAATAAAAATAAAAACAAATGCATAACACATCTACAGCAAGCAACTCTGCTTTGGTTGTTAACGAAATAGAAATATATTTGTTCTTCTTACTCTCCATCTTCAATGAACGGAACAGTCTTGTCATTTTTCACTTGAACATATTGCGCTCCCAAATTGAAAATAAATGGTTTGATGACTCGTCGGCCCAATAAACTTGACAAAAGATGTTTTTTTTAGGAATTGTCTCTCCCTTTGTCACAAATCCAAGGGTCTCAGCTATTTCCATTGTATTCGAAGTCTTGTTGCAAAACTGTACTACATTAACCATATTGCTCCTGTCTCATCTACTACCATGCTCTTCTGAACCCATCTGTTGATTACTTGCATAGTCAGTCTTTAAGACCGGTTCAGGCCCTATGAGTTTCGCTCCTTACGCTTTTTTAGCCATGTCGTCAGCACTGAAATTACCACTAACCATAAAATCTTCACGACTTTTAAAGTTGTCCGTGTACAAATACATAGAGGTTTCAAATTTTCTAGAACACTTTCTGACTGAAACACCAATGGGTACATTCTAATCAGCAAAACATATTCAACCTCAGGTTTGCTTCCTCGAATACACACTTAGCTTTTTAGCAAAATAATGTCGTGAACCACTCCAGCTCCTTACATGGGTAAAATCATTCTTCCTTCTAACAATTCCTTACGTCATGGTTTTCCATAAATGAATTCGAGAAGGAAATCTGCACCTTATATGGTCAGAGACTGTTTCCAATGTGTAATATTATTTTGACGTGTCGCGGACGATCCTGTGTGCACGTCTACAGTTACTTACATTATTAAATTAGAAAGGGAAGAAATTCAACGTGCATTTATCTTACCATTATATTTTTCCTGAGAGTGGAAGCATGTTGAGATAACAGTTTAATGTTTCCCCAGGATCCTTTAAGTATATAGCCTATGTTAATTATGCATGATACTGATCCATTTAAACATTTTTTAAATAAATAATTTAAAAATAATCCTAGTACCATTATAAACTATTAATTGTAGAGAAGATTTACAACGTCAACCATGCCGTCCTACCATGCAAGACAAAAATTATAAAAGTTAACGTATTATGCAGTAAGTTTATAACGTTCCTCCACACTGAGTAGTTACTTTCTACTGACATAAAATAACTGTATTAAGAAAAGAAACTAAATGTATTTATTAAACTGGATTAATTATAAGTCATAACCTAAGTTTCATGTTTCCGTTTTCTATATGTAAAGTATTTAATATGAAAAACAAAGTTTATCTTTTTATAAACACCGGAGATAAAGCAATTCAATTCCAAACCCTCGTATCTTCCTAACATGTCTGGTAATCTAATTTTACAACGAAATGAATTTCAATCTATCACAAACCAATATTACATACACGTATATTATACACAGCAAATCACAGCGAGACATGATATCCTACGTAACCTATATTGTGTTGACATCAATATTTTAATAAAGTGCGATTTTTACCCATTCAATAACTTTTTACGAAGTCCTTTATAAAATGTATTAATCAGTTACACTTAGTCTGTTTAATCTGTTAGTCACTTTAAACAGTTTTATAGTTTTTATTATTAACTAAAATAATTTATAGAGTGTTTTCACTATAAAAATGCTTTCCTTAACGAGTAGTTTAGGCTCTACCAAAACAAAACACGTGAGTTTTCAAGTACAAAAATGATTATTTAATTCCTAAGGATTAATGCCAACGTCAAGAATTGTTTTTTATCAATGTATTTATTATTCCTTAATCTTTAATATAATTATTATAATCATCGTCATGTTAATCATTACAAAGGCAATAAATTTCGTCTCTTGATATTGTTTTTGAGATATTAAATTTTAGAAATGTTAAACTTCTACAAATAAAAAATGTACAAAATAAATTCCTGGAAACCTGGTAAAAAGTTACTAAATCAGGATTCAATGTTTTATCGACTTAGAAAAATAAAAACTCGTTTAAAAAGATCACAAGCAGAAACAAACCACAGTTATCAAACATATTCCTTAATTTAGTTCCCAGAAATATTACACGCCCTGTATAGATAAAATATGTTAATTTTGGAGTATTAGAATTTAAGATACACAAATCATAGATTTTAACACTGACAAAAGTTTAAAGACAAACAAATTGTTCCATCTGAGAAGTTATGCAGTAGAATAACTGATCTATAAATTACGAGAACAACATCATTGAGAATAGGGTTTAGAATCTAACCTAACCTAACCTAACCTAACCTAACCTAACCTAACCTAACCTAACCTAATTTATTGTGTTATAATTTGAATAACATACGAAATATGAACATCAAACTGCTTTGAAGTTTTCGATTTCTCTGAATTTCAATAAGATTTTATATGAGCACACTATAGTCCCTTATATCAAATTTCTGTAGCCGGTATTGTGACGTAAAGACGTCACTGACGATAACGTCTACGCGAAGTACTGACAGGATGTTAAAAATCACTTTCTCGAATTCATGAACTCATAAAACGTCTAAAACAGTAAAAAAACTGTGCTCTAAATTTTGGACGATTACCAAACTTGCCCTATACGTTCGTACTTTCTTGAATTACTATAACACAATTACACAATGAATATGAACACAAAAAGTCAAGAACAACAGAGAGGACAAACACAGTAATGTTTCAGCTGAGAGTCAACTACATAACTCTGTGAAGATACTTATTCAACGCACAGTACATGTAATATAATTATTCCCAAATTTATAACGACTTTCCTTACAATTTAAAATTCAGTTGATAATAATCCCTTTTTATTTTTTCAGTAAAGCCAACAATTCTACAGTGAATAACAAATCGTTCGATAATATAACAAAATTGTTTCATATAATTATATTTAAAATTGCAAATCCGGTGATTTTAAACATTACTTGTTATCTTTAGCATCTTTTGCCTGTGAATGAATGGAAAATCGTTTTCATAAATAAATAATGATTGAAAACCCCTTCAGGATTTCTGGAATAAAAAGATTAATTTTGACCTCTGTTACTTGAAAGCCAAGGTCTGCGTGAGATTCTGTCTCATTGGTTTCGATTTTACAAGATATAAACCCGTCCAAATAAATGATACTTAAACGTTTTCACTAGTACATGTGTAAAGATACATGGGAAATAATTTCCAAGTACTTTAATACTCGATAGAGGAGAAGCGCTGTCAGATTAACATGAACAAATTAATTTATGAAATATTAAAGTGACCTTATTAATGAGACATGAATCGCGATGTGTAAACTCTAAACAATCTCTATTCGTTATGTAAACAAAAATTCATTTTATTTAGTTTGTTCAGTTTTTTCCAATGAAACATGGTTTTAATAATCGAAAACAACCCCGCTTCGGCATAACGTCTGTGAGTCGTAATGGTGTTGCTTTAATGAATTCTGGGATATTTACAGCTTCATGAACCCTTATATATAGTGCGTAAAAAAAAGAAAGAAAGAAGTAAAATTATTATATTAAATAAATACCTGTATTTAAGTATGCTGATCGAAGTCCTGTTTTTGATTCTAAGTTTAAATAGATGACGTACGTTTCGCCTATCAATCAGGCATTTTCTAATCCGTCAAAAATTCATAAAACTTGTTTAACAATAATTTGAATAATTCACGTCAAAATGTCACGTTTAGTTCAATACAACACACACATAACATTTAAAATTGTTGTATATACACATAACCCTACACACGGGTTTGAATGTTCTACTAACGTCCTTATTGGTGCAATAATCTTGTTTACTTGTACAAGTGTCCGTCCACTTGATAAAATTATTATTATTTCACAAAAATATAATCAAACATGACTCAGCTTCAACACAAAAGCACGAAGGTATGAAACTAAATAATTTTAAAAACATTAATTTCTACCTATAAAATAACATCTAAAACTATTTGACTTTCCTTTAACAAATTGTATAATTAATCCAACACTCAGTAGTGTCAGCGATGATAACATAATCAACAGAAATACATACTTAAAACACTCTCCCACGCACAGAGATTGTCATATTTAAGGAAGATAACATTGTTATGGGTAAAGTTACTGCACATAGCTGTAACTGTGTTTATATTTGATAGACGATTTTACATACTTTATTTTTATTTGTAAGGGAAAAACAGTAATATTCTATTATTGTATTACAAAACTAATTAATGTAATGTAATGTATTGTATTGCTTCTTCTGGGCATGTAATATTTTTATCAATATATATTTTCGTTTACAATTATCTAATAAACGTCTGACGAAATTAATAATTAGCCTTCTCCATTGTTACTGTCTTACCATAGTTTAAAGTTGTGGTGCGTCAAAATATCTAATTCTAGTATTTTCGTTGATATATCCATATTAAAGTCCCCTGTATCCAAAACCGTAGATTTTGGAATAACTTCTGTCTGTTGTAATGAACAGCGTTTATTAATAAAACTCTGTATATGAAAACATTTTGAAATTCATATATGTTTGCATTTCTTATTCAGGCAATTCCTCGGATACAGAACTCTCGTCTTGTTTTAAGGATAAATCATCATTATGTTTTAATGTTTTAGACAACATTTAAACTAACTTCTGAAAAGCAAGGTGGGTCTTCTTCAAGCAATTTTCTATTATTATAGCCGTTGCCGTTTTAGGCTACTTCTCACTGTTCAAATACTACATCAGCAGCAAACATAGACATTTGTATTTCCTAACTTGTATTTAGTTCTTTAAGAAGTTAATTAATATGAATGTTGGACAAAGTTTTACTGGACACCGCTTCTTGAGTTTCTGTTGTTTCAACTTAAGATGTTATATTTTCTTGAACTCCAAATTTGTTTCACGAAACTTTCATTTCAGTCTACCATTTTATATCTAATATTTAATATTGCTTCCACAATAAATCACTTCACTAAGAACAAGATATTTCAACTTCCAACTGACATACAGACAGGCCAGCAGACAAGTGTTTTATTAAAAGTAGAAAATGTGATTTCATTTAATACATTTGTTTTCCCAAATCGAAGGCAAATCCACGTTTTGTTCCTTTTATAACAAATGTTGGGTATTATAAACAATTTACCTTAAACCTATTAAATTATAAACACTAAAAATATTTTTCATTTAAACGCTGTAAGTTGTTATTGTTTGAAATGTTTTTCAATATAAGTTTATTAAAACCCATTATTTTTTGTTCAACTTTGTGAAGGCACCGTTAAACCTAGAAGCATTTACGATTCTATTTAAAAATTACAACTTCGTGGGGTCGGGAAAACATAGGTTTACATACAAGTTGAATAGTAAAATGTATACTTTGTTATAAATTTTTTTAAAAGAATAATATTAAAAATAATGGAATAAAAATAACCAATTATACCTGTAACGTTACAGTTTAACAATAACTAACAGCTGACTTATTGAAATAAAATATAGCGAATTATACGTGTAACGTTACAGTATAACAAAAACTAACAGCTGACTTATTGAAATAAAATATAACCAATTATACCTGTAACGTTACAGTATAACAAAAACTAACAGCTGACTTATTGAAATAAAATATAACCAATTATACCAGTAACGTTACAGTATAACAAAAACTAACAGCTGACTTATTGAAATAAAATATAAACAATTATACCTGTAACGTTACAGTATAACAAAAACTAACAACTGACTTATTGAAATAAAATATAACCAATTATACCTGTAACGTCACAGTATAACAAAAACCAACAGCTGACTTATTGAAATAAAATATAACCAATTATACCAGTAACGTTACAGTATAACAAAAACTAACAGCTGACTTATTGAAATAAAATATAAACAATTATACCTGTAACGTTACAGTATAACAAAAACTAACAACTGACTTATTGAAATAAAATATAACCAATTATACCTGTAACGTCACAGTATAACAAAAACCAACAGCTGACTTATTGAAATAAAATATAACCAATTATACCAGTAACGTTACAGTATAACAAAAACTAACAGCTGACTTATTGAAATAAAATATAAACAATTATACCTGTAACGTTACAGTATAACAATAACTAACAGCTGACTTATTGAAATAAAATACAACCAATTATACCTGTAACATTACAGTATAACAAAAACTAATAGCTGGCTTATTCAAATAAAATATAACCAATTACACCTGAAACGTTACAGTATAACAAAACGTACCAAATGACTTATTGAAATAAAATATAACCAATTATACCTGTAACGTTACAGTATAACAATAACTAACAGCTGACTTATTGAAATAAAATATAACCAATTATACCTGTAACATTACAGTATAACAAAACTAATAGCTGGCTTATTCAAATAAAATATAACCAATTATACCTGTAACGTTACAGTATAACAAAAACTAACAGCTGACTTATTCAAATAAAATATAACCAATTATACCTGTAACATTACAGTATAACAAAACGTAAAAAATGACTTATTGAAATAAAATATAACCAATTATACCTGTAACGTTACAGTATAAGAAAACGTAATAACTGACTTATTGAAATAAAATATAACCAATTATACCTGTAACGTTACAGTATAACAAAAACTAACAGCTGACTTATTCAAATAAAATAAAACCAATTATACTTGTAACGTTACAGTATAAGAAAAACTAACAGCTGACTTATTCAAATAAAATAAAACCAATTATACTTGTAACGTTACAGTATAAGAAAAACTAACAGTTGACTTATTCAAATAAAATATAACCAATTATACCTGTAACATTACAGTATAACAAAACGTAACAACTGACTTATTCAAATAAAATATAACCAATTATACCTGTAACGTTACAGTATAACAAAAACTAATAGCTGGCTTATTCAAATAAAATATAACCAATTATACCTGTAACGTTACAGTATAACAAAAACTAACAGCTGACTTATTCAAAAAAAATATAACCAATTATACCAGTAACGTTACAGTATAACAAAACGTAACAAATGACTTATTCAAATAAAATATAACTAATTATACCTGTAACAATACAGTATAACAAAACGTAACAACTGACTTATTGAAATAAAATATAACCAATTATACCTGTAAAGTTACAGTATAACAAAAACTAATAGCTGACTTATTCAAATAAAATATAACCAATTATTATACCTGTAACGTTACAGTATAAGAAAACGTAACAACTGACTTATTGAAATAAAATATAACCAATTATACCTGTAACGTTACAGTATAACAAAAACTAATAGCTGGCTTATTCAAATAAAATATAACCAATTATACCTGTAACGTTACAGTATAACAAAAACTAACAACTGACTTATTCAAATAAAATATAACCAATTATACATGTAACATTACGGTATAACAAAACGTAACAACTGACTTATTGAAATAAAATATAACCAATTATACCTGTAACGTTACAGTATAACAAAAACTAACAGCTGACTTATTCAAATAAAATAAAACCAATTATACTTGTAACGTTACAGTATAAGAAAAACTAACAGCTGACTTATTCAAATAAAATATAACCAATTATACCTGTAACATTACAGTATAACAAAAACTAATAGCTGGCTTATTCAAATAAAATATAACCAATTATACCTGTAACGTTACAGTATAACAAAAACTAACAGCTGACTTATTCAAATAAAATATAACCAATTATTATACCTGTAACATTACAGTATAACAAAACGTAACAAATGACTTATTGAAATAAAATATAACCAATTATACCTGTAACGTTACAGTATAAGAAAACGTAACAACTGACTTATTGACATAAAATATAACCAATTAAGTTATACCTGTAACGTTACAGTATAACAAAAACTAACAGCTGACTTATTCAAATAAAATAAAACCAATTATACTTGTAACGTTACAGTATAACAAAAACTAACAGCTGACTTATTGAAATAAAATATAACCAATTATACCTGTAACATTACAGTATAACAAAACGTAACAACTGACTTATTCAAATAAAATATAACCAATTATACCTGTAACGTTACATTATAACAAAAACTAATAGCTGGCTTATTCAAATAAAATATAACCAATTATACCTGTAACGTTACAGTATAACAAAAACTAACAGCTGACTTATTGAAATAAAATAAAAGCAATTATACCTGTAACGTTACAGTATAACCAAAACTATAAAGTGATTTATTAAAGTAAAATAAAAATTTACATAAGGATAACATACTATAACTGAAATTATAGTTTTTGTGTGTTGTCTAAGCAATCAATATTGGTTGTGAATGTCACGCAATAAATGCACCAATATGCTGTAAAAATAACGACAAAGACATTAAAAGATCGTTCACTCTACCGCGAATACTGGAATATTATAAATTTTCTAATAAATCCTAATAAAATAAATTTTTAAACCACTTAATATTTAAAGAACTATCAGAGCTATCAAGATATGAAACTTCAGCACAATGTGAAAAATTTAAACAGCTTAATTAGAATAATCATCAAGTTATTAAAAGACAGTGGCAGAGAGTAATTATCTAAAGTAAGGAAGCCTTCTTCACAGCTGAGGTCTTTAAGTTCATGTAATCCGTCCCCAATTAATCTAGTTTGTCGACAAATGACAAAGACTTGAGCGGAACAAGTTTGTTCGTTAAAATGTATTGATTTCAAATGAATAATTAATTGTACACAACTAAAAGCTAAAATGAAACTAAAAAAAGAAAGTTTTCATTTTACAAAGTAAGTTAAATATTAAAATATAGATTAAGATTCAGACAGATGGTGATTAAGACTCTACTGAACTCATGACTTCTGCTTAAGAGAGTTTGTGTGAGATAACGTTTGCAATAATTTTGTCATCTGAAAGAAGAGTGATTATCAACAGATCAACAACAGAAACAACATACATTATGATCATAACTTTCGTAGAACTTGTTGGATAACCCGACCTCAAATAGTTTTAATGAACCATCTGATATTAAATTTTTAAAATGATTGTTATGGTAATGAACGTTGAAATGAAACAGACATCTGATGTGTAAGTATTTTTGTTATTTAGAACATATGACTCAAGATATTCGTCTTTATTACTGAGGACATAACTTACAGTTCTATGTACACAAAATTGTGATTGGACAAATTTTGAAATGCAGCATTAGTTAAATTTCGATTTAAGCTTGTTTAAATATGCACACGCAATATATTTTTAAGAAATCAGTTTACTCTGGTGATCTCTAGAGCGGCAAGCTACAGAAAGTGATCCATAAACAACTTTGTTAGCCCAGAAGACCTCAAAATAAATTTGGTTCCAGACTGATTTCTAGCTAATCACATAACTCTCTCTGTATGAAGTATAAAATGATCAATGTAAGAGTTTAATTATCTTCTTTTTATTCCTTTACAGAGAAACTAAAATAGTGATTCCATTTCACTCGAGGGATTCCAATAATACGATTATATTGAAATACTCAACAAAGTTTAGTACAGTATAGTAAATAGAAATCAGTTTATGTAGCGAGAAGAAGACTGTATTGAATATTGTTGGGTAAATCTATTGTCTATTTTAAGTGGATACAGAAGATATACATTTTATATATAAAAAACGATTTCATGAAGAGCATTATAGGTTTTTGAATACCGTTCGTTGGATCATAATTTAAATATCTGAAACTGTGGAGTATGAATACTCTGAGATAAATTTATACATTTATTTTAATTTCTTAAGCGTTATATTTGCTTCAAAAATGTGAAGCAACTGTTGGAGCTACAAGTATTTTCAATCCTACATATTGGAGACACCTACGTTGTGGGATTGGAAAATATTACGTTTGTCCATAAGCTGAATAAAATACCCGCTTAGCACTGTTACCAAGTTTACATTTTAACACACGTTTTTCGTTAGGGTGTAGACTTAAGATTTTTCAAAGTCATATAGATCGTGCCATATGAGAAACAACCTCCTGTGATAAATTCCTAATTGTCTCCTTTGGACTTGGAAGCTGTTGTCTAAGATATACAAAACTTTCTCCACTCTCAAATTTAATGTCCTTCTAGATATGATTGCCTCACACACGGAAAACTATATCGTCGAACGTATTGTTTGTATTCCCCACCATACCAAACCACGTGTTTCATAGGTGATGACTTATTATTTCCAATCCCTCTTATTGTTTAAAGGCATAAAACTAAACGGTCATCACCACTTAATAAAAAGTAGGAAGAAAAAACATAGAATAAAAACCCCAGCTCTCGAATTATGTAATATCGTCAAGGTACGAAAAGAACAAGAGTTGGTCAAGAAATATCTAGAGGAAATAATTGGAATCTATCCCAAGATTGCGTGAGAAAATAATGTAGATCCAGCTAGGGTCTCCGGGATTACAAGAGCCGTATCTCACCATACTGAGTCCTAACAGGCTGAATATAATAAATACATCGTTCAAATAGTTAGAAAAAACTATGTCAAAAATACTCTGAGAGAAAACAACCATTTACTATTGAAAGCGATACTATGGAATTGATGTCATTGTGATCAGTATAATACAAATGAACACCTACTGCACAAACGTTTTCCCATTTTCAGAGTCATACTAATATACTGTGAGAATAATCAAAATCAAACACGATGATTCGACCTTTTCCATAAAACACTAATAGATTTAAATTATCTTTAAATCCTGTTGAGCAAATATATTATGCGTTTGTCTAAGTAAAATAACAAATACACATCGTTCGATATTTCTAAAACAATCCATTTAAATTACATGGATATAAAATTCAATATAATAACTAAAGCGTTACCATCGTAAAGTTATGTTTGATTTAGCACTTTATAAATCATACAACTTAATGAACACACTCTGTTGAGCCTTGAGTTCTGACGTTTTTGAGCTCCTTCACGAGTTCCACACCACGTTTTATATTATCAGATAATTTAATTTTTCATAAAATATATGAAGTAGGTAAAGTAAAATGTGTTATGATAAGACATTTTTAAACCAGGAAAAGTAAAGTATAGGGAAAAACAAAAAGTAGATTAAACTATTTATTTTACAAAATATTCATATATGCATAAGAAAACAATTGCAGCAACACCAGGTCCACTAACATCCAATTGCATGGACAATATTTCAATAACAATACAATGTCCTATTCTTAAATCAAATTCATAACTATAGCCCTATATGGTAAGACCAGGTCCACAAACATCCAATTACATGGACACTATTTCAATAACAATACAATGTCCTATTCTTAAAACAAATTCATAATTATAGCCCTATATGGTAAGACCAGGTCCACAAACATCCAATTACATGGACACTATTTCAATAACAATATAATGTATTATTTCATAAAACAATTCGACAAATATAGGGGTATATGTATATTCAATAATACAAGGAAAACTCACGAAAATATCAACTTCATAGAAATTGAAGTTCCACACAAATATACAGAGTCCTAAAAAATCTCCAAATATCTAGAAAAATAATAATAATAAACTGAAATTAAAAATGTATCTAATAAAAAAATTAGGACATCTCAGGTGCACACTTGAGTTATACAATTAGGAAACGTTTTTCGAGTCAGTTCATCAGTTGTCATCATAAAGATGGCGATTTCCTGATTAATTGGTAAAAATACAAAACAGGAAAGAGGATAAAGTATTGGGTGCATCCGTATTGAATATGCAACAGAATTCCGCAATCTCAACACAAAGTGAATGGGCTCCGGAAGTTTCCATTTTTCTATTGCAATTCGTGACGTCTTCCTTTAATGCTAATGAAAGAAATGAGGAACCCTAAATCTTGAGCGTTATTTGTACCTCCAGACAACTTGCCACTTTGCATTTATCGTGCGATAGTGTGCTAAGAGATACGCCGAGCGTGTCGTTTGAAACACAAATCTTACGATAGAGATGTATTGGTTATCGTACTGGTGTACTCCTGTTTAACTTCAATAACAAAGTTTGAATGGACATTAGCGATACCTTAGGTAATTAGCGCGTATCGCTTACGATCTTAAGATATGTATCGCATAGTGTGAAGCCGGCCTTAAACGAACAAACAAAAGAGCTAAATATATACCCATAGAAAAGGACCTTCAATGAAACAAAAGTAACCTCCAGTAAATAGGTATCTACTTTGATAGAGACCAGATTATATAGAGCAATTCAGCTGAGATGACGTAGGAACACTAATTCTAATCCTCTTTTGATATAAAGACCTTTTGATCATTCCACTATAAACTGATATACGACGATATTTTCTCAAGGGTTTCGTGATCATCAATCTTGTCGCTCATAAAACATAACAAATTACGTCAAACTGCCAAAGAATCAATTCCATACCTTTCTGTATCTAATTACCCAAATTATTTGTGACACAATATACGTCAAAAACATTATCATATTTTGTTAACCAAGTTCGCAAAACAAAGATGAAGTATATCATTAAATAAAACTTTCGGAATATTAATATTACAAGGAATGTCCTGAACTGCATGTACAACCTGTCATTTTATGTTTATTATCAACCGGAATATTGAAAAACAATTATTATGATAATATCCAAACTGAATAAAAAAGTTTTTAACAAGTTGACGACACCATCATAGTATTTACCCAGCCTCATCTTACAATGTAATAAAACAGGTCCTCTAAACGTAAAGCTCAAAAGTTTATTTCTTAGAACTTGTAAGAAATGATAAATGGTAAAATGTAATAGTAGATCAACGTCATACCCATTTGAGTAAGTTTGTTAAAAACAGGTGTTACAGAGGTTATCTGGACGTTTTAATTGTTGACATAACTAGTCTATTAACGTTGGCAAGGCCTTAACAAGCCACCAATATGTGTATATATTAAAAAGTCGCCAATCGCATCGCTCCACTCCTGGCGGGTCATAAAACTGTTGATATGAAGGAGCCTGGCAAATATCGTAACTATATTATCAGAATTAATTGGGAGATCAGAGATCGAAATTAAATTTTGGTACGAATAACGTCGCTATTTGTCACCGTAGATAAGTGATATTGGTACAATTACGTACAGAATTGAATTCTGAAAATTTGTAGGTTTCTAATTTATTATGTTATTATTTGAATAAAACACAATGTATAAACAACAAATTGTTTAAAATGGCTACCATTTGATATTTTAAATACAATTTTCTGAATTTATATAGCGCGCTTTATAAGTACGCTATAATTCCTAATATGAAAAGTCATGTCTCTATCTTAATTTGTGTAACCGCTTTCGTGATTAGTACAGAAGATAATGACAACGACGGAAGGTGGATATTTTAAAATAAATATTTCAGTTTCCTGAGGCCAGTCAAAATAGAGGTTGAAATATTTTTTCGATTATCATACTCACGCGAATACTGGATAATTATATAAAATAAATTATTATTATTATTATAAATTATTATTATTATTATTTTATTAATAAAAAGGAGAAACAGTGTTCATATGTATTTTTAATAGCAAATTAGTGCACACTAACTTCTTTTTTTTGACGAATTCAAATATAAGTGTATGAATAATATTCAATTCTAAGACTTTGGAGATCTAAACATAAAATTTCAGTTCATTTTAAAGCTTCTATCCTTTTTATCGTAAAACGGGTTGATCTTTTATGGAGCAGAAGTTATAATTTGATGAATTTTTAATAAACTCATTGCAAAACCTTAAACACAATAATTCTAAATAGCCGCTATTTAAACTATTACAAGGATTTCACTGCAAAAAAAAACTTGTCCATTATAATATTAAAAACCAATTGTATATAAAATATGAAGATTCATCAGACGAAAATTGCTACACTTTAACTGAATTGTGTTCTCAAACTTTAGAGGGATCTTTGAACCTACAGAAAATGTTTTGTATTTTATTTTTTGTTACAAAAGAAACTTTTTTTGTTTTAGTTACACGCTTAAAAAACATATGTAATGCGTATACCAAAACTGAATTCAATATCTTATCTATTTCAAAAGTTATAATGTTTCATGCGCAAAAATAAAGTGATTGAAAGGTGGGAAAGTAAGCTTGACTGATATTATGTTCATAGGAACCTATTTTTATAAATTTGACCGAATGATGTGATTATATTTGTGATGTGTTCGATATAAAGTGTGATGCTTAGTTATGTTCACAAACTTCCGGAGGCGATTCCTTCGGTCAAATTAAATAAAAATTTTGCTTTTACTAAATCTAAAGCTATAAAATGTGCTTTAAAAAATAACGAAAACATGTTTCTATGATAATAATGAAAGCGTTAACAATAAAAGTTAAATTTAAAACCTAACTTCAAAATTTAATAAATAAATAAATCTTTTTTTTTTCATTACTGTTGAGACCGAAGGTTCTTGGTGGAATTCCATGTTTAAAGATAATAAAATACAATTTCTTATTTTGTATCATCCACTTTTTTTAGTCTAGCCGATCAATGTTTTCGCCTGCTTAAGGCATTGACGAGGCTGTATAGCAGGCGAAACCATTGGTCGGCTAGACTAATAAAAAGTGGATGATACAAAATTAGAAATTGTGTTTTATTATCTATAAATAAAATCATCTAAAATAATAGTTTTAGTGCAAGAATTACTTTCGAGAATTAAATTTACTTATAAGATAGGTTTTATTATATACTGAAAAAGATTAGAAAAAAGTGCTCTAAAATGTTTAATATGGAGATCAATTGAATTTTTTTTTAATACTAATTTCTTATACAGGACCTACATAAATTTAATTCCTACGGTCAAATTAAATACATACACTAATTTAAATCTCTAAATCGTTCATCTATGAATTCCAATCCAAAAAATACATAAAAAATAATCAAGCAATTTTTAATTTCCTAGACTATATATTAAACATCTTAGGACTAATAAATACTTGCCGTTTTAGTAGTAATTTTACTTTCTGCACAGTAACATTGAACATCTATCTCGTCTTCATTCCTGTAATTAAAAAAATCAATAGACTTCCTCCATAAATATATTTTTAACTACAATGTGCATAATCGTTTGAAGAGTAGAAATGAAAGATGGAGTAATGGTTAAAAATGTTAAAAAGATTAAATGTTTAAACAAAAAAAATTATTTATTGGATCGTTGACATACACCTTAATCAATGTATGACCATTTCGTTTATGTGTTGTACGTAATTGTATTACAAAAGTAAATATCTAAAAATTTATTATCATCTGTTTTTTGGACACACATTAGGACCTGCACCTAATATGATTACCACAAAAGGCAGTGATAAATTATATTCTCGTCAAATTGATATCACTTAAAGACTGATGAATCTTGTTTTATAAACGTTGACTAGCATAAAATTATAATTACCCAAACTAAATGCTTAGTAAGTAAACCAAAATTCATTTCTCTGTTACGATTTCTTAGGTGTAGCTCACATCATACTAATTAAGTTGATAAATTTACATGGAGAGATTGATTTTCTTGTAGTAGATCTAAAATCTACTCAAAATATGTATAAAAACAAAAAGAAAGACAAATACAGTCAAAAACGCTGTACTCAAGGGAGAAAACCAAATACAGTCAAACATTCTTCTCTTCAGTTGCTAAATTTTCCTCAGCAAGAATTATTAAAATTTACGTTGAGGTAGGAAATTTTTTATCCTTTTATATTTTTAACTTAAGTACAAGATGAGCCAAAATAAACAGTAGCAAAAATGTCAAACAACATTGTAATCATTAAACTTTGTTAGATTATAATATAAACAAAAATTATTATGTATTTCTAGGGAAAACAGTATACTATATGTGTATTGCGTTCCGTTTGATACAAAACGTGCTTTCAAAAAGGTTATAAAACGTCTTAATCACATTTTAAATACCGCTAAAGTTGAAGTAGGGTATTTAACATATAATACATAATTTAAAGTGACACCTACACTATTATTTATGGATATATATACAGTAACTATACGATTTTTATTTTCGGTCCACAGCGATAGTTGTTCCGTCATCAACAGCTAACATATCGTAGAAGAAAAAACGACAAACGAAGTCAAAATACAGTCAAATACAGGTAACATTAATCTGCAATATACGTTTCAACACTATATGAGAATGACTTGGGTACCAAAATATTTAAACTTAAAAACAATTGTAGATTGTTAATATTTTTGGAATAATTTATTCGAATATTTGAAATATTTTGTGTATATACAAATAATGACTAATTGTATACACAAATGAAAGCAAATTTTCGAATAAATCTTACTCATTGCATAAAGTCAAATGATTTAAAGGATGTTATCAGTCAACCCCCTACTCACTGATTGTTTGAATTTAACCTCAGGTGAAGTACTAAAGGTGTGCAATTAAAACCCAAGTGTACAGTAACAATAGGATTTCACCTCACCTGGCTTCAGTGAGGGACATACCAAGTTGTCAGGGGCTTCCCGAAGGAGGATATGTGTCACGTTAACCGAACAAAGCAATGGAATCGCTCCTATTTTTGTTTCCTACTTACTTTCTTACTCACCTTCCCTACAGTGTCTGTTACTCGATTCCCCCAAAATAAACATTTAAAATTATTTTTCTCAAAAGCCTATCGGTACGAATGTGTTAAAAACGTATTCAGTAGATGCACATTAATACGAAAATATGAATTTAACAGTTACAAAAATGTATGTCTTTTATTACATACAAATTGTAAAACGGAAAATTATACTGCATCTAAAACATCTACAGCTTTTGTAGAATTAAATGTTAGAAGCATATAATAGGAACAAAACTAGATTAAATAAATCAACCTACATCAATTTATTAATATGAATTAATCGGACATTTTATATCATTTATGTGTAGAAAAACTAATAATACGTTTCAAAAGTATAAATCAACTTCTGTTATCAAGTGACCCAGAACACAAAACTTTTTAAAAAAACGTAGCCTAGTATTCTAGACCTAAGTTAAAACTAAACTAAATCTTAAGAAAATAACACAGGTCTTAAATTAGTATAAACGAATAGAAATTATCACATTGTACCTAAAAACATTTTATTTCACTTTTAAATTTAATTAATTTCCACTATTGTAGATTTATATAAAATAATTAACAAAAATACCGCGTGTTAAATAAGTCCGGCGACAGCTTAATATTTTTTTAACCATTACAGATAGACCATTAACCATTAACCATTACAAATCTTTGCACATTGTTAATGGACACCAAAACCTATTTCAGTACGTATTCAGTGGACCGCTACTTTTTCAGAAGGAAGGCCTACAAGGTGTAAGTGAGATATCTTAAATGAGAAAATTGGTCGAGTTATACATCGAATTTTAAAAAAGCCTTTATAAGTGGAACACAATACCACAAAACTGACCTCAAAAAATTCACCATAGCTAAAATATCGTGGGTTTAAAGTTCATATTAGCTACAATGTCAGGTATGTTGAAAACAGCTTAATAATGTTTACTATGTAGAGACTATGAAATGAAAACTTGCAAATTAATATCCGGTTTAAAAAAAAACTGTTTTTTATTCTGCTAACTGGCTTTTTGCCTCCAATGGAGGAGCAACTATTGTTTCTGATTGAGGGAATACCCACTATTAGCCACAAAAAACTTTCTCTTTCAGGCCTATCATGGTTAATCAATTTTCCTTGTTTGATTTAATATGAACTTTAAACCCACGATATTTTAGCTAATTTGAACCTTTTAAGGCCGGGTTTGCGGAATTTTGTTCTACACATAAAAGGATTTAATTGGATGTACAACTAGACCTATGCTCTCATTTAAGATTTCCTACACATTGTAGAGAGTAATATTATCACATAAAATTTAACTGATATTCATTACAGTGAAGAACAACTATTTAAAGACATGTTCGAAAATTTTTGTCCGCCATCTTGAAGTTAACTTAATTTTGTTAAATGGTGGTTGTGCTATAGATTATTTTCAACTGCAATTTAACAAGAAATTCAATGGTAGAAACCGATTTGAATATCTTCTTCCCTTGAAGAGTTTACAGCCCGTTAAAATTTGAGAAAGTAATAAAATTTTTTTGTAATTTTAAGGAACTGCAATAGCAAATCAAATAAACGGTGCAAAAATATTACATAAACTTTCTGAAAAATGTCTAAAGATACCTAGAAATTTATTGAAAATGATTATTTAATAACAGCTGTCAGGATTAATTTTGTTTGGTTATTTATTCCATCTTGTCTACATATATTTTGTTTTTTGTTTGAATGGAGATATATAATTTGATAATTTTGAGGAAATTGATATTTAATAAACATAGAAAAGAAATCAATCTTAAGAAATTACGTATATTTCTATCCATTTTAATATTGTTTATTTCCTTCTTTTTTTAAGATTTACAATTTTTAAGTTACAATACTGAAAAATTGGAATCGATTTCAGACACCTCTGTTTTTACATCCTTCAAAAATTATAGAAGAATCCCATTTCAAATTTTATTGCCCTTATAAATTCAGACACGGTAATGATGGTCAACTTAAACTGTACTCCCTGGTTTTATCGGTTCGTTTTAATGTGTGTAAAAGGATTTACGTTGCACTTGTGTGAAAAAGTTTGTGCTCTGAACCCAGGATGCACCTAAGCAGCTTAACTCAATCTAAGTGCTCTAAGCCATAGCATTAGCTTCAAGTCACGCTTAGGATTTTTAATCGTCCACTTAGAGTGAGCTCAGTTAATGTTATGCAAGAATATGTGAATTGGTGCAATTTGAAAACCCATTTCTAAAGAAACTATCTTCCGTAGTTATATAAATTTATTACTATAAGACACTTCTCAAACAAGAAAATTAATTTCAATAGTGGTCAGGTCACCTCTAGAGTTGTACTTACAGCCTATCACATTATCACTTCTTGTTAGAAGGTGTTATGTTCAATTACAGGTGATTGATATAAATGTGTTAGCTGTTTTACTCGGACACCATTTGATATATTAAAAAAAAACTTCCCCGATCTATTTATTTTGTTTAATTTGAGCGTTTTTAAATGATAATACATCAGTTATTTTTTCAATTAATTATTGATTGTTCATTAAATATGACCACTTATAAGACCTGTCACATGAGTAACAAAACTAAAATTTGATTTCGATGATTTTCAAATGTTTAGTATTTTTTATTAAATTACACTATATTTATTTCCCAATCTATCTCGGTTCAACTCTTTTAAATACAGAAAAGGAACCTCTGAAAACGTCTAAAATCTATTTTTTCACTACTTTGTGCCTCTGTACCTCCTAAACAAAAAACTTTGTACTCTAAATGTATCCAAAAATAAACAAGAATTCAAAATTCTAAAAATTATCTGTCGAAAAACATAATACAAAATAGGTAATTCTATAAGAAAACTAAAGGTGGTCACCATAATTGGAAAAATGTATAATGGTATAAAACCTTTAAAACCACGAAGTAAAACAACGTAATAAGATAAGAGGTGTAGCCATTAATTTTTTTTAATTGTTGCCACACTTAATCAATCACTCTATACTTGTTCCGAAGATATGGGGATTGCAGGAACTTGTTTACTAATCTAATTGTAACCGTTATAAAATCTATGTTTTAGGGTGTATAATGTTCCAGAGAACACTAAAAGGGTATGGACGTTACGAAGCCCTGAAGGTGTTAAGGTCGTATATCTTAATTTTCAAGTTATGGAAACGTAAAAAGACAATAATTAGACAATTTTCCGAATGACGTGTATCTGTGATATGTTATTGAAGCCATTACCCCAAGTGAGTGTATATTTCATATAATTTTGTCCCGTAGATTTTACCACGGAATAATCATATTTTGGACATGCGATTAGGGTTGCCAGAAGGTGAATGTCAAAAGCCGGGCATTTTATCATGAAAAAGCCGGAAATTTGGGGGGAAAGCCGGACACCCAAATCCACACTTCGGCCGCTTGTACTTTTTTATCTAAAGGTGAGAAATTGCGGGCGAAAAGTGTACTAATTTTACTTACAGAAGAGGAAGTTCTTAGAGCGTTCCGATGTTTATCAGTGTTCACTTGTTTTTCTAAATCACCAGCACCTTTATTACCAACATTCACAAAAGAATAACAAACCTCAAACTTTGCTTCACTATCATTTCGTCCCTCACGGAAACAAGGATAATTGCTTGTTAAAGTCTCTGTAAATTTACATTTGCGTTTTAGGCCCGTTTTAGGTTCCCCGGGGCCGGGCTTAGACATTTCGAATAGTTTTAAATCTTAAAACTTAAAATACAAAATTTAATTGCACGGACACACTTTCACACACTCTAACTTCCGAACTGGGTTGATACTCATTGAGAACTGAACGGAGAGGTTTGTATTTTCGTTTTAATATTTCTGTTATTGTAAGAGTTGAGCAAATACCAGGAAATTCCAAACAAAGATAAGGAAAGTACGAAATTTGAGCGACAGTGACGGGACCGGGATTCCGGCTCGAAATTTCCGGGAAGTAAGAAGTCAATGCCTGCTGTTGGTTGGGGCCGGCCCGGGGCGAGGAATGTCGCTGTCAACATTTATACACTCAGAAAAAAATCAATGCTATAAGTACACAGGCAGTAAATATTATCAGTAAATAATTTTAGCCATCTAAAAGGAAAAAGCCGGACATTTGGAAGACGAGTAAAAAACAGGAACAAGAATATTTGATTCATAGTTCTTGATATGATGTGCTATATCTCATTAAGAAGATTAACTGTTTCCATTCAATTATCAATCATCTTTTAAGGAGTGGAATCTTTTACACGCGGTTTTTTATTATGGTACTATAATTTCAAAATAATACAACACAAGAACTTTTGTTTTTACATTTAAATGATTGCTTTATGCTCAGAAAACTAATTCAAACATGTATATTTTTGTGAACTACATAAACATGTAAACTACATTCAAGAGAGTTTACAATTTCAAATTGCTATAGGTTAGCCTTAATCAATTTAGGACACGAAGCTATACTCGTTATTCGTTAGATACAGTAGGCTACTCTCACAACAAATTAAACCGCCAAGTCACATTATTCCAGTTTGTTGGACAATGTAAAATCTCCTGTTTAGTCATAGCGCTGCGTTTACTTTAACATACATGAGAAGAGTCACTGTTGAAACCAGTCGGTGTGAATGTCATAGGTCCTACAACGCATTTAGTATTGGTTTTAAATGTGAATGACATAATAGTTTCCAGCGATCAAATAAGTGAAATTCATCAGTATGGAGAACACTGATACGTTATTTGAAAGAAATAATTATTATCACGTTATTCTAAAAGTTTAATATAAAATTATTATTAGTAGCTTATTTTACCAGTTTAAGAAAAGCTAATTAAATTTAGAAAACCTACTAACTCAGATTTTCAATAAGAATTAAATTCCTAAATATTCTACAACGGTGTTAGTGGAATAAAATATATACTTTATTCAAAAGTAAACTTGTAATGTAAATAAATATATAACATCTCCTTTCTGTTTGGCAACCATTACATCTCTTTTTGGTCACGTGATTTTCCCGATAGATACATCTGTATTCAATAGTGGTGAGTCATTATCGAAGGAAAACCAAATGTAATAAAAACAGGGAAAATCTCATTAAGGATCAAAGTCACCATTGCTGTCAACCATTCCAATCAGTCCCTACAATTTATCAACATCCCTTCCGTCTATTTCTTTACATCCTCAATAAGGATGTAATTATGTTTATTAGATTAACTAAAAACTAAAACAAATAAATTCATACTTTTTACTCAGATTGTGTCAAAATATTGTTTAACGTTCAAGAATTTGTAAAAATTATTGAAACATAAAACATTAAGACTACATTCCCCTTATTAGCTTCAATTGCGGTATTTTATTATTTGTATATAAAAAAACTTTTAAAAACTATTGGCTGATATATTGAACTGCAGCAGGAAGACATAAATAATACCTACATCACTGGTATCAAATAACAAAACCTACCTAGAAAGTACCCTATGCAGGGATGGAAGCTGTAGAGGAAACTTTTCGTGGAGGATTTCCACACTATTTAAACATTATGTATCGATGATCTCTGACTCGACAATAAATACAGATGGGATCGTGAAATCTACTATCAGAAGATAGAAATACCTTGTTTCAGAAGCAAAAACTTCTATGCCTCGAAATGTAATTTTGTTGAAAACGTGATGATCGTCCTAAAGGACGATAAGAAAATTCAATCCATGCAAGAGGAAGTTGTCTTGTTGACTTTCAATCCGACATCAATGGCATCTGTGTTACACCAACAAACAGTAACCCGACTCTTCCATGCCTTTATAACTATTACAGCTTTACATGGTAGGCTGCATCGTCATGGTACAATAAATCCATAGTTATAACAATTTAGAGCTGTGCAGTTAAAGTTTTTGTATTTAACATCTGCTGATTTGATTAGGATAGGCGTCAATCAGCTGAAACCTAGGATTGGACAAGATACTGAAGATAATTATGAACACCCGAATCATGAAATGAAGAAGTACAGGGGGGGGATATGTGGTGGTTGATATGTATGTAACTGTAAGAAGATGGAGAGTTACAGCGCAGGGACGATAAGAAATTAAGGATGGTACGGCGGAGGCTGCGGTCTATAACTGACTATAGCATCAAAAGGTAGTGGTGCAACAACAGACTAAAAAAACACTACCTTCAGGCATGTAATAATCAATGAGAAAGGAGATACTTAAATGCCCTTTATCAAAAGACAAACGAAGAGCAAATGGTGTAGCCAGAATTAAATATCCAGGCCCACTCCGCAGCTACAGAACACATTAACCAAACTCTTGCCTGTATTACCTTCACTCTCTCAGACCACACATCCCATTGTCAACACTTACTAGAAATCATGACATTGGATGCTCATAGATGGGTGTTGCATAAAATACAAAAAGTTTATAAAACAACTTAATTTTTATTAAAGAGAAAAACTTAATTAATAAATAAATAGTAAAAATTTTAGTTATTGGAGTAAGAAACTTTAAATTGTTGCATATACTTTATAACAATTATTGTTTTTAATCCCTAAACGTTAAAAATGTTTAAATGCTTGTTAAAGAACAAAATGAGAAAAACTTTTGAATCATGACGAAAGCAATAAAAATAAACTAACGGATACTGTGCAAGGAGATTATTATATGTATTCATGAAGGAATCAATTGTATCATTCTTTAACATATAAATATATTTAAGTATATTGCAAATGTATTTAAAAACTATTATACATATAACCCGTTGAAGAATGATTTACAAAACTGAGAAACTTTTCCTCTATAAATATGTGCACATATAATACCATATTTTGTTTGCTGTATCTAATTAATTGTCTATCCTACATTATTAGAGTCTTATTTTAACACAAAAAGTAGTCTCTGACTTTCTCTCCCAGGCTTCCCTTCATTTGATATTAGATAATATTAGACTGATACCTACAGAGTGCTTCAAAAAGATCTTAACATTTATATTGAAATACATTGTATAGAGTTTATAGTTTTGGTTGGGTTCCCTGCTTTATTTGATTTATGTAGTGTAAAATAATTGCCAATGATGATTTTTTTTTTTTTTTTTGTAATTGCATTCTGTAAAGTTTAAAATAGCTGCGCGTTACAGTGAAGAACAGATAAGATTTATTGCAAGTTTTATGTAACTCTTTAAAAGATCAATCATTGTGAGAAAACGATTTGAAGAATGTTTTTAAAGAACTTCCTAGTCGGTTAACCACTTACCGGATCTATAAGTGATAGCAGGAAGCGAGCGAACTAGCAGAAGTGATTTGAATACAGTCTCTGGTCAGCAGGGATTGTTACAGTCCTGGGAAGTCAACAAGACACAGCAGTTTAGAAATAGAAATTTATCACCCATCATTCTATTGTATAAAGATCTAAGAATAAAGCCTTACCATTTACAACTAGTTCAGGCTCAACCGTATTAGGTGCTGAGAAATGAAAAAAACTTCAGTGATGGTGCAACGTTCCACATTAGCGGTTATCTAAATCGTCTCAATTACGTAACCTGGAGTAAAGAAAACCCCAAATAAATATGCTAATATGAACGCGCTTCGCTTAAAGTTATTATTTGATGTGCTGTGACATCTAATAGTATTTTTATGGAAATAGATTCTTGGACATATTTTTTTATTGTGGAATATCACTTTAATTTTTCTAAGATCTGGCTATTTCCAATTAGACGTTGCACCAAGTCACTAATCTATCAATGTACGCGAATTTATAAATTTACGTTTTCCGAATCCATGTATTGGTAGAAGTGAACCAGTCAGTTGGCTTGCTCGATCGGATGTGTTAAAAGAAAGGGTTTATAGCACAAAAGTAGACGATATACGCCAACTGAGGTAAAGTATTTCAGCTGTAATAATTGAGATATGCACTCGATACAAAATTCTAGAGAAGGGATTTAAGTAGAAACATATATCTAAAGAAATAATACGTATTACTGAGCTAAATAACTTCCACAGCAATAATAAATAACATTTGTCAGCATTTAATAAAATTATTTCCTTATTAACGTTAACATCATTTTGAAGCACCTTTATATATATATATATGAAGAGACAGAGACAGAAACTGATAATCATATAAATACGAATAAGTACGAAATTTACAACTACAACTACTAGATATGTCATTTTTGAAATTGGCTAATATTTTACAGACAAAATAAAAGCAAACATGAAAACACGTTCCAGGCAAACAATAAATATTAAAATCAAAACATGATGTGAAGTACACTGTCAATATTCCTTTTACAAGTATACAAACATTACTATTGCTCCTTATAAATCATTTTATAATACCGTGTATTTTGCTAGAAGAAGAAATATGTGGGGATTTTTGTATCAGTTTTAACATTACCATTGTTTACTTCCTGGCATACAGGCAGTATAGACGATTCCAAAAATCAATGTCCAGTTGTTTCAAAAATTCCGTGTTAAAATTGCACTAAGTGGAAAAACATAAATTCGATAGTGATATTTGTGTGTCGTCTGCGTTTGTGGAGTCTGTGCTCTTCAGAACAAACAAGTTGATAGATTTTTATCAAACTTTGTTCTTGTTTTTGTCACATCTCAAAGTGATATATTTTTTCAATTTAATTTTTTTAGGAAAATATGCTGTTTTTAAAAATTGGTACAGATAAATTAAAGCTGTTAAGGACCCAAAAAGATGTACTTTCTCAAAAATACCTCTTGAGGAGTTGTCTGTGAAAACTAAATATAATCCTGGTATATACTATAAAAGATCTGTTTCTAAATAAGTTCTATCAATTCGTTGAAATTGTTGTGACGCAAACTACAGTGCCGTATTACCAGTAAAAGATAATTACAACAATCAGTAAAAGCAATAAGTGGTGAAGAATCAATAGAACCTTGAAAGCTGTCATTCAATGTATACTTCGGACGAGTTAATAGCACAACACAACCACGAAATGTTGATAAGGGAAGGGTTTAGCCGTACAACTTATTTACATTAGATAATACGTGAAGATATACTAAATAAATTGTATTTTCTTTCTTATCCGGTAAGTAATATAAATAAATGATTGGGAAATTTGCGACGAAGGATATATATATATATATATATATATATATATATATATATATATATATATATACAAATTGATATTTGGTTTTGTAGATTGGTTACAAGAAAGATATTGTTTTTTACAGTTTATTGACTATGTCAACGTTTATAAAACTAGTTTTACAGATACAATCTTCATTTACAGAAAAGCAAATTACCCACATTATAAAAAATATAATTTATGTAGCAGTTATTTCGCAAATAATATTTCTTAAAAAATAGGTCAATAATTTTCAATTTACGGAGTAAACTTTATCCTTGAATTTATCGTTCTTTGATGTGTCTATTTTTATATTAATTAATTACATTTATAATCTTAAAAGTTAAAGTGTGCACTTTGACAACCTCTGAAATAACATGGGGAAGGTTAAAAGTTTCTGCTTACACAATATTTAAAGAACCCAATTAATATAACGAAAAAATAGGGTTCTGTCTTTTCATTGTCAAATTTAAAATATATGTGAATATTTACATCAGTTAAACTTTGCGAGAATAATAGATGATTAAGTGTCCCGACAATATAGTTTTTCTTTTTGGATGTCTATACAAACGTTTTCCTACATATTATCAATATTTGACCAATAAGGAAATTTTATTCTCTGCCATTTTCTTAATGAATGATCTATTTTAATTTACCTCAAGAGTTTTCAATACTATATAATCTAGTTTTCGGTTTATGTATATAGGATTTTGTTCAGAAAATGGAGGAGAATAGGATCTCCACATTGTTGGAATATTGGTAGTTTATAATAAAGACGATACTCCACAATTTTGAGCCCATGAAACTTTAGATATGTATTTACAAAAATTATCTCAAATTCTCACAAAGTATCTTCCGAAAAGTCTTACAGTATATATTCAAAGATAGCTAATGTTTGGTTGCAATCGGAGACAGTAAGTATTTTTTGGAAAACGATTTGTGATTTTTAAAACATTTATCCCTTATAACAAAATACAGTATATGTGAAATTTTCTCCTCAGTAATTCGATATGGTTAACCATAAATTTTGGTTTCACTGAAATAAACGCTGTTCAAAAAAAGGGTACAGTCCAAATCCGCTCATTTCCAAAGAATCGACCTTTATAGTATTTCATGATATGTTTGCAACACTAAAAAAATCTGTACTCGTCATTTTGCGTGGATAAAAATATATCATTTTGTTTAGACAATGGTGAGGAATAAAATCTTCATATTGGGAACTCGGTTTTAATCATCGTAAAAATAGAGACTTCATTTGCAATTTTAACCCAAAAAGTCCAGGTATTTCTCAAAATCTCACAAAGTTTCACTTTTATAAATATTTAAATATAGCCATCGTTTGATAGTGATCATAGAAAAGTGATTTAATTGGGACCAACATGTTTGTAATAAAAGGGAAGGCGGATTTTTTATTATTATAAACGAAGCAAAACGCTTAACTGGTTTATCTTCCCTGGACTATAGCCCGTCCATACATACTTTTGATCAAACAGGGCTCAGAACGGATATTATATCCATAAAACACTTGAAACCCATCACATTAAGTTACTCTATCCTACATATACGTGTAAAGGTAAGAGTACTTGATTTAGAATGCAATGTATTTATTATCGAATTTTAACAATTAAAACAAGAGAAACAAATTTTGTGATTACATTACAATTTGCACATTAAAGGTACAGTTTGTTGGACACTCGATCAAGTATCGAAACATCTCCTATTGAAAGATTTTCTTAGATGAATGTTTCAAAGTATTTCTGAAGTTAGTTTTAATTGTTAAAATTGAAGTCGGTTGGATGGAGAGATTACATAGATGCTCTTTAAATAATGGCTCTTTCCATCATGACGTAATTTACATATTTGTTTACATTTTTCTACGAATAACATTAAAAACACATTAGTAACACACAAAGAGTTGTTATTTCTGAAAGGAAGGCAACGAACGGAAGCATAGCGGGGGATGGCAACACGTTAAGAGTTTTTGTGTTAAAAAAAGTGTCCAATATTATTTTTTTAAGCAAAAGAAGCATCTTTGAAAACTTTTACAATCTGAGAGGCAGTAAATGTTTTCCAGAAGATTAATATCTAAAAGAGTGTTACGAAAGCTTCGGATTTTGTGGAAAGAAAACAAGGTTTTGTTTTAATCACAGTTATATATTTAATTAGTTAACATACCTAAAGTCAAAAGTAGTTCATATTTCCTATTAGTAGCTACAGCTGTTTCGCCTCAACATAAGGCATCCTCAGGCTTAGCAACACGTAAACAAACTAAAAACACGTTCACAACATAAAACTTGTTTGTATATAAAAACACACACATATAAAATAGTACACCGGGTTGGTTCTTGTTCTATTGTAAAAAATAAAAAGTTAATTTTCCCTGTTGTGGTCACATCCTACAATTTCTAATGCTCCTGAATGACTGATTAGGAGTACTTCTGACGTTATCTCCTATAACCTTTGTCTTGTGTGTTCTTTGTGAAACACTATCTAAATTTATTCGTCATTCTAAATGTCAATTCCGTAGTTGTCAGACAAAGAGTAAAAATGAACCACAGTTATCATCTTTGAACAAATATATTTAAATTTGCTTCACTTGTAGTATAAATCGGTCTTTTATAATAGCAAAATTGACAAAATTTCTCGATAATTCCCAAACAATATTTTTAGAGATATCGGGACTAGAACATTTTTGGGGGCCTTAAAGGTAATTTAAGTACGACCTGAGCAACATTTGATCAAAATCTATAAACACGATTTTTAGATGTTAATTTTGTATTTTATTTTATTTTTTTTATTGCAACAACCTCTAAATTTTGAGTTATCGAAATAAAGCCGTCATGCAATACGGACAAAGTACCCTACATACTTTACTCCATATAATCAAATTATAGTATAGTTCCAACACTATACTAACTTCATCCAAGGTTACATTTCGTTATGAAGGATAATACAAGTATAGTGTAGTAGGTAAAAAATTGGGAATTAGACACGGGCTTCTGGTATTCCACATTTTGTCGATGCAATATTGTACGTTTTGTACGTACAAAGCTAAACATTCATCCAGATATTTTGGAATATAATACGTCTCAGTACTGCATATACAAAATGTATATTCAGCTTACACATTTGTACCACGTGCCACATCTTACCGAATAACTGGGTCAAGTGTAACATGGTTGAGAATATTTTATTTTCAAAGTAAACACATAATGTTTTATCTCAGAATGTGTAGATTTAATAATCATAATAAGAATGTGGAGACAGTTTTATCTGTTGTAAAGCAAGATACAGGTAAAAGGTTTTAGAAATGTATTTAGGTTAAAATGTTTTATCTTGGAATAGAAAAGGTAAAATCCGTTGATTTAGTTGAGCCGTTTCGCCTTGTGTGAAGAGTGAATCAGATGCTTGCTCTGTAACCATGTGTTACACGAAGTATTAATTTGTTGCAACATTCTCTACCCCGACTATCGAAAATATGGCAACCATTAAAAAAACACTTTAGAAAACATTGATTTAAACCCAATATTTTACTTCCTCATTTGTAGATAAACAAAAATAATTAAAATTGTAAAAGTAAACGTGAATTCAGGACTTATATATAAACAAATAAAACAAACAAAAAATCATCTAGCAGGCTGTCCAAAAGACTTACTGTCAGAAATTAGCTCTATACTCTATAAACTTAGGTTGTTTTATTTCTTCTGGTTTTTAGAAGAAAACCTCTCGGTCATCATCACGTTATATAAAAGGAAAAACAAAGACCCAAAGCCCTCGAATTCTAAAAGGTTTTAAGAAAACATCAGTTAGTTTAAAGAGACCTGATAAGAGAGCTAGAAGAGAAGGATCTAACACAAAACTACATGATAAAAAGTGTACATTCAGCTAGTATCCCTCGGGAGTGCCACGCTGTAGTCACAAAGAGATCCCCTGAGCATAGATTACGGTTTAATTTAGTTCTAATGCGTTGCTTATACACTCAAAATAGAGTATCAATTCTCTAATAAAATAATGTTAACGTTCATATTTAAAATGAAAATTAATTTTCACTCCCGTTATTAAGACCAATATGATGCACGTTGAGGACTAGTTATTGGTACTAGCAAAGTAAAGTTAGTCTTCTTTAATTTAGTATTTGTATTCGCCATTCCTAATATTGTTACTTATATAAAATTAATTTGTATTTACCTTACCGTCTAATAGTCTTATTTCACGTGTACATCTCAACTCCTGTTTCCCGTTTTAGCTATGGAGCCATTTTTCAGTTTTATTTCGATTAGTTTATTATTCTTCGTTACACATTAAAACAAATAGACATTTTAAAACACAATGAAATCACCTCCAGTAAGTAGTCTCAAATCTGATTGCAATTGTACTAGACGTAATTGAATATCTGCGATGGTTTATGTGTTTTTAGGTGTAATTATGTATCTTTTAATTGTGTAAGAGTTTTAATACATTTTATAGGATCAGCAATAAAAACTTGTAAATGGCGGAGTAGTTGAAACAACCGTCGTGATAAATACGTGAAATAAAACTATTTTTCGGTTAGTTAGATGTTGTGTATCGCTATTTAAATATATACATTTTAAAGATCAATCCAAAACTTCTTCTATTTTTCATTGTTACTTTCAAACTAATAATCAATGAAAATTTCTTTTTGTAAATGGTAAAAAAATTGTATAAGTATTGTGGAAGGGTGTGTGAGAAAACGAGCTGTTTTTTCACAATTTATTTCTTTAAGTAAAAATCTCCAAAGTTTTAGAAATAAAAAATAAATCTGTTTGAATTTCCGCAGAAACTTCTAATGTGCGCTACAAAATAGACAATTTCCACAACTTTCCTACTCTTTAGCATCTACAAAGTCTTAGACAATTGTTTGCAGAGTTAGAGTAGTTTTTAATGAATAATCATATCCTGTGAACTTTATACCACAAGGAGGAAACACACCAAAACGACGTTTCAACTTATTTGTCCTCCTCAGGTGTAAATCTCCACACAAATTCCTATAAAACGTACATACTAAAGTAGATTTAAAAAAAACCTTAGGGAGAACAGTAAATAAATTTTAAAACAACAGTATTACAATAATTACAGTTTATTTATCAGTACAACACTATTAAACAAAATCAATATAAATCGAACGGAAGTGTTTTGGTGTCTAGTGGTTTTGTTTTGTGGTTAAAAGTTTAATTGAACTATACCACATGATGGTGGCAGTTACGTCGCATAATTACTAAAGTTTGTAAACAGATCTCTATGTTGGAGGTTATTTACAGTTTGTGGAAACAATCCAACACGCATGTAATATATCAAGAGAACAGAATGACTGGATGACTTCCTTTGTACGGTGTAATCCATACTGATACCCTCATCTAGTCATACGAAATATTGGACTTTCCCCATTAGCAATTCTGTTTTTAAGCGATAGTCAACGTTTACATTTAAAATATATTGTATGAAATAAATTATTTACGCTTAAATTATTACATTTGTTTATACAATAAATTACTTACATTTCTAAAGATAACGTTTTAGAAGCAACACAACCGTTAACATAATATCAATCCTATTGTCACAAGACAATGTCACAAGACCTATTGCCCCTCTCGTCTATGTTATTGTGCAGTAAGCTCGAATAGTGTTGGATATTAAAAAGCATTCTCGCAGAACCGCTGTCTAGTAAGAGCGCAATGATTGATTATAGATTGACGCAGACATACGACATTGAGAATGTAGTTTTCTGTTCTAAAAATCGAAGACACTACCTGTTATTTAATAGTGTTTGTATACGATAAAGAGATCTACTAGCATCGAACAATGATATTTACATACAAATAATAAGAGACTAATTTGTAATTTTCGTTAATTATTATTGTATGATTAGTAAATAACTACGAATATTTAGCCTATAGGTGTTATTATATACTATTAAATATGATCACTTACCCAGTATATGAGGTATAAATTAGGTTAGGTTAGATTAGGATAGGTTAGGTTAGGTTAGGTTAGGTTAGGTTAGGTTAGGTTAGGTTAGGTTAGGTTAGGTTAGGTTAGGTTAGGTTAGATTAGGTTAGGTTATGACGTCATGACGACACCTGATGATCAGCCAAAAACAGAAGTCAACCATTTTGACGATTACCAAACTTACCCTGTACTTCGTACACTGAGTAAGTAATTTGAGTTAGGTTAGGTTAGGTTAGGTTAGGTTAGGTTGGGTTAGGTTAGGTTAGGTTAGGTTAGGTTAGGTTAGGTTAGGTTAGGTTAGGTTAGGTTAGGTTAGATTAGGTTAGGTTATGACGTCATGACGACACCTGATGATCAGCCAAAAACAGAAGTCAACCATTTTGACGATTACCAAACTTACCCTGTACTTCGTACACTGAGTAAGTAATTTGAGTTAGGTTAGGTTAGGTTAGGTTAGGTTGGGTTCGGTTAGGTTAGGTTAGGTTAGGTTAGGTTAGGTTAGGTTAGGTTAGGTTAGGTTAGATTAGGTTAGGTTATGACGTCATGACGACACCTGATGATCAGCCAAAAACAGAAGTCAACCATTTTGACGATTACCAAACTTACCCTGTAGTTCGTACACTGAGTTAGTAATTTGAGTGATCATTTATTTTCAAGAATAGCAATGGAATTGAAATCTCGGATCACAGAGAAGGAGTACGGGGGACCAGGCATTATTACATTTATAGAATCTGCTTATTACATTGTATGATGAGGGTTAGTTGAAGGTACTTATGATGAGCGCATCGACAAGTTTTTTTAAGGTAACGTATAATACAATTTGTTATTAACAAAACATTTCACGACTCAAGATCAGTTAGTGTAGCCTATATTTAAAAATAAAAAGCTTCGAGTTTCTAAAGGACAGAGTTATTTATGGAAATGAATATAACTTGGGAAGCCTTGTCTGTTTATCGATGCACCAACAGACAAAGCTATTTTCCATCACACAATTACTGTCTAGGTTTCCTTGACATAAAATGTAATCATAATAACAGTATATGTTGTAAGATTGTTGTACGTTACAGACTCTTTATATAGAGGCTATTCATGATCAATAATTTTCCAAACGGTTTCAAAATATATTCACCGAGTGACTTTAACATCACAACCCCTCTCCATTCTGTTTTGTTTCCTAAAATTAAAATAATTTCAGTCGTTATATAAGACAGTATGATCTCACGGACCGAGGCCAGGCTCAGTTTTTTCATAATAATTGAGAAAAGAAATCTATATTTTTAAAATAATATTTAGACACTCTACCTTTCGGTATAACTCCCCCCCCCCTCTACTGTGAAGGAGCTCTGGTAATTAGATTTTTTATTTTTTACACTCAAAAAACTTTCGTTATCATTCTCTTATAAAAAACATAACAATCATCCAAAAACATAGAGCCCTAGCACTAGAATACTCTTATAATGTCAAGAGAAGAGAACAATAGTTGGTAATCAGATACCTTATAGGATATATGAACGAGAGGGATCTAACCCAAAACTATATGGAAAAGTGTAGATCCAGCTAAGTTACCCGCTATAAGTGAGCCCCTGAGGGAAATAATACATGTTTGGTAAACACTATCTTTTCATATGGTATCCAACCCTTACTAAGGGGAGCTGTGGTCGTGATCGTAAGTGAAAATGATCAAAAGTAACTTAATTCCCTTTAGTCAATCCAAAACGACCGCCGATTAAATTTTAAAATAGAATTCTGCAAATCCATTTCTTATAAAATAAGCAGATTTATTTTATAATTGTCGTAAATTAATGTTTTTTTCTCTCGTGTGTGGTTAACGGGAACAATTGTATTTCAGCGGCCACACAATTGGAAGTTGTAATATTTAAAAAAAAATCTTTTATGTTAAAGATAGGGTTTTAGATTGAGAAATGAAATTTAGGTAGGTAATTAGAGCCCAAGACGTCCCGTTGTTGATTTTTTAGGCAACTGGGGTTATTTAATGAAACAAAATTAGTTTTCTTTAAGTAATGCATGTTAATCTAAAGAGAAGATTATAAAACTATTTGTCACCACTCTAATAGGGTTAAACTTCAATGCATCATTGTAACTCGTTCGAAATCTCCTGAAATGAGGTTTAAATAATAATAATTCATTTTTTTGTTTAAAAAAAGTTCTACCAATAATACCAAAAATACGATTGTAAAACTCTCTAATATAAAATTTGACCAATCATTATTTTAAGCTACAACGAAATTAAGTTTCTTTTCACCATTTTTCACTTCTTAACGAGAGCAGTAAAACTATTCCACGCTCCCTCCTCTTATAGCCTTTCAAAAAATTGACTTGACTCCACAGTTGCATCCATGTCTTTCAAAAGATGCTATTATAACAAAACATAGAATCTACAATCAAACTGAGATTAAAAAAGTCTGAATGAGTCTTTCTAATTATTTAAATAACATAAACATAGGGAGCTCAGAAGTTATAAGCACTCTGTATAAATAATATTACTGGAGTGATTATACTCCATACCTTGTGTCCTTCTTTGTTGTTTGTATCTTCCTTGCATTAAAGTTATAAAACCACTTTAAGTTAAAGTATTGCACTGTTAACTAGTAATTCTATAAAACGTAAATCACAATTTTTATTAGAAGCGTAAACAATCCGACTACAGTTTAAAATACTCTAATAATTTGATGTTTATACAGATTGATTCAAAATTGGACGGGTGTTGATTCTAGAGTTAAAAAGAAGGAAAACATTTTTAAAGATAGGTTCGGAAACGTTACATTTTCTGTTTGTCGGCTATTTTGTATTAAAAACAACATTATATTAGAAGTATGTAAGAAATTTATTGAGAACATTTAGGACACTTATTATTTATGTAACTTTTTACCAGTTTACTAGAAATTATAAATTTTAATTTGTACATTTTCAAAATGGCGGACATATAAAAAGTTGAAAGTTGAATGTCTCGAAACCTTTATTATAATAAAACATTTTCAACAAACGAAAGATTTCAACCTTTTAACGAAAAACAAATTTTTTTATATAATTTTTCTCTAGCTTATAAGATAACAGAATTATTAGATCTTCAATAAGCACTGTGGTGAATGTGAATAATATAAAATACTTAAACCCCTACCACAAGTTTGGTACAATAACACACACACAAATAAAATAAAATATTTATTTGCCTTATATTATTTTAGTTCCCAAATGTACATTTCGATAACTAAGTTACCATCATCGGAGGGATCTGAAATAATAGACTACTAACAATATATGAAAACTTAAAAACTAAAATGCCATACCCCCCCCCCCTACCCTACTTCCGATGGTTCGGCTTATCAAACTAGAACCTAGGTGAAAGCGGCTAACGGTACAAATTCCTGTCCTTGGGAAACCCGTAGATTGAATATGGCAATGGCGGCAACAGTTACGGGAGAAAACTGATCTGCTTTTTAGTATCCATTGCTTTTAAAATTTGCTGTCTATCTGAGTAGATATATATATATATCCAAGTTTCAAGTTTCCTCAGACACATTGCACTAAGGCTGTAATTTCGGAAAGAAACGCTTTTGGCTAGAAATCCCATCTACAGGACATATTATTTGCTCACATTTGCTTCCTCGCATTCCAGCCTGTGTTTCACTTTTCGTTTTAGAACCGTCTATGGACCACTAAAACTAATGCATGGGTAAATACTTCTTTCTCTGTAGCCATTTTTTTGTTATCGGGTATTACCACTATAAATGGTTTTGATAAGAAATACTACAGTTTTATACGGTGAGAGATAATTTTCGTAACTATACATTTGATTCTGGTCTGACTTCAATAGCCACTAACATTGTGTAAGCTATATATGCAAGCTGCTCGAGGAACGCTAATAATCACTATTCCAACTTCAACACAAGATAGTCGTTGAATACTTGCCGTTGATCCCTATATTCCTATTTTGGCGCACAACAACACAATGTATCAAACACCTTGCCGGATTTCATCAAAGAGGTACAGAAAACAGAAGATGTATTTGCTATCAAGCACCTACATTCAATGAATTACCACATACATCGATCAATGATACAGTTTAGCCTAAAACTACTAACTAACCTAGTTCTTTACTGGTATTTACTAAACCTAGTTTTGTAAATTGACTTAGAATTATAAATTTGCACATTTCACCAAAAAAATTCTTTCCACTTGTATAATCCTAGAAAAAAGGATGTACTTAAATTTAGTACGACACCAGTTGTTCGTTTTATCTTTTTACAGATGGGAAATGGTGAACAATACTATTGTTTGGGCATTAAAGGCTACGTTTTAGCAGTTTTTAAGAAAATCATAATTTTGAGCATTGGTATTAAGCCAGCTAAAACGAAATATTTAGTTAATGAAATATTTTTATAACGCTTTTGGCTAAAGACCAAAATATACCCACATATAATTTTTGAATAACAGCAGTCAACATTTGTTCTGTAGGACACTCCAGAGATGACAGAGACATAATTAAAAAAAAAAAAAAAACTTCAAAAGCATATTATCTAAGAAAACTTATTATTAACGTATACACACTATAAAACAAGTATATATGATATAATAATAAAGATGGTTCTCCATTGTTTTATTACATGTATGCCTGTGTTTTCTACCATCCATGTGACGTACAGTTTAACTTATAATTCTATTAGACGCTTCATTGAGTCTTGAAAGATTAATTTTCCCAGTCATTTGACCCTAACGAAGAAAACTCATTTCACAGTTTGAAATTGAACATTATGTTTGACATAAATTTAACTGCTTTTGAGCGACAAATGTTTCTTCGCTGACAATGTAAATTGTATTTTAGACTAGAATTGACATTACCTATTTCAGTGCAAATTTCTTCCACAATGCTTTGATATCAAAGTAACTAAGCGGAACTGAAATTACCATTTATATAGTCTGTGTGATTGTTTATTTACTTTTTATATCAATACGTTGAAGAATCTTAATCTTTTTTTATAAAACAAACTTAATAAATGGTGTAAATACAAAGCACTAACCTTCTAACTCAATTATATTCAAAACTAAATGAAAACTAACCAAAACTCATAGTCACAAGGAAGTTAGTCCGATATTTAGTTGTCAGTGAAAAAGTGAAAATAAATCATGAATTCCGCCTTTGAAAATACAAATTTAGAGTCTAGCAGCTGTAATGAGCTACACTTGTGCAACCTCAATAGCTTTGTGAGTAGGGTTTGTCTGTATGTACGCAATTGAGGATGATGACTTAGTCACTGAAACGTCGACTGTATTTATATTTCACAAATAAAGTATTTTTTTTTGTGAAAAATTGTATTTTCAATCATTTGGATATTTTTAAATTGCAATTTTTAACACCATTTTGCATCTTTAATGTTCACATTACATTAAAATAAAACGAAATATGTAAATCTAATTTTGAAAATTTACGTATTTTATATCAGACCCATACCCAATGGATCCCCCCCTCTCCCGATAAATCACGAAGCAAGATTATTCTTGATATTTTGACTAATACGTTTTGTCAAAATTTGATGATTAAATTGAAGATAATTTGAAACAAAAACTTAGTTTTGTACTTTTTATAGCTGCTATCCTCAAATTTTGAACTGTAAAACACAAAAATGGAAATAAACCTCTTAAAATATAGCCAAAATACTAAATTTGATTCAAATCAACTCAACCATTTAGGCTGTAAAAAGCATATATATTCTGATTTATGTAATTTAATTAATTCTTTTATAAGATGTTAATTAGTTTTAAGAAGTTATGTCAATTTTCTATTTACAGTAATTTGAATAATCAATAAAAGTTAATTTGTCAGTGTTAAAAGGAAGTGCGTGAATGCGTAGGCCTATTGATGGAACTTGACAGGTTAGAGAATAGCTGATAGAATGTAACACGCTATGGAGCTGTCGTCATTTGATTGCTTAATAGACTCTGCATAGTAAGGTCTACTAAATTTTAAAAATGGAGAAAACCTCCAGAGTTGTGGCAAAGCATTCCCACACACTAAGTTTGATTAAAATTGGTCTACGGTTTTTCGATAGTTGAGTACTTCGCCAGACGCATAGACGTATTGAAAAAAATATATATACAGTATATATTTTAACTCGGGGGCCTCAAAACGGAGGATATAAACTCATTTTTTCCTTCTAAAGACCGCATAGATATATATATATATATATATATATATATATATATATATATATATATATATATATATATATATATATATATAGGGGATATTAAATAAATTAGTTCACGGCGTCTTGATACTTACCCCTAACATCGTACAAACTTGTAGGAAATCTTAAATTTTATCGGTAGATCAAGGAGTGAGGTAAGTTTTTTATAACCGGTGGTTACACACGTTCTATGAACCTCATACGATTTACTTCTTGCGATCGGCTAGGGCCTCGTAGATGTGTATATATTATATTATCCACTCTCTGAGTGTTTCGGCTCAAGCAGGCCTGGAACTTACATTTGTATACGATCGTGTCGGTCATTCGATCCTACCAGATCTTGCAACAGCTTTTTTCTTGGGAGGTCAAAGATCGAAATTACATTTTAGGCTACACCTTCGCTATTTGTCTTTATAAAAATTTAGGGCGGTACCCTCAATATGCAGATTGAAATCTGAAAATTTGTATCAAATTGAATGTGTTATAAGTAGAATAACAAACGAGGTACGAATAACAACAAAACTTTTTAAATGGCCGCCATTTTGATATTTGTATTTAATTTTTCTGAATTTCAGTAGGTACAAAACAAACTCCTGTATCTAACGTAATATTTCTATTGTAATTTTTGTTGCCACTATCATACTTACGTACAGACAACAATGACATATGGACTGACGGCGTATAGATAATTACTATTTCGGTTTCCTGAGATCATGAAAAGTGAATATTAGTAAAGCAAACGTAGGTCAAAATGTTTGACGATCACCAAAATTACCCTATATTTGTAGCGAATACGAAGTAAGAACACGTCCAGAGATGATTAAAACTGGGCACGCGTTTGTGTGTGGAGCACTGAACACAGACAGATAGAAATAATCTCAAAAAACGTGTTAGGGCCGATTCTTTGGCGCAGGTGCTCCACTAATTCATGTGGATTTTTTGGTCCCCATATTTGGCAGTTAGGGCTGTTCATTACTACTTCATGAACATAAACGTGGTTTCATCAGAAACCAAAACTCGCCCAAAGGAGTTTACATCTTCGGAAACGAGGACTAACATTCTTGTAACAGACTGAACTCTTCGCGGCCAATTATTAGGTTTGATTTCAGTAATCTCGTATGAACAACTTCATGCACGGTGCTCTTAGGGTTATGTGTTATTAGCAACTAACACCACAACCGAGACATTTTATAAATACTCTGAAAAGATAATAGAATTCTTTCCGTGTTTTTTACACCTTTTCTAGACCTTCATGATGAATGTCCTTTAAAAACGCTTCTGTCGCTCGGAAAATTTGCAAAACAATCTTTGATTTTTAATTCTGCAAACCGTAATACGCATTGTGCTTTTTCTTGTGTCGACGCCATTTTTGTATCGCTTGTTCACAGTCCCGAATTTTCAATATAACTGAAAAACAATAATACTTAAAGCAAGAAAACATGTAAAATAAACAGATGTAAAATAAAACTTTATTGTTTTAGCTTTTCGAATATGTGCATTCGCATACTCCAATGTATTGAAAAAATGTATTTGTTTACAAAATCTTGGAGTTATTTTTGGACAACCAGTAATTAAGGAAAACTTGTATTAGCAAATGTCAAGTGAAGCTATTCCCAGTAAAATTTCGAAAGATATTGTAGGACTGTTTCTAAATGTTCAAGAAATATGTATGCAAACCAAACTTTGAAGGCATGTTAGACGGGTAGTTCTCTGTAGGGTTCCTGTCCACCATACAACCGCTGTAGACTATATTAATAATGTGGTTTGACCACAACCTCATAAATTCAATGGCACATTGGTAGACAGTTTACACTGCATAATTACGCCATTTGAATATAATAAAAACAATAAAACCCATAACAAATTTTAAAGTGACTCATAAACTTCCAGTTTAGACATCCGAGTCATATATTTAGTTTGAGTGAGCTCATAAAAAGTTATTGAAAGTCATAAATTGAATGAAGCATAAAATTCGCATTAAGAAAATTTGTTTCCCTATTAAAATATTGATGTCGATATAATCCCCTGGTATCAGAATATAGGTAAATGGTAAATCATATCTCACTGTGATTAGCTTTGTATAATGTGTATGTAATATTGGTTTGCGCCGGATTGAAATCCATATTGTTTATATATTAAATCACAATATAAGACACGATGATGTTTGTTCTTTGTTATCTCAAATTTTATTCATATTACATACATACAATCTATTTTCAGATACCGTTAAAACTTGAAATGTGCTAAAAACACGTTGTATTAACCAAGGTATTTAACCTATATATAAGTGTTTATTTTAATGTTTTTTCCAACAGTGTTTGAGTTCTAGAACTGGCTGTGAATATAATATATAACAGTATTTCTTAAGTACACAACATAAACTGCGCTACATACTCATTAAAAACATAATAAATTTTATCCAAGGATAATAATTGGTCACACGTATCTAATACATGAGAAACAATTTTGTTTCTTTATTACTAAAATAAATCCTCGTATTTCGTATGGAGGATAAGCTGACATAAAAGGGCGTACTTATCACATTTTGCAATTTTTATATATTATATTTATAAGGGTGATTTAAAATTGCACAGCAATATAAATCAACGAAGCAAAGTCAGTCAATGTTAACTCCACAACAGCAAGTTCAACCATCGGGTCCCAATTTTAATAAATTTTGTTCCAGTTTCCTATGTTAATTCGGCTAAATACCTGGGAATGACACTGGATGTAAAACTCAAATGGAAAGAGCATGTCAAAAAGAAGAAAAAAAACAAGAATTAAACTTGAAGTTCAGGAAAATGTATTGGCTGCTTGGAAGACAATCACAACTATCAATACACAACACGCTATTGATTTATAAGTAGGTCTTAAGACCAGTGTTAATCTACGGAATTCAGCTATGGGGCTGCAGTAACAAGACAGCCCCATGATATTGGAGTAAATATCATTCAAGTGTTCCAAAATAAAGTGCTTAGATGTATAGTGGAAAACAGTTTAAGGCGCTGGGTATGCAATTCAGATCCTCTTTGTAAAACAATTGCATATCAGGCCCCTAATTGTGTACTGTAAATCATGTTACCATTATCTTCTTTCAACACATTTCTTACAGATATCATTTACCCTCTAAAAACTTTACTCTGCACATAATAAATACAAATACAACTTTCTGGTATCGTGTATAAAATTGTGCATCCAGTTTGAGCAACAATGTAAAAATAGCCTCTGATTATAAGTTGTTCAAATAATCTCAACTTTATTATAGGGATGTGATAACTAATTAGGTTCTAATTAAATACACCTTTTCTTACAAATGAGTTATTTTCAAAATATTGATTCCAGGACTCGTAGTAAGGTACAATAGCTGAATTTGTATGGTTATTTTTAGTGCATATTAGTGTGTTCGTGTTAACCAGCCGTATGAACCCTAGCATTTACAGTAGACAATTTAAAATCATGACAATTACGCAAAGAAGAATACCGAATATTGTGTCAGTGCCGTCGCGACCTGACACTTTTAGAGGCATATTACGACCCCCCCTCCTCCCCTACGCGACATCCTACTCCATCTTGTCATCGCGCAGTGGGACATTCAACTCTGTTGGAGATTGTATTGTATTTATTGCATCAGTTAGGTATATATACCAAGCTAGACTGCAGTACACATTTGGATTGTCATAATTGAATTCAATACAGTTCTATATAGTGTAAGGATATTATACTGGTTGTAGTAGACGATATAAATATATACAAATCAATAAATAATACAAACACATTTCACAGTTCCAAGTATCCTTTAACTGAATAAAATGTCCACCGAGCTAAAAAACTTTTGAACTCAAAAACATATTTTCTCTTTATCAAATATTGTGCCAGTACATAACTTCAAGCCCACCACGTTCAAACAGCTTTGTACAAATTATGACGGTTGATGTACCCTAACAAATGAAATAATGGGTCGTTCAAAATGTCCTCTAAAAGAATGGGTCGTTCAAAATGTCCTCTAAAAGAATGTGTCGTTCAAAATGTCCTCTAAACGAATGTGTCGTTAAAAATGTCCTCTAAAAGTATGGGTCGTTCAAAAGTCCACTAAAAGTATGGGTGGTTCAAAATGTCCTCTAAACGAATGTGTCGTTAAAAATGTCCTCTAAAAGTATGGGTCGTTCAAAATTTCCTCTATTTCAAGATAAGTACGAAAACCGGCCGCAATACTCTCAATTGTTGCCAGGTCTCAGTTTTAATATTGTAAAGTAGTAGACCTAAACTTTTTTTTTACTAACCTTCTGAAATATTTTGATAATGGACTTTTGCAGTCCTCCTCTGTCAGAAGTAATGGCCTTCCAGATATGGTAACGACACACATAGATACAGGTTTTTAGAAATCTCCGGATATCTGCCTGAAATTGTTGAATATATTGTTTGTATTCTCCACTATATCAAAACAAATATTTAATAGGAATGTGCTTCCTTCAAGAGATTACATTATTATCTCTTTTTCGTTGTTGCTTAAAGGCGTAAAATCTCGGCCATCATGACCTTATGAAGACAAGGAGAAACAGTAAAAATAAACACATCTGCGCCCCCCCCCCGTAAACGCTAACATCATCAGGTCGGAAGAGAACAATACTTAGTCAAGAGAAACCTGATAGTAAAGATGAAAAAGATAGATTTAACTCAAGACCACATAGAGAAAGGTGTAACTTGAACAAGGTTCCTCGGGCTTGCAAAACTGAACTTACCAAAGTGAACCCCTAAGAGGAATTATTATCCTCTAAGTAACATATGTCATTCTTACCTCAATATGGCTGCTTTACAGCCGGCAATCAGAGCCAAGGGGTCACTAACGACATCTGTTATCCCCAATTTCAAACAACTGAAACCAAATTAAAATAACCAGTAGGCAGTTTAGACTCAAACTATTATTGATATTATTTTTACCACTTTCTGTATGTACTGTAATCATGACGTTGAGAGACACTTTTGAACAACCTGTTGTAATCATGCAATGCATGAACACATGTAATTAAACGTTACGTTTGTTGTTGGATATGGAGAATCTTAACTCCATTTGACAGCCCTTTGTGGAGGGTTTAAGTAATTACTTTATAAACTGGTCTACACACGTCGATAACAGTTACAGAAGAGAAATGTAGAAAATAAACATGGCTTTCTTAAAAGAACGTTAAAATGGCGAACAAAATAGTTTTTCTGTAGTTCTTGTGAAATTTCATGTTGATATTTGGATATATAAATGTTAAGGTAAACATCGACTCAGCAATAGAAATTCGCCTCCAATCAAATCAGCAAGTATGTTGAATTTTGAATATTTAAAAAATACAATAGTTAATTGTTTAAGTTTTTATAATAAAGAAATATTTAATAAGTAATCCATTTCTACCTTCAAAAATATACGCAGTGAGGATTAGGTTACTTGAGAGGTCGAAAAACCGCGTCAAGGTTTTCCTTATGTATCAATTTTGAAGTTACCTTTAATTCGGAAAGGATCTTTTTTTTAATTATGTCACTCAGTTGTCTGGCCTATGTCGTACAGCCCAAACTTGTCGACCGATTTTATTGAATTTTACTATGTGTGCATATATCAGCCGTGTTTCGGGACTATTATTTTATTTTTGATTTTGTTTTTGATAACTCAAAATTTGGGCGTTGTTTGGTTTTAGATTTACTTTCAAAATATAGACTTTGTTTTGTATTAATAATATGACGTGTTTAACAAGGTAATACACCAAAATGATTAAAACCATAAAAATATGAAATCGATTTTTTTTCCGCACCACATATTACTTGTATCCCACATTAAGTCGATACACGGTAACATAATAAAATTAAGAAAATACTTTATATGCATGTAAACTGTTTTTATGACTCAAGCTAATAATTTAGTTTTCCATAGGGAGTCTATATTTTACTGTCAGTTTTAGAACTAAACCAACTGATGCGAATACAATAGAAATGTTTTTCCACGATGAGAAATACAACTTAGATAAAACTATTATTTCTTGTGTACAGTTTGTAATCATACACTTGAGTGATTGCAGATCGGTGTAGTTAATACGGTAGCGAACAATTCCTAAAATAGAAGGAACTAACTGTCTCATTCATTAATCCATAAAATGAAATGAAGTCAAATGTACTTTATTTAAAATATAAATTAAAATAACGGAATTTGTCGCCACACACACTATAATAACACGACATCATAAATACAATATGTTTGAACTAAACAAAAATGAAAATAAAAATAATTGTGCCTGATTTTTTTAAATTTTAATCAATAATGTAGTATTTAATTTACTTGACGTTTATATTGATAAATGTCAAAACTACTACTAAATAATATATTAAATGAAAGATAATAAATATACAGATACATAGAGGAGTACATTATTATTATTATACTTTTAGGTCATAATAATTCTGATCAATTTAGTATGAATGACTGCGTAAAACCCGGGGGTCGATCAGACCCCACAATTAGCGGTTTAGACAGTCATTTAGGTTTATTACTAAAACGTTAAAAAACAACGCGAAGATTACGTATGCTCCTTGCGCGCACTTCAGAACGACTGTGTTTCGTCTTGACTACGATGCGCGCGCATCGCATAACTTACACGGTGATCTTAATATGGTGATCGCCAATTCCCGTTGGAATCACCACAAGTAGTTGATTCGGTAACAAACTTTGTCTTTTGTATAATGGACAGAAAACCTCTTTCAATGATGGTTTAAAAAGTGTAGTACAATTACTTAAATAGCGACAGTGGTACATCGAAATTCCATTACATGATTTATTGGAAAATAATGAAAGAAATATTCATAAATACAGACAAGTTACCTTGCAGGAATATTAATAATGACTTAGTATATTTAAACATTTATTATTTTATGGAGAAAAATATAAATTATATTAAGGCTATTTAAACTTTTTATTTTTTTTAATATAATATAATAGGTTTTTATGTTGCAAAATTAACACCCATACAAAATTCCTATATTTTCTTTTATATTAAACACATTTATATTTAAACATAGTTAAAATAATGTCTTCAATATACAATAATTAGCGACCATCAACATATAACTGATGTAACCGAGACCAGCTGTATAAACAACGTGGCAAAGACCAAACTTATTGCATTGTCTGTACAATGTGCTTAATGTATTCTATCGTTCGTGAACTTTGAACATCTGCCATTTTGTAGTGGATCAAACATTTGAAGCGCTGTTTGCGGCATTAAACTCTGCCAGTAAAGCCCTTTAAAAACATGTACAACTCGGCCTATGCTTTCATTTAAAGTTTTTATTTGTACTCCTGTTGGGAGGTTCCCCCATGGTCCTCCGCTGTCACTCATAGTGTACAATAGAAGTTCTTTAGATTCAAAGTCTAAGCCCAGGTTTTCAGCTTTCAAGTGTCATTTAAACAAAAAATATTATTTTGTACACCCGGTATATACAGGTATAGGTATTGTTGTGACAAAAGATGTATATTAACTTGTATTATTCATTAGAAGATAATTTTTAGAGCTAAACATAGATAGCACACTCTACCTATGTAAAACTAAATACAAAAAGAAACATTACAGTAAGAAAGCCTCATACGACACATGCTAACATAACATTGCTGTTATTTATAAAATATAAAACGTTTTTGAAAGTTAGACATAATATATGTGGAACACTCTGTATATAATGATAAGATCGTGGCATAGTTCTATATTGCATTATATCAACTTGCATTTCCTTCCAAGAAGCTTTAAATTGTTAAACTTGATGCTTAGAAAATGTCATTAACATTTACTAGGGTTACAACTTTGATAATTAAAATGATGCAAGAAGGTTAGGAGGTTGCTTTTATGACGGCCACCAGATGGCACTGATCACCACAAGCAACCGTCAATATTGTTCTTAAAGTTAAAACATTATGTCTCACAATAAATGTTTGTGTTATTTCTCACTTAATTTCAATCATTTGTGACTAGCTAAAAGTAACACATGTATTTATAGTTTGTACAATTTATTTTAATATTATGGCTTACTCGATTGCAGAGAGAGTTGCAGTTTTATATGTAAAAATCAATGTAACTTTATCTAGTAGAGGCTGTCAGTAGTACAGCCACATTATAACTTATGTTTAAGGGGACCAAGAAAGGGATTTCTTAGACATTTTAAAAAGTATATTAAATGAGTATTTTAACCAAAACTGAAAACTTTTAATGGTTTCCTTGGTCTTCTAGCCATAAGTCGCAAAGCACAACACAACATAGACCAAAAACGAATATACAATAACACTTTCTGATGTTTTATTTTTATTGTTATAATAAATGTGAAAGCAATACTAATATAGAACTGACAGTAACAGCTGTACTATGATGACACCTGGAACAATTTTTGCCCTCCTGGTTTTCTTAAACCACACTAGGAAACCCATTGTTCAACTAATGACTTTCAAAACATTGAGAATATTTTAGATAGAAATTTAAAATATATTAACAATCTAAAAATTGTAATTTAACGTTTGGTTTCGGTTGAGTGTTCTTTTTTTCAGAACAGCCAGACGTCATAATTATTTCTATTAGTCGATGTCCTGCTCCACCCACTAAAGTTAAAAATTGTAGGTGTTGATTTCACCACCGTTTAGGAGTTGAAATGGTACGTTAAAGTATGAAATGAAATCGTTCTTTCTAAAACAATGATTTAAGTTAAACATGATAAACAAGATTGTTGATTGTTATGGGTATCCATAGAGTATTTTTTATTACGAATACTTGTGTGACTATATACATTTTTAAATGTCTTCATATCCTGAAGAAACGAGTTAATATCCAAGTTACTCACAGACGTACAAATACGAAAGGTCGCTATGTTTAATCTACGGAATAAGTAGGAACTATGTGACTTACCATATTGAGCAGAGTATGCATCTTGACAGTTGTATCGAAGATGGGATTTCCCGATGATAAACGGTATCCTTATTTGTTGGAAACACTTGTTCACATCTGTTCTATGTTCTTTTTCCGTTCATGAGATTTTCAGACTACCTGCAATAATCAAAGAACATGTGACAAATATTTTAAAACTAAGACAGATTTAGTTATAAATATTTGGACCAGTAAAAACTGTATAAAATATAATTAAATACTATTTGTATACAGTTTAATATATTTTTAAAATTATTATTTATTTTACTGATATTTTCCACTTGTTTCTTTTTTAAAACTGTCCTTTTATAACATGCTAAAGAAAGCATATAGATGAAAACAAAGCGATAAATTAGACAGTCATTAGACCTTTTGAGGGGTTAATATTAAACAAAATAATAAATAAAAAAACAAATATATTAAAGTAATAAAACCACATAAAAGAACATAAAATAAATTCAAATAAAAAAATTAAGTCCTATAATTGAATAGAAAGAAATTATTTAGGCCTACTTTCACAATTCTAGTAGGCTATTTACCATTTAAATAGTCTTTTAAAACATGTATTTTCAAATAATTTAACATAATTTTCCGTAATACAGGCACAATGATATAAACTAATAACTCCACTTCCATATTATACAACGAACAGAATAATAAATTACTGGAGTACGAATATATGTTCAGATAGAATAACTTGCTTAAATTGATATTCTTAAAACATAATTTTTTGTCCACTACAAACATAACTATTATTAGCAGAGACCCTTACGTAGTATACTGTAAATCTTCTACTTAGATCCCGTCCAAAGGGTCAATAATATTTTATTTATAAAATAATAATTCCAATACACACTCTGCTCCACCCTATTGTCACATCCTTTAAATTTGAAGATGTGTTTGCTCCCAATACGATTAAAACACGTACAACCGCCCTAGGGAGTAGAGGGAGGTTTGGAAGGAAATTCCATTATGTAAGTAACTGTATTACGTACAATATTACGTGCTTGATATAAAAATATTTTCGAAAAGGAAAATCGATATTTTTATTCACTGACATTATAAATGTTGATATAGTTAATAAAGCTTAAATTTCCATTTTATAAATATTAAATTGTTTCAAAACATTACGTAAACACTCTCGCATACATATTTGTTTTTTCACTGCGTGCCCACCGTTTACAATACAATAGATGACAAGTTAGATTCAACTGATAGAGAAAAGAGTTGACCCTTGGATGTATATCAGAGACAAGGACAAATGTGTTCTCTAACCCCCAGGTACCTACCCTTTCCATCCTAAACTTGTTGGCTAACCAATAGATGTCTTATTCGTTACTTCCAAGTAACGTCATCAGCATATATTAGTGTTTTCTAGTTTAGGTCAATTTCGTTGCTTACTATTTCCTTTTGAATTTCATTTAAAATTTGGTTAAACGTATAAGTTATACAGATGTAGGGGTTTTTTCATTATCAGTCTACCTAAACCTTGAGGCATGAGTCTGGATATAGAAAGAGAGAAAAAACACACAAGATGTCATATGTTACGTTTTCTAACAGCATCTCTGACTCTATTGTTTTTCCAACAATAAAGAATAAGTCTGAAACGAATGAATATATTCATTTCAAATTTTGTGAAAGGTTTTATAATAACAATTTCCAGTATACTGTACATTTTACGTTTGTTTACGTAATTCTTTTAAAATGGCGATAGTTAAGACTTTGTTATACCAAATTCTGGAACAACCCATTGATTTTACTACTGGGTTTGTTTTTACTACTGAATAAGATGTCTTTCTTATTATTTACAGTTCACAAATAACTAAAATATTGCTTAAAAAATCAAATTCTTGGTAATTTACTAGAATACAATTTAACTTTTCTTGGTTAACCGGAAGTGAACTTTATACCACCTACACATTCAAGAGGAACCTGAATAAATTGATTAGTTTACTGTTATCAGAGATATGAACTGGATCAAGTATATAATGCCAGTATTATCTCTCATGCTTGACTACTGTTATTGCACTATAAACTAATTACACAGATATGATAAACCCGCGTAATTTAATCTTACAATAAATCGTCAATGCAGTTAAGATAACAATTCACAGTTTAGGATGACTTTAAACTTATCCTTCCTATTAGTAACTACCCCAGGGGTGACCTGTTTCAAGTTTAATCCCTTATTGAAAGACCCTACAGCCCTACATGTAGACGAAGATAAATTCAACAGAAATTATCGAATTTTGTTTTATCATCTACAAAAATAGAATCTTTAAATAAAATCATGATCCATAATATTTTTTTAACTTCAATTAAAAGAGTAGACAAAAAAGAAAATCTACACTCTTTAAAATATTTTCACTACCGTCATTCCAACAATTTGTTTGTTCGTTATTTGAATAACAGTAAACTAATTTGAGATTCTGAAGTGTTTCGGTTGTAGAGCTTCAATTTGTGAAGTTTATAATTTGTAATTTCACTTGCACAAACAAGATCTCCATGTGTAGCATCAGGGGGCAATCAAAGTTCCCAATTAACATCTCAATAAACTTTGAATTTAGATGAAGGTAAATTGGGTTTATAAACAGTTACCTCTCTATTGTGATAGGCCTATTGTTACAGCTGGGCGTGGGCAGAGCTTACTAGATTTGTTAAATTTACAATTATTTTTTATACGAAATAAACTACATTATATATGTTACAGATGCAACACAAAATGCACTCTCCTCTTAAAGGCCAGCCTTCATTTAGAATATTAATTTGATAAGAATAACTTTGAATATTAGGAATATAAATTACTTTCTTAGTATTTGTGACAAAATTATAACTCTTGCGAAATTTTAGGTAGTACAACTTCATTCAGGTAGTCTTATTTAATTTATCTTGCCGGTAACCATAATGGGCAAAACATGCTCACATACCAAAATGTGTCTACTCGTTTGGGCTTTTCAGACTCTATCTCAAAGCCATTCTTTTGGAATCATAATTTCTCAAATAGACATTTTCCTCCTGCTAACAATAAGTTTAGCACGATATGTGTCACTTTTCAGCCCTTAAAAATCAACTGTTTGTATTAATAAAATGAAGGTGAGTTGTCGTGTCAAAAGATGACAAAAAACCATTGTTCACATTCTTAAACAAGAACTTCAGTTAATTTTGTTCTTGCCATAACCTTATTTCTCAATTAATCGAAAACATTACGTATAGTGATAGTAACAGTGATGTTGAAGATACTTTTCACAGTTTTGTCAATGAAACTGTAACGGCAAACTACTACTCTACAGCTTTCATCAGTTTATTCGATTATTTATCATTCAAAACTGCAAGCCTAAAAAAACTGTACTATCTTTGTAAATATTTTTGCTAAAATTTAGTTTTTATAGACCTACTTTCGATAACTCAAAATTTAAATGTTTGCACCTTAATAAATAGAACTTGGTTAACCTGTTCAATAAAGTTGTTTATCACAATATTGGCGTAGTCATTTTATTAAAGTTGTAGCTGTAGTCAAATATTGTACTCCCTTTCTACCCCTAATCTACAAAAAAACTATTTTCACTCATTACGTAACTTCTCCTATGAGATGTGTATATGAGAAAGGTAAAATGACCTCTACGTGACATAAATTTAATGTTATTCTTTCAATGTTTCCGATTCAAAGGAATTCTTTTATGCTATGATGAAGACTTTATTTTTAATGTGAGTATAAAGCCAAAATTCAAGCGTCTGAGAAGGGAAAACATTTACGATAGTTGTTTTTATTCATAATTTAAATAAATTGGTGGACAAAAGTAATCAAGATGAAGGTAAAACAGTGGAAGGAGACGTGGGACCAATAAGATGGAAGATAGTGTGAAGTGTTTTGAGAAGCAGAAGCAAAATAAGTACAAGATTAGCAAGAACAAGTCTCATAAGAGGATTTTACAAAGAAACTAAAACAGAATATTCTAGAAAACGTTTTCAAAATAATTTCAAAGCTTTAAAAGGGAATTGGAGAATTAAGATGGGCATTTATTAATAACGGAAGGGGATGTATAGCACTTTTTTTTTTAGTAAAAATAGCAAATTGAACCCCAGCTAAAATTGGTGATATTGCCCCGGAATACAACAAATTTGGAAGCACTAAGGTGAAAAAACGAATTCAAATTTATTCACTTACCCATTCCCAAAACCAAATTAAAAGCGACCAAAACTTTTCGTCAGCAAAAATGTTACTTTTTAGTGATCAGTTAAAAAGCGAAAATGATCCATAAGTTATATATTTCAATAAAGTCTAAACTTAATTAACTCGTATATACTCGCCATCAGCGTTAAGTCGTGTTTGGCTAAAATCGATCTTTTAACGACAGCGTTCATTTTTCTTTTTTGATATTCATGAAACGTAATATTTTATCACACGAGTTAGGGTCATTGATATTTCCGTTTTATTAAAATCTAAGAGAAATCGGAAAATTTGATTTTCTTAAAAATGTCTCTTTTATAACAGCCACTTGGCTGATTTTTTTTTCCAATAACTCGAGAAGCAGTATTTTTTTGAAAAATTGTTTTTGTGCACTCAGGCAACAATTCATAAGAGCCGATTTTCATTTTAAAAATCAAGATTGTGTGTTGTATTTCTTCTTGTGCTACAACTATGGTATCAAAAACAAAACTAGATTTGGCCATAACATCCCCACATAACAAACTTTACTAAAATTGGTCCACGTGTTCGGGCTATACATAAACGTAAACAGACAGTATTTAAAAAAAAAAAAAAAACCTAAATAGTTTAACTATAATTATCTTTATACTACGTATATACGAGGAAGTAATAATTTATGTAAAACTGGGAACTGTTAATTATTGAAGAACGGGATAAAAAAGTTTATGGCAATTACTATCTAGTGAAACTGGGAACTATTAAATGAAGAGTAGCATAATACTTGTCTTTAAGAAACGGGATAACAAAGTTTGTGACAATTACTATCTAGTGAAACTGGGAACTATTAATTGAAGAGTAGCATAATACCTGTCTTTAAGAAACGGGATAGCAAAGTTTATGACAATTACTATCTAATGAAACTGGGAACTATTAATTGAAGAGTAGCATAATACCTGTCTTTAAGAAACGGGATAACAAAGTTTGTGACAATTACTATCTAATGAAACTGGGAACTATTAAATGAAGAGTAGCATAATACTTGTCTTTAAGAAACGGGATAACAAAGTTTGTGACAATTACTATCTAATGAAACTGGGAACTATTAAATGAAGAGTATCATAATACTTGTCTTTAAGAAACGGGATAACAAAGTATGTGACAATTACTATCTAGTGAAACTGGGAACTATTAATTGAAGAGTAGCATAATACTTGTCTTTAAGAAACGGGATAACAAAGTTTGTGACAATTACTATCTAGTGAAACTGGGAACTATTAATTGAAGAGTAGCATAATACCTGTCTTTAAGAAACGGGATAACAAAGTTTGTGACAATTACTATCTAATGAAACTGGGAACTATTAATTGAAGAGTAGCATAATACTTGTCTTTAAGAAACGGGATAACAAAGTTTGTGACAATTACTATCTAGTGAAACTGGGAACTATTAATTGAAGAGTAGCATAATACTTGTCTTTAAGAAACGGGATAACAAAGTTTGTGACAATTACTATCTAGTGAAACTGGGAACTATTAAATGAAGAGTAGCATAATACTTGTCTTTAAGAAACGGGATAACAAAGTTTGTGACAATTACTATCTAGTGAAACTGGGAACTATTAAATGAAGAGTAGCATAATACTTGTCTTTAAGAAACGGGATAACAAAGTTTATAACAAAGTAATATGATTATCACATATTGTATATAAAACATATACTACTATATTGAAGGATAGAGATCTTTCATGAACTATCAAAAGTAAGTGTTGGGGGGAGGGGGCAGACAGACGTGAAAGACAAACACATGATCATATTTTCATATTAAGATCTATTACGGACAAAATCCCTCAAAGTTTTGGGAAACATTTCTTTTCTGATCCCAAGGCAGCATTTTTATTCAGTACCTCAAAAATCTTTGTGGAAAACCTTGGTACATAAAAATGTACCTAAGCATGTTGTAAACACGATACAAAATATGTATCATAGAGCTAAAGAGTGTGGGGGGGGGGAGGGTGATTGGATAAATAAATATCTGATGGAATCTAAATAAAGAAAGAAATAAGGCAAGGCGATTGTTTCAGCCCTTTTCTTTTCATCATTAGAATGGATGAGCTGATTAAATATTGTAAAATACTCACCAAAAACGAAAAGAAAATTTTGAAAAATGAGACTACCTGCAGGGATCTTTTGTATAGTTTTAGTGGCAGAATTTTTAATAAATGTACATGAAGATATAAATGACGCTTAAAAAAAAAAACATGTAATGAAAGAGGTTGGAGAGAATATTATAATTAATTTTAAAATTAAAATCAAGAGCTTCAGCATGTAGCTACGAGTATTTTGAGAACTCTTATTAAAAGTGATGACAACTTTGATACGTTGGTACTAAATTGAAAAATACAATTTCTCTCTATTACCAATAAATTAAGGAAATAATGAAGAAATAAAACTAAAAATCCAACTTATAAATCCGTCCTTCTTCCAACCCATCTCTATGAATTATCTTATCTCTCTAAAACAGTTACGTAAATGGTGTTCATTGAAGTGAAATGATGCTATTCAAGGAAGCAGTCAATCAGATTAGAAAAGATAAGGAATGAGAAATACGTAGAAAGCTATGGCAAACAGAGAATAAGAAACATGGTTGAATTTAAATAGTTGATGTATTATGTTGAGAAGGTATAGAATGGAAGAACTGAACGTTGATTGAAGGTTAGGGAGTAGAAGATAGTACATCAACGCAACTCATTATGGCAGAATAATTTAATTCTTTTTCCATCGACTATAAATAATTAAAATTAGGGAAAAAATTAAAGTACAGAAATTATTTTATATTTTCAAACGGTTTTTATAAAGGAATTGAAACAACATTGTTCAATTAGTAACAAGAAATAAAATATAATTTGTTTTTAAATCCGTACATTGTACTTTGATACTCTTAAATCAGTTTTTATAATTGCAAATTTTATCTTTTGACAATAATTTTTCATATCTAGACAATTAAATTGTGAAATTTATTTTTCTGAAGTTAAATATTAAAAGCTATAAAATGAAACTTGTTTGCAGTAATAACAAAGATTCCAATTATTTCATGACTAATTGTAACCTCAGATTGAAGCTTTACTCTCTCCAATGGAGCGGTAAAGTACAAATTGCACGCTAAATCAAGGAAAATATCTTTGAAATTGAAATATGGAAATATTGTGAGCTTCTTTTATTCAGAAAACACATTTTTTGCTTTATTTTTAATGATCTGATTCCACGAATTTAATTTCGCATTTAAAACAGCAATTGAAGTCTTCAATTTTATTTTATGTATCAACTGTTATTGTTGGTTGTTATGGAATACAGAAACATCATTTATGAGTAATATTTATTTATGAAAATTCAAGAGTATAACAAAAAAATTGTCTTAAGTATATACGTGTTACATATTTCTCCCCTCCCCTATTTCTCGATACTTAATATCACACCCACTCCTTGTCAGATCTTTAATTGTGCTTTACTTTACATACTGTTACACTGTAGTCAATGACATGACTATTGAACTGGTTAACGAATTGCAAAACATGTTTCAAAATTGTTGTATACTGTTTGTTTTTTGTGTAATGGCTGATCATGTTAGTCCACTTTATACATAATGTTTTTTTTTTTTTTTAACTTCATGATTTAAGATGTTTTCATATACTCATAATATAACATGCCATACTACAAACAGAAACTTTGCTAAAAGTTGGTCTTTTTCTCAAATGTAACTTTGAAAAAACATTAAAAGAGTCAATAATACTGAACATTCCAAAGCAATGAACAGTCATATAATGTGAAACTCATTACCAGACTCTATCAAATCTATTATTAGCCTTGCCGTGCGTGGACTTAAGTTGCTCCGAATGTGATGTAATGATTTCATTGCAAGGGATGTATGATGAATGAAAAAGAGTCTGAATGTGAACAAGACTAATATCCATCATACTTTTTATTAGTTTATATTATTTTTATAATGGTATTCATTTTCTTTAGTAATTATTAATGTTATTTTCCTTAATTTATTGCATTGTGTTTCTTTTTAAATGTGTTTGAGTTCACTTCGTACTACATAAAAATACTTTTATTTTTGTACAATACTTTTGTTTATATTTTATATTTATGTGTATCATTTACATGTTGAGATTTTGTATATGTATTTATTGTATATGAGTTAAGCGAAAGAGAAAACCCGATGGTCCTAACTTAGCTCCTTAAAAATACAGGCGAAAAACAATAAATCAATCTCTCTCTATTTCATCTGAACATAATTTATTAGTGAAGGAATGTTGGTCTATACGAGTTGTTTTCAGAAAGTAAGTACCGTTTTACCGCACGGCCGCCGTAGCGTTGCGGTCGTTACTCGACGCTACTCTACCTGGTTTATTGACGTTTCACAGTCACCATTATACCCTAGACCAGAATGTGTATAGAAATATACCAAATATGACAAATGTCTTAGTAATGGTGGAAACTGTTTTAAAAAATAGTTTAAGTCATGCTTTTCCCTGTAAAAATCAAAGATTTAAACTAAATTGTATAAGCACTTTATACCAAAACTATAAAGGTACTTACTTTTTGAACACGCCTCGTAAGCAAAAGTAAAACTATCGAAATGGTACATTTACAGAACTAATGGTCTAGTTCCATATCAGGGCAATATGGTTGCCAAAATCATTGGTACAAAATAGGATACGCTACAAAGAACTAGGAAAGCCAGAAGGGTTTTGACCAACTTAGGCCTACATGGAAAATCTAACAACTATTGTGGATGTCTGTTGTATGCAATGTCACAAAGTAACAAGAATTGTAAACTTAGCCTAAAAAATTGTCAACGCAGAAATCATAGACAAAGTCAAACTGCAGAGACTACCAAGAGACCTAAATGGAGGTGTAACGGCAAGGTATTGAAGAAAACGTTTTGTACACCATCTCATATATATTATTTACAGATGTGATACCGCCAACAGTCGACCTACCCTTAAGTGATATTGATAAGATTGTTTTCAAATCCCTAGAGTGTTATTATAGTATTATCATTGCATGGTCAATGAGTAAATCCAGTAATCTTACAGAAGACAATATTCAAATTAGACACGTCTAGACTGTTGACCTAATCATGTTAGTACCAAAGTTTGCGAATCACGAGTTAGTTCACCAAAGTTCTGGTTAGAAAGCAAACACCACCCCCGACTGCTGCCAATTGATGATAATTCCCAACTTGTTACTGAATTTGGTTCAACAAGACATTGTAATTGTGTACACTGATATGAATAGGTAAATATTATTTGAAAATATTCAGACGGAGAAATCATAAAAGTTATCTAACTTTTGATAGTTTAATAATAAATCTCTCTAATACGTTATTTTTTAATGTAAGTGAAATAAAATGTAATATATAAATATTATCAGCAGGTCAGATCACTTGTAACAGCATTTCTTCACTAAAATCGTTACTTAAATAAGATCAACAATATATCTACAAGTTTATTTTATTTTATTTTCTATTTTGAAATGACGGCCACTCAAAACTTTTGCAAGGCTTGGGTACCGGTGCTCCAATTACATATACAGTGCACCCTCCAAAATAATAAACATAATAATGTAAAAAAGGAAAAATTTTCACCTGACCCAAAAATTTAAAACTTCTTAATTTACTACTTTATTGATGTTTTCATTAATATAATAAAAGTTTCATAGAAGTTTCACAAAAATAACAGCTACACTATTTTGTTCCGTCTGATGTTCTCTAAATATTGTTACAACTTGAACTTGCGTGTAATTTTATACAGACAAACAAGTAGTCGGATCGTTAACGCTTCCAACTAAGAGCGATGTAGTAATCATAGAAGCAATAATACTTTAATTTGCAACCACTACGATTACAGTTATGGTTAACTATATATTTAATTGCCTGTTTATCAAGCTGTCGAACCTTCCATGATTCATTCGTTTTATTTAAGGAAATAAACATTTCATTTTAGCTACAATAATGAACTATGAACTATAATTTACGTTCAGTGTCAATACCTGCATGAGGCCAACCTAAATTGTAGAAACCGGATCTAAGCAGGCTTGTTTGTTATTGTCCCGCATATTTCTACGTGTGCTGGATCTATTATTTTATAAATATAGAAAGGGGAAAGTAAGTAAAGGGACAAATGGGAAATAGATAAGTTGAAATATTTAAATAATACATACAATAGTACAAGCACAAAAAATGTTTGGAAAATAAGCTTGAACGTGTGACAAAGAAAATAAGAAGGTTGATTTGTAAATAAATAAAAACTCACGATACAGAGATATGAAAATCCAAAATACTATTACATTGAAAGTGAGATACCCCTAGAGATAGTGTAAAAGAAGTATCGTATAAAACTCTAGTAGAAGAAGATATACAAATAATAATATGAACGGTAAAAAATGTTCTTCTAAAATTGAATTAAATATAGAAATCATAACAACCCCTAAAACAAAAAAATAAAGACTCTTCAAGAGCAGTTTTCTACCATTAATTTTAAATACTAACTACAGCATACGATAAGGCCCAATACTTAGGTAGAACTATTGTAGTTTTGTAGGTTTAGGTACAGAAGACGCTAGTGTCAGAAGAATCGATTCATGCAATATGGCATGCTGTCTTTGAATTTCGCAAAAGTGGGCTCTTAAAAGACAGCACTAGAGCATTTAATCTGAGCTTTACACATACCAAGGAGATAGGTGATATATTTAATGTGTAAAATCAACATCCAACTTCTGGTAACTTCAAGGACAGCATGATCTGACCCACTCTGAACTTAAACACACAAAACTACAACTGTTCAACCCATATATCGAACCTTATCATTATCGTATGTTTTGGGATTAAATTCAATACTATGTATAGCTGCTTTAATGTTTGGCTACCAACGTTACAAACTATATTACCAAAAACCTTCAAACATCCGTTACAAACTGTTTAATAAGTTTTTGGATCTAAACCACATTAGTTGTAGGTAGGGTGAATTCATAATCATAAACATCGTATAGCATATTATTTTACAAATTCACAAATTTTGCATTTTCATTGTAAAAAAAACACATACACAAATCAAAACACAAATGTTACCATTAAGAAATACGGATTATATGTTTGAAGTTTCGTGAAGAACATTAAGAAAAATGTTTCAATTTTGATAAAGAAAATATAAGAGAAACATATTTGTGATTATATAAAATATGGTTGGTATGCCCAGAAGGACCGGGTGTTTATGTTTTAGAAGCATATTCGCTGGTCATGAATAAATAATTGTGGCTCAAATCTATTATAAAAACATCTTTGGATAGTAATAGCCATATACTTAGAGGGAAGCATCAGTAGAGACGTTTTAGAATAGAATCCCTAAAGAAAGCCGAACTATATGACTTGGATAGGGGACAATGAAGAAGTTAGAAAGACCTAAAGTAAACTTATTCTGAACAACAACAATTAATCGTGTGAGATGCCGTCCCATTTAAGATTCAAAGAAATTGGTAAAATAACCCATTTGCAAAATGTGACAATTGTAATGAATTTTTTTTTTTAATGCCAAGAAAGATTTAAATTTAAATTAATCCATTCAGTTATAAGCAATCTTTAGGCTATGATCCTATTGGGAGATTTCATAAAGGAATAACAAATATAAATTTTACATGTTACCTAAAAAAAATTATAATAATGCTCGAGTTTAATAATACAAACGATGATTGTATTCAGTTTATAACTTGAAATTTGTAAATAAATTAAAAAATAGAAAAAAACACATATATTTTAACTTTTAAATAATGAATGTTTGAAGGGTTATTTCAACTATTCATGTTAAAGAACTCTACACACTGTGGTGAGAAAATAAATATGATTCAAAATAAATATGTAATACTTCCTTTAAAAGTTTAAAAAAAGTCAGTTTAAAATACTTAACCTAACTTTCATATCTATAACGTTACTATAGTTATCAGTATAAAAAAATAAAATAGTAACTTATTAAAAAACTAACACAGATTTAGATTAGAAAACAATATTACAACTGAAATTTTGTTTTAGGGTGTTCCGTCAGCAAACAATTTCGTCTATGAATTCAATGTTGCTCTCATTTCGCACCAACGTTTTCTCGCTCATACAATCACACTAAAATGCTGTAAAAAGTATTGACATCAATTCTGTAATGTACATTTTATTACGGATTATAGAATTTCTGTTATACAATAATCTGAAAAATTCCATAAAAACCTATGTGGAAAGAATTTAATACAATTAAAATAATATCTAATGAATTATCAAAACCAAGAATATACAAAATTCTGCCACACTACTAATTATTTGAACAGCTGATTTTAACTAATTATTAAGTTCATTTTGAGGTTATGTTCACATTGTTGGTCATAATTTCTGCGCAGTTACTTTTAATGGCACCGAGGGTAGAAAGTCATTAATATTCGAAGCCCATTAAAATTCATATTATTAAGGTTTACATTTTTAATATCGTCTTGGATTTTATAATATTCTTTTCTTTATGTCAAATAAATTATTTAGTATTCAAATTAAGTATCTTCCTTCATAATTCATAGCGGAGTTTCTGTTTTATTTCACCCTCAATAAAGAATAAAACATTAACCAGTTCATAATAAAAGTCTTCACTCATAAAGTATTAATGTCTTTACTGCATCATCTCCTACTAATTATTGTCTTTCTAATACATTCAATGAAATTTAATAAATAAATACGTTTTAATTGTAAAACATTTTTGAATATATGTCAACAGCCGATTTTGGAAAAATTGTAATTTTAGTTATTGTGGTATCCACATCAAATTTAAATTGTCGACAATATTTTTTTAAATAATTGACATATGAAAAAATATACCTTCATACAAATTGTCTTAAAGATTCTTTCGCACTTTGGATTACTGCACAGATGACAAATAGGAAGACGGTAACGAGTATAAATCCAAAAATCAATTCTTGAAACTCAGTGATCTCAAATTTTAATTATCGTATGATTATTTTGTTACTAAAATTTTTGTATAAATTTATTATAGTTTTTTAAGGTTATTTCATACTCTTATAAGTAATAATAGTTTAAGTAGTGTTTTTTGTTGATGTGTAAAGATATTTAGCTAAGTCCTAACTTTGAAACTCATGTAATCGACCCGTCTCACTTTCAATCAATAGTTTCTCATATTACTTTTCTTCTCACGACTACATATACTCATAGTTTACGATTAATCACTACTAAAGGATCAATTCCAGTACATTTTATGTTGACATGAGCCTATCGATTTTATTGATGGAGCGTATTTGCCGTTTTCCCAGGTGAAAGAAATCTATTAGCTGGATTCAATTTTGATAAATGTCATTTATAGGTTTGATTTCTACGACCAGATAATGTGCTAAGAATAACATAAATCACGTCAAACATAAAATTTAAAAAACACATTAACGGAGCAGTAACACATGAAAAATTTGTTCCGTGCTGTAATTTTAAATTGCCTTGCTTACCTACCTCGCAATATTAAGTAACGTCTGCACAAACAAATGGTAAAGTTTCAAAATAAACAATTAATTGTATCATTACTCACTTATTTGACTTTGCACATTTTAAGTAGTCGAACTTCACATGAGTTATAATTTATCGTTATTAAGTTACATTCATGAAAGATTAATATTTTTTTTAAATTTTCTTCGTATAATAAAAAACAACTGAGCTTTTATTTTTTATTATTATTTAAAAAATTTTTTTTTCCCTTATGCTGATTTTAAATAATTCATCTTACATTATAATCGAAACGTGGCATTACAATATATTAAAATAATATTTTGTAAGTATAAAATGTTATTTTCCCTCATACCCCTCTTTATTGAATAATACGTATTTCAGGTATTTGAAGCTATAACCGATAGTACTGTCACATCCGAATATCAATACACCAAATCCAACCACAATAATTTACTTTAGAATAACAGTGATATTTCAATGTTACCAACTAGTATTTAACTCTCACCTTATTATTTAAAAGTTGAACATGTTTTAAACAATCTAATCAGTAATAATATCTCTAAGATATTTCTTTATTTGTACGTTTCTTCAATTTACTTGCAATGGATCCCAAAGATACCATAGAAAACATATAACAAAAGCTCAAGTATTTCGTCTATTTTTCAATGTTCCTGTAAGAAGACGAAATTCCAAATGTCATCTCAGACGAAAGCTCCTTCTCTTTTGTTAGATTTGCATCGTATGATATCATTTAAAAAAACAAAACAAAAACAAGTCTTTTAACTTAATGATCTATTCCTGATTGACATTTTTCGTAGTTTATGATGTTGATAACAGTAAAACAGTGCGAGAAATTATATTTGTAGTAAATATGTTTAGTAAATAAACTGGGAAATAATAAAGATAAGATAAAAAAATATAGTTATCGCTACCTCCCCAAAATGTCAGCTCAGGAGAAATTTGTTTACAAAGTGTATTTTAAAAATTGACGATAGCGATATGATGAAATTGTGATTAAATGAGACGATATAATCTAACGTAATAAACAACATAAAAATTACTTATAATAAATCGCACAAAAACATTGCACTAACTTTCACAATCCTATTCAGAATTTAAAATAATAACGACAAAAAAAAATTCATTACAGTTTTGTTTCCCTTACAGCCGTGTTTTTATTTGGAAAAATATAATGTAAAGAGTGCAGTAAGGAAACAATTTTCCTATTTATAAAGTATAAAAAGTAATTCTTATTGTACTGATGGGACCATTTGTCTATGCGCGCGGCTCTGACGCTACTAACCGTTCTGTAAAAGTAGGGCTCGCTCACCCAACTATGTTTGTCTACCTTTCGCGACACATAATTACAGTTTACAAGATTTGTAGTGCATATAGAAACATGATGTTTACAAACAACTCGAAGCTACATTGAAGACAGGTGTATAATCTACGTCCGGCGCTCCGCGCGGCACCACATGTTTTTGGAAATGAGCTATAACCACTCCCTTCTTCCCCGCCGCGCAATAGCAAGCCACGCGCACAGACAAATAGACCCATCAATAAATAAAGACTAAGCTGGCTTTGCTTGTACTATAAAATCATCATATGCACCACACGTATTTAAATAAAATCGGGATTTTAATAACGGGTTTTAAAGTTCATTTCCCGCCAATTATTCCTGAACTTATCATTTTGTAAGTTGATTTGGATTAATAATCTTCAAGGTTCACCAATATTTTAACGACAACAGTAAAACCGATTTTTAAAAACTATGTCTTTTATATCGCTTATTGGAGGATTTATGTTTGGTATTTATTGGTTACTCCCGTTACGCTGTGTAACGTTACCTTACAGACATAAGCCCAAAACATATCGCTTCGCTTACAAAATAATATAATTATCCTAAAATAATAATTCCAATAAACACTCTTCGGTCACATCCTTTAAACTTGAAGATGTGTTTACTTCTAATACGATTAAAACACGTACAACCACCCTAGGGAGTAGAGGGAGGTTTGGAAGAAATCTCCATTATGTAAGTAACTGTATTACGTACAATATTACGTGCTTGATATAAAAATATTTTCGTAAAGGAAAATCGATATTTTTATTCACTGACATTATAAATGTTGATATAGTTAATAAAGCTTTAAACTTCCAGTTTATTAATAATAAATTGTTTCAAAACATTACGTAAACACTCTCGCATACATATTTGTTTTTTCACTGCGTGCCCACCAGAACGGATTAAAATATTGATGTTTAATTTTGTAAAATGTTTTACCTTATTACTTTGAATTGATTTTAAATTAATTTGTTTCTGATTTGTCCCACATTATAATCCCACATGTTAGTACAATATTTTGAAATAATATAGTATAAGTATAAAATGTTATTTTCCCTCATGCTCCCTCTTTATTGAAAATATGTATTTCAGGTATTCCTCCAACCACCTTACTTTAATTTATAGTAACAATAATATTTCATAGTTGCCAGCAATAGATGCCAAAGATACCACAGAAAATGTCTAACCTGCTCACGCATTTCGTCTATCTGTCAATGTTCCTTTGAGAAGAAGAAATTAAATAAAACGATGAAGTGTTTGTAAATAAACGATGAACTAACAACAGTTTTCTCCAAATATCTGTTATCTACAATAATGATTTTTCCAAATAACGGTTTTCTCTAAATAACAGTTTTATCCAAATATCTGTTATCTTCAATAATGATTTTTCCAAATAACGGTTTTCTCTAAATAAATAACAGTTTTCTCCAAATAACGGTATTATCGAAATAACAGATTTTCCAATTACGATTTTTGTCCAAATAACAATTTCATCCGAAATAACGGATTTCTCCAAAGAAAAGTTTACTCCAATTAACTACATCTCGAATAACAGTTTTCTAATGACAACAGTTATAATATTGGTTTCCTCCAAATAACTGATTCTTTAATGACGGTTTTTGTCTAAATAGCAATTTTCTCCAAGTAACGGCTTTTCCCCAACAACAGTTTTCTCCAAATTGCGCTTTCCCCCTAATTTCAGTCTACTCCAAATAACGGTTATATCGGATATCAGTTTTCTCAAATAAAGGTTTGCTACAAATAACTTTTTTTTCCAAATGTTTTCTCCAAATAACTGATTCTTCAATATCAGTTTCTGTCCAAATAACAATTTTCTCCAAATAACAATTTTCTCGAAAAACAGTATTCTCATAATAACAGTTTTCTTATAGTAACTGTTTTCTCCATAATTGATTTTTTTACAAATGTAATTGTTTTCTCCAAATAACGATTTTTTTTTTACAATGGTTTCTCCAAATAATGGATGCTTCATAGACGATTTTTGTCCAAATAAGAATTTTCCCCTAATAACGGTTTTCATGGATAACATTTTTCACCCAATAACGGTTATCTACATAAAACGTTAATCTCCAATAAACGTTTCCCTCAAGTATCGGTTCTCTCCAAATAATGGTTTCTACAATGAAGGTTTTGGTACAATATAAAAAGCTCATTAATCAATAATTATCAATTAGCGATTAAAAAAAAAATTACAAATTCATTTTGTAAATAAATACCTAGTTGACTTTGGTAGAACCATAAAATCGTTCCACCTATATATCAATCATATTTGATTACAATTGACTTTTTAATACTGATGTCAAGGTTCATTTCCACCAATTATTCCTTACCTATAATTTACAATGCTGGTTTAAATTAATAATCCTCACATTTCTGGTGAAAATATAATATTATAACTTAATATATTATTGTACTAAAACTATAATAGTAAAGCAAATTTTGCGAAATTAAGTCTTTTACAACAGCTTAATGTACTACTTCTGCAACAATCAAAATAACCACTTACAAGTAGGAGTAACAATAAAACAAAATTAACCTCAATATTTTACGTTTTCAAATATGCACAAGTATCGATATCAGCCAAAATATCGATGTCATTTTTTTCTCAAAACTAATCGTTTTTAGGACCCCTGGAGTCCCAAAAATGTTTTTGGAATGATGGCAGACCGTTGTATGTTATTTTTTACCACGTTTCCAAACCCCCCCCCCCATTTCCGTCTTTATACAAATCAATATTTAGGTGCAAGCTGCCATAAAACCAAATATCAAAAATCCAATTTTCTCAAAATTGGATTTAACAATTTTAATACAATTACAAAAAAATTAATCTCTAAGGACCTATAACAAGAAATTTGTTCATCAAAAATATAATGTCTCTAAATTGCCTACCAATTTAATTAAAATTTTAAATGACATGTGATTATTAATAACACGTACCATTGTGTCAAATTGTAAGTAAAAATATATATATACCGTTTAGGGATAATTGGTAATAAACTAAAATGATACCCTCTCTATTTTAATCAGTTACGTGATCTTTAACTATGTATGTTTATGTACACTATATAGAGGGGGAAAACACTTATATCTACGTATACCGTTGTTTCAATAAAAGTTCTGAATTAATCTCTACACATATTGGTAGCAGATGTTTCACAGTTTTACGGCAGTAATAAAACACGTTCTACAGGCAGCAAGTGTTATTGGATTCATTCACCATTACAAGGGTAAGTTTATTTTCTGTAAATAATATTACTGTAGACGTAAGTGTAGACAAAACTGAACCAAGAAGGCGACTTCAATCTTATCGAACCTCTTCCTAATCGAAATGAAAAGATAGGCCGGATTTTATTCATACACATCCAAATATCATTAATTTGCTGTATTATTAGTAAATACACAAATTTCTACCTATTGTCAACGTAACCTAATGATATTTATGGGGTGTAACACACACTCGTGCTTGTCTTATTGTAGGCTACCGCTTGTCAAAAGGATTTGAACTATAAATATGAAATAAAGTTTTATTCCACTACTTTCCATATCGTGATCACAAAAACTTTTTATTATTTGGATTCCAAAAGGGCGTATTGTGGGGTTGATTGCTATACTGTTTCTAGGAAATTTCAAGTCAACGTCAATTTAATATCTCATTTTAAAGGTCTTACAATGCAAAACATTTTGATAATTAGTATTTTTTGTAATCGTTCAAAAAAGTGGAGGTTCAAAATGTCTAATAATAATACCATCTTTTATGTTAAGTTTTATACAATTTCTGATATTCAGTTTAATGAGCAAGACTTCCAAACTTCAACTAATCACCAAATGTAAACAATATACACCTTACTTGTACAACAAAACGAAGTTATGATCCTCCTAAGTCTTACTTCAGTGTCATGATGGTACTCTGTACAAATGAAGTGAATATTGTGTTTTTACAACAGTCTTTGGTAAATTTCTGATTATATTCATGTTGTTTTTGGATACTACTTAATTCATCCTAGTAAAATGCATCAAATTTTAATACATTACTTAAACTACTCAGAAACTGCGAGGATTTCGGTGGAGCCTAAAGAGATAAGAATTAAAATTAATCGCTCTCTTCCTTCCAATATTACGGGTTTCCGAAGTTCTATGGGTTTTCTGCTGATAAAGGAGAAAATACTTTGTCAAGATTTTTTCTCAGAATTAAAATATCCGTTAGTTTCCTTTTATTTTATTTATTTTTGTTTACTAAAGAATAAGGGAACCGAGGCATTTTGAGTTTTTTAAACCTTAAAAATTCACAATTTTCGTATAAAATACTAATAACAACAAATACTGGAAGCGAGAAAAGGGGGTTTCAATAGTTACATTTATTTATGCAAAGATGTAATTTAACCGACGGAAAATTCGAATGATAACTGGATTTATGGACAACGTTTTACAAATTCAAATATAATTAAATTGAAAATAATTATATAATTATATATATTTATTTATTTAATGATTGTACTCTGGTGATTTAATGGCTTTACTGAATATTTGAAGGAATTAAAATATAAGAACTCAAAGAATTGTAAAATAAAAAATAATAATTAGGCAATAATAATAATTAAATCGATTTTTTCTTGCATTATACAGCTGTTCTTGATAAATAATATTTTTTACACTTAAGTATCAACTTTTACTATTACTTACTTTTTGTTGTCTCTTAAGTACACAATACCAGAACTAAACCTACCCCGACAACCTTCTACAATCTTACCGCTTTCCTATCGACACTTCTAATGATAAACTGATATAATACGTAGGAATTAGTTTTAACCTATCATTTTAGAAAACTTATTTTTTTAATCTTAAATTCTCATTATTACCTATTTGAAGAGTTCCTCTATCCGGACCCTTCAACTTTTTCTTACGATACGAAGAGAACTTTGAGATCAGCTCTGATATAAAAGTGGCTATACAAAGGTTCATCCATGTATATAAATTGGCACTTTAATAATAAGGTTCTCCGATTCATTAAAGACTTTTTGAACCAATATTATTAGTTGTAGGCATTACATCACACTAGATGGTGTAAGTTAGTACATTTACCGCCCTCACTACTCAGTGAAATTTATTTAACAAATGGAATATTTCCGAAATTGCTGATGTAGAATCCCATCTGTTCGTTCCTGTGACGATTTAAACATGTATGGTGTTCATGCATCACTGAAGAGTAACTCGGAAGCTAACACTTTCTGAGAATAGTGGAATATCTATGAATATAATTTCGATCAATTACTACATTGAAATGCTGTCTAACAGGCTCTTCAAAAACCTATATCTGACGCATGATCAACAGATAATGTACTTCAGTTATCTCAAATTTTTAAGCTCTGATACGCAAATAAAAGTTCTAGCAAAAGAACTCGTGGGCTAAAGGAGCGGACTAGTACAGACCCTACTTGGTTTGTCCCTGATGTGAAGAAGTAAAATCCCTTCAACAAAAATGAATGTCATTCTGATAAATCTCAACCTTGGTACGAGATTTACTGAACGCACTGATGCTATAGCTGTAATACAAGAGCCAGGGGTCAATGGAGGAATCATTAGAGGACTTCCAACCAAAAAATGTAATTTAACATGGGGAAGAGAGAAGTGAGATTCAAACACTGGTTGTGTGAGTGTGAATCTCTAACATACAAAAAGCTACTTTATCTCAGCACTCCATTCCCCACCACCGCAGAGGTAAAATAATGTCACCCAGAACTATTTTAAGATTCTTAGAAACCATAAATCTTGGCTGGGACTAAAACATAATTAGAAGGGTAGTTACAAAAGATCCATTTGTGTCGCAGTGACAAGAGGCTGTATAGCCTCGGAAACCAAATTCACTAACCAACTATGCTCTGATAACCCTCTACTTATTCATATGAATCAGATATTTTGTATCTCGTCGAATACAAAGATCTTTTCATCAGAATCCCTTTTATAGATATAAAAATTAACAATTACGTACTAAAACCTTTGGATTCCCCTATTCCTATCATTGATCCATTTTATAGTTTCTATAATACATCAAGTAACATTCAATGAGTCGTACCTTCATAAGCATACTTCCTGATACAGAACCAAAAAGAGAGAGTTTATACCCGGCTCGAAAATATGTTTAATTACTGAATAACATCTTAACTAAATGCAAATTTCAAGGTAAAGCAAACCACTATATGTAAATTACGTGTCAACATTAAGACTCTAGACTATGATGTCAGTTGTCTGTTATATCCCAATATTTGTGTATATACATCAAACATTACCCAATCAATCACGCTGTATAAACACTACACCTGATTCCGTGTGTAATGTACAACATCAAGTGATTAAGAATTAATTATTATATATACACACACGGAACAAAATTTTACATGCACAGTGTGATCATGAAGTTCCAGTATCTTGTCTATAATTACAGTGGTTTTGACACTATTGGTTAATCATTTTGGTCTTATTTTGACCAAATTATGTTTAAAACTGGGGTTTACCATGGTTTAGTTATGTCTTTTAGAAAATAAAAAGAGAAATGCTATTTTAAACCGATTTTACTATCAATTAAGGAAATTTCTATTATTTTCCGTTAAATTAAAACTGATTGTTAATGATTTGTTTGGTATTAATAGGCTTCTTCTTGTAGCTAAATACCGTAAGTTCAAAGTTTTGTTTCACCATTCATCCCTTAAATTAAATTAATCTCTAGAAGTGATGTTGCGAGGGATGGTGTGGACAATTATTCACAGACAAGGGCGAAGGTTGTTGCAAGTGACAGCGACTGAAGTTAATAATAACCGGTCAAGTTAATATGTCTAAAGGGACATGAATTAGACTGTCGTCAAATTATAGAATCAAGTGAACAATAGTTTAGTTAATAGAGTGGCAAGAGATGTGAATGTATCAGTTATTTATAGACTAATATAAACTGAAGAGTCCAAGATCTATCGCTCTTCTGGAAGTTAAATAAACAACAGTCTTGCTGCTGCAAATTATTTTTAGTATTTTCACAGTTTAATAAATGCCTGTTGGAGCGCCATCTATCAGTTGCTTAAACACTAGTGGCTTTAGTAATTGTCAAAAAGAGTAATTTCTGTGTGGTTAGAATTCACACAAAAAATGTACAACGTGCATTCATGTTACAAAAAAGCATGAGACTTGTTGCCGGATTGTGTTAAATGGAATTCTGCAGGTAGACTTTTAAGTAGATGTCAATTTTAACTTGCCTATGTATTTACATTTGTGATATTATGTACTACAGTTATAGATCTTTGCTTTCTATTTAAAAAATATATATTCATTTAATACCAGAGGAAGCGACCATTATCTCAGATTGCCAAACCAAGCTGTTGTTTGAAACCAACTCCCTAACGAATTAAAATAAATCAGACTTTACATAAATTGTTACTTCCTCCGTTCTTTTATTCCTTGGAAAAGGTTTTCATTCTCAGTTAGTAGGAATGAAAATTAGATTTATTTTGTGTATTGTATACTTTCCAGTGTTATTAATTTAACACCAACGTGATTTAATTTCCATCAACATGATATTGTGCTTTCATCATCAAAACAAAACTAATATGTACGTATATTAGTTTTAAAACAATTAAATTATTATATTAGTAATATCTAGGAAAACCCTAACATTATACAATTGAACTAAAGCCAATGATCGGAAAAAACATTTCTTACGTAAACAGCTTTTTAATAATGTTAATAATAAACAAACAACAAATCATGAATGAAATATATTTACTTTTTTACTAACACAGTATACGAAGTAGAGTATAAGTTGGTTAATCGTCAAAAATTTCGTTATTTTTCTATTAAACTTTACATTTCATAACCTCAGAAAACAGAAAATTGGATTTCGACTTCCCCATCCATACGTCCATTGTTGTTGTCATTTATACATACGTACGATAACGCCAACAAAAATACATCCAGCAACATTTAATTTGTTATAGGGGACTTTATAGTGCTCACATAGAAATTTATTGAAATTTATAAAAATGGAATTGAAAATGTCCAAATAACAGCCATTTAAATTTTTTTGTTCATATCTCCAGTGTTAATCAACTTATAACATACTAAATTAGATAACAATTAGCAGATTTCAATTATGCATGTAATAGTACCAAGCCTACGATGACAAATAGTGAAATAGTAAAAATTCACATTAAGTTAATATCACAGAAACCTGGTTACTAAACAACTAAATTATTTTAAGAAAAGTGAAGTTCTTCGAAATATATCTTCGAGCCCTGACCACCCAAGGAAATAGATACTTGGGTAAGGCTGAGTTATCAGTAATATGCGTAGCAATTGGAGACTTCATCCAACAAGATGCATTCTTGTTCTAATATACCGTGATCATATATATACAGTTCACGGCTCGTCATAGCCGTCAACACTGACAAACCAGTGAAGCCTTTTTAATACATACTAGACCCGATAAATCCATTTAGAGGATCTGAATTATTATTACATTGCATAGGTCTGGATAAGTACATACTGCCCAAAATATCAATAACATTAATGGTTACTGTAAGAGCAGAACTTTTGGCAGTTTATGAAGTGACGATCCTGCTCACTTCGGATTCTTATGAAACAAACTTCATATTTATAATAATTTATCTAAATAATTGATACTTATTTACCAAATATATTAAATAGTATACTAATTGTGTAACTTCATTTTGTAGTCCATTTAATACTTCCCAATAACTATATTAAATCAAATCGTATAAACAAACAATTCCGTTTTACAAGTCCAGCTGATGTATGACTATCATATAATAAACTGTTGTAATCTCTGTGGGTGCTCATTAGGATAACGCTAGTTGTTTACAGGCAATTGAACAAACCCTCGTTTTTAAACAGTCAGACTTTATAATGAAAATGATGATTATCTGAGTTGGTAATAATAATTTGTACTTTTAGCAGAACGATTTATTGTTGTTTGACCTCTTACGCTACTGAAATTGTAGAATGTTTAGTTTTTAATGATGACAGTTATTTTGAAATATTATTTTCGTATTCCATTGTTGCCACGTTTTACTGGTGTTTAACTTTAATTATTAGACGTGCGGATCGCTATAAAATGTGTTGGCATTCTAGGTAATGTGGTTTATGGAAAACTGTCCCACGATATACAAGTGATACCCACCATCCATAAGGATTCTTAACGTCCTGGCTAATAGCGTTTACTTCGGAAACATTACGCGAATTTAAAACATGCATAAATCTTATATAAATCAAGGTCAGGAAAAACAAGGACCACCGAATCAAAGGGATGGGTGAAACAAAAACTTCCGAGAACAAACAATTATCTTTTTTACATTTTCACATATGGGCTATGTAGTATAGAGAACATCATGTATATTATATAAATCATTAAAAAATGAAATAATGTTTTAGCTCCATCACATGAAAAAAAAAGAAAAAAAAAAGTTAGATTTAGTCAAAATTTATTATATATAATTTTGACTAAATCTAATGACTTTTTTTTCGAAATACAGGGATGGTTCCATTAGGAAAAAATACATAATTGCGATTTTCTCAAATTGACTTCGAAAATTTTGTATATAAAATTTTACTCTATTGAGATCCAAACAATGAATGGTTTTATGAGTTATCGGTAACAACAAACAAAATTAGGCATGGGAATGTTACAAAGACGTAATTTCTCAAAATCTACTACATAGAACATTTATAAAAATTATGTAAACGTGTTAGAAATACAAATTTCATGTTAATATGACCGTTCATAAAAAACATCAGATATAATTGAATTTAACATTGTTAAAATATCTGTTAGTTCATCTAATTATTGCGAAAATAAAAATATTACAGAAAATTTTATTAAAGATAAAACTTACGAATTGAGCAACACTTCTACGGTTATCATTATCTGGAACCAAAATACTAGAACCAAAATTCTACAAGCATTGAACTTGAACGTTGCTTCTTATCGTTCAGTGTCACATGTATCAATTAAAAATGATAACGTAATCAGTGAAATGTCGTCTTGATTCCAGTTTTTTGTTGAGGAAATTTTTGTTTGCTTTTACATTTTGTAGTTAAATTGTCCGACAGTGCTACAAGTGATTTTTGATTGATTAACCATGCATAAATTATAATAACGGTGTAAAATAAATATTACTAGACTCATAAAATACGATAAATATTACAACTTGTCAATAAAATCTCCCTTCTATTTAACCAAGTCAACCGTAAAACTCTATTGAGTTGGCGGCAAAATAATCACTTCACAAATATATTTAAAGGAATTTGTGTAAATTTATGTCCGTGTTCTCTCAGCGTTTAATAAAACTATGTTTACATCATCTTGTAAATGTTTACCATGTTATTGAAAATTAATTCGAACATAAAGAAACAGTAAATGCCAATAATTGGAATTTCACTTAAACTGACAAACAAATCGGAAGTGCAATGCAATAATCAGCTGACAACATTGGAAGCGAATTTAACATATACATTGTGTTGCCGACTTCGACCTTGGCATTGACCTAAGTAAATCGCCAGTGGGACAAAATAACGTCCTTCAATTAACTCGCACAAGCATTAACTGCAAATAAATATATTTAAATAGTAGTAATTTTGAAACTTTTAGACTACCTTTTTTTCTAAAAAAAATCTCGTTTAGTGGTTTGGATAATTTGTTCACGACAACGTTTCGATGGCCAAATCATCATTTTAGTTCTTACATGTACGCGAGTCATATTTAGTAACAAGTCGTCTTGGTGTAGAACAAAAACTCAAAACAAGATCTCACAAAAATTAGGTAAATCACATTAAATAAACGTATTTTTGTGAAATCTTGTGTTCGAGTTTTTGTTCTACATAATATTATCTCACAAGTCAAGCTCAATATTTATTTATGTCGCCTTGAACAAATTAAATGTAGAAATATATGATTTCTTTTGTTTTGTTTCTTTAAGTCGTAGAACACAAATAAAGGCCCGTTTAAAAAAATATTAATCAAAATGTTATAAAACACTTTACATTTCGTTTCATTAAAACTTTGACAAAATGTCCTGAATAGCCTCTCAACACGCACATCGCTTTTATATTACTCACACAATTGTAGAAAGACCCGTTTTAACGCTTGCACTAAAACAAAATTATGAAAATTTACACAACTTAAAGTCCATAAAACAATCATCTCCGGACAGAAATTAATTAAAATTGAGACTGGTAGATTTAGTTCACCAATTAATTATTCCAAACTCAATTTCCGGAGAAACTAAATATTCCACCAAATAGAATAATCCTATAATCATAATTCAGTTGTTTATGCATATCACAGATAAATACACTGAACAGCTACTTAAAATGTTAAACTATTTTTCACTTTGCTCTTTTTCTTTTGTCCTTTTGACAATCTTTTAATTTTTTTTTTATTTTAGGCTTGTCTTTATACCAATAAGATAAAAATATAGAAACATTTCTGTATTGGTGATGATATCCAATATATATATATATATATATATATATATATATCTGAGTGTCACAAAAAACCTTTGCGCACTATACATTTTCATATTCTACACACCAAAAGTAACTAAAAATGTTGAGTATAATATTTTGTAATTCCCGTTGTAAATTGATAACATAGTCACTTCAATAGTTTCGTTACATAAATTTACTAAAAACAAAAACTTTATTTTGAAAGTAACCGCCGTTTGAAATTTGTAAAGTTAAAAATCTGGAACACGGTTAATTTTAGAATGACGTCAAATATATTTCTCTTTTAACAACAAACAAAACAGATTTTAGATTGTTCATTACGTCAAACGTAACTTTAGATATGGATAAAAAATTGAATAAGTTACATTATTTCTTGGTAATTAGGCCATTTCTATATCTACCACAGCCGTAATACTTTAAAATTAAAATGTTTTTTAATTATAATTGTTAATAAAAATAATACAATTCAAATAATACCAAAACAAAAATGTTATCTTAAGCTGTTTCAAAATGGCGATGATTTAATAATAATTGATGCATTTAAGACACTGCAACATAGGCAGTTAAGAAGCATAACTTTAGGTGAAATGTAATCATTTTGTATTTTTTAAATGGTTGAAAACGCAGTGTTCCAATCGACGACATGCAATAGACTGCTCGACACTTAGTAGACAATTACCAAGATATAATCATCCATTAGGAGGAAAATATTTTGCGTGTTGCAACTGTTTTGTAAGAATAACGGCTTTCGATATATTCAAAAAAAAATTCTAAAGACATCCATTTTGAAAGTATTCAAAATACAATTTTTGTTTTGTAGTAAATCTTTTAAAAATTTTTAGTAAATCCGTGTGATACACTAAATATGAACTTACAATAATCTTATATATTTCCAAAGTTATAAGTTATTGTTTTTCGTAAAAAACGAAATGGTTGATAGCGACTAAAAGAAGGGGAATCGGGAAATATTTTACTGCACATTTATTGTCCCTTCTGGTGTGTAGAATCAGAATATATTTAGCGAGTTACCGATTTTCCTGACACTCTGTATATTTGAAAGAAACATAACGTTAATTCAGGTTTGTATCTAAATAACATGGAAAGCTTAATTAACATGAAATTAACAGTTTATTCTATAGCAACGATTCCAAAACTGTTATTAAACAATTTCAAATGTTATCTCGACTGCTGAACAGACCAATTAAAATATTGAGACTTGTTTAAAAATGAAAGTGTAAATCACATCCGCAAAAAGTGCAAACAATAGCTGCTAATGCAGTCTGGATAAACCCCTTAAGTCCTGCTTAAAATATTAAGCGTTTTAAAATACTTTTCGTGTACTTATCAAGTACAGTATTAAATATATTTGTATAAAAGAACTGGTTTATACCAACTATGATTACTTTATTTTCATACGTTAAAAACTACATTTTTACAAAATATATGTTTCCACAAATATACGACTTAACGTTGTAATCTGTTGCCAACCGTCCAGGAGAAAATTGTAAATATGTTGAAGTTAGGGGTTGGAGATTTGACATTGATAGATGGGGTGTATTCGGTTACAGAAAGGAAGGTTGTCATTGATTAATAGGGTGATTTTTGACCATCTTGGAGCTACTGTACTGTAAAGCTATTTATCTTTAGTCATTTAATGCTTCATCCAAGTTTGTAGGAAATTGCTTTTAATAATTTTGTTCTACATCGTCATAAGAAGTAATTATTGTAGAGTCAATTTTACTTTCTCATAATATATTTTATATAAGTTGTATAGAGAAAACCTCGAGGTGAAAAGGAATACTAAGTTAGTAGAAAGAAAAAAGAAAATTAGTATTTGAATTAGCCTTCTGTAATATTGTTTCCCTGTTTAAAAGCGAAAAACTTTTCAGTCATCATCGTCTTATAAAAAAGAAGATAAAATAAAAACCCTTACTCCTCAAATACAGAAGAGGAAAGATTTAAAAGAAGGTTCTAACCCACGACTACAGGAAAAAAGATATAGATCCAGATAGAGTCCCTAAGGACTGACACCATATAGTGAGCTCCTGAATTATGAATAAAAACAAGTGTTTCTAAATTATGTCTATTTTTTTATTAACCATTGATACCGCCTTCTTTTCCCAGGAACAGTTGTTGATTGAAAACTAAGTGTTTTAACATATATTATTTATATGAAACAATTAAAAGTCAGTATTTGTAAACACTGAGTTTGTTTTCAATGTGAAAGAAACTCCGCCAGTCAATTTGTTTATCTGTTTCAATGGAATTATTATTTCGAATAAAAATGTATGGTTTTCATTCGATTATCTATATTTTAAACCATAACCAACAAAATTAAAATAATACATTTCTCAGTTTATGAAGGAAATAGGAACTATTATTCTTTTCCTAATTTCGAATAAAGTGGAAAGTTTACGAGAGCAAGTCCGTGTAACAAAGCCGGTTTACGTTTCCCTCGGGACTTGGAAACAATAAAACTCCAATTGCACTGAAAGCTGACTTCTCAGACGAGTTATTTAACTATTTAAATCCATTAGGATAAATTAATGCCCAGTGGATTGTGATTTTGTTATTTCTATTTTCTCACAAGCCTATTATTTATCGGATGTACATAAGTACACAACACACATTCGAAATCTACATTTACGCGTTCCGTTACTCGTAGCGCTAACTGAGAAGAAAGTCTAGTGTTTTTTTATGTTTAACTTCAAATTTCAAAATCACACTAAACAAAAATTTTACTTTTAAGATTGACAAATAGGTCAAGTCAAAATATGTGGTTAAATTTTACCTAAAAATACCACAATATTTAAAATCTCATTAAAATTTACTGTGTCTCACATTGACATAAGCGAAGAAAATCAAATATACACAACTATAAGGCCAGTTAAAACCAAACCAACGCCAAGAAAGTAGTGATATACATAATAAGGGATATCATCAAACCTGTGTAACAATTGCTTCAGACAAACGTACGGTAAGGCCCCTTGAATAACCAATACAATTTAACATTTGCTACAAGACCTAAGAGACTAAAGTATTGGCCACTAACGTTAGAGAATCGGTTTTCCTTACATTTTATGATCAGCTGGGTAAGTATACTGATGACCCCCATCAACTTGTTTTATGTATTACACGCCGTCTTGTTTTTTCTATACTTTTTAATATATTTGCTGTTTTACCCTAGTTTATAATTCCATTGCCCTTTTATTTCTCTATTATTTACATTCTTGTATTCACCTTTTGTTTAGTACATTTATGATTAATTTATGATGTCGTGTTACTATAGTGTGTGTAGCGACAAATTCCGTTATTTTAATTAATTAAATTTATATTTTAAATAAAGTACATTTGACTTCATTTCATTTTATGGATGGATGAATGAGACAGTTAGTTCCTTCTATTTTAGGAATTGTTCGCTGCCGTATTAACTACACCGATCTTCAGTCACTCAAGTGTATGATTACAAACTGTACACAAGAAATAATAGTTTTATCTCAGTTGTATTTCTCATCGTGGAAAAACATTTCCATTGTATCCGCTTCAGTTGGTTTAGTTATAAAACTGACAGTAAAATATAGACTTCCTACAGAAAACTAAATTAATAGCTTGTGTCATAAAAACAGTTTACATGCACATAAAGTCTTTTCTTCATTTTATTATGTTACCATGTATAATAGTTTTATATACTCACATTCATTGTCCGAGAGACCAACAAATTCGACTTAATGTGAGATAAAAGTAAGATGTGGTGCGGAAAAAAATCGATTTCATATTTTTATGGTTTTAATCATATTGGTGTATTTACTCACAAAAAGATATTATTAATACAAAACAAAGTCTATAGACTATATTTACAATTGAAGCTAAAACCGAACAAGGAATAACTTGAGAACTAAAATAAATGGTCCAAAAATATTGCACAAACATTCTCGTTCAACCAAATCCAAAATCAAATAAAAACGAACTAAACCAAATAGTCACCACAAACTCTAGTTCTTAGTTATCAACCAAATAGTGAAAATAAACTCTAAAAGCTGCCTTTGATAAGAATATTTAAGTAACGCTTAAACTTCCATTGCTCGTTCCATAAATATGTCCTCGCACATTAATCTTCATATTTAAGTAAAATTTAAGTGAAATCGGTAAAGCTGAATAAGTACAGTCTCGTAGCCTTGTTTTTTTTAAACATAACCCATATTTGATCAAAATGAAAACCAACCATTTTTGTTTGCACCTTAAAATATTGTCATTGTATTTAAGCAAATTTTGATCTAAATCGTTGGAACCGATGTTGATAAAATAAGAGTTTTGTATTTTTTTTTTCTTATAGCAGATTAAAATTTATATTTATCAAAAAATGAAGAATAAAAGTTCCGAGATGAATCCTAAATGTTTGTACTTACAGCTTTCATTATAAATGTTACAATATTTTAGGCTATTTAGCACTGTAGATACCATTAACAGGCATACATTATTCTAAAAACGGGGGGGTACCTCAAAACAGATATATCCTGTCAAAAGGGCCTTTGTGGCTTTACCCACTTCGAGAGTACTTATATGTCAGAGTGTATAAATAAATGACCGCAAAAAGCGGTGGTTAATTTAAATATAATTAATTAATTTAAAAATATTCCTTTAGGAGAATTAATATCACCGAGTTTAAAATGTCGGAATCCTCTAAGCAATTCTTGTAAATGAAAATAAACTTTTCTTACGAAAAACGATTATCACCACGTTAGATTTACTGCGGATTCATTGCGGCAAGTTCCCCCTTCATTTATTATTAAAATTAGCGCAGGATTAGCAGAGGTCTAATCTAGATCTTAGCTTGTTGGTGACGGAGAAAATAAAGCTATTCTGTGATTTAATCGGGGCTAAAGAAGTCCTGTTTAAACTCAAACCAGTGGCAATTTTTCTATATTTTTCTCTATGTTCTTATTACGCATTTATGGCCAAACACTTGTACCAATCTTTATGAATTTTTTTTTATAAATGGTTAAAATAAAGTGACAGGAAATAAAAACATGTTCATAGAAAGGATGCTGTTAATCCGAATACGTTTAAAGCCGACAATATATTGATTGCTAAGAGACCGGCTATGTTTTAATAAGTCTCCCGACAATTGTAAAATTAGTAATATTTGAAAATAAAATTCGTGTTTGTCCATTAAAGCATAGATAAAGATACAAGTATTTCGAATGATTGAATATTGACAACTCAATCAATAGATTTCTTTACTATAAAAACACAACAAGGACGGAGTTGAAATCAATATCATTAAACTTGACAATGGTTTTATTCCCATGTACGTGATTCCACTCACACGTTCGATAATTAGTTGTGTTAGGAATTGTAAAGATTAAGGAAAAGTATTTTGGTGAGTGTGTATGTTGTCAACACAATCAGTAAATATATTTCTTTATTGCAAGGACGGAGTTGAAATCAATATCTATCCTTCAGCATTCCAATATCGCACAATCTTAAATCATTGTAACACAAAGACTTGGCAAGCGTTTCATTCACACGGGTGATTGCTAATTTGCGTTACAAAATAAGACGAATAAGGGCGTAGTGCATTTTGTTTTGTATGGTACACCCTTTCTCCTACCACTATTTTTAAAAACAGTTCATAAAGAAAGCAGTTAATTTCTCACACGTCTTTCCAAAATTAATGTTTCACATCTACCCAATAATGTCACCTTGCATTTATTAAACGTAAAATTGTAATGATGATTACCCTTTGTTATTACGTTTCCCCCGACATGGTTGTTATAAGATATACGTTCTAAAAAGATTTTTTTATCAAAATATACTTTTCGTTATTTTCTCTAAAGTATTCTATTAAAATAGCAATGAAATATTCCATAAATATCTAACAAGATTGGGGGGGGGGGTTAACGTTGATCAAAAACAGTAGAGCAAATTTTGATAAAATTATAATTTTGTGTTTTTTAAAGCACTCACCTCAGAATTTTTACTTATAGGAAAAAAAAGAGGGAAACCCCCACAACCCAAACTTGAGCTGTAGTCATGCACTACTGATGACAGATAGATTTTTTCCAAAAAGTACTTTTTTGGTTTCAGGAGACCTCAACTAGTTTTTACACATAGTGAATAATGAAATTTTATTTATATGTGAATAAGTAAAATAATGAACTGATATTGACATCAAAGTATCCAAAATTTATTATAAAATCAATTAATTATTAATGATTTTTTTTTTAATGTAATATTCTCTCAGATTTGAAAGATCAATAAAAGTTAATTTTTAAGTGTTAACAGGAAGTGCTTGAATGCGTAGGCTTATTGATAAAAATTGACTAGTTAAAGAATATTTGATAGAATGGAACACGCCATAAAACTGTCATGATTTGATTGATACGGTATAGTGCAGGCATGCCAATTTTGCAAACTGAATGTATTGATATTTCAAAAGTCACGAGATTGAATTAAAATTAGTGCAGGTCTACCAACTTTTATAATAATGTTAATAGTAATTTTAATAATGTGTCATTTTTATGAAAATCTTTTCAATAGTCAACCTTGAAAAAATTGAAAAATAGATATCTGCAATTTCTTTTTAATTAGTGAGTTAAATAATAGAAGAAATATGAACAAATTTCTTTAAAATAGCCGTCCATTTAATATTTTCATTTCGATTTTTTAGAATTTCAATATGATTTTACATGAAGTCCCCTATACAAAATATCAAATTTCTGTCTTAGTTTTTACGGTCCCTTTTTGTGATTATTGTACAGACGATGACGACGACGACAACTTCACTTTTTCAGTTCCCTGAAGTCATTAAATTTGAACATTTGTCAAAAAACAGAGCTCAGTTTATTTATTGAGTGAATAAAAAGCTCAACGATTCAACGTCTCATTATGGAGAATATTTGAATGTTAGAGACAATAAATGTTTGGTTCTTAACACCGTCACTGAATTGATCTATTTAAATGATTAACTGTTCCCAGTATAAAGCGTCAATTATCCAGGATAACAATACAATATCGACTCCTACGGAACCACCCCTGTTTATTTGCGGGAATCTTCAGTCATGACCTAGTTATGTCTCAGTTCTAGAAATGACTCCTTGCAAGCGACATATGTTTCATTTTAACGCATTGGTTCTAGGCTACTGTAAAAAAAAAAAAAAAAAAAAAAAACCACTTATTAAGCGAAGAGAAGTCCTGTATTATTTCTGCTATTTGGCGTGTCGTTTTGTGGATGTGTATATGCCTTAATGTTTGATTGTTTATGGAATTTAGGAATAAAGCCCTTTACGACTTGGCCATCGATGTATTTACAAGACATTTTATTTTGGCGCCCATTCAAAACAGTTCCTTCACGATTCGATTTTTTTAATGGTGAAAACCTCTCCGTCATAATCGGTTAAAAAAAAGGAAAATGAAAAGTACATGAAATAAAGGAGAGGACCCCAGGCTCTCCTCAAAAAAATCTAATAGCGTCAGGGTCGGAAAAGAACAAGACTTGATAAGAACGATCTAACCTAAGGCTACATGAAGGAAGGTGTAGGTTCCAACTAAGATCATTCGTGCTTGCTACACACGCCCTAAGTAAACGTGAGCCAATGAGGGTTGCAAGTTTTGAAAGCATCAATACGAGCAAATAATTGTATTAAAAATAAAAGTGTGAAGAGGTATTTCGTGCATTGTAGCTACAAACATTTCAACCTAAGGTTGAAAAGCGGATTATTTTAATTTAAATAAATAAAATTATAATAAAAATAATAAAAAATGAAACCTCCCAAACTACTTTTTTGATATTCCACATGTATGAATTTAAAGCTTCTCGAGATTCATAGGGGTACAAAAATATCAAAAATCCTACTCTTGCCTGTGAATTTCCTAAAACGTAATACACCTTTTATATCACTTGTACATAATTATGCAAAATAAGAATCAGAACTTTAGAATGTATCTACAACATACTACCACTCTTGATTCTAATGATTGGTAAATCACAAATACAACGCAAAACGTGCCGCCTATAACTTATTTAACTTGCATTATTACTCCCTAAGATTTGTGTTCAAGTGATTTGTTGTGGTATTATTAAATGTTCTCTCTTGGGTTATGTGACATCGCACGTTAGTCGTTAGTCAGATTACTTTAAGAACAATTTAATGTATTAAATCCATAGAATGAAGCCCCCTCAAAACAGAATCATAATTTATCAGTGTTAATAGAAATTTCATGAATACTTAGAGACAAAACTTGACAATTTAAAGAATAACAGACGGAATGAAACACGTCATTGAACTGTCTTTATTTGATATGTTAATAGACACGGGATAGGTTAGTCCTAATAATTTAGGTACCTTTATATCATGACTAAAGGTATTGATATTGCAGTAGTCACGATATTGAATTAAAATAAATCAAGGTCTACCAACTTGTAATTAAACGAGTTTAACTACGTCTCGGCTGCAAGTTTTCATCAATAGGTGTCTTCGCCGTATCATGAACATTCATTGGCTTGAGATCTTTACAAACGAGGATTTATGGAGAGAAACAGGTCAAATTCGGGTCAAAATGCAGATTCGAGAGAGGAAGTGTAGGAGGTTAGGGCATACACTGAGGAAGCCAGACGGAACCATTGAGAAAGAGGCCCTAGATTGGAAACCGCAGGGTGTCAGAAGAAGAGGTGACCCCGAGAAACCTGGAAGAGGACCATTATTAAAGTAGCAAAAGAGGTTAACAAGACTTGGGGAGAAGTGAAGGCACTTGCTGGAGACAGGGGCAGATGGAAAGCTCTTTTGGACGCCCTATGCTCCAATAGGAGATAAAAGGAAATAAGTCAAGTAAGTCAAGGTCTACCAACTACATAGATAATGGTAATTATATTTTAATAATGAAAATATGAATGACATTTAGTCAATCGCAATTTAAGCATACCGACTTCATCATAAAGGACTTCGTTACAATATGAGACTTACATGTATACTTATTGCTAATTAAGACAAGTTATCTTGCATTGAGTACGGTTTACCAAAACACAATACTGTATACCATTTTGTTTTCTTATTGCTTAAAGGTGTCAATCACCTTTAGTACAAAATAAAAATTACAGGTGACAAATACTCTAATAAAATCAGGTCGGGAATAACGAGTTGCTCGAGAGAAAGATGAAAGATAGGGATCGAACACAGCTAGGTACCTAGGGATTGTAACACTCATTATAAGTTAACTCAATCAATCATGTACCCCCATGAAGAACTGTACTTTTATTTCAGTTAATCTATGATTGTTGATATACTAAGTTAGAATGCATGAAATATTATTTACATTTTGAAAGAGAGTCTATATAAATCCGAGTATGCTACATATTTCTCGTATGTTAATTTTCAAATTCAACATGATATTGTTCACTTATCAATTACACGAATTATAGGGTTAGTTTGGTAATGGCAAAAATGTAGATCTCAGGATTTTAACTGATTCACGTTTCATGGCTTCAGGAAACCAAAAAAAATACTTATTTTATACATAATATCCGTTCGTCGTCATTGTAGCCTGAATGTAAGCACGATAGTGACAACTGAAAGTAAGATTGAAATAGAGGAATATCGTTTATTCAAATAGACCATTATTGAAATACAGAAAAATCTGATTTAAAAAAAAAAAAACTATATTACTGGGGAAGACTACTTATTCTACCAATGTATTTTCTACAATAACCATGAAACCAACTTTTGGACATTACATTAAAAGATCTGCATACATTACATTACATGATGAGTCTAAATACAATCTGAGGTAACTCATATGGACAATCTATAGATCACATAATTTTATTACACATAATGCAGGAATACCAACATTTCTACTAAAAGTGTTTATATATTAATAGTTTAACGATAATTCCGTGAAGGAATTCAACCAATACGGCGTTGGTATTTCGATAGTTTATTAGCCAAGTATAGTGTTACACGCAAGGGACAGTCACTAGCATCGTGCAAAAATAACATTGCATTTACTTTTTCGCAGCCCCACCCCCAAAACTGAATACAACTTAAAACTAATATTTGTACCACATTTTCCCAAATAGGTATTCAATAATACTAATAAAGAGAGAGAAAACAAGAAGAAAATTCTCTTATATACGCGTATATCCGTTTACATATGGGTATACATACTTTTTGGTGAATAAAATTAATAATTATTATTT